>OX457043.1:28836696-29561696 GCA_949752735.1 Lumbricus terrestris
TCTATGAGCACTAAAATCATGAGTTATTTTTTCAATGACAGCTTTCAAAGTCACGGTGCATTGTGCAAATCCAAAATTTTTAAGTAATTGTGCGGCAATACTCAGAAACTTTAAACTAAAATCTATGACTATCAGCTTTGAAAATGAGCAATTTTATTAAGATGTCAGCTTAAAAAAGCCTACCATGCATTACAGTAAGGAAATAAAAAAAAGATGGAGAGGGGCATTGAAGTCTCACACAATATCTTTCAGCAATGAAATCATGATAAATTTCGTTAAAATGACAACCTAAAATGATGCCACTGCAGTTTGGGAAAAAAAATTCTATGTTGGGGAGGAGGCTCATCCCCTGCCCAAATCGCTTCCCTTGCTAGGCCTGTGTTGAAATCTGCAATCTCTTTTTTTTATCAGCACTGAGGTAGTAGAGTTATTTTTCTAAGTCGACATCTTAAAATGGTATCAAAATAAACGTGGAAACTCAGAAAAATAATTTTTTTTAAATTGTGAGTATATTCATTGAAGTCTTGACCACTCCTATCAGCACTGAAATAGCATAGCAATTTTGCTTTAGATGGCATCTTAATATGGTGCCATTGCAGTGTGAAAATTAGAAACTTTCTTATGTAGAGGGGCACATCCTCTTCCAAAAGCCTGCCCCTTTCTGTCGGATGTTTGCTTTTCCCTAGAAACCTTGATTTGTAGAGAAGGGACTGGATAAAACATTGGTTATTGGGGCAAGGTTAGATTAAACACTGGTTATTACTTTTGAAACTCACGAGCTATATAAATAGGCCCAAGACCTTTTGTCTTATCTAAGCAAATGGGAAAGGACATTTTTGAAGTCTTAAACCATGTTTTTCAGAAGTTTTCATGACTTTATACCATAGCTCATAAATACAGCTGGCAAACAAGGGCCTGAATCGTGCTCTAGCTGATGCCAAAAGTAAAAATGCGTTGGTTTCTGGGGCTCCGCCTCAGACCCGCTGGGGAGCTTACAACGCTCCCCAAATGTCCCAAGTCGGCATTGGCTTCGTTCCTTCGGCGCTTACAATAATAATGTTGAGCACCCCTCCCCAGGAAAATGTTCTGGTTGCGCCCCTCATAATATGATATCCAAGTAGGCCTATACTTAGATAATGGCTAAATTTAAGATAGGCTATCACTCATTTCAGTAAGACATGCATAAAATAGAAAAACAGGACTATCAGGCGTCAACTCGGATGTGAACTGGCCCTCTCCCTCTGTCGCTCTCCTCCCTCCTTCGCCATCTTCCTTCATTCCTCCCTCCCCTCGCCCACTCTGTCTGTCTGTCTGTCTCTCTCTCTCTCTCTATCTCTATAATCTCTCTGAAGCAACCGCAGTGTCAGGAGCAGCTTCGAGTCTTTGATCGGCATATAATGTATATACATGTAGGAGGAATAGAAACTTATGCACAAAAGACGACTATTAAAGACAAGTGACTTGTCACTAATAGTCGTCACGATTAAAGGGACTTGTCACAAGTCCACCTTTAATCGTGCTAATTTTGTACGTCTTTATTATATAGAGCAGTATATTAGGCCTACTAGTATCGTAGCTCAAGACTGCTTGTACCATTGCGACGTCCATCGTCCACTCAAAACTTGACTATTGCAACTCTCTGTTCTTAAGCCTTGACTCCTCACAACTCAAGCGCCTCCAACTGATTCAAAATTCTCTAGCTAGAGTCGTCACCAGAACACCCAGACATCATCACATCACCCCATCCTCAAGTCACTTCACTGGTTGAAAATCCCAGAGCGAATCCACTTCAAAGTTCTCTCCTTAACCTGCAACTCTTTACAATGCTCCCAGCCCAGATATCTTCGCGAACTGTTCACCATCTGGCCTACCCGTTCTACCCGATCATCCGCCTGCCTTAATCTTATTTAAAAGAAATTGTGGTCTGATTTACACTCTCTCGCCCGCTGGTCACAAGTCATCTCAAGTTCTCCAACCGAGCCATATCCATCTCAGCACCACGCCTTTGGAATGATCTGCCGCCTGAATTCTGATCCTTTTCAGTTCCTCCACCATCGTTACTAATCACACACCACAACCTTCCTCAGGCTCCTCTATCCATCACACCTCGGGCTTTTCATTCGAAATTAAAGACACTCCTTTTCACGAACTCTTAACCTGTCTTATCTGATCCTCCACCCTCCAATTCCCGGCCCAGACGACAACCCCCTTAGTAGCTGTTCCGCCCCCTGATCCTATGGTAACTCAAACCGGCCCACCACGGACTGCTCTCACGGACAACTCTTCTAACTCAACGCAGCACTCGTGGATGAGCTGGTGCCCCGCGCTTGGCTTTCGAGTGATGCTTTAGAGATCTCGAGATTACGATTACGATTATTTGTAATCAGTTTGAAACTATAAAATCACTATTTACTAGGCTAAGTACACTTTGAAAAGAATCATGCAACATATTTACAGCCTGATTTGCGTGATAAAACTTGTCAGAAATCATATTTAAAAAAATTTGTGGTCTGATTTCCAGGGGGGGTCACACGAATCCCCTTGACCTATGCTGTGGTCGCATTGACTATTATTATTTTTTCTATAGCGCCAATTAAGCTCTCTATTCAGAACTAATCAGAGGTGCTCCCGACTACAATTACTGGCCTAGTTAGCTACACCGGTAAGTGCGAGCTGCATTCGTCTGTTGGTTGCAACGGACTGCGGTTCAAGCCCCGGACTGGGAGTTGACATTTAGAGATTTAGATATCTCGGGCTAGCACGTGTGGGACGCAGGGGCGCAAGCTCCTGCGGAGCGACCTTGGGCAAGTTGCTTACCCATCATTGTCTGTGGAGAAGACAACGGGAAACCACCTCACTCATCTCATCCCCAGGGGCGTCAAGCCAATGAACCTGCCTTCGGGCAGAGCACCATCATCATCATCATCCCGACTACAGCGCGGATACTGCATAGGAGTTTCATGCCAAAGCGCCAAAGCAATTGCAAGTGAAGGACTTGCTCAAAGTCTTTATGCGGCGGCTTGAGGTACATTCAGATTTGAAGCTCTCCCGACTCAAGAGCACCGAAAAGTGATCATTAGTTAATTCATTTGATGTTTGTGAATGAACCGACAAGTGTTTAAAATGAGGAAAAGCTTAGAGAGTTCGAATATTTAGGGTTCCTTAGTAGGGACATTAAATTTAATTAAAAATTTGCAGCTAGCAAAACTACACACGTACATGCATGACCACTTACTGCATGATATTGGCAGTTAGCACGACTGCAAGGATTTACATAGGCCTACATACATACATACATACATACATACATACATGCATACACAGATACATACATATATACATACATACATACATACATACATACATACATACATACATACATACATACATACATACATACATACATACATACATACATACATACATACATACATACATACATACATACATACATACATACATACATACTTTCAATTGAGTTAATTAAGTGCATGTACATTAATATCTTTGCTGGTCTGCCTGCGAAGAGTCTTCCACTTTTGGTATACATGCACGTGTGCATTGCACATGTACATGTATGCAAGGCATTGTCATGTGTGCATGTGCATGCACATGTACAGTAAGCCTACATGTGCATGTACCTCAGATGCCGAGTGCGACGTAATGGGGGGGCCTCAGACGCTAATGATAACTTTTATCCCTAACGACTCGTCCCTTGTGGCATGTTAGCCCCGCCCATGTCATTAGCGAACAGCGATTTCTGCGCGAATAACGGGAGATTAGCGGGCGAATAGCTGGCGATTTTTGTCAAAATTCCTCGTTATTTTCCAGAAATTTGGGGGAGATTTTTCACATCAATCTCGAGGGAATCCCGCGAAAAAGGGATCTATATCGGGAACGGTACTGTATAGTGATCAGCTAATTGTTGAGCGTACGGATAGGCCAGCTCAAGGTCAGCTAATTGTTGAGTGTACAGACAGACAGGCCAGCTGACTGAGTGGCGGGAAAGCGCCGCTGCGCGTCGTCGCCAGAGAGAGAGAGAGAGAGAGAGAGAGAGAGAGACAGACAGACAGACAGCGAGACGGACAGAGAGAGGCAGAGAGAAGGACTGTGCGACCGAAGAGAGAGTGTACGTTGAGAGTGAGATAAGTTGTAGAAGGAGTGCTAGTCGTGTGTAGAAGACGTTAGAGTAATAATATAATAAGATGGCGTTTCTATCGTGCAATTGAATTGTTTATCGTCGTTGATGCATTGTTGTGTTGTTTGTGAATATTGGAAATCGAAGAAGAAAATACAAGAAACTGATCTTTGTTGTAAGAGAACAAGTTTAAGAACTTTAGACACTTATAACCTAGCCATAGCTACCGCAGTACAGTGAATAGGTTAGGCCTAGGCTGCGCTGCAGAACTAAAGAAGAGACTGGAAAATCGTGGGTGATTGTGGAAGATCACATTTGGTGACACAGCGGTGGGATATCGTATCCAAGTTACGGACGTTGGGATATTGTCAATCCAAGTTACGGACGGTGGGATTTTGTATCCAAGTTACGGACGGAGGGATATTTACGAACGGTGGATTTTTAGTCCAAGCTACGGACAGTGGATTTCAAATCATTACGAGAAGCCGACCACACGGGAGAAGGAGAATGAGCATTTGATCAACCGGAGAAGCATTCCGAGCATCCGAACAACTGGTGAGAAGATACAACGGGCATACGAACGACATTACGACAACGCAACGCCAGAGAGAGGTATACAAAACTCGCTCCTTGAATAAACAAGCAATAAGAATTAAAGTCAACCAATCACAGCAATTATAGCCACTCCCTCGATTTTCTTCACGGAAATCATTTGAAGTAAAGAAGTAAGATGGAGAAACTTACAGAACAAAAACAAGCTAGTATAAAAAAGATGTCTTCTGATCGAATAATAAAATTATTAATCGAAGCTGGTCTAGACGTGGAAGAAGTCGAAGAGATGTCAAGGGAAAATTTGATGAGAGCTTTAGCAGAGGATTGGCTTAAAGAAGAAGCGATAGCACCACCCACAGCGCAGTTATTTACTGGGGCTGAGGAGAAACCACAGGCTATGTCTATGGAGGCGTTGATGCAATTTATGATGATGAGGGAGGAGCAACGGAGACAAGAAGAGGAGAAACGTAGACAAGAAGAGAAAGAGAAAGAGGAGAAACGTAGACAAGAAGAGAAAGAGAAAGAAGAGCAACGGAGACAAGAAGAGGAGAAACGTAGACAAGAAGAGAAAGAGAAAGAAGAGCAACGGAGACAAGAAGAGAAAGAACGGAAACAAGAAGAGAAAGAGAAAGAGGAGAAACGGAGACAAGAGGAGAAAGAGAAAGAGGAGAAACGGAGACAGGAGGAGAAAGAGAAAGAGGAGCAGCGGAGACAAGAAGAGAAAGAACGGAGACAAGAAGAGAACGAAAGAGCGGCAAAAGCAGAAAAGATGAGACAAGAAGGGATTGAACGAGCAGAAAAGATTCGACTAGAGGAAAAAGTAAGAGCAGAACAAGCAGAAAGGATGAGACAAGAAGAGATAGAGATGCAGAAGCAGCAGTTCCAGCTTCAGTTAGAACAACTGAAAAAAGATCGTGACGAAGCAGAACGAAGAAGGATGGAACTAATGATAGAATACGAGAGAGCAAGAAAAAGTGATGAAGAAATACGAAAACAACAGATTGAAGAGCAAAAGGCTCGCGAGGAAGCCAAAGAAGCCATGCGTTTGGCAGAATTACAAAGAGCCGAGGAGATTCGACAGGAAGAATTGAATATGGAGAAAGAAAATTTGGAAAAAGCGGAACGAGAAAGGGAAGAACAAGTGCAATTAGAACAATAGAAACTCGCTCTTAAGGAAGCTCAGCTCCGAGAAATGGCTATTGAAAAGGAGGAACGCAGAAGGCAGTTAGAATTGTTGCAGCAGAAGATAGAACAAGAAGAACTGCGTAGGGAAGAAGATCAAAATAGACTGAGGGAACGAAATGAAGACGAAAGAAGAAGCCGAGAAGAGTTAGAACGAAATAGGATCCGAGAAAGTGAGACAATGGTGTCTAAGATTAAGAAGATAGGTGATGCAATGAAACACGTGTTACCTAAGATGCCATATGATATGATGGAGGTGCCATTATATTTTGAGACAGTTGAGAATGCATTCAACAGTTTTACGGTGGAAAAGCAGTTTTGGGTCAAATTGCTGTTGCCACTAATGACGCCAAGAGCGAGAACGGTGTTAAACCGATTGTCTTTTGATGATCTAGACAATTACGACATAGTGAAAGAACATTTACTGAAAGAATTTAAATTGACAGCGAGAGAATATCGATCACGATTTGTAGATGCGAAGAAAACGGCAGAAGAGACATACACTATGTTTACAGCAAGATTGAAGAATCTGTTGAACTATTATGTCAGAAGTAGGCGAGTGGGCAAAGACTATGAGAAGTTATTTGATCTGTTGGTGGCGGATAAGTTGAAAGAATGTCTACCACCGGGTCCACTACAGTTTGTACTAGCAAAGGAGGGTACTGAATGCTTGGAAGCTAGTAATGTTGCAGATCTCGCAGACATACATGTGAACAATCGAATTGGTCTAATGTTTCAAGACAAACCGAAATATGAAGCATGGGGTAATAGTTCGAAGCAAACCAGGTGGAATAGTAGTAACAAAGAAACAGGAAGCCAAGCCAGAAGTAATGAAGTAAGGAAAGATAGTGCTCCTGGAAGACAGTTTGGTCAAGATAGAAGAGAAGCAACGGGTGACAGACAAATAATTATACAGTCGAATTCCAGTGATGGGACGCCAAAGAGAAAGCAATGCAACATACACTCCGTACAATTACAGGCGGGAGAGCACTGAACAGAGAGGTATTGTGAGGAAACGTTGCCATAATTGTCAGTCAGACAGATTTTGATAAAGGATTGCCAAGCACCACCAAGAATGACAAATCTGAGAAATAGATTTACTCGAAGTGCAGAAAATCTCAGAGTAAATCAGATCCAAGTAATGAATGCACCTAATCAGCTGGAAGGACAAGACAACCGCGAAACGGAAGTGAAGTCAGTAATGAAGTGTACGCCTCAGTTTACTATACAGAGAGAAGTAGTAAAATCTGCTCCCATTACGGATACTTGTCGAGAAACAGAAAGTAAAGATCAGTGTCAACGTACGAAGAAGTCCTTACTACGGCATGTAGATGTAGAGATACGTGGAAATGATGACAGTTGTCATCCCGTGCAAGTCAAAGCGCTGATTGACTCTGGTACTGAGATTCCAGTAATCAATGAGGAATTATTGAAAGGAGCGACAGTAGAAGAAATTGGCAAAGTACATTTGCAGTGTGTGGCTGGAGAACCCATTCCAGCTAAGTTGGTGAAAATAGAAGTGCGGATGAGTGGTCATAACGTACACGAAGGAGGAGATTTGAAGGACAAGGGAGTAAATATCGCGCCATATTTAACCTTGGTATGTGCCAGCATTCCAGCAGTCTTGTGCAAAGATAACAAAGAAAAGTTCTTGCTGCATCCAGAAATAATTGCAGAACTGAAAGAGGTTCCACCAGTGAGTGTATTGCAAGGAGAATTGCAAGCGAATGTGACTACGAGAGCACAAAGTCGGAGAAGAGAAGTGGAAGAAGGAGAAGAGGAACAGCTAAATGAAAGTTTGCTAGACGATGACACAGAAAGCGATGATGAACAAAGCGTTCAAGAAGAAGAAGAAGGAGTAACATCCAGGAGCAATGAAATTGAAGAAGAGATGGTTGCATGTGAACGTGATGATTATGATGATTCTGGAAGTGATAATGAAATGGACACGAGTATGAGGGATTTGTTTGCCGAGAATACGAGTGATGAAAGACAATTGGCAGACGCAAAGAAATTTGAAGAGCAGCAGAGAAATGACGAGTCACTGAAGTCGTGGTGGAAGATAGCTGAAGACAAAGGATCTGAGTTTAGTGTGGTGAATGGGTTGATGTATAAGAAGCATCAAATGTTGGACCAGTTGGTGTATCAGTTGGTGTTGCCGAAGGAAAGAAGAATTCAGGTGATGGAATTGGCGCACGAGTCAGTATTTGGCGGACACTTGGGAGAAGAGAAGACAAGAGAACGTATCAAATTGTCCTTTGTGTGGCCAAGGATGCGTAGAGATGTGGTGAAATTCTGCAAGTCCTGTGAGAAGTGTCAGTTGAAAGCACGAAGTTTGGTGATGGATCGAGTACCGATTACGCCAATACCAAGGGAGGATGTGCCGTTCAGAAGAATGACAATGGACGTCGTAGGACCAATCGAACCGACGTCAGCAGCAGGGCATAAGTATTGCTTGTGCATCGTAGACTCATGTACAAGATGGCCGACAATCTTTTTGATGAAGTCATTGACTGCTAAGGCTGTATGCGAAGCTCTGATGAAGTTGTTCATGGATGTGGGAGTTCCGTCAGTGATAACGAGTGATAGAGGAACGAATTTTACAGCCAGTCTAACGAGAGAATTTCTGAAATTGATGGGGTGTTGTCCTCGATTCGATTCGCCAGGACATCCAGAAGCGGCCGGATTAGTGGAGAGATGGAATCAAACGTTCAAGAAGATGGTTCATCATGTCATTGTGGAAAATCCGAGACAGTGGCATAAAATCATCCCATTTACGGTCTGGGCATTGAGAGAAGTGCCTAATGCAACTACAGGAGTGGCACCGTATCTGCTGGTCTATGGAAAGTTGCCGAGAGGGCCACTAACCATTCTTAAAGAAAGCTGGACCAAAGAGATAAATTTACCACCGAACATTGGAGTGCAACCGGCTAAGTACTTGAAGAATTTAAGAGCAGACATGGAAAAGGCCTTGACATTCGCCGAGAGCTGTGCTGAAGAAAAGCAAAAACAATACGCCAGTCAATATAACAAAAGAGCAAAAGATAAAGAATTCCAACCAGGAGAAAACGTCATCGTGCTGTATCCAACGTCAACCAATAAATTGATCTCACGATGGCATGGTCCATGCACGGTTTTGCAAAGAAGATCCAAATATTCGTATCTCGTGGACATGATGGAAAACGGTCGACGGATTATTCATGCCAACAAGATGAGGAAGTTCATTACGAGAACATTGTCTTGTGGTCTGATCGTGGAAGAGGATGACGAATTTGGATCAGTGGTAGAAATACCGCTGAAAGAAGACTATTCAGAGACAAAACAGAAATCACTCCAATTGGATTATGAACAAATCGGACATCTTACGAGCGAACAGCAGAAACAATTACTTGATGTACTGAATCGTTATGCAGACAGATTTTCGGACAAACCGGGACTATGTACATTAGTAGAACATGAAGTGGTGTTGAAACCAGACTTTCGAGAAAAAGAATTCATGGCATATCGAATACCACTAATATACCGGGCAGAAGTGGAAAGACAAATACAAGAGATGCTGAAAGAAAACATCATTCAACCATCGTCTAGCAGAATGGCAAGTCCACTTGTCATTGTCAAAAAGAAGGATGGATCCTTGAGATTGGCTTGTGACTACAGATACATTAACTCTTTTACTGAGAACTGCAGATATCCTATGCCAATCGTCAGTGATGTCTTGAGCAAAGTCGGAAAATCCAAGTTTATTTCTGTTATGGACTGTCGCAGTGCCTATTGGACCTGTCCTGTGAAAAAGAGTGATCAATGGAAGACTGCGTTTGTTACACATAATGGACTGTACGAATTTACGCGTGTTCCTTTTGGAATGATTAACTCTGGACGGACTTTTGTAAAAGCGATAAATATGATTTTGCAACCGATACATGATTTCACTGAACCTTATGTTGATGACATTGCAGTGCATTCTAATGATTGGGACATTCATTTAAGACATTTGGAATTATTTTTGAAACAAATTAGACTGCATAATGTAACGTTGAACTTGAAGAAATGTGTGTTTGGTAAGAGTGAGGTGAAGTTCATCGGTCACCTTATAGGATCAGGGAAGAAGATGATGAATCCAGATAGGATTGACAGTTTGATTAATTTGAAGAAACCTGAAACCAGGAAGGAAGTGAAACAGGTCTTAGGATTTTTTGGGTTTTACAGACAGTTTATTTGTAATTTTGCTGAAATTGCTAAACCATTGACAGACTTAACCAGCAAGAAAGTACCTGAGAACATTGTTTGGACTGATGCACATCAGAAATCCTTTGATTCACTTAAACAGATTGTCTTGTCAAATGTGGTTTTATATATGTTTGAGGTTGGTAAACCTTTTAATTTGTACTGTGATAGCAGTGATTTTGCTGTGGGAGCTGTCCTATCACAGGTGGACAATGAAGGGATAGAACGTCCCGTTTCCTTTATAAGTCAGAAGCTGACAGATACCCAGAGGAGATGGGCGACGATTGAGAAGGAAGCCTATGCAATCATATGGGCTTTAAATAAGTTGAAAGAAATTCTTATTGGTTCTAAGATTAATGTGTTTACAGACCATAATCCTTTAGTTTACTTGACTGAATCAATGTCGAAATCTGCTAAGTTAGTCAGATGGTCATTATCATTACAAAATTTTGACATTCTGTTGAACTATAAGAAAGGTAAATTGAATGTAGTAGCTGATTGTTTATCTAGATTATAGCGTAAGATATTTTATGATGTTATATATATTGGACTATTTGCATTGTTTAGTTAAGGTACGTTCGCTAATTTTTATAGATAATTAGCTCTCTTTAAAAGAAAGGAGAGAGGTAATGTGAGCTAATTTTGTATAACGTATAGTGATCAGCTAATTGTTGAGCGTACGGATAGGCCAGCTCAAGGTCAGCTAATTGTTGAGTGTACAGACAGACAGGCCAGCTGACTGAGTGGCGGGAAAGCGCCGCTGCGCGTCGTCGCCAGAGAGAGAGAGAGAGAGAGAGACAGACAGACAGACAGCGAGACGGACAGAGAGAGGCAGAGAGAAGGACTGTGCGACCGAAGAGAGAGTGTACGTTGAGAGTGAGATAAGTTGTAGAAGGAGTGCTAGTCGTGTGTAGAAGACGTTAGAGTAATAATATAATAAGATGGCGTTTCTATCGTGCAATTGAATTGTTTATCGTCGTTGATGCATTGTTGTGTTGTTTGTGAATATTGGAAATCGAAGAAGAAAATACAAGAAACTGATCTTTGTTGTAAGAGAACAAGTTTAAGAACTTTAGACACTTATAACCTAGCCATAGCTACCGCAGTACAGTGAATAGGTTAGGCCTAGGCTGCGCTGCAGAACTAAAGAAGAGACTGGAAAATCGTGGGTGATTGTGGAAGATCACACCTTGCATCCCCAATTTTTCAGAAATATTCCATAAGTATCATCCACTGCCCATCAATAATGATCAATTTTGTTAAGATGACAGCCTATAAATGCTACCATTACAGTTGGCAAATCGGACTAATTTAAACAATGGAGAGGGGCACTCTGAAGTCCTAAACCACGACTAACAGCATTGAAAAACGAGCAATTTTTGTAAAGACGACAGCTCAAAATTCTAACATCACAGCATGGAAATTCCAAAATATTTAACACTTGGGAGGGGACATTTATTGAAGTTTTACACCATGTCTTTCATTACTTATATAATGAGTAATTTTGCTGAGATGACAGCTTAAGGTATGGGAGGGCCTCAAGTTTTCTTTTGGGGGGACCTCAGGTACCCTAGCGCCGGCACTGTCTGCCCCATCCGGTGACGTCGTCTAGCCACCATCTACGAGGTCTTCCTCTCCTATTTGTACCATCCATTCGTCCGAACTTTAGCGTTTTAATCTTTCTCTCGCCGCTCATTATACAGATGTGTCCAAACAATCCTAGCGCGCTACCGGTACATGATGCGAAATATGCAATTCGTTGTTGCGAAAAATTAGTTGTAAGACAACCTACGATTGTTGACGTTTAGGCTAGACAATAGGAGAAGCAAGGTAATACCTTCGATTAATCTACCCTACCTTTTAAAGCTATAAGCCTAGGTCTAACGTTAGATTTATAAGGCACATAATTATTATCTAAGCTTCGTATTGTAAAACGGACCAGAATAAAAGAAATCAAAGAAAAACACAAGTGGACAATAATCTTGGACCTGCCGAATGGCAGAACATTAAAGAAGAAGAAAAAGAAGATTGTTAAGCAATACCTGCTCTACGGGGTATGCTCAAATGCTCATTGACCAAACACAACTTGGTCACGGTTAAATTTTTTAGTAGCGAGAGCATTGAAAATGCAAAGCTGAAAATTAAGAGTATAGGCCAGCGGGTATTTTTCAAAGAGGGGCGATATAATCCATGGCGTGAAGAAATCATCAAATGATTGAAAAATGGGCATACGTTTTCAGAGTTAAGTGTTCTCTCTAGTACTTCTATATAGTAATTAGTAGTCGTAATTTCTAAACTGGAACCCAATCGCATGGTACCCTGCAGCTTATCCACGAGCGCTGCATCGAGTCAGATGGCTACTCAAGGGGTAGAGGCCTAATCATCATCGTTATCATCGTCATCGTCGTCGTTATCATAAACTGAAATGTACATAATTATTATGCCGTCGTTGTTGAAGACTTCATCACCTTCCGACTGTCTCTGTATGTCTGTGTGTCTGTCAGTCCGTCCCTTAATATCATAGTTCGACGAATGTAGCCACTTACCTGTGTCCGGATTTTCGGATAAGTGTCAAGCTGCAAGAACAGAAATTCGCAATTAAAACGACGCATATTGCCAGCAGAGTTGACAATTTTTTTGCAATTAAGCTTATTCTCCTTATATACGTGACGTTCTTTCCTTGCTCCCTTTTTCACAGCGTATCTCCTATACCGAGTTGCTGTGCACTTGCTTGGCGATGCCTTCTTGATTGTGCTCCATCTTACCTGTCGAGCCTTTGTGGATCTGTCTCCGACCTTGCAGTCCGTCGAGCTTTTTATATTGTGGGTCCCGCTATCTGGAATGCCCCCCCCCCCACTAACCTTGTGACTTATGTCTTGGCTAAATTAACCCGTCTTTTATAAGTCTCGAAAATCCTACGTTTTTGCGTGTGGCTGGGCTGGGAGCGCCTCTGATTAGGTTTCTTGAAGAGGAGCTATTTAAAATTCCATGCAATCAGTGGTCGGTTGCTGGCACAATAAATTATCGTCATCAGCAGCCATAATGAACTACTTCAATTCCAGGACGTTTTGGGTCTTTGGAACTTGAGCTAATTCTCGATGTACTATAATTAAATTACTATCTTATCACAAAATATAGACGGAGTTATGTTTGGATGAACGTTTCCCTATATCTGTCTCGAGTATCAATATTTTCTACTGGCACCAGCTATCAGAAAAATATCGACACTAAATTCAAAGTAATTCAAGATCATTTGACGGACACAAAAGTTACATCCAGCAATAATCAGAGGAACATGAAAAGATCTCCGCCGGTGTCACAAAATAGAGTAACCCCGTATTAATCGTATCCCCCAGATGAAGAGAAGTTGAAAAAGGCACTTTCGAGTTGATTTATTTTTTCAAATTAACTTCTATCTGCTTTGTTTTAAACAATGACACTAACAGGTATGTTTATTCCTACCAGACAATTTTGCTTGTTTTAGTTCGAGAGCACTTGGAACATTTAGAATGCTTTAGAAGACTTAGAGCCACTAAGTAAATTCGAGTTGCTTTGCTCCGAACATTGTTTAGGACACTTAAAACAGTTAGAGTCACTTTAGATTTTAATTACAACATAAATTTGTCAATTATAGGCTACGCATTTTTCAATAAAGGGGATAGAATTATCTATCCCCGGATAGTCTAGACCGGTATTTTTCATCCGGGGGATAGATTAATTCACCCCCCTGGATAGCTTTAAGCGGTAAGGGGGATAAAATATCACGTTACACCGGTAATAGACTAACATTGTTGAAATCGGTTCATTAATTAGCCCACCTCCTATGCTATCTCCTACATAGAGGACTAAGTGTGGCAATTAAAGTTAAGCAGCAATCCAATGCTATTTTAGCGTCATAAAATTCCAGAATATGATCTGGCGAAAAGGCCATAGCCCAACCAAGTGTTGCTTTTATAATTTTTCTCTCAATTGCTCTTGCTGACGAAAGCTGCCTTCTATTGGAAATATGATAAAAAATAACACAATCCGAGATTATTTTTTGCGTCAAAAGGTGAGCATACTTAGAAGAAGAATCCGCAACTTAGCCAAAAGTTTCTTTTTACAGCGATTTTTCAATTGCTTGCTGGCGCCGCTAGGGTATGGTGACCATTTTCTCGCTATCAAAAACCGGGACACTTTTTCGGAAAACTAAAAATTCTAGCCTAATTCCTTAAGGACAGGACTATAGGCCTAGGATGGCCTTGCCAGATCTATGGGTTTACTATTAAAAGGGTGAAATTCAAATGGTGCAATCAAGAGGGCGAAAAGTAAGAGCTTCAATAAGCAGTGTTTAATCCGGACGCCTCTGAAGAGGTGGGGAAGTTCCTAAGAACTGACATTCCCAGAAAATCTTAAATTGTTTTTCACATGCGTATATATATGCACCATTACCCTTCCAGGAAAACGCTACATATTACATTCCCTCAGCGAAAAAGTTAGATAGGCTATGTCAAATATGCGCGTTAGAATAATTCGAAAGCGCAGCACCGATGAACTGAAAAACGCCATGAGATTTTAAAGTTTCAAAGTTGCGAAATTGGTATTTTTCGGAATTTTTTGCCAACAACTTTAAAATGTTGGCCGAAAACAATGACCGGTACAAGGGTGCCGTCGATGTCTGGGCTCAACGGTTGTCATCCGCTCAAAACGGCTGTTCCCCCACCCCGAAACCTGATTCCCCCAAAACAGAGGAACTAGATAAAGACTGTTCAATAACGCACAACAGGCATGGGCGGAGTTTGGTTTCCGTTCTGGGGGGTGGGCTAAGCAATAATGGGTTTCTTTGAAGAGGAGACCTGGTCCAGAACGAGAGGCGCCGACAATATTTTCTCGGCCCAAAAAAGTTAATGACCTTTTTTAGTCATTCGGTTTCAAATCTCCTGAAAAACATACTTTTTCCTGGTCAAAAAGTTGATGACCTTTTTTGTCATCATTCGATTGAAGTTTCGTGAAAAGAGCCATTTTACCCCCCAAAAAGTTATGAGTCTTGAACTTCTTGGAGGACTAAACCAGTGAAAGATACCATTTTTACGATAAAAAGCTGCATCTGGGGCCTTCTTGGAGGAGCTTAGCCTCCTAGTCCTTGATAAACTCGGCCCATGACAACAGGAGAGAATTCTACTAGGCCTAACCTATACTTGATTCCTGCCAATGGACTGAAGTAGCCCACGAGAACAGGTGCAAAAGCCTATTGTGCTGATATGGTTTAATGTGTTGAACCCAACGACACAAAATGCTTATTGCACAGGAATTGAAAAATTATCTTAGAAGTCTGGTTTATTTTCCCAATTTCTGGATTTGCTTTATCTAGGCAGTCTTTAAAGTGTAGAGCGGACTGTTAGACTATATTAGGCTTGAAACTGTTAGCCTAGAGTAAAATCAATAGAATTAGACTGCGTCGGCAGGTCGAAGCAGTATTAGCCTGTTTTATAACTGCACCAGCAGCGTACACTGTCTATTATGGTCACAGCATTACCTTTAATAATCCCTTTTGTCACGATCTGTTTTTTTGTTGCGAACTATAATAGGCCTAACTGTTCTGTCGTTACAAAGAACTGACGTTTCCATTATTCACGTTGACAACTTTTTCTTTGTGTGAAAAACCGGGACAATTCTGCCCTTTTGCCTAAGTCGTCGGAATACCGGAACGCACCACAAAAAACCGGGACATGTCCCGGAAAACCGTGACGTACGGTCACCCTACGCTAGGAGCTATCTTGGAGGCGAAATATAACTGAAAGACCAGTAGAATAAAAAGATCGTTTAAAGGCAAGAAGATCAAAATTAAGAGGAAGTGGCCATAGCTCAGTCAAATCCTGTTTTATATTGGCAATTCTGAGTTAGGTTACGTCAGTTTCGTGAGTTTAATAATAATAAAATAATTGGTCAGTTATAACTATGTCACCCCGTTGCTAACGTACAATGCGCCAACGCCGTCAACCAACGGCTCACGAAAATCAAAACTTCTGCCTGTCAAAAATTAATCACGTCATTTTACAGTGACACGCAAACTCACACGACACTATGGAGACGCTAGCATGTTTTAACTTTTACTCTTAGCAACGCAATCGACCAGATTAATATGACCCTCGCAGATCAATACAAGACTCATAACAAAGTCGTCGCCGGTGGTCTTCTGTTAAACAATTAAGTCAACCATATCGATTTACATCATCCGAAGCATAGCGCCACAAAAGAGGAATAAAATTTAATGCATATAGGCCTAGAGCGAATGCTTTGATAAAGCACTCAGAAAATCTCCAGTCTTTTTTACGAACGCCAGTCGCAGACTACATGTATGTAATAATGGCAAGCCGTCTGTAGACTTGCCTGTCTTGCACGCGGATCGGCCGGTAGAAATAAATACCAAAGTAGAGTGGACAAAATTTAGACCTACATCGACATCCAGATGCATAGCCTACTGCATTTCATTACTTGAGTTTGATATCGTAAGTCTAGAGATAGGCCTACTTTGTGCTTGTTAGACAAAAAATTGAGAAAGATAATAATTTCTGGGAATTGGATGCAAACAAAATGATGACCACCAAATTATCATTTAGAGAAATTCCTTGTTTTTTCTACTTCCTACTGGGGTCAATGGTGGTCAGCTATGAAGGTGAACTGATGATGAAGTCCACCAACTTTCGGACCGTGTCCTGGCCGAACGGAACTCACCTCTGCGCAGTGGACCGTGAATCTGCGGCATACACGACTGCATCGGTTGTGTCATGCTCCAACGCCTGCAAGAACTACCCCGGATGTGGTAACTTCAACTACGACAGGGAGACAAAAACCTGTAGCGTGTTCGCTAACCGACCGGCGTGTTACACGTTCGTCTCTCCATCGTGTTATCACTACGAGGTAAGTAAGACTCGAATCATTTCTACTGATAACCTATGCATCTGCAATTTCTAGATTAAAAATTACCGAAACAAGCGTCAACGTGGTCAAGTTGAAATTACACCCAAAGCACCCAAGGGTGGGCTCAGAGGAAAATAAAAATGTCTATATCTTGGGTTCTAAAGTGAATAGGGATCTGACAATAGCGCGCTTGGATGAGTCGAGTGACCGTCTATTTATGTACAATGCTTAAGGTCATTAATTTAGCTGCAAAACTGTGAGCGTGCATTCTGGACAAATCCACATACCCACTTCCATTCTTATAGATATAGATGTAGGCTAACAACTGTAGGTCCCGAGCTATCTCTAGAATTACGATACTAAACGTCAGTGAACTGTCTGCATTATACAATTAATTGTTGAGATACCGGTATATGTATATATGGATTATGTGTTCTTCAATGTTTTACAGCTGAACTCTTATCCTGAAAAGGCTGACACAGGTAGGCCCATGTCTGATGAAGTATTTTCCTAGTAGGCCTAGACCTGCAGTATGATTCTGTGCGCTTAGTTTTGTAAAGACAAAGGAAAAGATTACAGAATTGTTCATGTATCTCCATAAAAACCCTTTGGAATTGGGCCTATTGAGTCGAAAACTGCGTTTGATGACTTTGTGACGGTGACACGAAACGGAGTATCCTCCCTGAAAGCTATCCGGGGGATGAATTAAACTATCCACCCGTATGGAATTAACCGGTCTATGCTATCCGGGGGGGGATAAACCATTCTATCTCCTTTTTTGAAAAATGCGCATAATAATTTTTTTTAGGCTGTAATCAAAATTTAAAGTGACTCTAATTTTTTAAGTGTCCTAAGCAATGCTCAGATAAATGCAACTCGAATTTATTTAGTGACTCTGGGTGTTCTTAAGTGTTTTAAATGTTTTAAGTGCTCTAAAAACAGGGTAAAACAAATTATCTAGTAGGAATAAACATACATTGTTCTAAGCAAAGCAGATGAAAATCAATTTGCCAAAAAATTACGCGCGGAAGCGGTATTTCCGACTTTTTTTAATTTGGGGGGATACAATTAATACGGGGGATACTCTATTTCGTGACAACGGCACATTCGGGAAATACCTTTTTCTGTCTGCCTGTTAGTGAATGAATCCTTCTGGCTAGGATTAATCCCTCGCTGTGGAGGGGTCAGCCACTCGGATCCTTTGTCTCCATGTTGTTCTGTCTCCAGCGTCTTCCTTACTCAGACCAAGAAATTCCATGTCCTGTTGGATCATATCCATCCATCTCTTCTTCTGCCGCCCACGGCTGCGGCGTCCCTGTACTTCCGCACGCATGATTCTTTTGATGCTACCGTCCTCATCCGATCGCTCCACATGCCCGTACCACCCTAGTCTGGACTCTCGTATTTTATCAGATATACAGGCTACTCCAACTGCTTTTCGTATGTTTTCGTTTCTTCTCTTATCTTTCAAAGAGACTCCAAGTATCCACCTCAGCATCCTCATTTCTGTTCTCTCCAGCAGCTCCTCCTCTCTCCTCCTCAGCGTCCAAGCTTCCGCTCCATACATCATCACCGGTCTTATCATTGTCCTGTATATCTTTCCTTTAAGATGAATCCTGATTTTTGGGTCACATAATACGCATGTCAGATCTCTCCATTTCTGCCAAGCTGCTTTTATCCTGTTCTTTACATCTTGTTCACATCCTCCTTTGGCATTCATTACCGACCCTAGATATTTGAAGGTCTCCACCTGCCTCAGTGTATTTCCTTCACCATCAACAATCACCAAGTCCTTATCTGTCTTTGAACACACCATGGTTTCGGTCTTACTGGCATTTATTTTTAGGCCCTTCTTTTCCATTGTCGTCTGCCAACCAGTGAAGCTTGCCTGGCCCTTTTGTGCCGATTCATCCGCCACAATCAGGTCATCAGCATACAGCATGTCCCAAGGTACCTCTCTCCTGATGTTCTCCGATATCGCATCCATTACAATGATAAACAGTAGTGGGCTCAGGCATGATCCCTGATGTACGCCAACTCGTATTTCAAATTCCACCGTGCCCCCTGCCCTGCACCTCACCGAAGTGCGTGCCCCATCGTACATGGACTTCACTAGTCGCACGATCTTCTCCGTCACTCCTTTCTTCCTAAGACTCCAGTATACCACCTCCCTTGGCACTCTATCAAAGGCCTTCTCCAAATCCACGAAGGTCCAGTATCTCTTGTTGTTTCCTTCCAAGACTTTTTCCTGCATTTGCCTCATGATGAATATTGCATCTGTTGTTCCCCTACCTTTCATGAAGCCAAATTGATTATCATGTATCTCAACTTGCTGTCTAAGGCGCCCTTCAATCACCCTTTCATACACTTTCAACCCGATCTCCAGGAGCTTGATCCCTCTGTAGCTACCGCATTCCAGTGCATCTCCCTTCTGCTTGTAGATTGTTACTATTTCACTTGCCTTCAGATCATCCGGTAACAACTCATGCCTCATGAAGTCATTTAGAATTATGTAGAGCCAGTCAATGCCATCCTGATCAAGAGCCTTAAGCATTTCAGCTGTCATTCCTGATGGTCCTGGTGCTTTGTTGTTCTTCATCCGCTGTATTGACAGTTCGATCTCTTTACGTGTTATTTCGTTTTCCGGTCCTTCCACAGGATCCTCCTTCTCCAGCGGTTCCCTTGCATTTTCCACATTAAGCAGCTCATCGAAGTATGACTTCCATCTGTCCCTGATGGATTCCTCATCAGTTAGAATCTTACCATCAGCATCCTTGATCATATTCACCGATTGTTTGTCTTGCCTGCTTCTCTGTCTGGCCTTCGCCAGCCTGTATATTTTTGCCTCTCCCTCCTTTGTATCGAGTTCATCGTATAGTTGCTGTACTGAAATACCCTTTGCTCTCGCCACAGCTCTCTTTGTTTCCTTGCATGCTATCTTGTATGCTCCTCTCAGGCCTGCATCCAACCGATTTGCCTGCCACGTTTTGAAAGCCGCTTTTTTGACCTTTACTGCCCTCTGTACATCCTCCGCCCACCACCACGTTTCCCGCTCTGACCTTTTCTGGCCTCTTGTGACACCACATATTTTCTTGGCTGTATCAATCATACCTGTTTTCAGATTTTCCCAGGTAATTTCCTTCTCTTCACGCAGATGTGTTTGCATTTCCTGTTTGAAAGCCGCCAGGTTATCACCCTTCAGTTTCCATGTTCTAATTCGTTCTGCTTGTTTAACCTTCTTTTCTGTTTGGTGTGGCCACATCTGCATACACATGACCAGGATTCTGTGTTGTTTGACAGCTGCTTCCCCTGGTATCACCTTGCAGTCTTTTACATTCCTTCTGTCAGCCCGTCTCACCATCAGATAGTCAATTTGGCTAGCATGGTGTCCACTACGGTATGTTATTCGGTGTTCCTGCAGCTTCTGAAAACATGTGTTAACAACAACCAGATCCAGTCCCTGTGCCATCTCCAAGAATCTTTCCCCTTCCTCATTCCTATCACCAACTCCATGTCTGTCTGCCTGTTAGTATAGACTCTTAAACCCAATAAATTTGTTAGCTCGTCAGATAGCCTAAAAATACCGGCTGTAATATACGGAATTCCCGAGGGAAGCTAGAAAGAAACTCTTTTGGGTGGGCTGAAGGTAATTCAACGACACTTTATGTAAATGCCCACCGGAAGCAAAAACAAATGACTTCACATCATGTGATCTGTTGTAGAGAACAACGATGAAAGAAGAAATGAGCGACGTATGCCTATATATCTTCATAATTATTATGACACAACCAATCAAGTTCCTTGCTACATGTTTAACGACACTGCATGCCATATCAAAGATGATTAGTGTCGCCCTCCTCCTTTATCCAGGCACTGGGCACTGGCACTGGCACAGTGCAACCGGTGGAGGAGTTGAGGTTCCTATAGAATAGTTTATTATAGCTGCGTCATTAACTGTCTCACTCTAGCCTAACTGACATGTAATTCTGATAGGCCTAATATTTTGAAGGGATTCCGCCCGAAGACTGCTACATTCCGTTCACTTACGAAAAGGTGTTGTATTACGAGTGTGCATCGAATCTGACAGGCGAAGGATGTCCAAGCTGTCTCGTACACAACAGGGCCCTCGCCAAATGCCGACAACCATCCTGTCAGTAACACATCTTATGAATCACATCTTATTTACTTATATTTGCCTTATTTACTGACTTACTTACTGACTAACCGTGTGCAGTGGTACTAGGGTAAAATCACTGTCAAAACTATCGGCCTATTTCCAACCTTATGCTGTAGTTAGTAGGCTATCAATATCGCTGCTAAAATCATCGGCCTAATTTCAACCTGTCTTTTCTGTCTAAACCTTTGAGCCCTGGTTTCCATTCTGATTCTTCCTTACCTCGAGTCGTCAGGTCTCCCGCGCTCTCGCCAAACTAGTTTCCGGGACTTCCATTCAACTGAAACAGCCCTGCTTTCCATGATAGCTGACATCTGTGCAGCAATTGGTAAAGTTCAGGTTCCCATCTTGCACTCTTTGACGGCTCAGCAGCCTTCGACATTGTGGACCAATCCTCTTATGGTAGCAAGGGCATCCCTCTCCTCCTGCTTTGATCTCACCTGTCCGGTTGCATCCAAAGGGTTATCGCTGCTAATTCAAGTCTAACTGGATAGGGCCTACCGATCTTTCTATGTGATATGTAACGTTTGTGGAAACGTCACTTTATTTTGCATTTATCTACGCACATTTCCTATGCACGTGCTTGTGTGAGCTATTTTTAGATCAACACATTGAGACTTTGATAATCTATTTTTAGTTTAATGCGCACTTAGTGAAAGAGGCTGCTGTACGAGGCTTCTGTAAGATATTGACCAATCAGCGTCGTTCCGACTCGTTCGGCTGGCCAATAGCAGCATGGGCGCCCGCAGAAATTTTTACAGAGGGGCAAAAATTTTCTTCACTATTAATTTTTTTAGTAGCAACAACTTGAAAAATGCAAAACTGGTAATTAAGAATACGGGCCTTTTTCAAAGAGGTTTCTTATGCAAATCTCTCAGTTTCATTTTTTAAAATAATTTTTAATACGAATAGTTTCCATAGAAATTTGTTAAAAATCAAAAAGCAGATGTTAAAAAGTAGTTTTCTAAAGGTGTGCTATATAATTCCATAGAATGAACGAATGAATAAATGAACGAAAAAATTAGTGTCGGTTTTCATGGGGCAAGTGCTCCTCTAGCTGCTTCTAAAGCGTCACTCGAAAGCCAATCGCAGGGCATCAGATTTTTCACATGTGCTGCATCGAGTCAGAAGCCTATTCCAAAGAGTAGTCAGAAAAAGGTCCGAGTCTGTTAGCCAGAGGGCCAGAGTAACTATTAATGCGGGTGTCGTTTAGGAATGTGAAGGATCTGAGGATCAGATGAGTGAGGGTATCAATTCTTTTGAACAGGTCTCTTTGTCAGTTTTGGGTGTAAATCCCGAGGCACTATAATCAGAGCCCTTTATCCAAGTTTATCTACAGTTTGACCTCCCTGAATTCTGTACTGGCAGCTTGCAAAATGGACAAAATGGAGCCTGGCTTATTACAGACTTGGTTTATATAATTACAATGCTGGTGAATAAGCAGATCTCCCTGATGTAATTTCAGTGTAGGCCTACTTTGAGAAATTTTCAAATTTCTGCATTAGTATTTAATTTGTTGCAGTTGTGATTATTTGCACTATAGCTAGATTCTATTCAACTAGGCCATAATTGATAGGCCTGCGGTTTGCATGGGCGCCCGCAGGAGGGTTGAAAGCCAATGGTCATTGTTATAGTTTTTAGAAAGAGCTTGAACATGCAAGGCAGAAAATTCTAAGAGCATGTTTATTTCTAAGCTTATAGAGCTCTCTAAACGTAGATTGATGACTTTCACTGTCTGTATCAGTCATATCATTGGTGTATTAATGCAAAGAAATTAGTTAAAAACCCCAAAGTAGTAGTTTAAAAAAAGGTGTCAATTTTCCAGGGGGTGGGCAAGTGCCCCCTTTCCCCTATGTGCGTGCGCCCATGAATAGTAGCCCTCGATCTGGTTGGCTTAGGCAGTGGACTGTGAATCTGCGCAGTCGCCTTTTGATCACCGTGTGGTGAGGACGTGTCTACGATTCGCCGCCGTAGTTGGTTGGAATCAAGAAGTTTGCTGAGAATTTGTGTATTTTTGGTTGTGAAATTGGACGAATTCTGTCAAACATTATTGTCTTCAAAGCAACCCAAATCGATTTCTTCGGAGGGGCAAGATCCCAGATTCATTTTTACACTGGAAAAGAGGGAAGTAAACTTTGATATTTCTGGCGATTGAATCCCATAACAACTATTAAATTATCGACGTTTATTTTACGATTTGATGTTATACCGCGATTCTTTAATGCTGAGCAATTACTATGAATGTTGTCTGTCTCGAATTAGTTAAGCGTTATAAATTTTACTGAACTGAGAGATGATTAGTACGGACACATAATCACGTCAGTTTTGAACTAATACCGTTTAAAGTACCTGACAAATTTCTGTCTGTAGAGAAAATATAGTTGCGGAACAGAAATTAATTATAATCATTGCGAATACAGAAGTTGAGTTATTCTAATAATGTCTGCCTCTAATTCTGATGATGAGTGAAGTCATAAGTTAGAAGAGGAATCAGGGAATTCAGTGCATTACCAATGTCAAACCCAAAAGGTAGTGACATGGCAGAATTGGTGAAAAAACAGGATGAACAAGCCAAATTGTTCAAACGATTTACGAACTCATGAATCAGTCAGTCCTTGTGCACCTATTCTTTATTCTGTACACGGCGGCTGATGCTACTTCTCTATTTCCAAGTAACTTTTCTACTGGGTCAACTCTTTGCTATGGGCTCATGATCCTCCGTCTAACAAACTACGACCGTCTGAATCGAATCCGAGGGTCACGGCCCAACTCTCATTAGGTCGCCATATTGAGATACTTTCCCATGTTTCTCACTTCTGTATGTCTTCTAAACGTCTTTCACTAAACTCTTCCAAAACTCAGCTCATCTGGCTTGGCTCTCCTCGGCAATTTATATAGGTCGAAAGATTGACTTTTCGCTTCCGAAATGGAAGCTTTTGAAAACTTCCTCCCAATATGCATTTTCAACTTCTGAGCGTGACCTATATGTCGCTTTGGACAGCTCGGTTACATTTTCTGCACATGTGACCAACCTTCCACGCTCCTCTTAATTTCAACTCCGTCGTCTTTGCGCACTCTCTTTGCGTCTCTCTTTCTGTCATGGCATCTAAGCGTGTTTGTCTGTTTCAGAATTGATTACTGCAAAAACTCTATTCTCATTGACCTTTCCTCCACGGTCCGTGTGTTTCCAATTCAATCTGTTCTTAATGCTGCTGCTGCTGCTGCTGCTGCTGCTGCTCGCTGATTGCTCGCCTTCTTAAATAAATTTCTACAGCGCCCCTTCAAGAACACTATTCAGAGGTGCTCCCAATCAAGAACTGGTCACAATGAAAAACCTTAAGAAGACGATAGAACGAGCCAGCAGGGTCACGGGGAAGCGAGCAAGCGAGCGGTGAGCCACAGGAAGGCCATTCCAAATAGTCTAAAATACATGTACTCTCCTAAACACTCTCGTATATCAACTTTCGTGGTCAACCAACTGCACTGGCTTCATTTAAAGGATCTAATTCGTTCTCCTCCTTCTGCGTATTTTCATCGGCCTTTCCGTTCTCTGGATGGTCTGACTTGCTTGCCACACGAGCTACGACCACTATTACCCTATAGCCCGATCCTTTACGTAATTGTGCTCCTCTTATGACTCATGAAATGGCCGTCCCTCCACTCTGCGTGGAACCCTCAGGCTTTAGGCTACTTATCCAGGGCTTTTTTAACGTGCAGTTGTACACAAAATGTGCAGTTCTAAATGGATTTGTGCAGTTGTAGAATCGCTTCTGTAGAGTTAAAACGAGCAAAAAGTCCATTGCTCTCCAATTGGAAGTAATTTATGATGGAGAATCCGAAAGAAAAGAAGGGGTTGTGCTGTTCTAAAAATTCCTTGAAAACAACCATGTACTTATCTACACCTCTCGCTCTGGTTAAGACCAAATTCTTCTCTCGGAGTTCTCACACAGGGAACGCTATAGCTATACTGAATGTTTGTGCGTAATGTTCCACTCCGTATACGACATTGCTTGTGAGCACAGGCAGAAATTTAGTCCTGAGTTTGGGAGGGGGACGAACGAGTTGTCTGTGGACAATCGCCGAGCAGGGGTGGGATGTGGGGATGGGATGAGCTCATTCCCACAGTCAAAATATTTTTGAATTCACACACTGCAATGGTGACATTTAAGACTGTCATTTTAACGAAATTTCTTATCATTTCAGTGCTAGGCTAATAATAGTGTTTCAAGACTTCGAAATTGTTCCCCTACCATTATTCAAGTATTTTTAAATTTCCACAATGTAATGGTAACGTTATAAGCTGTCGTCTAAAAATTCTCATAATTGTATTGCTGAAAGATATTGCTTAAGCGTTCAATGGGCTAAATGGCCCATCCCCATTGTCGAAATTTTTTAAGTTCCATATTTCAATTGTAGCATATAATAAAACTGTCATGTTAACAACATTGACCATCATTTCAGTGCTGATAGTCGTGGTTCAAGACTTCAAAATCGTCCCTCCCATTGTTTAAAATGTTTTTAAACTTCTACACTGCATTGGTAGCATTTTAGGTTGTCATCTTAATTAAAATAATTGCTCATTTTAAATGATGATAATTATGGTTGAAGACTTCAGGGAGAGTCGCCTTCCAATTGTTTGCAGTTTTTGGGATTTGCACGCTGTAACCGCTGCATTTCAAGTTGTCACCTTAAGAAAAACTACTCATGATTTCAATGCTTAGAGACATGGATTAAGAACTTCAATATATTATTTCTCCTCCGATTGTTTAATTTAATTTGCACACTGTAATGGTAGCGTTTAAGCTGTCATTTTTAAATTGCTCATTTTTTAAAAACGGTGGGGTAAGACTTTAGAAATTTATAATGATACTTACGAAGTATTTATAAAATATTGGGGAAGCATCTCCCTCCCCACCACACACTTTGGAGGGACCGTCCTCTGCCCCTCAAAGTCTTCACCCATATATGGGGACAATAGGCCTACTGTACTCCGCTTACGACATGCAATTGATCCTTCAGTATATTGTGCGCTTCGGGGTGAAACTCCGATTCACTGTCCGAGCTGTAGTCAAAGGCGCTTCTGAGTTGTAATCTTGAATGGACGCTATAACAAGTGCACGTTCATAGCTTACATTATTAGGATTTTTTGTGGCTGCTATATTTTATTGCAAAATTCGCATGTGTCAGCATCCTATATCGCATGACGTTGCAGATTTCAAACCGATCCTAGGTTTCACTGCCATCACAGTTCCAACTTTCTCCACTTCCGTTCCGCTGATGAGTGTTAATCGATGGATCGTCGTTTCCAGTCGCTTCCACAATTCCATCAACTTCAATCGGACGTGGGTCGAGTACCGCGATGGGTTTGGCGACCCAACACTTGACTACTGGATCGGCCTGGAGAAGATGCACCAACTGACCTACAGCGGAAACTACCGTCTACGTTTCGAGATGTTGTCCGTTGAGAACGGGTCCTGGTTCTCAGCCGAGTACGACTCGATCCTAATCGATCCTGAGTCCAACTGGTACACCATTCATCTGGACGGATTCAGTGGAGACGCTGGAGATGCCATGAACAGCATCACATCGCTCTCATGGCAAAACCACAAGAACTTCTCCACTTACGACAGAGACAACGACCAGTATGGTTCAGGTAGTTGCTCGGAGATATACGGGGGAGTAGGGTGGTGGCTCGCGTCCTGTGGAATCTGTAATCTAAATGCTGCCTTTGGATCCGTTTCTTACTACTGGAGACCAATTATGCAACTCGGGCTTGGGTCGGTTCCGAATCTAAATGGATCCCGCATAATGTTCAGACTGGCATAGCCTGCAGAAACCCATTTGCTCTTCGAACATTCATGCTCAATTGCTCATGTGCGCTACCAAATCGACTGATTTGCAGATGCTAGACAATTTAGTACTGGGTGTATACAGTCAGTTGACCAGATTGCCTTTGTGTTGTAGGCCTATGATTATATGATGCGATTTCTATAACATAACATAACATTTTATTCGGCAACCAACTCATTCATTACAGATTGTATAGTTATACATCAGTTATCTAATATGTCGGTTCATCCAGGCAGTGGCGTAGGCAAGGGGGGTTTCGGGGGTTAAACCCCCCCCATTGACTCCGGGAAAACGGTTTTTTTAGGTTATTTTTCCATTTAAGTAGGAACAAATAGCAAAAAACAGGGTTTCCGGCCATAACCCCCCCCATCAAAAATTCCTGGCTACGCCACTGCATCCAGGAGACCCAAAAGGGTCTAATTATGTGATGCGATTTCTGTTGACAAGGGCTCCTCTCCTGGTCTTTCTGGCTACATGTATGTATAGACCAGTATAAAGCTCCTTTTTCGCCCAGCGTGTGTCGACTGTCTTCTGTTCGGTTCCTGATCCTATGGTAGACGGCCTCATGCACGATGTACCTTCAACGCTACCTGTTATCCGTCAGTCATCATTTCCTTCAATGTTCCCTATGTGTCTACACGAGCTCAAAACACTGCAACATCGTATTGTCTCAAACAGTAACAGAGTTATCAAACGATTCAAACCTTGCATTTTTAGCGCACTTGCACATCTCGCGCATATTAATCAGGTCTCTACACGGCCATAAATAAACAGGCGTGTGAACATAAAAATATTTAGCACCACACATGCTTAAAGTTAGCAGTATAGGGTAAAGTACCCTGTTATGGACACTTTAAGGACTTTTGCCTGTAGTTCATGGTCCAATGAAGGTCAAGTAAAACAATGTCTGTCAAACTAATTTTCAACACTTTAGCAACTAGAAACTCACTGAAATGACATTAAAATGTTGAGATTTACCTACAAAATATTGAAAATACAAAGAGCTCTGAAGTGCCCATATTAGGCACTGGTGTCCTAATGATGGGCACCCATCATATTAAGTTCACGCATAATGTAGTCAAAGGTACATGTAAATGTCATATGATTGCTCTTCACAATAATATTCCAAAAAAATCCGTAATTGTTCATCCGCTACTAGGCCCACACAATACAGTTGTAGTCTAACACTAGAGGGATCTGAAACCTTATTGAAAAACTTAAACCTAAAAGTGAGTGACCCAGCAAGAACTTCCTGTCTATTCAACGTATTCGTGTATGCATGTATGTATGTATGTATGTATGTATGTATGTATGTATGTATGTATGTATGTATGTATGTATGTATGTATGTATGTATGTATGTATGTATGTATGTATGTATGTATGTATGTATGTATGTATTGTATGTGTATCTATGTTTGACCTCTGACCCGGTAGCTAGAATGCCACAAAATATGGCTGGTTCTTCATAAGTTATTGGTCCCTCCCCGAATGTCGTCTGCCATTTGATCGTCTTAATTTGGTCGGCGAAACTATAGGTCAGCTGGTGCATCGTCTCCAGGGAGTCAGATTTTTTTGTGTCTGCTTTGATCTAAATCGACCAGAGACCTGAGTAGGCCTCTTCGTAAAATACGAGCCGTCAGATATTCGCACAAAAACTAGATGCAGGTTGAGTCTGATTTCCTACTTCGTGTTACTTGTTTGATCATATATTCTCACACAGGTATAGGCTACTCAGCTATTTATTCGTCATTGCCTTCATACAATGCAACGTCCCACTTTTTTTGTCTGAACGGTATGTCATTGCAGTTTTTCTCAGCCTGTTATTGTCAGTAGCCAATTGAGACATTGAAAGACTGACCCCTCCAGAGGTTTCACATGAGTGCAGAATAGACTAGGTTATCGACTATTCCAGCAGAGACTGTATATGGGTTTCTATGTTGCTTGCAAGTAACTAGGGTTTGCAAATAGATTGTCGAGTCAGATAATATCTTTCAGTCCTTTCAATTATAAGCTATCTTTTTTCCGTTAGAGATCAAACGGAGCGACATGTTCACATTGAACAATGAAAACTTGCGTGTTTGAAGGCATCAATAGGTGAAAGAAGCACAGCCGTTGATCGGAAGGTTCTATTCTTGATTAAAAATATCAGCGAAGAAGTCATATGCATTTTTTGAGTGGCATAAACCGGAAAAGATCAAACGAAAACTTTCGTTTTAGTCTCTACTGTCTTGAGGTCATTTTAGAGCTAAATCTTTCAAGAATCCAGGTTCATCGGTTTGCAAATGAGTAAAATTTAGTAAACTAGACTTTATGGTTGAAGTTTTCACGTAGCACAGCAGGAGCAATCTAAGCGAGAGACACACACCACATTAAGGTGTGACAGGCAAATAGCGAAGAGATTTGTCAAATATTGGCGTTTGTTCCAGAGCCCTGCGCCGACATGAGAGTGTCGGCGGCGGCGCGCCGGTCATTTTTGGTCGGCGGCGGCGGCGCGCCGACATACAAAAATCGGCGGCGGCGGCGCCCTCGAAATGTCGGCGTCGGCGGCGCAGCGCGGCGTCGTGGAATTACTGCTCCAGCGTCGCATAATTATTTTGAATGCTGTTACACAAGAACCCTATAAGCTTATTATCAAGATAAGCGTGTTCAGCCATTATTTTGTCTTTAGTCAGCATTGATTAGAAACAACTATTCCCTGAATTAACGTTCAATTACAAAACTCTGCAAAGGCTTGATTAAGAAAAACAAATGACAACGTTTTCAAATTCAGGCCGCCAGCTTACGTAGCCTACTAATAACACTTAAAGGACTGTTTGCGCTACCTGCCTATTTTACTCTTGACCTGCCTTATGACCCGTCAGAAATTATAGAGGCCCATTTTTCTTGACGCGACCTGCTGAAATTGTATATCTGCATGCATGCAAATATGCATACATACATACACACACACATGCATAAATACATACATAGATTATATGCATACATACATACATACATACTTACATACATACATACATGCATACGCACACATACATACATACATACATACATACATACATACATACATACATTCATACATATATACACGCATACATACATACGTACTGTGTTTGCGTAGAAATATTTATCTGCCACAAAGTGGGAGTTATCGTGCAATCTTATCAACAGAAGAGGCTTCGTGCAGTTTTTTTTAATTTTCTCTTGTCAACGTACACTGAGTAGTAAACTTGATGAGAATTCACCACCCTTTTGATTTTCGGCCAATAATCCGAACGACTTCCAAGCGAAACTCTTAGCTTCTTCTTTAAGTCCAAAAATTGCTATGTACAAGTCTTTCCATCTAAGCAGGCCAAGTCACCCTAAGTTACACTTGTTTTGTGCGGAAAATGTTTTTATTTTCCTAATCTGATCCCATTTATGAGTTGTTGACAAAATAGGATCTATTGTCCAATTGCCTAACATTACTCCACTGTGCATATAGACAAGCCTATTAATGTTCGAAAGCTTAATTAATCACCAATTTCACATAGGTCACGTACAGCGTAGGAGTTTAGACACGACCAATCGCCTGCATAAAATTGCAGAGCGCCACCTCTTTGCAACATAATAGTAACATGTATTCTAATAATAGAGGGCAGACGGTTCTGTTCCATCCTAGCGGACTATCAGGAATTAACGCACACACGGCATAGCATTCACTTAGGTATACCTGTAGCTCTTTTTACCTTTGTTGATGCCATAATTCAATTCAAATCACAAAATTCTGAAAATTTTAAACGTTAAGCGCACCGTTCGAAAAGTCCAAACGAATAGGTAGCATCATAAGTTTCATAGCATTGATGCAAAAACGGTGTTGCCAGGAAAAATCAAAGAATATAAGAGAAAGATTCTGTTTTCATTGACGCAGCAATTTTTTATGCAGCAGATGAAAATGCAACGAAAAGAAATAACCGAATCCACGTGTCATCGGCGGCGCGCCGACAAATTTTCGGCGGCGGCGGCGTCGGCGCGCCGACTCAAAAAGATCGGCGGCGGCGGCGCCCGCAAAGTGTCGGCGGCGGCGGCGGCGCGGCGGCGGCGCGGCGCGGCCGGCGCAGGGCTCTGGTTTGTTCCATTTCGCACGACTATCGCTAGTCGCTATGTGATTCTTTCTTCTGCCTATAACTTTGCATGTAATTTGCACCAGCGTAGGTCACGTGGGTTGACGTCACTCTCGACTGCTCGTTGCCTATGATCTGATGACTCATGACTCATGAGTCATGAGATCATTGAAGGAAAGCAGAAGGTGACTTTCTAGTACTGTTCTCTTGGCCTGCGTCTGTAATAGATGCTATAACGATTAGGCTGGACAGCATTTCTACTTGCATGGTATCACAACTAACTGATGCATCGAGGCAACAGCCAAACTCAGATGGGAAACTGACTGATACTGCTCGACGACAGTTTGCATCTGTTCGACTGGCGTCTGAGAGCAGACAGTTAATATTTCAGCAACACGTGTAGACGAATCTATCCTGGATTTAGATCAGTGGCGTACCGGTAGGTCCTATAGCGTATCAGCTTACCAGGTGTGCAATGTGTGCAAAGTACACGGTCCCACGACCTCCAGGGATCCACATAGATTGTTGAATTAGTTATGTACATGTATCCTACATTCTTTTGCAACAGATGTAGTTTTTGTGAACGCTATAATTGCATTAGGCTAATTCGTTTAATTTACTGACTCTGTCAAACGCCGTGCTGTGAGCATGCAAAACTATGCTGAGTCTGAACTTTTGAATTATGAAGTTCTCGCAGTACAAAGATCGTTGACATGTTAACTCACAGATGTAGTCCAAGACAGAGTTCAAAGACAACGAATCCGAAGGCGCATAAAGGGCGCATAAGGGGCGCAGAGCTGCGATCCAGATGAAGCGTCCAACACTTGGAGCATGCGCACGTCATCTATCATGGCGCAGGAAGCGTTTGCTAGTCCAAGAGCAAAGTAGAAAGTAGCCAATTGAACCACTTACTGATCATTGTCACAGGTTAAATCTTAAAGGCAATTTCATCCAATATTTCTGACTATCAGATCTTCTGAGGCCGCAGCTCTGTGAAATTTATTTTTCTCGCAAATAATTTAAGGCATCAAGTCAGCAACGATGACGGTTGCATTTAGCGATTCAATGAAATCGTTGAGCGCATGTTCACCAGGTCAACCCAGTAGCAAAAGAAAGCTTGGGGTTTATTTGCTTGGGCTCGCTCCAGGATGCCAGACCGTGCAATTGGACAGTATTGTCATCTTATAACTTGAAAGCTTCCGATCGATGTGGGCATGTCAAAACCACTACAGTGTCAGTGGCAGTGCTGACGTTCTTTGAGTGTGCATTGTTAGCTCTGATATGCCACAAGGTATGTTTTGTCTTCAGAAACAATAAATCAATGGTGAAGTTAAAAGACCAGTACATTAAAAATTCACGAAATATAAACCTAGAACAACAACTAGGTCTATCAGACGTCAACTACCGTCAACTGGGGTAACTTTGATATGCGGGGTAACTTTGACCCCTGAGGTAACTTTGACAATTTTTGTGTAAACTTTGAAAACGGGCCCAGAACAGTTCTGCAGTAACTGTTTCAGAATTCGTGAATCGTGATTGGTTGAAAATGTTTACAGCGGGCGTACATACATGCATACATATATACATACATACATACATACATACATACATACATACATACATACATACATACATACATACATACATACATACATACATACATACATATTACATACACACACATACATACATACATACATACATACATACATACATACATACATACATACATACATACATACATACATACATACATACATACATACATACATACATACATAGGCCCCACTAGCGGGATCATTCTTTTCGGGTAGCCTATTGGTTCTGCCACACTCAGTATTGGTTGGTCACCTGTCCATATCATGGCAAATGTTAACTCGCAATCAATCACTGTGTGTACTATCCTGTAAGCAAAATTGTCTGCTTGTCTTTGTTTTTTTGGTGGATCAATAAACCAATTGAATTGTATTGAAATACATACATACATACATACATACATACATACATACATACATACATACGCACATGCATACATACATACATGCATACATACATACATATATACAATATATACAATACATACATACATACTTACATACATACATACATACATACATACATACATACATACATACATACATACATACATACATACATACATACATCATACATATATACATACATACATACATGCATACATACAACCATTCATACATACAGGGTGGCCCAAGATTAAATGTCCCGACTTTGCACGCGTATAACTTCGCCAACTGTTAACATTTATTTATACTTAATGCATCAAATTAAAGGTATTTCACTCTAGTATTAACTCTAAAAAAGTCGAACTGATACTAGTTTAGGTTTTAATTATATACCTGGAACAGCGCTAGCTACCATTTTTTGTCATTACTCACGCAATATGACGCCGTTTCCCCGGGAAATTCTATCGTTTTTTGCTAAAACTCGCGTAGACACGATTATTTTGGGTGTCTGTAGGATCCCTACCATGATTCCATGAATACCTTCTCATCACAAAACCACGTCCTTTCAATTTTGCCAACAGCCGTGGACTGCCATGCGCTGCTTCAGACGCTTGCACGCTGCCAGTCGTTTCTTTGCGTAAGAGTTGGAGAGCTCGCTGGACTTATCGTCGACGAATTAGGCTACTTTAACTTTAGGTCTATAATCTTTTCCAATACGTTATGCAGTGCTTCTAAGACTGCCTGTTTTGCGCTGAATTTCCCTGGGAGATTTGCATGTAGGGTCTGCCCTGGTAATTGTCTTGACTGCAAATGTACGTGGACACACGAGCAATGTTAGCGGACGTGAGCGCCGTGCGCTCCGATTTCCATGGTTTTCGAGTACAAAGTCCTGTTTTATCAATTTTCCGCAGCAGATGATTCAAGATATTGTTCATTCCATCCTCTGTTAGAATATTCGTTAATCATTTCAAATGAATTACATCCCTTATCAGTTCGTAAAATTAAAATCGAAACGCGATCATCGTCTGTCAACGGCGCCAGATTGCGACACAAATGATAGCAAAATATGGTAGCTAGCGCTGTTCCGGTCATATAATTAAAACCTAGACTAGTATCAGTTCAACTTTTTTAGAGCTAATACTAGAGTGAAAGACCTTTAATTTGATGCATGAAGTATAAACAAATGTTAAAAATTGGCGAAGTTAGACGCGTGCAAAGTCGGGACATTTATGCTGGGCCACCCTGTACATACACAGTTACACACCCATACATACATAAAATACATACTACGTATAATCGTATATATAAAATATACGTATACATTGCAGTAATGTACATACATACATACATACATACATACATACATACATACATACATACATACATACATACATACATACATACATACATACATACATACATACATACATACATACATACTGATCTCAGTAGCAGTGATAAAACTTTATCACGCACTTGATCCTTCATAATATTGGGCGCTTCGGCGTGAAACTCCGCTTCAGAGTCCGCCTTGTAGTTAGGAGCGCTTCTGAGTTGTAATCTTGAAGGGCGCTATAATAATTGCACAATTGCACATACAAAGTCATACATACATATTAGAAATTTTGCGGCTTCTATATTTTATTGCAAAATCCGCATGTGTCAATATACTGTTTCGCATGACGTTGCAGATTTCAAGCCGATCCTAGGTCTCACTACCATCACAGTTCCAACGTTTTCCACTTCCGTTCCTATGATGAGTGTTAATCGATGGATCGTCGTTTCCAGTCGCATCCACAATTCCATCAACTTCACCCGGACGTGGAACGAGTACCGCGATGGGTTTGGCGACCCAACACTTGACTACTGGATCGGCCTGGAGAAGATGCACCAACTGACCTACAGCGGAAACTACCGTCTACGTTTCGAGATGTTGTCCGTTGAGAACGGGTCCTGGTTCTCAGCCGAGTACGAATCGATCCTAATCGATCCTGAGTCCAACTGGTATACCATTCATCTGGACGGATTCAGTGGAGACGCTGGAGATGCCATGAACAAGATCACTCCTGCAACGGCATATCAAAACCACAAGAACTTCTCCACCTACGACAGAGACAATGACCAGTCTTCAGCTAGTTGCTCAGCGACACACGGGGGAGTCGGGTGGTGGCACGCGGGCTGTGGAATCTGTGATCTAAATGCTGCGTTTGGATCCGTTTCCTACTACTGGAAACCAATTATGCAACTCGGGCTTGGATCGGTTTCGACGCTAAATGGATCCCGCATAATGTTCAGACTGGCATAGGCTGCAGAAAACCATTATTTTGCTCTTCGAACATTCTGCTCATGTGCGTTACCACGTCGACCAATTTGTAGATGCGGGACAATTTAGGACCGGATGTATACAGTCAATTGAGCAGATTGCCTTTGTGTTGTAGGCCTATAATCATGTGATGCGATTTCTGTTGAAAAGGGCTCCTCTCCTGAACTTTCTAGCTATGAGGTCCCGTATGGGTCTAAGGTCCTTTGTGGCCCAACGTGTCTGTTCTGTTCCTGATCCTATAGTCATCCTCGATCCGAGGGTAGACCACCTCATGCACAATGTTCCTCCAACGCTTCCTGTTCTCCGTCAGTCATCACTTCCTCCGATGATCACTACGTGTCTATACGAGCCTAAAGCAATGCAACATTGTATTGCCGGTATCTCAAACAGTAGCAAAGCTATCAAACGATTCAAACCTTGCATCTTGAGCGCATTTACACACCTCGCGCATATTAATCAGGCCTCTACACGGCCATAAATAAAACAAAACGTATGAACATAAAAACAGTTAACGCTACACATGCTTAAAGTAAGCAACAGACGTTAGAAAAGCAAAAACCTAAAAGGAATGAGTTGTAATGGGATAAATTGCAAATAGGACAGGCTTAGCAGCAAATGTGAACTGTTAGTGGCACCCGATCCGCGCTTTTCAATCTCTGTCGTTGCCAAAACGGCAACACGTGATGACATAATTGACTTCTCATAGATCTAGTTCCTGTTCTACAGTTCGTGAATTTTTCAATGAACTGGTCTTTTAACGTTAGCACTGATTCTGAAGACAAAACATGCCTTGTGGCATATCAGAGGCTCAGAGCTAACAATGCACACTCAGACAAAGGACGTCAGAACCATGGGCGGAGTTTATCAGGGGCAAGGGAGCTAAGCCCCAAAGAAGACCCAGAGTCATTTTTTACCCCCACTCCACCCCACCCCCACCTCCCACCCCACCCCCTACACAAGGTCCAACAGGGAAAATGAGAGTTTTTGCCTCCCCTCTGGTCCCTTGGTGGCAGAGATTCGCGAACCTTTCCTCTACGCGTCGGATGCCGAGAGTCCGAGACGGACACAGTAGTGAAGGTTTGGAGTGAAAAGCTCAACATCTGTGGAAATGCATTCCAGTCAAACAGACAGAATCTTCTCTTTATTTATATAGATTGTATATGTAAATTTATAAAACGCCTTTCGACCGAGACAGCGGACTGCAGTGTACAGTGAACACTCTCTTTGACCAGAGACCCAACTGCTACGTATTCACCTCTAGCTCTTGCACCCACTACGAGGTAAGCACAGAAAGGTCGCACGAAAACTTATATATATATATGTACACTTGTACAGGGTGCCCACTCAGCCCCCCAATCTGCCCTACCTCGTCCCAACCCGTCCCGACCCCACTCTGCGCACCAACTCCGCCCGCAATCCACTCCACACTACCCAGTACCACCCCTGTCCCACTCCTCTCGGGGAGCCGTCGTTTTTCGCCTCACAACCTCCGTCACACCCAGTCCCTACACCGAATGGCCTTCGCTTCCCCTGTGTGCCGATGTCTGGATTCTTCTACTCTATAGGCCTAGACTTACGCCGCTACGCGTTGCATTTCCTTTTCCTGGGGTTTCTGCACCGAGACCGCCATTGAATATGCGCTGCATAAATGTCGAGATACGACATTAATTGTTTTGTTTTTATGATAATTGTTTTTTTATTACCTTGCAGTCGTCAGTTCATAATTATCGTTGCTTTAATAATCATTATTTACTATTGCAAATCGTCTAGACACGTGCGGTGCTTAAGGACGACGTGCGGTGTTTAACGACCTAGTTAATTAATATGCGAGAGGCGAGGATGATGTCAAGATAATATGTCGTCGTGTCGTCTGCTGAGTAATGGCGACGCGCTGGTTAATATGCAACGTTAAAATCGCTTCTTAAATATGTAGACGCTAACTCCCACATCGAAAGTCAAATTGTTCATATCTCGGGTTTTAAGGTCAGTTGAGAGCTGATAATAATCGCACTGACTTGCAAATTCGAATAAGCAGATAAAAAATGTTTCGGTGCGCGAAATGAGACCGTTTCGGAGCCTTTCTTGGGACGGACATACAGTCATGGCCAAAAGTTTACGAATACCAAATTTTTTCATAATTTTCGTGGATATTTCAGCACTGCGCTCTACCATGGTCACTCCTGGGCTACTTTTATTAGTGAAATGTGCTGCCACCAAGCTGCCGCCAACCTGCCAAGCTGCCGCCAAGCTGCCACCAAGCTGCCGCCAACCTGCCAAGCTGCCACCAAGCTGCCGCCAACCTGCCAAGCTGCCACCAAGCTGCCAAGCTGCCACCAAGCTGCTGCCAAGCTGCTGCCAAGCTGCCGCCAACCTGCCTAGCTGCTGCCAAGCTGCCACCAAGCTGCCACCAAGCTGCCAAGCTGCCACCAAGTTGCCGCCAAGCTGCCAAGCTGCCACCAAGCTGCCAAGCTGCCAAGCTGCCACCAAGCTGCCGCCAAGCTGCCAAGCTGCCACCAAGCTGCCGCCAAGCTGCCAAGCTGCCTAGCTGCTGCCAAGCTGTCAAGCTGCCGCCAAGCTGCCAAGCTGCCGCCAAGTTGCCAAGCTGCCACCAAGCTGCCAAGCTGCCACCAAGTTGCCGCCAAGCTGCCAAGCTGCCACCAAGCTGCCGCCAAGCTGCCAAGCTGCCACCAAGCTGCCACCAAGCTGCTGCCAAGCTGGCGGCAGCTTGGCAGCTTGACGGCATGTTGGTGGCAGCTTGGCAGCTTGACGGCAGCTTGGTGGCAGCTTGGCAGCTTGGCGGCAGCTTGGTGGCAGCTTGTCAGCTTGGCGGCAGCTTGGCAGCATGGCACCTTGGCGGCAGCTTGGTGGCAGCTTGGCTGCTTGGCGGCAGCTTGGCAGCTTGGCGGAAGCATAGTTGCTTGGTAGCTTGGCGGCAGCTTGGCAGCTTGGCGGCAGCTTGGCGGCAGCTTGGCAGCTTGGCCGCAGCTTGGTGGCAGCTTGGCAGCAGCTTGGCAGCTTGGCAGCAGCTTGGCAGCAGCTTGGTGGCAGCTTAACAGCTTGGCCGCAGCTTGGTAGCTTGGCGGCAGCTTGGCCGCAGCTTGGTGGCAGCTTGGCAGCAGCTTGGCGGCAGCTTGGTGGCAGCTTGGCAACTTGGCGGCAGCTTGGTGGCAGCTAGGCAGCTTGGTGGCAGCTTGGCAGCTTGGCAGCTTGGTGGCAGCTTGGCAGCTTGGCGGCAGCTTGGTGGCAGCTTGGCGGCAGCTTGGCAGCTTGGCGGCAGCTTGGCGGCAGCTTGTTGGCAGCTTGGCGGCAGCTTGGCAGCAACTTGGCAGCTTGGCGGCAGCTTGGTGGCAGCTTGGCAGGTTGGCGGCAGCTTGGTGGCAGCACATTTCACTAATAAAAGTAGCCCAGGAGTGACCATGGTAGAGCGCAGTGCTGAAATATCCACGAAAATTATGAAAAAAATTGGTGTTCGTAAACTTTTGGCCATGACTGTACACACACCGCCAAAAAAAAATTCGGCTATATATCCATTGGAGGTCTATAGGCCTAGATATATGTCGAGTTACTATTGCGATGATGACGTTGATGATGTATGCGAGTCTGCGACAACCACGACCAGTATTGTAGATGCCATGACCATTCCGCTCAGTCTCAGGACTTGAAACTTGGGTTAAATATCAATTTACTTTTTCCAAAGAATGAACGAAGAACCCGATTGCGATGAACCCTTGTTTTATACTTCTCTTCACGGCGATCTGCGTAAGGTGAAAATATTGGCATTATATAGGCTACTATCGTTCAAGATCATGTAAAGGTCACACAAATAACATTTAGTAGGTATAGGCTATAAGAGAAAAATGGCTCTTGGCCAATGACATTGAAGTCGTCAATTGTGTTCCATGTCTTAATAAATAAGCCTACGATTAGAAAGAAGGCTATAGGCCTACTAACTATAAGACGATCCAAGCTATAGATTATTCTAAGGTCAGTGGATTTAATCGGGGAAACGGACATAACTCAGCAAATAATTACCGGTTGGTTGGTTATTTTACTGATAAGGGATACATATGAATAGACATCATCATCATCATCGTTATCATCATCGTCGTCGTCGTCGTCGTCGTCATCATCATCATCATCATCATCATCATCATCATCATCATCATCATCATCATCATCATCATCATCATCACCATCATAAGTAGTAGTAGTACTATTATTCGATCATGATAATGATAATAATGATAATAATAATAATAATAATAATGATAATGATAATAATAATAATAATAATAATAATAATAATAATAGTAATAATAATAATAATAATAATAATAATAATGATAATAATAATAATAATAATAATAATAATAATAATAATAATAATAATAATAATAATAATAATAATAATTATAATAATAATAATAATAATAATAATAATTTTATAATAATAATAATAATAATAATAAATATCACCAGCTCTCCACAACGCACTACTTTGTCCCCCTTGCCTTTGAGACCATGGGACCGATAAATAGTGAAGGCCATGTCTTTCTATCTGACCTAGGACAAAAACTCAGCATGGTTACGGGGGACCCAAGAGAGACCTCTTTCCTCTACCAACGTATTTCTTTAACGATACAACGTTTTAACGCGATCGCATTCCGAGGCACTTTCTATGATCAAGACAACGAAGAGTAGGGTCATTCTGGACTAGTTTTTAACCAATAGTTAGTAATGAAGTCCCTGAGGGATCCTAAATACCTCGGGGCAAAAAATAATAATAATAATAATAATGATGATGCACTTTGAGACCTATTAGCATAGGCGCAACCACGTCCAAAAAGTTGGGGGGGCAAATGGAAATTCTCAGTAGGAGTAATAATAGCGAGCGCGAAACGCGCGAAGCCGCGGTTGCCGAAGGCAAGAAACCCCTAACGATTAGGGGGTATGGGGGAGCGTCGTAAGCTCCCCCATCGGGGTCTGGGGCGGAGTCTCAGAAACCGACGCAATTTTGTGCATTTGATGCCAAATCGAGTGCATTTTGGGTTCTAGTTTACCTTAAATTTTGCAACGATGATATCGGAATAAACGTACCTATACCACCTCGATCTGTGAAAGTCTAAATCTAAATCAGTCAATCAATCACTTAATGAGCCATAGTAATTGACATGGATGGAACGGGGAGAAGGGGAAGACCATGCAGAGAATGGTTGTAGGACATAGAAGAGTGGTGTGGGATGAATGCGCAGGAGCTGACACATCGGGCACGGGACAGGGAATCATGGAAGAGAGTAGTCAAGTGCGCAGTGGACACCTACGGGCTGTCAGCCCATGAACAATGAAGAGGAAGAAGAATTGACATTATTTTGACATGGCTTATAAAAAAAATGGCACAGCTTCTGGGGATGCAAAGCTTAGGCCTACACTAAAGGGACAGAAGTCATGCAACAAATATTCATTGATTTTAATATACTGTAGGTCTACACATAAATTAAGACACAATGGAACCAAAGAATGAGAATTGTCTAACCGGAAAAAGTGACAGAAGTTCCTCTTATTATTAGAGAAGCCTATATATATATATTATATTATATATATATATATATATATATATATATCTCTTAGAAACAGTAAAATGGTGCCAAAATTATGTCGTGCAACTGCAAAAAATATCCAAATTGTCCATTGATTCAAATGCACATATAGATCAGCACACAGCGGAACTAAAGTATGAGAAACATGTGTCCATTTCCATCTCCTGACAGACAGTTTAGACCTAGGTGAAGACTTGGTGCTGTCTTTGGGGGACGAACGAACGGCCGAAGGAGGATCGACGAGGCGCGAGGCGTCTAGCAGGGGAAGGGTTTGGGTAGGGGATGTGCCCTCCCAATCTCGATTTTTTTTTAATTTCCACTCTGCAATGGTAGGATTTTAGGCTGTCATTTTTACGAAATTGCTCGTCATTTCAGTGTTGATAGTCGTGGTTTAAGACTTCAAAAGCGTCTTCTCGAAGTGTTATTTTTGTTAAATTTCCATGCTGCAAAATTTGGTGACTTTCTTAAACTAAAACAATTTCTCATTTTCATTGCTGAAAGACATGCCTTAAGACTTCAATAAAATGTCCTCTGCCCATTGTTTCGTTTTTTGCTTTAAAAACCCTGTAATTAAAGCATTTTAGGCTGTCATTTGAATGAAATTGCTCAACTATTTCACTGTTGATAGTTGTGGCTTTAGACTTCAAAAGCGTCCCCTCCCATTGTTTAAAAAATTATATTCCGATTTCTTAAGCCGTCATCTCAAAATAATTTCTCATAAATACATGGTTTAATACTTGAATAAATGTCCCTCCCACTATGCCATTTTAAAATTTTCATACCGTAATAGTAAAATTTTTAAGCTGTCACCTTAACAAAATTATGGATAAATAGTGGCTAATACTGCTAACATTTATGGTGACTTTCTTAAACTACATTTATGATGATATTTATTAAATATTTCTGAAATATTGGGAGGGATATAAGCACTTCCGTCCCCCACCACAAAATTTGAGGGACGCGTCCCGTGTGTCCCATAGGGTGGTTGCGTCTATTCCGAAGAATGTTGAGTTTCAAACCCTGACCGTCCTCCGTTGCACCCCTAAAAGTCTACACCCATCGTGTAGACATGCGTTACCACAGTAACAAAACAGTAAGAATAAAAAGAGTAATTCAGCAGAACCTAACTAAATGAATAATATGTACATATAATGAATTAATTATATATAATTTCTAGCACATTTGACTGCAAATGACCTGGTATTTCGCATTTGGGAAAACAGAAATATTCACACCAGACACGAAAATAGGCCAACTGCAAGAAAGTCAAGACTCAAGAGTCACATAATATTATTACCAAAGATCAGTTTCCGTGATTCACATTTAGCAACAGTTTCACGTGCAATCCGTGTGAGACGCCAACACTGTCGGGGTAAGATGTAGGTCTGCAGGTAGGATTAAAACGCTCTTGATTCAGCCCTAATGCTGAGAAGCTACGTTCGATCTTAATATGCCAATCTATATTGAAATGGCTTTTAGCAGCAGTCGGTGCAGGGCCTGATTAACAAATGTGGGGACCCTGTTCGGTAAAACTGTGGGGGCCCAAACCTTACAGAAGCATGACAAAATGACTCACAAAACGTTATAAGCGTGTTATATTCAACGAATCAACATCCGTCTATTATTAATTCATTACTTATATTATTTTTAACAGGTCTTTTAATAGTGTTAAACACAGCCGATATATCTTTAACGGTTTAATAATATTAAAGTGATGCATGGTCAGTCGATCATTCTCCAGACCAGCGCACAGCACTCGTACAAACAGTGCAGAACGATTTTATGCCCCAAATAAATTCTTGGCTATGAAAATTTCTGGTAGACCTGCGGCAAAATAACGGCCAGGGCAAAATAATGGTTCTTACCAGTGCATTATTTTGGCCTGATTTGCCCTGCTGTGCATGGCCCCTACACTGTTTACAAACTAAAATATATTTTCGCAGTTATGCCAGTATAGCAGACCCTGGCTCAAGCTCCATCCTGCTTAGATCTATGTGAGCTTTCACCCCGGTGTATGTCTATCTAGACAGCCGTTCACTGCGCTCAGCTGCCCGTGGACAATTTCTTGTTCTTGTTTTGATTAGTGTGACCATTCAACGTCGAGCATTCTCGGTAGTGAGCACAGTTATCTGGAATAGCCTTCCCGTGGCTCTCTCGCTTCACGTGACTCTGCGGACTCTTTCGATCTTTCGTCTTCTCGGCTTTTCTTTTTGACAGCGCCTGCGTTGGGAGCGCCTTTGAGTAAAAATCTGAAGGAGCTCTATATAAATTTATGAGATTGATTGAATTCGTAAAAATTGATAGTGCGTACTGCATGTAGACCTACTCAGTGCTATTATCATCACGTCAACTCATAATGCGTAGTATAGCACTTGAGTTCCGATCAGGTGATGTATTCAATGTTTAAATAAGCAAAAAAGCGTAACTATTACTAGCATTTCTGACTGATTTTAAGATCAATCTGCATCACAATGAAACCTGCACTAAGGGCCCCCACAATTTTTAAATGAGCAAAAAGCGTATAACTCTTACTAGCATTTCTGACTGATTTTAAGATCAATCTGCACATGGGCGCCCGCACATAGGGGCAAGGGGGGGCACTTGCCCCCCCCTGGAAAACTGAAACATATTTTTCTAACTACTACTTTTGAGGTTTATGAAATTTCTTCCCATTGAAATACTAATGTTACGAATGATACACTTCAGTGAAAGTCAGATATTTAAGTAATAAAATCTCTTTAGAAATAAAGAAGCTCTTAATTTTCTGCCTTGCATTTTTTCAAGCTCTTGCTGAAAACGGTAACAATGACTTTTAACCCTCCCGTGGGTGCCCATACAAATAGTATTCCTATCGATTATGGCCTACTTGTCTGGAATCTCGCTGGCTAATGCAATTTTTCACAATTGCGCAAAAATTAATTATCAATAAATTACCCTAATGTAAAAATTTGAAATTTATCAGCAGCCCATTGAAATTAAGTAATGGAGATCTACATAATCACCAGCGTTATATATGGAATCAAGTTGCTTCCTACTTTAATACTGAAAAACTTATATCATGCCCTAATTCAACCTTACCTATCTTATTGTAATTTCATCTGGTCCTCAACATACCCTTCACACCTATCGACAATAAAAATTCTACAAAAAAAGCTATCCGCATTATTACTAAGTCATCTTATAACTCACATACTAAACCCCTCTTTGATGATCTTAAGATTTTTAAAATTGAACAAATTAGATTTATCCAAACATGTGAATTTATGTTCAAGTATGCCAATAACATGTTACCTGCTGCCTTCTTGTCATTTTTTACCCCAGTATCATCAGCTATTACTACTAGAAGTAACCGTGCCTTTATATGCCAATACGCCAGAACCAACACTCGTAAATTTTCTATACAGTACCAGGGACCTCTAGTGTGGAATAATTTGCCGAAGGACATCCAAACTGCTCACAGCCTTCCGCATTTCAAAAGACTTATTCGTTCCCATATATTTAACATAGAAAGGATAATTGAAGGATAATTGACACTTTGCATTCTACTTACAGTCCATCTATCTACCTTTTCTTATTCAGCTACTTATTTATCTACTGGGCCCCTACCAGCGGGACCCGTCCCTTTAGGTGTGCCCTTTGTGCCCTACGTATGTTATTCTTATAAATTTGCTGTGTTATTTGTTTTATTATTGTTGTCTATTGATGTACTGCTTTAGTTGAAAATGTTTCATGGGTTCAATAAATAAAATGAAATGAAATAAATAAATAAAATGAAAGTCTGCTTTAAGTCAGGCTGCATTTTGTCCATTTTGCATGCTGCCAACTAGTACAGAGTTTAGGTAGGTCAAGCTGTAGAGAAACTTGGATAATTGTCTCTGTCTATCATGCCTCGAGATTTTCTCACAAAACCAACATCTCCTCTGTTCAAAAGAATTTATACCCCATTCTTCTGATCCTCGGGATCCTCCACCTTCCTAAATGACACCTGCAATAACATCTGAACCTCTGGATACAGGACTCGGACCTCTTTCTTGACAGCCCTTTGAACAGCCTGATGGCTCGATGCATCGCTTCTGAATAAATTGACTTTGGAGTGGCGCTTTAGAAGTTTAGAAATTACGATTAAAATATGGAATTACCTTAATGGAGCACTTGACTCTTAAAAACTGCTACCTTTTTCTCGTTCATTTCTTCATTCATTCATTATATAGCGCCCCTTCAAAAACCTACTTTTTAACATTCTACTTTTGATTTTTAATAAATTTCTTCGCTCTAAGAAAACTATTCATATTGAAAATGATATAGGTCTACACCAAAAATACCCATATTCTCACTTTCCGGCTTTGCAATTTTTAAGCTCTTGCGACTAGGAAATTTAACCGTGACCAACTTAAAAATTTTGCCCCCTCCTGAAAAAATTTCTGCGGGCGCCCATGAATCTGCATCACAATGAAACCTGCACTAAGGGCCCCCACAATTTTTAAATGAGCAAAAAGCGTATAACTCTTACTAGCATTTCTGACTGATTTTAAGATCAATCTGCCTCACAATGAAAACTGCAAAAAGGCCCCCACAATTTTAAAATGAACAAAAAGCGTATAACTCTTACTAGCATTTCTGACTGATTTTAAGATCAATCTGCCTGGCAATGAAAACTGCAATAAGGGCCCCCACATGTTCAAAAGTTGCATAATGCTAAAGTCACTAGTTTTTGAATAATTTGACAATTTTTGATATATTTTGAACTCAGTTTACTAGTATAATAAGCAATGCCGAAAAATTCCTATTGCATGTGTGGAGGCCCCCAAAAGTGTGGGGCCCCTGTTCGGCCGAACATGTCGAACATGCCTTAATCCGGCCCTGAGTCGGTGGCAAAAGTTGGGAGGGACCGTCCCAAACCTCTCGTCAAAAGTTGGAGGGGGACCGTTCGTCGAAAGTTGGGGGTACCGCTCGTCGAAAGTTGGGGGGACCGCTCGTCGAAAGTTGGGGGACCGTCCCAAGCCTAAAAAAAGTTGGGGACGCGTCCCGTGGGTCCCTAGGATGGTTGCGCCTATGCCTATTAGAAAGAACTGCTGATTCTACCGCCAAAACCGGCTTGTTAGCCGTGCAATCGCCGCACTCAGGAGACTGGCTTCATGTGCTTCCGATAACAGCAGCCGGATTACGAATGTCGCGAGACGCGTTACGAATAGCAGCCGGTGTGGCATGACATTATGTCCGGCATGAAATATTGTCAGACTCCGCCCACTTCCGTTGTCAGGACAGTATTTCATACGGTAAGTATGAAATCTTGTCCGGCATGAAATCATATCCGGGTCCGACCACTTTCGTTGTGGAAACAGGATTTACTATTACAAGCGTGAGATATTGTCCACGCGTTAGAGTTTCGTCTCAACGTAATATCAATAAGATAATTATGCGAAATAATATGCTTGTTGAAGCAGATGAGAAAGCAATGGTGTGAGCAGTGGAATCATGGTTTTAATGCACGCAGCTTGTAGTCGGGGTCACGATGGCGCTAGTTCTATTTTTAGAAGGAAATTCCCATCGTGGAACGGGGCAAACGGGCGATATGTTGAGACGTATGTAAACAAGTCTTAAGAGTTGCACACAAATACGAAATTTAGGTTGAAATCATTTATTCATATATATCTTTTCTTGTCTACTCCAGTCATCGAGACAAAGCAAAAGGGCTTTTGGCCAACACAAATACCTCATCGGAGTCAGCTGCGTAAGGTTTTGGTCTGTTTATTTTCCCGTTACATAGCGGTCATTATTGGAAGATGCTTAGTTTTTACATAGCACAATTTGACATGTTGGCGCTGCATCCTGGTTCAAGCTCCACCCTACCTGTGTGAGCTTTTTTTTACTACATTCTCCGTTTCTGAAAATAGAAAAAGTAAACAGTCCAACGCCCAGAAACCCTGCGGCATATTCGTATTCATATTCGTATCCCGTTTCTCTGGGCCGTCGTTCGCTGCGGTCAGCTGCCCGCGGTGATTACCTTGTCCCTTTTTGTCGCACCGCTAGGCCTGCTATATAAATTTATGTGATTGATCGATTGAATAATAATGAGATTATAATAATTATTATAATCTGCAAGACATGTAGGCCCCTATAATGTAGCGGAATCCATATATACGTGCGTAGTTCACTTGCAGTTCTCCTTTTTGTCATGACAGGCATATACACGTATACTTTAGGTTCACTCTAGCCGACTTCTAGGCTTACACTGTTGACAAATATTGATGCTGTTAGTAAATGCAAACTTATAGGTCTACTATAGATAATAGACTCGATTTTATCTGACTGTAAAAGACCATTATTTTGTAACTTTATCCAAAAGAAAAAAATATTCCGAAAGCCCAGCAAATTGCTTCTGTTTGCTCTCATACTTTAAGTACTTAAAACATAATTTTTCGGTGGTATCGGAAATCATAGGCCTGCATAATTACACTTCGTATTTTAGTAATTGATCTATATTTTATACTATTATATGTACCTAATTATAGAGTTCGATGCCTCAGTACGTCGTATAATTATCTTGAATATTTTGTGTCTTTTCCGGACAAGATTTCATGATGCTTTAGCTTGACAATTGCTATCTGATGTCATCGGTCACATGAACCAATGACAACGCTTTCCGGACACAATTTCATGCCGGACAACATTTCATGCCACACCGGCATTCGACTTGGCACTGCGTTGTGTGAAAAGCATACATGCAAATGTGGTGCCATAGTCGATTGGACTGCATGGATTCTCTTGTAACAAAGGAGGTGGAAGACAACAATGTCACGGAATGATTAATGACGTGCTTTGGCGTGCATTTACAAGAGCCAAGATACCAACTATATATATATATATGTATATATATATATATATATATATCAGGGAGCCTATTGGTTTCTCCCGATTTGATGGTAAAAAGCCAGATGGAGTTACAATTCCCTGGCACAGAGGTCTTTGCTTGGCGTGAGATGTCACGGTCCCGGATACTTTTGCAACATCGTACAAGCATTTAACTATAATAATAATAACAATAATAATAATAATAATAATAATAATAATAATAATAATAATAATAATAATAATAATAATAATAATAATAATAATAATAAGCAGATATTCCAAGTTCGAAGGAACCACCGGGCCTTATCCGGTCAGACGGCAAGAGACCGGATGGAGCAACATTAGTACCCTGGGCGAGGGGCAGGTACGTCGCATGGGATGCAACATCCATCCACACCTGTGCTACATCTTACCTCAACATCACATCATCAGTGCCTGGAGGGGCAGCCGAACACGCCGCGAACCGAAAAAGCACCAAATACTCAACCCTTCCGACCACCCACGATTTCGTCCCCGTCGCCATCGAATCATTGGGCCCCATCAATCGGACAGGTCGTGAATTCTTGATGGAGTTGGGGTGTCGCATGACCGCCGTCTCAGGGGACCCTCGAGAGACTTTGCACTTATTTCAACGTTTGTCTATTTGCACCCAAAGATTTAATGCCATAGCCTTCAGGGGCACATTTGCACAACACACCAGGGTAGAGGACGACTGATCTCACTAATATGCATTTAATTTGGTTTTAGTTGTGGAAAACAATTAGCACATTGTGACTGTTTGTCAGGCGTTTGCACATCTGCATATTTGTTTGCACAGTTTGAAACGGAAATAAATGTTGTATTATTATAATAATAATAATGATAATAATAATATTAATAATAATAATAATAATAATAATAATAATAATAATAATAATAATAATAATAATAATAATAATAATAATAATAATAATAAGCCTAGCCTGGCGGAGGACAGAAAGGACCAGAAATACAGTGCCCTCCTTGATGCTCATGTTTTCGTCTCGGTGGCTTTGGAAACCCTAGGCCCAATCAACAACAAAGGCCTAGACTTCATCTCAGATTTGGGCCGGTGACACGAAACGGAGTATCCCCCTGAAGGCTATCCGGAGGGGATGAATTAATCTATCCCCCCGGATGGAATTAACCGGTCTATATTATCCGGGGGGATAAACCATTCCATCCTCTTTTTTGAAAAATGCGCATAATAAAAATATTTATGCTGTAATCAAAATTTAAAGTGACTCTAATTGTTTTAAGTGTCCTAGGCAATGCTCAAATAAAAGCAACTCGAATTTATTTAGTGACTCTAAGCGTTTTTAAGTGTTTTAAATGTTTTAAGTGCTCTAAAAACAGGGCAAAACAAATTAACTAGTAGGAATAAACATACCTGTTAGTGTCATTGTTCAAAACAAAGCAGATGAAAATTAATTTGCAGAAGAAATTACACGCGGAAACGGTTTTTTCGACTTTTAATTTGGGGGGATACAATTAATATGGGGGATAATCTATTTCGTGACACCGGCGTCTAACACAAGCAACCGGGGATCCCCGAGAATCAAGTTTCTTGTTCCAACGTATTTCCATGTCTATTCAACGCTTTAATGCTGTGGCTTTCACAGGGTCTTTTATTAAGCCCTTAATTGACATGGATGGACTCGCCCAAATGCACACAGCTTTTGCACTGTTTGACTGTTTGCAACATTTGTTGAAACAATAAAAGGAATAATAATAATAATAATAAAAATAATAATAATAATAATAATAATAATAATAATAATAATAATAATAATAATAATAATAATAATAATAACAATAAAAAAAATAATAATAACAATAATAGTAATGATAATAGTTATAATTATAAAAATAATTGATTAGTTATAATTATGTCACCCCGGACCCCGGTGACTAACGCACAAAGCGTCAACGCCGTCAACCAACGGCTCACGAAAATCAAAACTTCTGCCTGTCAATTAGGTAAAACATTCATAAGGTCATTTTATATTGACACGCAAAATCACACCACTCTACGGAGACGCCAGCACGTTTTATCTTTTTGCTCTTAACAACGCAATCGACCAAATTCATATGATAACGTCTCTCAGAACAATACAAGATTCATAACAAAGTCGTCGTCGGTGGTCTTCGGCTAAACAATTGAGTCAACCATATCGATTTACATAACCGGAAGCATAGCGCCACAAAAGAGGAATAAATGTATATAGGCCTAGACCGAATGCTTTGATAAGGCACTCAGAAAATCTCCAATCTTTATACGAACGCCATTCGCAGACTATTTAATAATGGCAAGCCGTCTGTATACTTTCACAGGTGCTTGCTTGTCTTGCATGCGGGTCGGTCGGTAGAAATAAATACCTAAGTTGAGTGGACAAAATTTACACCTAGCCAAAACATCACATCATGATACATAGGCCTACAGCATTTCATTAGGCCTACGTGATATTGATATCGTAAGTCTAGAGACAATTTGTGTCTGTTAGACAGAGAATTGAGAAAGATAATAATTTCTTGGAATTGGATGCAAACGAAATGATGATCACCAAATTATCTATTAGAGAAATTCCTCGTTGTTTCTACTTCATACTGGGGTCAATGGTGGTCAGCTGTGAGGGTCAGCTGATGATGACGTCCACCTACTTTCAGACCGTGTCCTGGCCGAACGGAACTCACGTCTGCGCAGTGGACCGTGAATCGGGGACATACACGACTGCATCGGTTGTGTCATGCTCCAACGCCTGCAGGAACTCTCCCGGATGTGGTAACTTCAACTACGACAGGAAGACAAAGACCTGTAGCGTGTTCGCTAACCGACCGGCGTGTTACGCGTTCGTCTCTCCATCGTGTTATCACTACGAGGTAAGACTCGAATCATTTCTACTGATAACCTGTGCATCTGCAATTTCTAGATAAAATTTACCAAAATAAGAATCAAGGTGGTCAGAGCCGTAAATCTGTTTCGAGCTTTGGGGAGGAAAAATTTCCATTCGGATTTGTGCTGACTCTATCTCCACGAAGGAGCCCACCACTGAATTCAGTGACACCCTAGGGCCTAGGTTAGTGTTTAACAAAATTATTGGTTCGTACCGCAGCACATAGCCTTTTATGTTCGGACTAGAGGGAAACAACACGACTGAGGTTCTCTTGCCAAACCAAAACAGTTTAAAGTAGTAGGCCTATTTATTCACTTGTTTCTTCATATTGGCTTCCTGCACCTGAATGGATTAGTATAGGACTATACAAGTAGGCATAGGCATCCACCTTAGCAACTCATTTGCAATGTCTAGCAGGGCCGGATTAACAAATGTGGGGGCCCTGTTCGGTAAAACTGTGAAGGCCCCAACGTTACAGACTCACTGGAAAAGGACACACAGTTGACACAAAACGTGATATATTCAACAAATCAACACTCGTCTATCAGTAATTCGATCCTTCTTTTTTACAATATGAACATGTCTTTTCATATTCCAGTCTAGTGTTAAAGTATTCATCTATTACCGTTTAAGAATATTAGAATCAGACATTTTACCCAGGGTATAGTCAGAGCTCTTATACAAGTAAACGGTGCAGAAGCGGTTTATGCCCTACGTAAATTCTTGGCAGGGAAAATACTCTGGCAGTCTTGTGGCAGGACAACGACCAAGGCAAAGGATTTGTACCAGGGCATTTGCCCTGATTTGTCCTTCTGTAGGGCCGCCACTGATCACACTAATATAGGCCTATATTTTCGCTTTAACGCAAGTAGTAACCTAATTCGTAAAAGCAAAGAGTGTATAGTGATGCAATTTCATAAATGCGTTGCATAGCACTTGAATTCCGATCGTAAGAGGTGTTGTGTCTAAAATCATAATTATAGATCTAAGTAGTTACAACTGATAGCCTTTGATAGGATTTCTGGCCGATTTTAAGATAACTCTGCTTGGAATTGGATACTCCAACACATGCTCAAAAGTTGTAAGTCTATATCATGCTAACATCAGTATATAGTTTTCAAATAATTTGACAATTTGCTCCGAGCTATTTTACTCATTTTTACTCTTATGATTAGCTGTGATGAAAAATATTTATATTGCATGTGTGGGACCCCCTAAAGTGTGGGGGCCCCTGTTCGGCCGAACATGTTGAACATGCCTTAATCCGGCCCTGATGTCTAGTATAAATTGAGATGTTTCTAGTTTTTCTATATATTCTTCATTGTCAAATGTTTGACCGTCAACTTTGAAATGTCGGTCATGATTCCTCTAAAATGCGTTGACAACGGGTTCAAACATGTCTAATAGTTCATCGCACTTACCAGAACACATTTCTGTTTGAAGTGATTTGGAAATCGATAAAGATCAGATTCTCTAAATTATTTAACGCTCAGCACTTTATTCGTGAAATATAATCATGTTTACACTTATTTATATAATCCTCTTTTGGACAGTCGAATATGCGGTATAATGTGGTTTCGAAACGAACTGATATCAGGCCTATTTCTCTTTTCCAATCTGAGAACCCACACTCCCAGTAGGATTACGCTATGTACCGAATATATACCGTATATATATATATGTCATGTAATCATTAATGTATTGTCTTGTATTGTATATGAGAATTTATAAAACACCTCACAGTACTAGATATTCAGATACGCTCTCCGCCCCGAGGAAATAAGAAAGACTTCAATCAGCGAAGTGCTCGAAGCTGTCACCCCCCCCCATAAGATCTTACTACGGATAGGGGGAGGGAGGTCAGTCCACATAAAGAGATTTACAATGACAAAGGCTCGATGTTGAGCTCGGTCTTTGTCCGATGGACTATAGGAGATCAAGTCGGAGAGGGCAGGAAGAGACTGCGGAGACGGGGGTTGGGGGGTTGGTGCATCAAGCCACAAAGGTTTTTTAGAGCTTGTCCATTTTGAGCCTATGATTATGCTGTATAATGTATATGCACATATATGTACATGTAAATGTCACATCATGAATTCCTCCCGCTTTGTATTAATGAAGAAGAGATTTTATCTTTCAAATGGCACATTAATTTTACACCTATTGAAGCTTTGTATACAGCCTTTAATCCCACAGAGAGTTTCAAGTATAGGCTATCCACGGTTCGGGTTCGTGCAACGTGCAGTCGCCTATACAGCTGGCCGACCCTAACATTTGTAAGACAATTGAGAAAAATGTGGCGAGGGAATTCCTTTACGCTCCCTCCCCAGGTTTAAAAGTGCGGAGGGAATTCCCTCCCTTCCCGGCATTTACGGCCTGAAGGTGGTCAAATTGAAGTTAAGAAAACACCAAGGGGTGGGCTCAGAGGCCGACTTCCACTGTTGCAAGAATATTTTGATAAAATGCAAGGAGGTAAAGAATAGACCTGCGAAGTCGATATCCAGGGAGATTTTAGGCTCTTGGTCTTCACAATGTTAACGTAATAAATATCCTGGTTTGTGGAGTCGACCAATATGACGGTCAATGAAACAGAGATGGATGTTGAACGACTTCCGCAAGTGATGCTTTTCCATTGTTTGCTAACACCTTTGATAGACATAGAGCCTACATTATTTCTCGCTGTTTTCGTAACTTGATTTCTCGTTTATCTATCAGGTAGGCTAACAACTGTAGGTCTCTATAGCTATCTCTAGACTTACGATATCAAATTTCAGTGCACTGTCTGTATTATACAATTAATTGTTGAGCTATATAATTATGGATTATGTGTTCTTCAATGTTTTACAGCTGAACTCTTATCCTGAAAAGGCTGACGCAGGTAGGCCTATGTCTGATTAAGTATTTTCCTAGTAGGCTATGCCTAGACATGCAATATGACTTCTGTGCGTTTAGTTTTGTAAAGACAAAGGAAAACACGACAGGATTGTTCATGTATCTCCATAAAAAACCCACTGGAGTTGGGTCCATTGCGTTTGATGGCTTTGTGACGATTCATTCGCGAAAGACCTTTTTCTGCATGCCTGTTAGTATAGACTCTTAAACCCGATAAGTTTGGTAGCTCGTCATATAGCCTACAAATGCCGGTGACACGAAACGGAGTATCCCCCCTGAAAGCTATCCGGGGGGATGAATTAATCTATCCCCCCGGATGGAATTAACCGGTCTATACTATCCGGGTGGATAAACCATTCTATCCCCTTTTTTGAAAAATGCGCATAATAAAATTTTTTATGATGTAATCAAAATTTAAAGTGACCCTAATTGTTTTAAGTGTCCTAAGCAATGCTCAGATAAAGGCAACTCGAATTTATTTGGTGAATCTGAGTGTTCTTAAGTGTTTTAAATGTTTTAAGTGCTCTAAAAACAGGGTAAAACAAATTATCTAGTAGGAATAAACATACATGTTAATGTCATTGTTCAAAACAAAGCAGATGAAAATTTATTTGCATAAAAAATTACACGCGGAAGCGGTTTTTCGACTTTTTTTAATTTGGGGGGATACAATTAATACGGGGGATACTCTATTTCGTGACACCGGCTGTAATATACGGAATTCCCGACGGAAGCTAGAAAGAAACTCTTTTGGGTGGGCTGAAAGTAATTCAACGACACTTTATGTAAATGCCCGCCAGAAACAAAAACACATGACTTCACATCATGTGATCTGTTGTAGAGAACAACGATGAAAGAAGAAATGAGCGACGTATGCCTATAATTATAGTATGCTTACATAATTATTACGACACAAGTCACACAACCAATCAAATTCCTCGCTACATGTTTAACGACACTGCCATATCAAAGATGATTAGTGTCGCCCTCCTCCTTTATCCTGGCTGGGCACTGGGCCAGTGAACTCCGCCACGGGTTGCACTCTGCCAGTGCCAGTGCAACCGGTGGAGGAGTTCAAGTTCCTATAGAATAGATTATTATAGCTGCGTCATTAACTGTCTCACTCAGTACTGACATGTAATTCTGATCATGTTTTAAAGGAATCGCGCCAGAAGACTGCTACATTCCGTTCACTTACGAAAAGGTGTTGTACTACGAGTGTGCATCGAATCTGACAGGCGAAGGATGCCTAAGCTGTCTCGTACACAACAGAGCCATCGCCAAATGCCGACAACCATCCTGTCAGTAACACATCTTACGTATCATCTGATTTACTTACTTACCTGCGTACTTACTTACTGACTGACTTACTGACTTACCGTGTGCAGTGGCACTAAAATCACTGTCAAAACTATCGGCCTATTTCCAGCCTTTTACTGTTACTATCCATATCACTGCTAAAATCATCGGCCTATTTCCAACCTGTCTTTTCTGTCTAAACCTTTGAGCTCCTGGTTTCCATTCTGATTCTTCTTTTCCTCGAGTCGTATTATGTCCCTTCCTGGCCTGAATTTGGGAGGGGATGAATGAGTTCTCTGTGGACGATCGCCGAGCAGGGGTTGGGTTTTGGAGAGGGGATGAGCCCTTCCCAATGTCAACACATTTTGAATTTACACACTGCAATGGGAACATTTTAGACTGTAATTTTAACCAAATTTCTTATTTCAGTGCTGATTGTCGTGGTTCAATGCTTCAAATGTTTCCATTCCCATTGTTCAAGTTTTTTAAATGTCCACACTCAGTGGTGGCGCCAGGGGCTACGGGCTAAGCCCCCAAAAAGGTCGTAAGTTTTTTTGCACAATGAAAATAAAATATTTTCATGAGATTTCAACTAAAGCCCCCTCCTCTAAAATGTCATCAGGTTTTTGGCGAACAGGAAAAATGACACATTTTCTTATTTTCTTAAGATTTCGACCGAACGCCTGAAAAAGCCGTCAGGTTTTTTGGACTCGGAAAATGAAATGTTTTTCTTGAGATTTTTGCCAAATGACTGAAAAAAGCGTCTTCAGAAATTTTGGCGAATGAAAATGGAAAATTTCCTCCACCATTCGTCCCTCTCAACCAGCCCCACCAAAATGAAATCATTCTGGCACCACCACTGTCCACACTGTAAATAGCATTTTTGAATTTTTCCCGAGCCACACTCGCAAAGTTCTCGCGGTACACTAGTGTGCCGTGGCACACAGGTTGGGAATCACTGCTGTAATGGTAACATTATAAGTTGTGGTCTAAACAATTCTCATAGTTTTATGGTGAAAGATATTGCTTAAGCCTTCATTGGGCTAATTCCCCATTGTCGACATTTTTAAAATGTCCACATTGCAATTGTAGCATATTAGGCTGTCATGTTAACGACATTGATCATAATTTCAATCAATCAATCAATCATAATTTATATAGCGCCCCTTCAAGGTAGCTAATCAGAGGCGCCCAGCCGAGATCAAGCGAAAGAAAACAGTCTTCAACAGTTTGTGAAATTGAAAACAGTTTGGGAGGCGTCGCATTGTCAAGAGTAGTCCATTCCAGGTTGTTGGACCAACCACAGAGAACGAACGCCTCTGCATTGTTGCAGGGTGAGTGAAAGGAACCATTGAGTCACCATGGATAGCAGAGCGCAGTGCGCGGTGGCCTATGCAAGTGGAAAAAGGGAGACAAAGCTCACACAAATAAGAGGGTGCACAGCCTGCATGATAAGCGTCGCCACACCAAAGATGCAATCCTAAATGAGATGCGCTGCGGGAAAGGAAGTCAATGCAAGACATCAGTGCTGATAGTCGTGGTTTAAGACCTCAAAAAGTGTCCCTCCCAATCTTTGAAAAGTTTTTAAATTTCTACACTGTAATGGTAGCATTTTAAGCTGTCATTTTTAAAATTGCTCATTTTTGAAAAACAGTGGGGTAAAATTTTAGAAATTTATAATGATAGGCCTACTTATAAAATATTCATCAAATATTGGGGGGATTAAGCATCTTCCTGCCCACCACACTCTTTGTAGGGGACCATCCTTGTCCCTCAAAAGTCTCCAACCATGTCTGTGGTCTGTGGACAATATTCCACTTTGCTTACGACACGCACTTGATCCTTCATAATATTGGGCGCTTCGGCGTGAAACTCCGGTTCAGTGTCCGCCCTGTAGTTAGGAGCGCTTCTGAGTTGTAATCTTGAAGGGCGCTATAACAATTGCACAATTGCACATACAAAGTCATACATACATATTAGAAATTTTTGCGGCTTCTATATTTTATTGCAAAATCCGCATGTGTCAATATATGTAAAAATGTAAATCTTAGAGAATTTCTCAGCGCCTACAAAAGCCACGTCATGGAGACCAGCTTATTCACCGGCGCTATATATATATACTGTTTCGCATAACGTTGCAGATTTCAAGCCGATACTAGGTCTTACTACCATCACAGTTCCAAATTTCTCCACTCCCGTTCCTGTACTAAGTGTTAATCGATGGATCGTCGTTTCCAGTCGCATCTACAATTCCATCAACTTCACCCGGACGTGGGACGAGTACCGCGATGGGTTTGGCGACCCAACACTTGACTACTGGATCGGCCTGGAGAAGATGCACCAACTGACCTACAGCGGAAACTACCGTCTACGTTTCGAGTTATTGTCCATTGAGGCAAGGTCCTGGTTCTCAGCCGAGTACGACTCGATCCGAATCGATCCTGAGTCCAACTGGTATACCATTCATCTGGACGGATTCAGTGGAGACGCCGGAGATGCCATGAACAAGATCACTCCTGCAACCGCATGGCAAAACCACAAGAACTTCTCCACCTACGACAGAGACAATGACCAGTCTTCAGCTAGTTGCTCAGCGGCACACGGAGGAGTCGGGTGGTGGCACGCGGGCTGTGGAATCTGTGATCTAAATGCTGCGTTTGGATCCGTTTCCTATTACTGGAAACCAATTATGCAACTCGGGCTTGAATCGGTTTCGACGCTAAATGGGTCACGAATAATGTTCAGATTGGCATAGGCTGCAGAAAGCCTTTTGCTCTTCGAACCTTCTGCCCATGTGCGCTACCAGGTCGACCGATTTGCAGATGCGGGACAATTTAGGACTGGATGTATACAGTCAGTTGAGCAGATTGCGTTTGTGTTGTAGGCCTATGATTATGTGATGCGATTTCTGTTGACAAGGGCTCCTCTCCTGAACTTTCTGGCTATGTGCACCCGTATAAAGCTCCGTTGTGGCCCAACGTGTCTCTACTGTTCTGTTCCTTATCCTATAGCCATCTTCGATCCGAAGGTCGACCGCCTCATGCACGATGTTCCTCCAACGCTTCCTGTTCTCCGTCAGTCATAATTTCATCGAATGTTCACTACGTGTCTATACGAGCCTAAAACAATGCAACATCGTATTATCTCAAACAGTAACAAAGTTATCAAACGATTCAAACCTTGCATTTTGAGCGCATTTAAGCCTGCACATCTCGCGCATATTATTCAGGCCTCTGCATGGGCGTTACTTTCCCCGTAAAAGTGGTGGTGACTATTCCTTAATTGGCACACAACTTCTCAGTTCAATTCTTTCCTCGGCTTTCTGTACCCCAGCGGTGCTCTAACTTCATTTTTATTGTCCCCACCCCGTGTATTAGAGTCGTATTAAGGAGCAAAATTTAAAATATATGTATAGTTTTAATCAAGTAATCATGTTCACAAAAAGACAAATTGGTCTATAACCTCTGTAAGAAAAAGCCAACCTATAGCGTTGTGGTGTTGTGGGCTTGTTTTTACTAGAGCAGATTAAAAATATCATGGCTTAATATTTGTCAAATTCAAACGCAAATTTTAAGGCCATATCTTTGACAAGAAGAAGAGTTTTAAAAACAGTTCACATAGATATGACGTGCTAAAAGGAATCAAAAAATTTGGAGCTTGACCAGAAATTAATCGTTAGGCCAATATTATTCAGCTCTCCCCTATGTTGAGTTCTATTTTGAGCTCTAGGCTAAAGGTCTACGCTGAGAATTTCTGGCTCAAATTTAATCACCGTTTGTACACAAATTATAATAATAGATCTATACCTAAGCAAAAATATGTTGCATGCTGCAATATGTCAAAAAATTCTGTCAAGGGCAACTCCACGATCTTTCCACTCACGGAAAACTATAGATCAATATTTAAAATAGCTCTTTCACAAATTTTTATCCAGATTCTTCCTATTCTATTCTTGCTGACCCTTCCCCATAGTCTAATACAGCATTTGGGGGTAGAGGTACTAAGGTCCCTTAATTTTTTTTAAATAACAGTGATTCCAGAAGATTGTGTGCGGCTGTTGGCATGCCATGTACTGCCTCGTAGTCATAACGATTTGTGGGAGAGAATTACTTAACATTTCATCCCCAAATTTAAAGTGGTGTGAATTCCTGAATTCCTTCCCTTCGCTTCTTATGACTTGAGCCATGACTGTGGACAATGAACACGCTGTGAAGTGTGGACAGTGGAAGCCTCTATAGGCTATAGCAGCATTGGCCCCATTGCAATGTTAATCATGAATAGCCTTTATTATGTAATTTATGTTAGACAGCCAAATGCTTTCATGTTTCTAAAAAAATATTTTCTTGTCGGACCAAAAAGTGGTGGTGAGCACTGGTGACTGTCACCACCACTTTTAAAAGTGGTGGTGACTTGACACCACCGTCACATTAGAACGTTACGCCTATGGGCCTCTGCACGACCATAAATAAAACAAACGTGTAAACCTAAGAAAACATTTAGTGCCACACATGCTTAAAGCAAGCAATATACGTCAGTAAAGTAAAGTAAACTTAAAAGAATGAGTATTAATGGGGCAAATTGCAAATAGAAATGCTTAGCCTCAAATGTGAACTGTTAGTGGCACTCGGCGCTTTTCAATTGCTGTCGTTGCCAAAACGGTAACACGCGATGACATAATTGACGTTTGATAGATCTACACTGTGTCCGGATGAAAAGTAGTACACAACTAAAAGTGTCATAACCCGGTCAAAACTTTTAGGATTTGTCTGAAATTTTTAATACAGCAACAGTGACCATATATACACGAGATCCTAAAGCGGATTAGAAATATTCGCGAGTTTGCCAAATTTATGAGCGTTTGCGATGGAGCACCAACAAATTGAACTTTCCAACATGGAAAACCTGAAAAGAAGTGAAATTCAGCTATATCCGGTGTTCAAAATGTCCTTCTTGTTCACGAACACACGACCGTAGACGTAGTAGTTGTCCAGGGATACAGTCGGCTTCATAACCCGTAGCTGTGGCCGCCCAGCAGTCCAGACCCCGATCCGGAGTACCAGGTGCATTTACTGGAGGGGCGCGTTTTTCGTTCACGCGTATTCATGACATCGATAACCGTAGGGCGTAGGGCGCGTCTGATTGAAGAGTGGCGGATGTTTGACCAAGTGATCATCGACCGGACCAACAAACAGTAGCGTCTACGTCTACGGTCGTGTGTTCGTGAACAAGAAGGACATTTTGAACACCGGATATAGCTGAATTTCACTTCTTTTCAGGTTTTCCATGTTAGAAAGTTCAATTTGTTGTTGCTCCATCGCAAACGCTCATAAATTTGGCAAACTCGCGAATATTTCTAATCGGCTTTAGGATCTCGTGTATATATGGTCACTGTTGCTGTATTAAAAATTTCAGACAAATCCTAAAAGTTTTGACCGGGTTATGACACTTTTAGTTGTGTACTACTTTTCATCCGGACACAGTGTATAGTTATTGTTCTATAGTTTGTGAATTTAATGAACTGGTCTTCTAACGTCAGCATTGATTTATGGTTTCTGAAGACAAAACATACCTTGTTGCATAATCAGAGATACCAATGCGCACTCAGACAAAGAACGTGAGCACTGTAGTGGTTTTGACATGCCCACATCGATGGGAAGCTATCAAGTTATAGGGTGAATCCTATACATATAAAATGATAATTTCTGGCACAGTTGACTGCAGATGACCTGGTATTTTGCATTTGAAAAGACAGAAACATTCAAACCAGACACGAAAACAGGCCTACTGAAAGGAAATCAAGATTCAAGAGTCACTTAATATCACCAAACATCAGTTTCCGTGATTCACACTTAGCAACAAATTCACGTTCAATCTGTGAGACGCCAACACTGTCGTGGTAAGATGTACAATGTACAATTGTACATGCAGGACTAAAACGCTCTTGACTCAGCCTTAATGCGCCAATCTATATTGAAACGGCTAATGGCAGCAGTCGGTGGTAAAAGTTGGTAGGGACCATCCCAAGTCTTTTGTCAAAAGTTGAGGGATCGTCCCAAGTCTCTCGGAAGTTGGGGGGACGCGTCCCTTGGGTCCCATAGGGTGGTTGCGTCTATGAGACTCTGCATAGTTTTGCATGCTCACAGCACGGCGTTTGACAGGAGTCAGTAAAGCAACGAAGTAGTCTAATGCAATAGTGTTCACAAAAACTACATTATTTTGTGACAAAACAATGTGAATTACTAATTAGGATACATAAATAATTCAACATTCAACAATCTATGTTGGCCACTGGAGGTCGTGTGCCCGTGTGCTTTGCACACATTGCATACATGGTAGCTACGCCTCTGATCTAAATCCAGGATGGATTCTTCTACACGTGTTGCTGAAGGATTAACTGTCTGCTCAGCCTGCTGATGAATGACCTCAGACGCCGGTCGAACAGATTCAAATTGTCGTCGAGCAACATCAGTCAGTTTCCTATCTGAGTTTAACCGTTGTCTAGATATAATATCCGTTAGCTGTGATGACATGCAAGTAGAAATGCTGTCCACCATATCCGTTATGGCATCTAGTACTTACAGACGCAGGCCAAGAGAACAGTACTAGAAAGTCACCTTCTGCTTTCCTTCAATGACCTCATGAGTCATCAGATCAAAGGGCAACGAGCAGTCGAGAGTGACGTCATCCCACGTGACCTACGCTGGTGCAAATTACATGCAAAGTTATAGGCAGAAGAAAGAATCCCTTAGTGACCATAGCGATAGTTGTGCGAAATGGAGCAAACGCCAATATTTGACAAATCTCTTTCTTCGCTATTTGCCTGTCACACCATAATAATGGTGTGTGTGTGTCGCTAAGATTGTTCTTGCTGTGCTACGTGAAAATCTCAAAGATGTCTGCGTTCTCCAACCATAAAGTCTTGTTTAGGCCTACTCAATTTTAATCATTTGCAAACCGATGAACCTTCATTCCTGAAAGATTCGGCTCTAAAATGACCTCAAGACAATAGACACAAAACGAAACAGTTTTCGTTTGATATTTTCCGGTTCATGCTACTCAAAAATTCATGACTTCTCCGCTGATTTATTTTCAAGAATAGGCCTAGAACCTTTCGATCAACGGCGGTTCTGTTCTAACTTCTAAGTGTGCTTCTTTCATCTATTGTTGCCTTCAAACACGCAAGTTTTCTTTGTTCAATGTGAACATGCCGCTCCGTTTGATCTCTAACGAAGAACAAAGATAACCTAATTGAAAGGATTGAAAGATATTATCTGACTCGACAGTCTATTTGCAAAACCCTAGTCACTTGAAAAAACCTCTCAAAACCTATACAATATCTGCTGCAAGAAGCGATAGCTACATGTATATATCTATTCTTCACTCAAGTGAAACCTCTGGTGGGGTCAGTCTTTCAATGTCACGATTGGCTAATGACAATAACAGGCTGAGAAGGACTGCAATGGCACACCGTTTAGACAAAAAGTGGGACGTTGCATTGTTTGAAAGCAATGACGTATAAATACCTGAGTATAGCCTCTACCTGTGTTAGACTATGATCAAACAAGTAACATGAAGTAGGAAATCAGACTCAACCTGCATCTTGTTTTTGTGCGAATATCTGATGGCTCGTATTTTACGAAGAGGTCTATACTCAGGTCAGTGGCGTAGCAAGGTTTTGGGGGGCCCTTGTGCAGGGCTTCGATGGTGGGCCCCTTCATTACTTGAACCTCCTCGATTTCAAACAAATAGGCTGTGCAAAAACGCCTGGCTCTTTTGCGATAGACTCTATTTGCATTATTTCGAACCGGAAATTAAATAAAAAATTAACTCGTTACAATTTTAGTTATTTTCGCCGTTAGTCTTTATAATCATTTTCTATTTCTTCAGGCTACCAGAGAAAATTCAATTCGCGTACTTGACAAATTTATGAAAAAAATTCTTCATCAGTTGAAGTATGAATTATCATCTTCATCCACGCTTAAATTTTGTCAAACAGTTGGATTAGTTGACTAAAAAAAGAAATATTATAATAAATTGGTATAATGTGAAGTGACTCAAGTCTCGGTTGCTACGATAAGTCTGGAAGAAGAAACCAAAAATTCCGAGATGTAAAAATGTTCACTTGGGCGAAATCCCTTGCGCAAAAATAATTAAAATGCCTTCGTTCCTGAATCCTTTGATAATGCAGCTGGTAGGCTACCACCATCCGAAGCTCGTCAATATCCACCACCACCTCAGCACTGATCAGCACTGACAAGTTGTCAGTGACAACCAATGCCGTAGCCAGGATTTGATTTTGGGAGGTGTTTACCAAAACATTTTGGGGACAAATTTTCTGCGACCTTTTTAAAGTCACCACATACTCTTCGTAGGATTTTTGAGCCTAAAAACTGTTCACCGCGGGGTAATGATCTAATTTCATGCTTTTTTCCTTCTAATATTGCGATCTTCTGCCGTTTCTGGGCAGCCAGTATACGTTGCACACTGTAATTCTTACATTAATATGCTAGTAATGCAATATATTATTTTTACATTTTTCATTTCGGGGGTTGTTCAAACACCCAAAACACACTTTAGCTATGGCCTTGCTGACAACTACAGTAGGCCTACATGTAGACTTGATTACATTCTGAATATTCTGAATGTAAAAACTTGACTCTGACCACCAGAGGCCCCTAGTGCAGTCTGCACAATCCATTGCAACACCACCGCCGTATATGTAGATATAAACACATTCTGAATTATTCTTACAATAAAAAATTTACTCTGACCGCCGGGGGGCCCCTAAACACCGTGGGCCCTTGTGCACTGCACAAGCTGCACAACCTATTGCTACGCCACTGACTCAGGTCTCTGATCGATTTAGATCAAAGCAGACACAAAATGGAATTCCGAGATAGCAACTAAATTGAAGTCTGACGTTCAACACTTCCACTTGGCAATGCTAAAACAAGTAGAGCAGATAATACAGACTAACAACGACCACAAGCACTTTTAGCTCGACTTGATATACAGGGTGGCCAAAAAGACCCCAACTAAACAAATCGACTTCAGTCAGTATAGGCCTAATTGATAGGCTCAACCACCCTATATATGGGACCCACGGGACGCGTCCCTCCAACTTTTTAGAGGCTTGGGACGGACCCCCCAACTTTAGACGAATGATCCCCCCCCCCAACTTTCGACGAGAAGTTTGGGACGGTCCCTCCCAACATTTGCTACCGACTGCTGCTAACAGCCATTTCAATATAGATTGGCAAATTAAGAACGTAGCTTCTCAGCATTAAGGCTGATCCAAACGCGTTTTAATCCTAAATATTAGGCTAAACCGGATATTCTTAATCTGTGCTAGTCTAAAGAAGCCCAGAGCACTATATGGATGCCGCTGGCTCTTTCTTACAGGGGTTATAGACCAATTTTCCCTTTTAACTTAAATTTTGCTGACAAGATTATAAGGATTTAAACTAAATTTTGCTTCCAATATGATGACACTAATAAACGATGCCACTAATGATTTTAATTTAATGGACTTTTAGTTGTCAATGCAAGGGACCTCGCAATGGTATTTTGTTTCTGACCTGACTTTGTTGGGGCCCTTGGGGGTACGCCATCATTCGATTTTTTTACTTGGGGGTACAATAAAAATAAAGTTTGAGAACCCCTGGTTTAGAGGGTTAGGTAAATGGTTATGTTTAAAAAAAATTTGTTCGAAAGTGTGACGTACTTTAGGGGGGGGGGGTCCGAGATTTGTGACAGTTTGTGACAGGGGGAGGGGGGTCAAAAATGGTCAAAAATAGCGTGACGTACTTTATGGACGGCCCCTAGGCTTACATCTTACCCCGACAGTGTTGGCGTCTCACAGATTGCACGTGAAACTGTTGCTGTGTGAATCACGGAAACTGATCTTTGGTGATAATATTATGTGGCTCTTGATTGAGTCTTGACTTTCTTTCAGTAGGTCTATTTTCGTGTGCGGTGTGAATGTTTCTGTCTTTCCAAATCAAAATACCAGGTCATTTGCCGACTCATGTTCCAGAAATTATACATCACTATATGTAAATACTACATAGGATGCGTTTAGTTGGGTTCTGCTATATTACTCTTTTTATTCTTAGTGTTTTGTTACTGTGGTAACTCATGTATACACAATGGGCGTAGACTTTTAGGGGGGACAGCGGGGGACGGTCAGAGGTTGAACCTCACCATCCCCCCGGCATAGGCGCAACCACCCTATGTGACCCACGGTACGCGTCCCCAACTTCTGAGAGGTTTGGGACGGGACGGTCCCCCAACTTCCGACGAGAGGCTTGGATGGTCCCTCCCAACCTTTGCCACCGACTGCTGCTTTGTTCTTTACTTTATACTGTGGTGACGTATGTCTATAACTCTATACCCTGGGCGCAGACTTAGGTGTTGGGGGCAGTGGGGGACGAATCGTCCCCCACTGCAAAGTTTGGAGTGGGGGGACGGAGGTTCTTGTATCCCTCCCCAATATTTCATAAATATTTAATAAATCTCATCATAAATTTGTGCCGAAAATTGTGGATATTTCAATGTAAAAAATTCGGATGGCCCTTTTTTAGGGGGGCTGAGCCTCTTGTAGGGGGGGTGGCTTAGCCCCCCAGTCTCCCTAGCGCCGCCACTGACCGTTTATAAGCTAGATAGGTTTCTCTAATAATATTAATAAGCGGAACTTAACTCGATCTGCAGTCCCATTTTCCGGTTAGACGGATTTTCGTTCTTTGAGAATTTCACTGTGTCTTAGTTTATGTGCAGACCTATAGGCCTATTAAAAATCAATGAATATCTGTTGCATGAATTCTGTCCCTTTAGGGTAGGCCTAAAATTGCGTCGGTTTCTGGGGCTCCGCCAGAGATCCCGATGGGGGGGCTTACGACGCTCCCCCATATGGACCATATCCGCTACTCGTTAGGGGTTTCTTGCCTTCGACAATCGCAGCTTCGCGCGTTTCGCGCTCGCTATTATTACGCCTACTAAAAATTTCCATTTGGTCCCCCAACTTTTAGGATTGGTCCCCCCAACTTTTAGGATTGGTCCCCCAACTTTTAGGACGTGGTTTCGCCTATGGCCTAATTTGCTTTGTACATGTAGGCCTACGCAGAGTCCATCCGTTTAGCACGACCTGTGGTCTTGATCATAAACTATGAAATCGACGATCTTGAAATCTCAACATATTCTAGACGCTTGTGAAAATACCCATGATTATTTTTACATGCACAAACAGTAACACACAAGTTGTTCTCATTTTAGAAGTGGGTTACTTCTAGGATTGGTCAACACCAATACGCCACATGTGGAAGAATCAACAGCATGGAAAATCGCTGGTTGGTTCCGCTTTCCACAATTCTTTGCGTGGTTGATATCAAAGTATAATCTGAAATGCTAGGCTACATGCTGAGTACCAGGAAACAATCTTTAAAAAAATCTGTTTTCAATTTATTCGACGCTGTAGGCTAACCATGGGACACAAAGGTCCATTCTTCTGATTTCACACTAAATACGCAGTAAATTATTTATTCTTCATTTCAGTCGATTTAATCTCTAGATCATGGGCGGAGTTTATCGGGGTTAAGGGGGCTAAGCCCCTAAGAAGACCCAGATTCAGCTTTTTTAAACCCTGAAATGGTATCTTTTAGCCCCCACTCCCAAGAACGGAAACCAAACTCCGCCCATGTCTAGAGTCTGTAAATACATTATCGAGGAGAAAAGTTTCTCATACCGGATGGCCTCTGCAGCCCATATTATAGTCCACGAGATTTATAGTTATTGAATGCTGGCATTATTTCATAGAAATTGTGGCCGAAGAATGTTCTATTTCATTCACTTTCAACAAGACGTTGTACTATGAAGGATGCCTTAGCTGTCTCGCAAAAAACAGGACTGTCGTCACATGCCAACTACCATGGTGTCAGTACTACATTATGCGGATTCAATCGTGTCTGACTGACTGACTCACTGGCTGACTGGCTGACTGACTGACTGACTGATAATTACTCACCAACCAGTCAACGCATCATCACCAAACGCTGAATGATTTGTTTCCGTTACATCGTGCTAGGCTGATGGTAATGATTGTAAAATGATAACGATGACTTGATCGCTTTCTTATATGATAAATTGTTTTGCAATAAGAACATCTCGCTAGTTTCTGCGTGTGCCTCACGCTGGTGTTTGATGTTTGAATTCTTTTTGCGATGATAGACCTACAATCTATCTTTAAAGTGCATGCTGGATAATATAGTCTAGCATGCGGTTGCTAAATTGCTTGATCAGAAAATCTTCGTGTCAAAAGTCTGAAATCGACTTATGATATTGCAGACTTCACACTAAGTCTCATCACCATCACGTACAGTTCCAAATTTCTCCACATCCGTTCCTTTACTAAGTGTTAATCGATGGATCGTCGTTTCCAGTCGCATCTACAATTCCATCAACTTCACCCGGACTTGGGACGAATACCGCGATGGGTTTGGTGACCCAACACTCGACTACTGGATCGGCCTGGAGAAGATGCACCAACTGACCTACAGCGGAAACTACCGTCTACGTTTCGAGATGTTGTCCGTTGAGAACGGGTCCTGGTTCTCAGCCGAGTACGACTCGATCCTAATCGATCCTGAGTCCAACTGGTACACCATTCATCTGGACGGATTCAGTGGAGACGCTGGAGATGCCATGAACAGGAACCCTCCTGCGTTCGCATGGCGAAACCACAAGAAAGAGACTTGCACATTAAGTCGCTGAAGTATTTGTAAGCGCTAAGCCCTGCAGGGACTTCGTAACTAAGAGCAAGACATTGTATCTGATTCGGGCAAAGATTGGAAGCAAATGAAGGTCATGAGCCGTGTATGTGGAGATGTGCGAGTATCGAGTAAGTCGTGCGATAAGATGGATAAAGTATAGTGTGGAAATTCAGTAGAGCTAGATCCAAAAGGTTAAGCTTAAACAGCTGCTGTCGGGAACCCAATCACATGAATTTTGTCTTAGCAGGTTTAGGCTGAGATGTTTTGATGCCATCCATGTCTTAAGAGCAATCTGTGTAAGCCTCACCCATAGCCTTTAACTGTAGAAGCAACATTAAATGGAAGGCAGTGCATGCACGTACCGTGCGCCTGAGTATCATCTGCGCAAAGTTTGCCCAAGGCACGATGTTTCGCAAGGAGCAGTGCAAGGTCAGAGCTAGGTAGGTGAAGGTCAATAAAATAATGTTTAACAGGAAACCAATCACAGAACCCTGAGGCAGACCGTATACGGAACGGAACCCACCGAGGCTATAGTCGAGCCATGGACCACACTGAGAGGGAGGCACGGTGGCCCATTGGTTAGAGCGTTCGGCCTGTAACGCGGAGTGCACGGGTTCGATTCTCGTCCAAGGCAGTTACTTAGTTGCCTTGAGTAACTCCTTCACTCGCAATTGCTCTGCAATGATAATTGCAGTTGTGCATTTGAGGTTTGGGCATTTCTGAGCTTTGTAAAAGTTAAGGGCGGTATCAAATTTCAGCAGTTGTATTTGTTTTGTATTGTATTGTGGGACTACGTGCATAACGAAAAGAGTCAATCCACTCAAACAGATTTCCAGACAACCCAAATGTAGCAGGCAACCAGCTTAAGTAGGATTCATGCTCTAACATTAGCGTCCGCATGCAGGTAGGGGCAAGATGGGCACCTAGCTTTCGCTCTGGAAAATTGACACCAATTTGTTTTAGTTTCAATCGACCTGTTTTGGCTTTAACAGATTTCTTTGCACTACAGCAAAAATGATAGCAACCATTCCCAAAGTGATGATGATGATGATGATGATGATGATGATGATGATGATGATTGATGAGTTCTCTGCCCGAAGTCAGGTTCATTGGCTTTTTTGCCCCTGGGTATGAGATGAGTGAGGTGGTTTCCCGTTGCCTCCCTCACAGACAATAATGGGTGAGCAACCTGTCCAAGGTCGCTACGCAGTAGCTTCAGGTAGAATCGGTCACAATGCAACAAACATACCACTACACCACCCCGACCCATCTACACAAAATAAATTCACAAAGTAAAACTAAGAAATTTTACTTTAGATAAGAAAATGCATTCTTGGGATAAAGTTCGTCGAGTCCTTATCGAGAGTTATATGTTGAATGTAAAGGCCTACGTGCATATGATTATATATTCAATAGTTTTCGTGTGCATGTGCAATACTCAACACAGGCGAAATTTGATAGACTATGTCCTCTTAAAAGAATAAAGAGCTGGTCCAGCAAACGCAGATGGTGTGCATTATTCAGGATTGGAATGATTATGCCCTATAAGATGTTTTTTGTTAAAAACGAAATAATATATTATGAGCTTAGGTGACCTAGCAATAAGCAAATGTAATCAGATCTAGTGATGGCCATGACCGCAAATTCAATGCTGAGTGTGCATGGCGCTAAATGCGTTGGATCATCGCTCGTGCCCCAGCCAATTTAGAATCAGTTGCCAGTCCCAAATCGAGCAGTAACTTGCTGTAGAACGAACCGCTTCCGAAAGGATTGGTCAAGCTGTGGGCTCCACAGGCATTGTACCACCATCCTCCATATCCCTTGGCAGCAACACAACAGTTGGCAGCCCCATTTTTATCGTTATCCATGTCCCATGTCGTGAAATTCATCCCCGTCTGGACGCCTGCAGGATTCGGATACTCGAATATACTCCCACCATCTCCGGTGTACCCGCTGACGAAAATCTTGTACCAGTTTGACTCGGGATCGATCCTAATACTTGCGTATTCGGCAGAGAACCAGGACTCGTTTTGAATAGATTTGTACTCAAAGCGGACTTTGTACTGTCCGTTGTTAGTCATCTGTTTGAGTTTCTCGAGGCCGAGCCAGAACTCTCCGGTCGGGTCACCGAAGCCATCCTGATAACGGATCCAGGTCTCGTTGAATGGGAGATTTCCATCAACACGATAAAGAAAGACGATCCATCCATTGACCGAAGCAACTGGAATAGGTTGAGGGAAAGTTGGAACGGAAATGGTCGTCTGAATTGGCAGCGCTACAAGAGCTGAAAGCATCAACTAAACAAGTAGGCATAGATTCAAATGATTAGGTTTAAAATTCATTCCAAAAACTACCCCTAGCGTCTTTGGTCTACTATATCGGGCCTGCTGGGTCATGCTTCTCGCTCTTCAACCACACCAACTTTCGTAGCAGATGACTTTCTCAAGATGATGACTGACAAAATAGCTGGTCTTCGTGCTGGAATGACTGGTGCTCCTCAACCCGACTTCTCTCAAACGGACTGCAAATTCGACGGTTTTCGACCTATCCTTGAAGCTGATCTCCGACGGGTTATTGGCTCCTCGAACATGAAGTCGTGTGAGCTTGATCCGCTCCCACCGTTCATCATTGTTAATGTGCTTGATGACATTATTTCATTTCTTGTCTATATGTTTAATAGGTCACTCAGTGATGGTTTTCTTCCTACATCTCAGAAACGTGCAATAGTATTTCCAAGGCTAAAGAAGCCTAACCTTGACCTTAATGTTTGCCAAAACTACAGGCCCATCTCTAACCTCTCTTACCTATCTAAAACTCTTGAGTGACTTGTTGCAGCTCAATTCGTCCCTTACTTGGAGCAATCTGGGCTTTTGCCTCCCACCCAATCTGGCTTTAGAAGCCACCACTCGACAGAAACTCTTCTCCTGTCACTTCTCTCGGATATTTACACGGCAATTGATAGATCTCAGCTCTCTCTTCTTGCACTCTTTGATGCCTCTGCGGCATTTGACATGGTAGATCATGAGCTCCTTCTGCAGCGTCTACACCTCTCATTTGGCTTATGTGGCACACCCTTTAATTGGTTTAAATCATACCTTACAGATCGTTCTCAGATGGTTGTCCTGGGTAACACTAGAACACCCTGGGTTAGAGTTGACTTAGGTGTCCCTCAAGGGTCGGTCTTAGGTCCCCTTTTATATATTCTTTTCACCGCAGACATCCCCTCTGTCCTCTATAAACACCAGGCCAGAGGTCATCTTTACGCTGATGATGTACAAGCTCTTGTACATGGCTTACCTTATGAGCAGATCTCTTTGGTTGAAAGGATGAGCTCTCTGTTGCAAGATCTCCACTTCTGGATGTCGTCAAACAAACTTAGCCTTAATCCTTCCAAGACCCAATTAATTTGGTTTGGAACCAAACAACAATTACATAAGCTTGATCTTCAATTACTGGCCACATTATTCCCTCATTTTACCTTTTCCTCTAGTGTTCGTGATCTGGGTGTCACACTTGATAGTGCTCTGACATTTACTGAACACCTGTCACTCTTGACCCGTTCCTGTTACTACCACTTGAGACGCCTCAGGGCAATAAGAAGATCTGTGTCCTCCAAGGTGTTTACAACTATGGTACATGCCTTTATCTCCTCACGAATTGACTACTGTAACTCCCTACTAATTGGGCTTCCTAAAGTTCGCTTGTCATCTGTACAATCTGTCTTAAATTCTGCTGCTAGACTTATTGCACGACTTCCTCGATACTCGCACATCTCTACATTCATGACTCATGACCTTCACTGGCTTCCGATCTTTGCCCGAATCAGATACAAAGTCTTGCTTCTAGTTACTAAGTCCCTGCAGGGCTTAGCGCCTAAATACCTGTGTGACTTAATGTGTAAGCCTCTTTCTGCAAGATCTTCACGCCCTCTTCGTTCTGCTGACCGCTTTGATCTATTTGTACCCAGATCACGAACATCATTAACCCAACACCGAGCTTTTGCTATTGTTGGTCCTTTAATTTGGAATCACCTTCCTTCTGAAATTCGTGGCAGGATTCTTGTAGGAAATTCACCTGCATCTTTTCGCTGCTTGAAGACTTTTCTTTTTTCATGGGCCTGTCACGCTGAGAGCGCTTCTGAATAGCTCTGCTGTGAGAAGCGCTTTACAAATGCTTTATTAGATTAGATTAGATTTGAGTAGTCCTACTTAGCAGAGCCATAGAAAAGGTATTGTAAAAGCAAATAAATTACGTTAATTCTTACAAATGTCGGCCCAACATTTCAATATTATAATGTGCTGGCTCTGAAACAGGTGTTGGCCACCAGATGATTATGGATACCTAGCTGGTAACCATGTAGAAGTTGAATTGGTGTTCGACACTTACTGGGTCAAACCGTAGGTTGTATTATTTTGACCCGCCCTGTATAATTGTATGATTAAATCACATGTGAAATTTTCGCAAATGAATCACAAGAGCGTAATAATAATGCTCTACAGACGTCGATGCTCTGGTGAGTCGTCTGATGATGTGAAGATGTAGGCTATACATACTTACTTGCCGGCTGTTGACATCGAACCAGCGTCCAGTTGTCGTTGTGACAGGACATGCATCCATCTCCAGTCAGGTTGAATCCGCACTCAATGTACAACTTCTTCTTGTAAGTAAACGGAATGTGGCACTGTTTATCAGGGATACCTGCAGCAATGTGATTGCACGTTTTATAGCGCAGCCTCAATAAAGCTTATATGAATCTGTAACCACTTCGTGTGCATAGTGGCTGAAGCCTGAGAACCATAATGCAACCTTAGCCTAATCATTTGTTCGACCTTTACTATATCAGACTGTTTCCAGCGTTACCGGTCATCATCATCAGCAACCATGTGCTCAAGTGCTCAACGCCCTTAGGTGTCTGTTGCCATCTTCACTATAGGCTCTTCCATCGTCCTCTGTCCATTGCTGTGTGGCTCAGCTAATGGAGCGATCGTCTGCCCCATCCGGTGATGTCGTCTAACCACTCTCGACGAGGTCTTCCTCTCCTATTTGTATCATCCATTCGTCAGAACATTAGCGCTTTGATCTCTCGCTCGTCGTTCATTCTACAGATGTGTCCAAACAATCCTAGCGCTGCCGGTAAATGATGCGAAATATGCAATTCGGTGTTGCGAAAAATTAGTTGTAAGGCCGCCTACGAGGCTACGATTGTTGATGTTTAGGCAAGACAATAGGCGGAGCAAGGTATTACCCTCGATTAATCTACCCTACCTTTTAAAGCTATTGACCTACCGTTAGATTTGTAAGGCATATTATTAGCCTCGTATTGTAAAACGGACCAGTATAAAAGAAATCAAGGAAAAAGCACAGAATAGACAAGAATGGTGTCGTTAGAATCTTGGACCCGCCTAAGGGCGAAACACTAAAGAAGAAGAAAAAGAAGAAGATTATATACGCCTGCAGAACAGGTATTGCTCTATAATCTGTTCAAATGCTCATTGCCCATGCACAACGCTGTGGTTCGGGTTATTTATACGACTATGGAGACCCTGCAGGTCTGGATATTCAATAACTGTTTGCGGCTAAACCCGATCAATACGCAATAGGCTACAAATGGTTTGAGACACGCCAACAGCTGACAAAACAGACATGGAAGCTTTAACATTACAGTTTCCCTGTATCGCTTTCTCACTTGTGCGGGAATCGGGATCTTGGTATTAGGCCTAGGTCTACTCGCCACCAAGAATTTTCAATCGGCAGATATATATTATTTTAGGGCCTACACATTAAATTATTATATGGTAAATTTGCTGTGTCGTGACTCTAATTATGCCGACGAGTTGCGCCAGCTAAGTGTGGTATCCTGTTCTCCAAGTTTTGGTGCTGCCTCTGTTCTCGTCCACTCTTTCGTTGCTTTCCGACTTGACTATTAATTGTAGCACCCTCTATGATGGGCAGGTCTTACGCACAGCGGCACAACTTGTTGGTCGTTATGCCAAAATAGGCAACTCACAGCAGACGACTTGCATAGGCCATGATAGGCATATACAGAAACTCACGCGAAAAGTATCACCATGGGCGCCCTCAGAAATTTTTGCAGGAGGACCAAGTCACGACATGGTCACGTTTAAATGTTTAGTTGCGAGAGCATTGAAAATGCAATGCTGGAAATTAAGGGTAGGCCTGTGGGTATTTTTCATAGAGGTTTCGTAAGGGGCTATATAAGTCCATGGAGTGAATAAATGACTAAGTGATTGAAAAATGGGTATCAGTTTTTCAGAGTTAAGTGCTCTCTCTAGTTACTTCTATATAGTAATCGTGACTTAGAAACTGGAAACCAATCGCAGGATGCCCTGCAGCTTTTTCACGAGCTCTGCATCGAGTCAGATGGCTGCTCAAAGGGTAGAGGCCTAATCATCATCCTCATCATCGTCATCGTCATCATTATCATCGTCGGCATCATCGTCATCATCATCGTCGTCATCATCATCATCATCATCATCATCATCATCATCATCATCATCATCATCATCATCATCATCATCATCATCATCATCATCATCATCATCATCATCATCATCATCATCATCCGCAATGCACATTGTATTGTATTATGACCATTTATAAAGCGCTTCCCGCAGCAAGAGCCTTTCAGAAGCGCTCCCAGTGCGTTCAACCGCGAGAGAAAAGGCAAGTTTTTAGACGAGAGAAAGACGAAGAAAGACTACCAGAGACAGAGCGAACTGATGACGGAAGCCCATTAATATATAGGCTAATAGTCCGGTTTTTCCGGATAATTATTATGTCGTCGTTGTCACAAACTTCATCACCTTCCGGCTGTCTTTCTGTATGTCTGTGTGTCTGTCTGTCCCTCCGTCCATCCCTTAATATCATTGTTCGACGTATCTAGCCACTTACCTGTGTTCGGCTTTTCCAGATAAGTGTCAAGCTGTAAGAACAGAATTCACAGTTAAAGCGACGCATGTCGGCTGCAAAGTTAACAATAATTCTTTTGTTGCTGCAAAACATATTCAAGCCATTCTAATGAAACGATATTTGCATCAGTCGTCATTGCCAGCACAATCATCGCCATCCGCAGCCACCTTAAATTCCAGGACGCTTGAGTCTTAGAACTTGGCTAATTCTCGATTTACAATTTAAATTAGCCTAGGCCTACTATCTAATCACAAACTATGAGCGAAGAGTCGAGTTTGGATGAACGCTTCCTTATTATTTGTATCGAAGTATCAATATTTTACACTGGCAGTGCTATTACAACGATATTGACACTAAATTCAAGGTAGGCTAATTCAAGATAAGAGGAAACTGGAAAGATCTCTGCCGGTAATAATATTATTGAAAACGGTTCATTATATCGTTGCAAGAAGCAATGACTAAAATGTCATGAATCCAATGCTATTTTAACGTCAAAAGGTACAGAGGAAAATCTGGGGGCCATAGCTAAGCCAAATAGTGCTTCCATTGTTCTCTTTTCTTCCTGGCTGATTAGTTTGTTTACAATTGCTCAGCATTAATGACTCCTGGATGATTGCTCAAAATTACTGATCTTGAAATCCAATCTCTGCATGGATTTGTCAATTTGTCTGCATTGTCTTAACATCCCACACAACTTGTCCGTTATCTGTTAAATCTCTGTACTTTGCACTATTACAGATTTAACCATTATTCTCTCAGTTTAGCATGCACTAGTTTTCTTTACTTGTGTTTAACATTCCATTGAACAGTTCCTCGGAGAGACTTTACTTGTTCGTTTGTTTGTATGTGCACTTGTTATAGCGCTCCTTCAAGCTCTCTCCTCAGATGCTCTCCCGACTGCTGCGCGGACACTGCATCGGAGTTTCACACCGAAGCGCTGAGCAATTGCGAGTGAAGGACTTGCCCAAGGTCCCTACGCGGCGACTTGAGGTGGATTCGAACCTGCAATTCTTCAGCTGCAAGGCGACGAACATACCCACGACACCACCGCGACCCACTTCTTATCTTATTTGTTCCTCGTACTATAGCTTAGGCTTCACTTCTGTTCTTCCTTCGCTCTTTCCAAAACCTGCTTGTTCTCCTTGCACGCTGGGAGCACTTCAGAACGGTTCACCCTACTTGAGACGTTTTTATAAATGCTCGAATACAATACAACAGTTATTTGTTCCCGTGTGTTCCATTTCGAAAGCCAGGAACGTTACTGGAGCACTGCCTTTCCCATTGCAATTTGGATAAAGTTCTATCTAGTGTTTCTATTCTTTGATATGCAGTAGAATGATCCTATCTTTTTGTACTTTGGTTTATGACCTCTCAATTTTTGTCTTCTGACCTTCAAACCATTTCCTTTTAACACTTTAGCTTCAACTTCATTTGACGACAAAATAGGCATTTTTTCTTTTGGTGTTTTTGTTGCTTCCTTCTTTTAGTAGGCTATCATTTTACTACTTCTTCCTTTTTGAACATTGTTGTCGTGGTTTTTTTGGCTACACCTGTTAACCGCTCTATTCGGATTCAATTATAACAATTTTATATGCTTTTAGTTAATTGAATTTTAGCATTATGACCCCTAATGCCCTTCATCTAAGAAAAAGTGACCCTCGTGTCATCCAACTTAGAAAAGTGGCCCTAAAGTCAAAAAAGGTTGGAAACCACTGTGTTAGCACTAAGCATCTATTCAAAGGCAGTTAAGGCCAGTAAAATTTCTTATGTGTTCTGGTACCTGACACCACCCTGAAATAATAATAAACTTTATTAAGAACTACCAAATATTTATAACTATAAACCAGAGTGTACACACGGGGCTATGCACACATTCGTGCATACAATGTCATGAACACATAGGCCTATTCACCTGCCTGTGGTTCATAAAAACATCAGTAAAACGCTTCAATTGCCTTTTGTATCATAAGACGTCTAAGTGCCTCACCGCGGGAAAGGACAACGAGATTTGGCAAAAATTGGACTGCGAAAGTTTTTCTTATGCTAACAATTTAAATATTATAATCACAATAACTTTTTCAACTGATTAAAGCCCTACAACGAATTTAAAAATTGTAAACCATAACTGTACTCTCTGTGTAATTTGCCCAAAGGCAAAGACCGATATTTCTGCAATTTGGCTTCGGTTGTGAAATATACCCCATTACCCCACTACGTTGATAGTAACGTAGCATACCAGACCAGGTCATTATGCGATCTTTCTATACTTACCTCGTAGTGAGTGCAAGAGTCAGATGTGAATCCGTAGCAGTTGGGTCTCTGGTCAAAGAGAGTGCACAGTCTGCTGTCTCGGTCGAAGTTAAAGTTGCCGCAGGTCGTCGACTTCTTGCAGATCTCGGAACAGGCAACGACGGACAGCGTTGTGTACGATACAGATGCAGCGCCCACAGCACAAAGTTTGGTTCCGTTTGGCCACCGGACTGACCGGAAATAGGTGGACTTCATCAGCTGACCATCGCAACTGACCACGAGCAGCACCACGAAGCCAACGACGAATCGAGACAACATGGTGACGGTGGATTTATTGAGGCGATGAATGACGACCAGTTTTCTGGTTTTCCTTCAGGTAAAACAGATAACGTAGGCTACGTGTCACCCCAGTCTGCTTTTTAATATTCAGTTTGGAGTTGTAAGTGTTGTATTTCATAGTGCTTTGCGATTAAATTGAACTTTTTACAATGTCCCTTTTGAATTAGCAAATTTCAACTAGATTGGATTCAATGAACTCGTCTTTACTCCCACTGACCTCGACAATGCCAAAAATTTCTGACTTCCCGAAATAGGCGCAATATAGGCGCTCCAAAATGGACGTGTCCCGCTTATTAGGGGCCTATATACATATTATAGAGCTCGACAAGATGACGCTAAACTTAAAGGCAAAATGCATTAGGTCTAGGCCTATACCTGAGTCAAAGCTGCGAAATATATCATAGCCCGATCGATCGTCTGACGTCAGAAATCGTCGACAACTTTCAATTCCATAATTTTCGTCTGATATTGAATCTTACTTACCACAGTTGATTCGCCTATAGTCTCTCATAAGGTAGGGGTTTTCGCCTAGTCTCTAGTAAGGTTGGTGTTTTCGCCTAGTCTCTCATAAGGTCGATTTTTTTCTCACGTCGTCCTATGCCTGGTTTGATCTTACGCACTAGGAATTCTGTCCTGCCCGGACTAAAGGTCGCTAAATTATTTTTACCAGTTTGATCATCCACCTGCTTTCTTTGCCTTCTTTGAGCCGATCAGTTCCTATAATACTATAATGCCTATAATACATGATTAATTCCCCAGCATATAATATTCTGAATAACCTTTTAAAATGAGCTTGTAAAAGATGCGTCGAAATAAAGACGGTTAGAATATAACACAGAGATTGACTTAACTCGGTCTGTTGCGTGCGTAGAAATTCAACTCTCAACGGACTAGAAACTCAATTCAGCATCTTAAATAGATGTTTCTTCCAACGTTACAAACCGCATAATTATTTGACCTTTTCGTCGCCTATTCGCAGTCAGACCACAATCTATGAGATGCCCTTCAATGCCATTAATTATTACCGGAGTATATAGAACTGTCGCTTGTTTCATTTGGTTCCCGATTGATGTTTCATTGCTCCTTTTGAAGAGCCACTCTCTCAAACAAGAGTTTATGATGACATCTCCTGTAATTATTATTCCCAGGTCTCTTAGCATTCGCACCTTCTCTTAATGACAGTCAGTAAATTTCAGCTGCCGTTGCTAAGGGAGCTGTTTGCAGGGAAATATTAAATGGGTTCTTAAGCTATGTTCCGAAATAGCGCAAAGACCGACGTCTTATAACGTCACCGTGTATGGATAGGTCTAATAATTAATCGTCTTATTAGCTATGCACGGTGAAAGCAATGATTCGATCATTCGTCACTTGAAAAACGACACAAAATTTCCGATGATCATCAGCGAATGGAGAAAAATGGAACTGATTTATGAACACTGAAAAGAGGCGCGCATGTCTTTGTTCTGATGATGCAAGTCTGCGATTTACGAGTTGCTGAACAAAGGAGGCTTTCAAGTGTCCGACCGAATTGTCACAGTCGTTACGAGACCGTCAAGTTAACAAAGTGACTATAGCGATCAGCACGCCCAAACACGCAATTTCTTGCGATTTTCCGAAAAGCAAAGGCTTGACATGACCCGTTTAAAATAAATAATCTTAAGGAGCGCCCATTAATTTCCTCATCAAATTTTTGGCCAGCTTTTTAATCGGTCCTTTCTCTCTTAACACGGCGTTAGGCCTTCATGTTTTCGTCCGTAGCCCGCATAATATGCAGGTCGTGCAAATCTTTTCTTGTGGTTTGTCGGTTTTCACATGGGCCTATAGGCCTATATCCTATACTTCCAAGGGGTCGAAAGTTCCGCAAACCTGAGCCACCCGAAACAACTTCGTTGAGATTAGTGCATCACTGCCATCCACGCCATGTGAAAACCTAGGAGATTTGATAAATTCTTAATTATCATCTGAACAAATAGAAATTATAAAACAGAATTTAGAAACATGCATGTTAAGTAGAAACATAGGCTAACTTAGTCTCCAAAGAAACTTAGAAGAACAAAAGTTCGGTCTTCAAAGTTGCTTGCCACTGAACGTACTGCCATGGGTACTCTAACACAGCATGGGAATTAGCAAACAAGTCTATATCGATGGAAACGAATGCGCTAATTTACCCATTTTCAGTGTTTGCAAGATCAGTAATTACCGCTTCAGTTGAGGAGTGACGGTAAGTGAATGGATATGCAACCGAAAAATTATGTTAGGCGTTCAAATCTTTTCCATGCGTAATTAGTAATTACGTTGCGCTCTCTTGCGAATGCGGATATGAATCGAGCACATCAACTATAGGCCTACACTGCAATAGGAATACCAAGTACAGGTAGAGCGGGCAAGGAGGTAGAGGCAGTGTGTGTGTTTGTGGTTGTGTGTGTGGGGGGGGTATAGGACTGTAGGTGTGTACTGTGTATGTATGTGCGTGTGCATTTGTGGGTGTGTGGGTGTGCGCGTGCGTGTGTGTGCGGGTGTGAAGGCTGAGAAAGTAAATTCGCTAAGACTTCACAACCATACCTCACACGGACCCAACATGTTGTCCGTAGGACTCGTGGGGCGCGGTGGTGTAGTGGGTATGTTCGTTGCCTTGCAGCCCTAAGGTTGTAGGTTCGAATCCACCACAAGCAGCCGCGTAGGAGCCTTGAGCAAGTCCTTCACTCGCAATATTGCTCGGGCGCTAAGAGGTGAAACTCCGATGCAGTGTCCGCGTTGCTGTCGGGAGCGCCTCTGAGTGAAGAGTCTGAAGGGCGCTATAGAAATGGGGAAATAAATAAATAAATAAATAAATGCTCCTATTGTGTAGATGACAGAGCGATGAATCAATGAAAAGTATGGCGGCATCATCATGCTATATGCATATGTTCTATGTTATATAGACTATCTCTATTGTTTGATTTTACAACGTCGTCCCACGGACCGTTAGCTTTCAACAATTCGTCGAGAAGACAGGCAATGGTTTATGTAACATGGTTCGAAAGACAGATCGATCGAAGGAGAGCGGCAGCTGAACAATTGCTGTCCTTTCAGGTCGACTCTTCCATAAACGCCGTCCTACTGGATTTGTCACGCGTGCATTAAAACGAACATGTCAACTGGATGCATAGATCATCACGCATCGTCAATCACATTCGAACAATTGTTCGCATGAATGACGTCCATCGCAACGCCTTTGCATGTTCTTACATGCATATGGAACCACATTATTTTGATAAATTACACATGCCCCTTCATAATAATTATTATATAAACAGAAATGTGAATTATAATTCCTACGCTACACCTGTGTGTGTGTGTGTGTGTGTGTGTGTGTGTGTGTGTGTGTGTGTGTGTGTGTGTGTGTGTGTGTGTGTGTGTGTGTGCAAGATTGGAGGCAGAAAATTGTTATGGCTTGACAGAAAAAAGGATGGTGTCAAAATAATTATAATGAGGTCTAATTCCACACTGTGAAAAGGCTACAGTTTTCCCCCACCAAAATTAGACCACTTGTCGCGATCCGATTTCGGACAACTTTTCGTATGTTCTTCACCAGACCTAAGGCACCAGAAAATCATCATAAAACGCTTTATCGCAATTTGTTTGGGGGTCATTTCTTAGATTGGCCCGACTAGATAGGATTTGTAAACATGCAATGTTTTCTGTTTTGAGTGGAAGACCTGCGGGGAAATAGCAAGAGCGAGAGGTGGAGTTTATATATAACTACCTAGTCCGATCCATAAAAGTCGCAGGGTACCTGGCCATTAACTTACAAGAAAACAACAGTAGGTCTAAACGCAGAGACAAATTTTCGTTATCATTTGAACATGTAGGCCTAATGCCACCTATATTGAGCTCATGATGCTCATCCATGCACAGTGCATCTCTCGGGCTTAGAACATTGTCTCAGGCGTTAAGCCCACGGGTAATTCTACATCTACGGTCGGCGTGGCACTAGGTTCGCATTCCTGACGTTCAAATTCCTCTCTTGAACGCCCAGCAGTTTCTCCAACCACCCTTTTCAGCAATAAAATAGAATATTCGCTCAATAATTAGCATAATTCTATAATCATTATAGTCTAATAATATGTTTGTGAACTGCCTTTCGGTTGTACAGGTATATTAGACCGCCTCGAACCTCCTTCCCAATGCATAAATTACACTATCGCTTTGTTCGTTTGTATGTGCACTTGATATAGCGCCACTTCAAGCTCTCTACTGAGAGGCGCTCCCGACTGCAGAGCGGACACTGGCTAATAAATAATAGGGGCGCGGTGGTGTAGTGGTGGCGTCATTGCCTTGAAGCCGGAAGGTTCGAGGTTCGAATCCACCTCAAGTCGCAAGTTGGGCAAGTCCTTTACTCACAATTGCTCGGCGCTTCGGCGTGAAACTCCGATGCAGAGATCACAGCGTCGGGTCGTGGTAATCGACACAGGATCTTCTGTGCATGCAATGCCCATGTCGCTAGCACACGCGGAAGAAAACGTTTCAATAATGTTCTGCTGAAGCACCAGAACAAGAAAGGGGCTGATTCAGGGAGGGCAATCTGGCCATGCCCCCATCCATAAATTTCTTTATCCGCCTCTGGATCAAGATGCTCGTCGATCATGGGGGGGGGGGGGGGGTAAGGTGAATAACCAAGCGACGAAGCGATCATCGTGCAACTATTCTTTCATCTCCATCGTCTATCTCGTGACAATTGAGAAGGGTTGCAGAGGTGTACGCGTCTCGGCGATATAGTCCCCTCAAAACCTTTGATTCCAACAAATAAGGGGATTCGATTGAACATTATAGATTGAAGACTGCCAATTGAGTTCGTAGCCTACTTGGACCTCGCACGCTTTTGCACCATTCAGTTAAATTTTTTAGATAGCCTATATAAGTAAAGTAGTATATAATAGTAAAGTAGTAGTGAAGTAGATTTATCTACGTCAGGGGTTCTCAAACTTTATTTTTAATGTACCCCCCCCAAGTAAAAAATCGAATGATGGCGTACCCCCAGCAAAGTCAAATCAGAAACAAAATGCCATTGCGAGGTCCCCGCGTGCAGTGACATCTACAAGTCCATTTAGGCCTAATCATTGGTGACATCGTTTATTGGAGTCGTAACCTATAATATTATAGGGAGCAAAATTTTGTTTGAATCATAAGCTTATATCTTATCAGCAAATTTAAAGGGGAAAATTGGCCTATATTATAACCGCTACAAAAAAGATCCAATCTATATAGTGCTCTGGGTTTGTTTAGACTAACAAAGATATAAAATATATGGTTTAATATTTGTCAATTTCAAATACAAATTTACCCCATGTTTGTTTGTGATAGCAAGAAGAGTTTTAAAACCTGCTTTACCCAGATGTGACGTGCTGAAAGAAATCCCAAAATTTAAAGCTCGACCAGAAACTAATCCTGAGGCCAATTTAGCTCTCCTATATTGAAATAGGTAGGCCTATATTGTCTGAAAATTTCTGGCTTTGGTATTTTCAACCATTTATGCATTATTTGCTTCAAAATTATAGTAATTGGCCTAAGCACAAATATGTTGCAAGAACTTTATAGTAGCCCTTTTTGAGATTAATTATTATGCTGTGAAAGAAAGAAATAACATATGGTGTTACGTTGCAACGTTATAAATCATTGCTATAAAAGAAGGATGGACACGAAGACCATAATATAGACTCAAAGAAAATTATTTATGTTTCTGGAATTTTTCGCGTACCCCTTACCGGCGCCTGGCGTACCCCCAGGGGTACGCGTACCACAGTTTGAGAACCTCTGATCTACGTATATATAGCCTATATAGAAATTATATGTATTCAATTGTATACATAACATGCATACACTTGTATGTGTATACAGCATTATATTTGGTCATATTATGCAAAATAGGCCTATATATTGTTACTGACGACACGTATTTTTAATATAAAGTCTATGATAGGTTGTATAGCACGCCATCAAGTGATGGTAGGCAACTAATAGAAGCCTAGTCTTTGTCCATTTTATATAAAGTGGCTGTGCATCAGTTAAGGTTACACTGGGTTTTAAGGGTCTTATTTGCTAGAATGCTATGCTGTTAGTGTCGGCATCAGCAAATCAAAGGTTTTCTACCCATCCGTGGGTGCATGTGTCAGCTTTTGAGTCAGTTTATTTTGTCATCTCGACACAAGTCATGTAGGCTACCTGTGGAGCGTGGTGGTTTAGTGATTAGTTCGGTGCCGTGGAGCTAGGTTCCAGGTTCGGAATCACCTCAAACCGCCGCGTAAAGACCTTGAGCAAGTCCTTCACTCGAAATTGCTTGTGCGCTTCGGCGTGAAACTCCGCTGCAGTGTCCGCTTGGAGGTAATTTACCACGGAGGATGGGAAAGAAAAGAAGGGGTTGTGCAGTTCTAAAAATTCCTTACAAACAGCCCTGCAGTCGAGAGCGCCTTTGAGTAGAGTGCTTGAAGGGGCGCTATAGCAAGTGCACATACAAACAAACAAATATAGTCTTTCAGATAGACCGTTCATTCCAACAAGTAGGCCTACATAATTATAATCTAAATACCTACGTATACACACACAATAATCACCACATATGATATTTTTTATTTGAAAGTGACCCTTCAAAATTTTCAGTGCTAGCTCGACAACAGGAGATATTTCTCACTATTCCATAAGGCAACAGACTGGCATATAGGCAATCAGATTTTAGTTCAGAATGAAATAATATATAGGTGCGATTAGTTCGGTATGAGTCCCTAAAATATATAATATATATTATATATATATATATATATTGGTCCAGAGGCTTTGTTAAGTTAGTTCTAGTGATGCCTATTTGCCAAATTCAATGCTGCCTGCATGTGCATCCATGGCGTTAGACGGGTCGGATCATCGCTCGTACCCCAGCCAATCTCGAATCAGTTGCCAATCCTGCATCCGTCAGCCACCGATTGTAGAACCTCGTGCTTTCGAAGGGATTAGTGAAGGCGTGTGCTGCGCAGCAATTGAGCCACCATCCTCCTTTCCCCGAATCAGTAACACAATTTATATTCGGGCATCTGTCGTTATCCGAGTCCCATGTGGTGAAGCTCATCCCATTCTGGACGCCTTGAACATTCGGATAGTCGAATAGACTTCCGCCACCATCTCCGGTGTACCCGCTGACGTGGATCGCGTAAAAGCTTGATTCGGGATCGATCTTGAAACTTGAGTATTCGGTAGAGAACCAGGCCTCGTTCTGGATAGATTTGTACTCAAAGCGGGCTTTGTACTGTCCGTTGTTAGTCAGCTGGGTGAGTTTCTCGAGACCGAGCCAGAACTCCGCATTCAGGTCACCAAATCCGTTCCGGTAATTGATCCAGGTCTCGTTGAATGGAAGGCTTCCATCGAAACGATAAAGAAAGACGATCCATCCATTGACGGAAACAACTGGAACAGGTTGAGGGAAAGTTGGAATGGAAATGGTCGTCTGAACTGGCTGCGCTACAAAAGCTGAAAACATCAACCAAACCAGCTTTCTCAAATGATTAATATTTATTCACAGTCTCCACCTATTATCCAAAGCAATGATCCATTGCAGAAGGCAATGAATTGATCCAAAGTTTAACGCCAGCTTATGACAACATAGACCGTTGCCGTCAACAGGAATTATTTGGCATGTTACAGCTCTTGAGTAAAGTCTGCAGAGGGCAATAAGCTTAGTGGTAGATTGAGTTTAACGACTTAACGACTCTGTGTGATAACAAAGATAATTATTATCGCCCTCCTACTTTATCCAGACTTGGGACTGGCACTGACAGGGAACGACCAGTACCGGAATTAATTGTTTAACCGTTCGAGGCGTCATATAAAGACCAGTGTCTATAGTACTCATTAGGCATAGCCGCCTGCGGGTACGGGTACAATTTTTGCAAATGAACGCAAAAGTCTCTGTTAAACTTTGGTTTAAAGAAATATTCGATCTCCTGTAGGTTACAGTGTAGACATAGGCGCAACCACCCTATGGGACCCACGGGACGCGTCCCCCCAACTTTTGAGTGGTCCCTTAACTTTATTATTATGGTCCCCCCAACTTTTAGGACGTGATTCATTTGGTCCCCCTCAACTTTTAGAACGTGATTGCACCTATGAGTGTAGAAAACATGTTGGATTGTGTTTTGGGGTGCGTTGGTGTAGGGGTAGGTTCGGTACCTTTGAGTCGGAAGGGTGCGGGTTGGAATCCACCTCGAGCCGCCGCCGGGTATAGAAATGGTCGTCTTACTCAGTTTCGCCTTAAAGTCTTCGTGAAGCAACCGTAAAACAGGCGCTATAGTACCATAAATACCAAGGACTGTTCTTACCAAGCTCGAGCTTTTGTTTTTACTGTACTTTGAATCATCTCTCTCAATTGAAACGTTCTTTGTTATTAGCTGGTACCCCAAGAAATCCGCTGTCTCATAACTACATGTACTTTCTTTTCTCTCTGTCTTTCGCACTGGGAGCGCCTCTGAATGGTCAGCACTTCATATGGGAGGCGGCGAAGCGCTTTATAAATTTATATGCATGGTAATTGTAATTGTAATTGAAACATTTATATAGCGCCGCTCACAGATTCAGTGGCGCTCCCGACCCAAGCTAGTGCTCCCGCTAACAAATGGTGTAGTCTTCAGGCGTTTACGAAACAAGGGAAGAGAAAGGCCAAGAAGCTCAGAACGTAGCTTGTGAGGAAGGCGGTTCCAACAAGTAGGGCCAACATATGCGAAGCTTCTGGACTGGGCCGTAGCTCCACGCATGCGCGGGACAACTAGAAGGCCATTAGCAGCCGAGCGAAGGGCAGAGCGGCCAGGATGAGACATTGTATGAGCAATTGTTATAGCTTTCAAGATACTACTAAGAGGCGCTCCCGACTACAGCGCGGACACTAAATCGGGAGTTTCATGCCGAAGCGAATGAGCAATGTCGAGCAAAGGACTTGCCTAGGGTCCCTACGCGGCGGCTTCAGGTGGAATCGATCCAGGAACCTTCCGGCTCCAAGGTACGGAACATAGCCCTTCAACACCGTGACCCACAACATATATTGTGGGACGCGGTGGTGTAGGGGTATGTTCCCTAGCTGAGCTTAAATTCTCACTAGGAAGTGAGTCCTCTTCTCTACCCAAACAGATGGGAGTATAGCTCACCGTCTCGGTGGAGAGGCGGTTCCTCATAATTATAGGCCAGGGCCTATACAATTACGGATGACGCTCTTGCTTAGCAAGACCGTCAACCGCAATTGTGAAGGTGTGCGCCCACTTACTGGCCGGCTGTTGACAACGTACGATGGTCCCGTTGTCGCTTTGGCAGGACACGCACCCATCTCCACTGAGGTTGAATCCGCACGACATGTACAACTTCTTCTTGTACGTAAACGGAATGTGGCACTGTTGATCAGGAATGCCTAGAGTAAGTGATACAATTGGACATTTTTATAACGCATCTTCCGTGTGCCTAACGTTAGATTGGAGTCACTTTCGTGTGCATAGTGACTGGAGGACAATAATTATGCGACCTTGTAAGGCCGTCGTGTTTAGGACCTTCTTATCCAGCAGTCTGTTTCCAGCGCTGGTGGAGGATGCGAAAGATGCAATACAAGGTTGAGCCAGTGGTGTAGCCAAGGGGGTTTCGGGGGTTAAAACCCCCCATAGGTTTAGGGAAGAAGTTTTTTAAAGGTTGTTTATCCACTTAAATAACAAACAAAACAAAAAACAATTGCTTGTAGCCTTGTAGTAACAATTGTTTTTCTTACTTTATTATCTTTGTTACTTAATTCCCTCTTTATTTGCTGTAATATATACTGTTGGGTTGGTGTCAGGTGTCTCAAATCCTACTTTTTAGCTGTGGCTGGGCTGAGGGCGCCTCTGAGTAGGTTTCTTGAAGAGGCGTTATATAAATGAATTATATTGTGAAGTTAATTGGCTACTTTTACTATCGCAGTCTGTCGGGTCTCTGTGTACAACTTAAAAAATAAGACGACGTGTTTAGACAAGCAACAAATGACCCTTGCAGCAGAAAAAATTCAGATCGGCCTAATGTCTACATAATATGGTTTGAAAGTGGGAGTGGGATATCTACATGTACGTATCCTGCGGTTCACAGAAGTTAAAGCGATTCCTTATAGCAACTGTCGCGATTGGACGCTAAAACCACACATCTTTATGACCAATTTTTCTCAAGGTAGGCTATTCGTGAGGATATAATTATTCACTGTTATTCAGTCCTTCCCTCACACAACAACATCTTGTTTCCCTCTTTCCTTTCTACCAGACCGAACTGCCGTGTATGAAACACGGAAATGTAGGCCTACCTCGTTAATCTCAGATTTCCGCGGATTCCGCGCACATACAATGAATATCCAAGGAAGGTAGGTTTTGCTCAGCGTATCCGTTTAAGTTTTCGTTACATGTTTTCGCTATTATCAGTTTCGACAGTTTTAGTTTCGGTTTTTAACGGGATTTTTAGTCTGTCATCGTATTTTCTACAGTTTTTGCTTTTGTTTTTGGTTTCAGTAATCAATTATTGTCTACGAATGTTTTTGACGTTTTTTTTGTCGTTTTTAAAAAAACACTGGCACGCGATGTAGAAGCTATAGGCCTATAAGCTACTTATAGCATCTCCATCGCGTGTCAGTGTTGTAACCCACACAGCCAAATACAAAGCTTAAAACGAGGAAGAATGCTGGCTGTCGTCGAGTAGAATTACTGTGCATGGAATCACGAATTCGACGAACACTTTCATGTGCTGTCTGTCTTTCTCTCTGTTTGTCTGCCTGTCTGCCTGTCTTTCTGCACTTCTGTCTGTCTTTCTGTCTGTCTGGTAATCATCGTTGTCATCATCTACAGGGTGCGCCAAAAAAGACCTCCCTAGGTTTTTTCCCAATATCCTGACCAGAAGTAAGAATTTCGAAATCAAATGTTACAGTCTTAAAGACAATTCATATTTACACATGATGGTCAGATTTCATCAAAATATTTCAAACAGAACAAAAGTCATACCACTTTTAGGGAGGCCACCCAGCGTTTTTTGACGATTCAAAAAGAAACGCAACAAAAAGTAACAAAAACACGATTTTATTAAGTCGCATCTCAAATAACTGTTGTCAAATGAACTTGGTAGTGCTTCACAACTTGTGTTCAATGTGCCCACCACCAGTGCCAAAACTTCTTTTGAGTCTCTTTGCAAAGTTCTTGATGGACCTGTTGATTAATCTGACAGATTCCTTATTTACCAATTTGATTGTCATCTTGCTAAGTGACTTCTCAGTGACGCGCAGCTACGCTGGTACCTTGTTTCTTTTTTAGACAGTAATAATAATGATCATCTGGCAATATCAAGGCTATTTGATACCAATTATTTGAGATGAGAAAAAAATGGTGTTTTTGTTACTTATTTTAGTGCGTTTCATTTTTGAATCGTCAAAAAACGGTGGATGACCTCCCTAAAAGTGGTATAACTTTTGTTCAGTTTGAAATATTTTGATGAAATCTCACCATCATAGGTAATTATGAATTGTCTTTAAGAGTGTAAAATTTCATTTCGAAATTTTTACTTTCAGCCAAGATATTGGCAAAAAACCTAGGGGATCTTTTTTGCGCACCCTGTCCATTATGTCGGCATTCATTTTTCATCCATCTGTCTGTCTGTCTGTCCGTCTGTCTCCCATCTCTCCCATACATTCCTCAATTTCATACGTGATGATTTGTACACTTGCCCGTGTCCGGTTTATTCGGATAGGAATCCAGCTGCAAGAAAACAATCAACAACACGCAAAATGACCAACAATGCAAAAACATTAATTTCAACAAGATAGTGGCCATAACCAGGGCTGTAGTTGCAAAATTAGACGTTAGTATGTACTTGCTAAGTTGCCTTGGCCTGCAGGCTACAGTCTATAGTCTACAGGTCATTTTTCCCGAAGGACTGAAATGGATGGGCTTGTAAGGGGGTTGTTCGACCGGTGTGTACCTTCCCATAAACTCAACATTCAACTCGCAATAATCAACAATTAAAATAATGATTACTACATAAAGATAACTTTTAAACACATTTATGTCTAAACTGACCAAAAGCCTTATTTTAGGTTGGTCAATAATGGTCTATTTCTAGATTTTCAGTTTCGCAGATTATTTTTGAAAAGCGCAATACATATTTAATGTCTTCGTAAATGAAGTTGGATTCATAAAAATAATTTTTGGTGCAAATGGAAACTGGATTGATGAAAATATTTCTTCATGTAAATGGAAATTGGAATTATGAGAGTCATAATGGGCATTACATTTTATGATTAACCTAAATAAAGAACTAATATCGAAGTTCTGTTTCATGCACATAATAATTATCAACTTCAAAGAGAATTCCTTGGTAACAGCTTTGCCACTTTCTTGTTTGCCGCTAGCAAAATCAAAGTAAGTCTACTTAGCCTATTCTTTTAGAGCAATGTAAATTTTAAGGTTGTTTTGCACTCGCAAGGTCAAGCGAACAGAAAAAATAAATTTCAACTGAAAAAATTCGTTCAGTCATGTTGGTCTCATAATAGTCATAAAATGCTATAACCTAATTGTTTATGATGATCTTTGGGAGAAGAGTACACGGTGCTCTGCAATCTATCTAGGTCTACCCTCGTGTATCCTCGTTTGCAGGATCGAGTATACTAATCAACACAAATATGGTGAGGCACTGAGGCGAGTGCACTCCGTATATTCGCGTTACCCTCGGCTACTTTAGGCTACGGCCCAAGTCAAAAGCAAACATTAAATTATAAATTATTATTCACGCTCCTCAACAGAAACGCTCTAGTCTCCATCAGTAGTCGTTGTCATCATAATCATCGTCATCAACATCTACACAATAGGTCGTCGTTGTCGCAGACAACATCATCAACACCATCATATTAATAGTAACCATAATAATAGGTCGTTATGCGATTTTCCTATACTTACCTCGTAGCCATAGCAAGAGCTAGAGGTGAAACCGTAGCATTTGGGTCTTGTGTAGAAGAGAGCACACAGTCCGCTGTTTCGATCGAAGTTAAAGTTTCCGCAGGTCGGCCACAGCTTGCATATTTTGGAGCAGGCATCGTCGGACGCTGCTGTGCGGGTTGTAGAAGGAGCGTCTAGAGCACAAAGATTGGTTCCGTTAGGCCACTGGACAGGCCGGAAGTTCTTCTGCTGACCATCGCAACTGACCACAAGTACCACGAAGCATACAGCATACTGAAGCAACATGGTGACGGCTGATTTAACACGATGATCAATGATGACCAACGTTGATTCTCACGATCAGTTTTCTGCTTTTCCCTTCAGGTAAAAAAGAGAATATGTCTGCTCTCATTAGGTTCGATATGAGGACGAACCTGTTCAAGGGCGTATACAGACATTTTCGAAGGGGGAGGGCCAACATTTTCGGTCTTGGGTTGGGGCAGGGAAAAAATCTGATTAAGTTACCTTTTTTAGTTGTATAATTGTCTCCAATTCCCAAGAAAATACCATTTTATCCGCCAAAAAAGTTGATGACCTTTTTTAGTCATCTGGTAAAAATGTCTGGAAAATATACCAATTTTCCCTGCCCAAAAAACTTGTTGAAACCAAATGGGGGGGCCACGTCCATGCAGTTTTTAAATGGGTCAAGGCCGGATTGCCCCCCTGGATCCGCCCCTGAACCTGTTCAAGTGCAACCGAAGTTACAAAAGCCAATCTAATATTCTAATTGCTTGCTTGCACCTGTCAACCTGTGACGCCGGTTTCACGAACTGTTGCCTTAATTTAGGGTCACTTACTATAGCCTTCTTCGGCATGGTTCAAGGTGTAAAAAGGAGTTCTACAAGGATGCAACCTCTCTCCATGCATGTTTAACATTCTAGCAGAACAAGTAATGCGTAAGGCGCTATAGCGGAATTTGTCGGTGTAGGCCTATTTACATGTAGGATTGGCGGAATAACCATAAGCAACCTCAGATACGCTGATGATATCGTCCTTATGGCCACAACATCGGAAGAACTACAGGAACTCGTGAAACGCATTGAAAGTGCTGCAGCAGAATATGGCATGTCAATCAACATGGCAAAGATGAAAGTTATGACAACTACTGAAGAGGTGCTCAAGATTTTGGTGAATGCCGAAAGACTGGAACAAGTAAATTTCTTTGTCTACTTAGGCAGTAGGGGGGTCCGTAGCTCAGTTGAGAGAGCGCTGGTCGTTAAAATGAGTGTCATCCACGCAACCCGGGTTCAGGCCTCGCTCAGGGCATTAATTTATTAAAGTTTCTGTTAGTCAATCAATCAATCAATCAATCACATAAATTTATATAGCGCCCCTTCAAGATCTCTACTCAGAGGCGCTCCCAACCCAGGCCTGGTCAAAGAGAAAGGTCTTGAGAAGACGGTAGAAAGAGCCAGCGAACGGAGAGCCGCCGGGAGGCCATTCCAGATAGCTGGACCCACCACAGAAAATGCTCTTCGCTGCATAGTAGCGGTACGACAAAAAGGGACAAGATAGTCACCGCGGGCAGCTGACCGCAGCGAACAACGGCCCAGAGAAACCGAGACTGGAGTAAAAAGCTCACATAGGTAGGATGGAGCTTGAGACAGAATGCAGCGCCAAGCTATAGACGAAACTCTATAAGCAATGCGTTGCTGCAGTAACGCTAAAATGAGTGTCATCCACGCAACCCGTTAGCTGCCATTGGCGCTTGCTGTTGTGTTGTTTGACTCGGGTTCTGCTAAAAATAAAGATAGCCCCCCACTTCTGGCTTGGCTGAACCAGGAGTGATCCAGTACTTAGGCCATTAGTTAAGTTACCGAACCCACTGCTGTAGGCTAAAGCCGACCTGCGTGTCGTGCTATAGTGGGCCGTATTTCGTATAACCTGTACCTGTAATCATTCTGCGGTGTGTCAGATTGAATCATTGAAAGAAGATATTATACTAGGGTTACTATAGATAGATGCAAATTGCGCGAGTGACGTAAAATCAGGGCTAGCAATGGGGATGACCAGCGGCGCCCGCAGGCGTACGCACATGGGTAAGTGCGTACAGCGCGATGACCCAAAAGGTATGTTTTTGGGAAATTCTAGGTTGATGACTAAAAAAAAAAAAAGGTCATCAGTTTTTTCGGCGGATAGAAAAGGTATGTTTTTGGGAAATTTGAGGTTGATGACTAAAAAAAAAAAAAAAAAAAAGTCATCAGTTTTTTCCGCGACCTAGCGAAAATAAAATTTCTGTGCGTACAAGAAAAATATCCTGCGGGCGCCGCTGGGGATGACTGTTTTGGACAAACTGACAAAGTTATGGAAAAATAAGTCCATCAGCAACAACACGAAATTGCGTTTGATGAAAGAATTGGCGCGGCCAGTAGCGACGTGCGGGTGCGAGGCCTGGACCATGAAGAAGGAGGAAGAAACCCGTATTCAGTCATTCCAGAACAAGTGCATCCGAAAACTACTGAGAATCTCATGGACAAAAATGATAACAAATAAACAGTCGTAGGCCTACAAATCAGCCGGAACCAGAAAAGTAGGCTACTATCAGCTCAAACCAAATCTCGAAATTCCGATATTTTGGCCACATCATATATGACAGCTGCACGATTGTATCGAGAGTATAGTGACTATAGTCTGATATCGGGTCTCGTTGAGGGAATCTGAGGAGACTCAGGATTTCGTGGCTGGACAATGTCTCGCAATTGACCTCCCAACCTCGTGGGAAACATCTGCTGAACGCGGCTCGTGAAAGGAGACTTTGGACAATGACAATCCATTCGTGTAGCAAAACGCCGCGATGTAGCGACGGTTTTATGACATAACATGGCATGACATGAGATAGTAGGCCTACTTGCTATAGACCGATTAAGAGGCGTGGGACAGAGTTTTCGGCTGCTTACTTCAAAGAGCAGACACCGCTAATGTGAGCTATGCTAAAAAAACTGGGTTTTTGGTCGCAGTCTAGACTACTACATCGTGCTCGAAAAGTAGGGATGAACGAAACGCAGCAGGAGTTGTTTGGACATAATATACCCTCAGATAGAGGGACGCTATTACGCCGATTTAACACGGTGACTCGATCTAAAAATAGTAACGCTGTCAGATTGACGTCAGACTCTGTCGTCGGCTGTCGTCACTCGATCTGAGTGGTCTGCTGTAGTCCTGAAACTAGGACACTGTGCGGTGGTCTTGTTATAATTTATGGTCTATGTTAAGGTGACGTCAGCACTGTCTGGTTTAGTGCAGTCTGGGGTTCAGTGCAGTCTTGATTAGTTATGTCTGGGTTTAAGTCAGTATGTATGCATATATATATATATATATATATATAATAATGTACGAAAGTGGCAATATTTGAGGCAGATTGGCAAGCACATCATGACTATTGTAGCCTACTTACTGTGCACCAGGCAGAAACTTAGAGACAATGATACATCGGTTACACCCTCTATTCAGGCCCAAAGCTATTCATTTTGTCTGCCATCGTTTGGTTGAATTATTCAAAATGACTTATCCAAATCAGAACTACGTTTTAAATTGTATGTATCATTCAACAAAGCAGAGCTGCCACTTCCTATAGTTACTCCAGCGAATGCAACGGTATTAATCCGTCAGCTAATAGGTCACATTACCCATAGGCGCAACCACGTCCTAAAAGTTGGGGGACCTAATGGAAATTCTGAGCAGGAATACTAGCCTAATAGCGAGCGCGAAACGCGCGAAGCCGCGATTGCCGAAGGCGAGAAGTTCCGAACGGAGTTGGAGCGGAGCCTCAAAAACCGATGCAATTTTGAGCAATTGATGCCAATTCGAGTGTATTTTGGGTTCTAGTTTACCTGAAAATTTGCAACGATTATAACGAAATAGAAGTAGCTAAACCACTTCAATCTGTGAAAGTCTAAATCTAAATCCGTCAATCAATCACTTACTGAGCAATAGGCCTAGGGATTGACATTTGGCATTTCTTAGGTTAGAAATAAAATGGAACAGCTTCTGGGGATGCAAAGCTTGTTCTAAACTATCCAAAAGGGATAGAAGTCATGTAGGCCTAACAAATATGAATTCATTGATTTTAATGTATAGACACAAATTAACAAAAGAATGAGAATCATGATTCATGAATCATGAGTGTCCATTTTCCATCTAACCGAGAAAAATGGACAGAATTCCCCCTTATTATATTATTTGAGAAACCTATCTGTCTTAGAAACGGTAAAATGGTACCAAAATTAGGCCTATAGTCATGCAACAATATCCAAATTGTCAATTGATTCAAATGCTCATAATATATAAATCAGCCCACAGTGGAACCAAGGAATGAGAAACGTAGGCTATGGGTCCATTTCCATCTCCTGACAGTGTAGAGTCCATACGTCGTCTGGCCTATCAAGCGATTCATATTGGTCATAACATAGCAGGTCTACATGATCTAATCTGGAAGTTTTAACACACCGTGGTTCATTAACATGCGCTTGTATGGCGCTTATATTGATGTTGAAATTCTCGAATCAGCGAAACATTTAGGCACAAAGTTGACCTCAGCAAAGTGTGTTTTACACCTGACTTCACACGAGGAATTCACAATTGAACCAGACTTCTTACCCAATTTCTGACGAGTATATACTCCATCGTTCAATTCTTTTCAGCGGCAATAAACCCCGACTGTCTAGTTTAAAATGAGCTGTCAAATAAATCATCTTGCAAGTCGGTATGTTGTTAGGTAAGCTTACCCTCCACGCAGTTGCGCTCTCCTCTGCTGCTTTCCATTTAACCTATTTGACCTATATTGGAGGGAGAGGTTAAAAGTTAAAACACATAATATTATTAGGCTATGTGTTTTAATCTCTCCCTCCATCAGGGCTGTACTCAGAACTTTTGATGCGAGTACACGCACGCTGCCGCCGAAAAAAACCAACGTCTTTTGTGAAAAATTCTGACGACCTTTTTTAGTCATCGAAGCTTTTTTGTAGCTTTTTGCCCGGAAAACCTTTCAGACAGCGTAAAACGCTCTACTTTCATGATTTTTTGCTTGGTAATTCGCGATTTTTGCCTGCGTGTACCCACTTGGTCTTACTGAGGTGGGTATACGACTATACGCTGTATGCCCCCCGAGTACCCTCGTTTTTTGAGGTGAGTATACGCTGTAATTTTTTCCCGGAGGTGAGTATACGCCGTATACCCGCGTATACCCTTGAGTAGGCCTACAGCCTCCATGCAGTTGCGCTCTCCTCTGCTGCTTTCCATTCACTACTTAAAATCGAATTCTCCAAGCTATCCCGTTGTAGACAAACTTGTTCGACATATCAACATCTCTAAAGATTAGTAGGCTAAAGCAGCTAATGTATGAATAATTATGCTACAATAATTGGGCTATAAGCGTTCAACGATAGTTTTCTTCGTTTTGTGTAAGCTCACCTATAGGTTAAGCTGCTTTTGCTGCTGATTCAAATTCAATCATCAATTTCTTCGACCTGCGAAATAGCTGCTGACGCGACGACCTGCCGAAATTGTAGAGCTGGATTCGCCACTGTATCCTATCCTAATTCCACTCCCGCGACGACTGCCAGCATCTCCTATTTCCACCTCAGCAACATAAGACTTATATATGCCGTCTGCTCGGCCTGAAATCATCGGATTATCACCTGGCGGCTAAAGAGGGCGTGATATGCTAGAGCGCCGGAGATTAAACTCGTCTTTCTCGCACGGCTTTTGTGTTACGTAGAGAATTCCGGATAATTGAAAATTTTACATTTAGGGCCTATTCGCTACCATCTCTTTACCATCTCTTTCTTTACCTCAGACTGCATTCAGTGCATAGTATTATGCCTAGTATAAATAAATTTCTTACCAACGTTGATAGCGTTCGTTGATCAGTTCACAAAGACGTCAGACCATGACGCGAGATAAAATTTTGTGATCAAGTTATGGTTGTGGTGGGCTGTTTTAATGTGAGCTGAACTTCCGATCATGCATTCATTGATCGAAGATAAATGCGATTTTATGCCCACCTGCTGCATTCTGTGGTTGCGTGCAGGTGTCATGAAACGGAGTATCCCCCCTGAAAGCTATCCGGGGGGATGAATTAATCTATCCCCCCGGATGGAATTAACCGGTCTATACTATCCGGGGGGATAAACCATTCTATCCCCTTTTTTGAGAAATGCGCATAATAAAAATATTTATGCTGTAATCAAAATTTAGAGTGACTCTAATTGTTTTAAGTGTCCTAGGCAATGCTCAGATAAAGGCAACTCGAATTTATTTAGTGACTTTGAGTGTTCTTAAGTGTTTTAAATGTTTTAAGTGCTCTAAAAACAGGGCAACACAAATTATCTAGTCGGAATAAACATACCTGTTAGTGTCATTGTTCAAAACAAAGCAGATAAAAATTAATTTCCCAAAAAACTACACGCGGAAGCGGTTTTTTCGACTTTTTTAATTTTGGGGGGATACAATTAATACGGGGGATACTCTATTTCGTGACAGGCGCGCACGCTGTCGCCTACACTCGAGATCTAGCCGATTTTATTCCCATGCACCAGCACCTGCTTCAACACATAGACCTATTTAATGAATATGTGCGTGCAGTTGGACACGCCTCACATAAATCATTGCCTTTGTTAGGTAGCCAACTCTTCTCAGAGAAATCGCAATCTTCAAACTTCTGAAGCGCCACTCGAAAGTCGAATGCAAGGTGCCAACTTATTCAAAAGTTCTGTGTTGAGTCATAAGGTTAGTCCGAAGCAGGGGTAAGCCCACTAGTCCGGTTGCCAGCGGATCATAGAGCCAGTGCAGCTTTTTAAGGCGTGCATGTGGTACCTGGGTAGGGAATTTGAAGGTCAATGATAAGATATGGGTCAGAGCATGAGTAACTCAAGAGGTGAAACTCCAGTGTAGACCGGAAGACCCAGTGGATACTGGATAGTGGATATGATACTGAAACCTGAGGCAGATGATGGTGATCATGGGCGGATACTTGGGCAGAGACTTGCGGGGGAGGGGGGGACAAGGCTGATTGAGGCAGAAGGATAATAGAGTGTCGAGTGTAGTTTGTATGATGTTATGCTCGCGAAGAATTTTGGGTTCCTTATATTGTAGTGACAATTGTGGGTTAGTGATGGGAGTTTGAAGTGAATTCAGTTTTGGTTGCACTAAAAATCATGATGCGGACTAACACAGACCATGCAGGCAATAGGATATTTGGTAGTTAATAGGTTATCATTAATAATAATAATAATAATAATAATAATAATAATAAATAATAAAAAAATGTAACAATAGCCACTGCTTCCCTAGTTTTTGTACTTCCTGTTAAACTGATGTTGTTTGTTGAAAATATTAAAAGGAAATAATAATAATAATAATATAAAAAAATAATAATAATAATACTTAATAATAATAATAATAATCTCTACGCTTGAACACATTTCTGTTTTTTGAGTTTTGTTTTAAGCTTGAGTGGTTTTTTTAATAAAGGTTGAAATTATAATAATAATAATAATAATAATAATAACAATAACAATAATAATAATAATAATAATAATAATAATAATAATAATAATAATAATAACAATAATCACGCCAGACAACTCTATGTACAAAACGACGTGCAAATGTACGTAGATAGGCCTATGCCTCCGCACAAGAATGAAACTACGGCGAATGATCTGGTCGAGAATGATGTAATTGAAAATGATGTCGTTGAGAATGATCTGGTCGAGAATGATGTCCTTTTGAATGATGTCGTTGAGAATGATGTCGTAAAAGATGCTTCGGCAGAGATGTCTGAGGATGATTTGGATCAATTGTTTGATGCGAATGAAAATGTATGATGCGTGATTGTTGAATCTGATTCTTGTGCCGAAATAAACGAACAGGTGGTCGAAGAGGATGTTGCCGGCGACGACTTGTCTCTGGAATTGAATGAATCGGATGTTGTGTTTAATGAGGCGCGTATAAACGAATCGAATGTTTCCGTCTCTGAAAAGGCGTTGTCTGAGATTGAATCTGCAGAGAATAACGTTCATTACGGCATTATTATTATAATTATTATTATTATTAATGCGTGTCTTTGTGTGTAGGGCCATCCGAAGACATTGGGCTTTGTATGAGACTCGGCCCTTGAAGGTATAGAAGCGATTTATTGCCTTGCTTAAATCTGCCACAGCTGTTCTCTCGTTGACAGTGCCAGTCCCAAGCCTCAGTAAAGGAGGAGGTGCGTTGCATGAAACTGTTGTTGATGGTGGTTGTCCCATTGAGACAAAAGTGCAGCTGAGTGTGTGCGATGAAGCATGCCTAAATGGGTCGGATGAGGCGGATAAGCATATATATGCAGTCGCAGGAAATTGAAAATGCTCGTAAATTGAGTTTAGAAGAGAGAAAGTCGTGCAATTGAAAAGAGCAATTAAGGGCATTATTTTGTAAGAAGAGGAAAAGGTTGAGGAAATTGGGGAAATTTCGCTTAGGGCCTACACAATAGCTTGAGGGAGGAAATGGCAGGTGCGCTGTGTAAAATTGTTGATGTTGGCTTTCTCAGAAAACTTAACCTATATGAAGGGACAGTTGCGACAATTGCACCGTTGATATAATGTGAGGAGTATGGCCTACGACTGTGTGTAATGAAGTTGATGTGGCGTGCAGTGCGTTTGAGGTTTGTGTTTGTGTTTGTTGCACGGGTTAAAGTTCGTGTTGTGTAAGACCTTTCATATTGGACAGTTGCATCTCAGTTGTGTGGATGTGTCGTGTGAGAATGGAGACAACAGAATTCAGATTACAGGTTTGAAGATATGAAGGAACATGGCATGACGTTGTTTCTATTACGCATAAATGATGTTGCACAGAAGTTGAATGAATTTGTGATTAAAGACTTGAATTCTGTGGTTAAACCAGAGGCGAAGTTGCTCTTGCATGATGGCTTTACGATGTACGATGTATCAGTATTTTCATCTGTAACTAAAATACTAATCTCCGTTAAAGTCACACGAAGAAACGGTTTCGAGGCTATTATTTTTTTCGGATCAAAATATTGATAACAAATCACGAAATGGGACGACGGATGAAAATCTTCAGAGCAAAGCAAGAAGCGGAATCATTTTTTAATTTTTTAGCGCAATAAAGGCGATGAATGATGCAAATCTAGTGTGCAGGGGGGGGTAATCTGAAACGGGGTAATTTGAAACCTTTGCACCGGTTGATGTCTTTTTCGGTGATCTCGGCGTACAGGAGCCTTCGATCGTTGGGCTTGCTGGATCGTTGGGCTTGCTGGATCGTTGGGCTTGCTGGATCGTTGGGCTTGCTGGATCGTTGGACTTGCTGGATCGTTGGGCTTGTTGGATCGTTGGGCTTGCTGGATCGTTGGGCTTGCTGGATCGTTGGGCTTGCTGGATCGTTGGGCTTGCTGGATCGTTGGGCTTGCTGGATCGTTGGACTTGCTGGATCGTTGGGTTTGCTGGATCGTTGGGCTTGCTGGATCGTTGGGCTTGCTGGATCGTTGGGCTTGCTGGATCGTTGGGCTTGCTAGATCGTTGGACTTGCTGGATCGTTGGGCTTGCTGGATCGTTGGGCTTGCTGGATCGTTTGGCAGCCGTTCTACTTCGTTGTGCATGAGGACAGTTGACGCTGGTCGTTTCTACATTCTCGGCATTTCGAGATCTCGGTTAGATCCAGGGTGAGAATTGGCGGGGGCTTGGAGGTTTCAACCCCCCAGTCTTTCTTAGAGCCCCATAGTAAAATCTGTTTTTCACACCCCTTTTCCAAGTGGATAATGGTACAACCCCCAGTTATTTTTCCACAGTTCTTACACTGGTTAGATCTGCTGGAACGTGTTGTGAACCGTTCGTCTTGGTTTCCGCACCCGTCTTGTGAAGGGTTGTACATATTGCTAGTGCATAGCTATTAAACTTGTTTATTTTGGACTTGAAGGCTTAAGAATCAGTGTATGCCTAATCTAGACAAAAGAGCTTAAGCTTATATTAAAATTATTTTGGTGAAATTATAGACCTGCATACATACTGTATAACAATTATATGTGTTCAAATGTATAATGGACTAAATATATATTACTGACGGAATGTATCTTTTGTTATGTGTAATGTGTATGATAGGTTGCATGCATCATCCAGTTATAACAATTTATATGACGCCGTAATACAGTCATGCTCTTATAAAGGCGCCTAGACTGACAGCAATGGTATGAAACTAATTATAATTATTTATAAAGCATCTGCTTCAGTGAAAGTTAGACTGTGGTTTGTTGTTTGGTTTTGCAAGAAGGCTTTGCTGCAGTCAGCATCGTCATGTCGAAGGTTTTTCCTCCGTCCGTGGATATACCAGCTTTCAAATTGGTCTATTTTGTCATCTTGAGACATGCCTTCTTTGTTTTTGGCTGCTGTGTTGACTGACTCTTGAGTCTAGACTTCACAGAGGCACTTGTTTTAAAGCAAAATATCGATTATAACTAAATTAAGTCACCACCTGACCGGATCAACAACGTTGACAGGGTGACATCCATACGAATCCTGGGCGTTACCATCCAAGACAATCTTCGTGCTACTGAGCATGTTTCTGAGCTGCTGAGGGGATGTTCTAGATCACTCTATGCATTGAGAATGCTTAGAGCCCATGGACTGCCCTCTGACGCTCTCCACGAAGTAGCTCGAGCCACTTCTGTCGCGAGGATCCTCCATGCTGCCCCAGCCTGGTGGGGGTTCACCATTAGCAACGACAGAACTAAACTAGAACGAATGTTGAATCGGATGCGACGACTGGGATTCCTTTCCACGATGTTCCCGAACATTGAGAAATTAGTTGCTGGAGCTGATGCTGGGCTGCTTCGTAATATAATTCTAAATGCCAATCATGTCCTGAGGAACCTTTTTCCACCTCTTGCAAAAACCACCTATAACTTGCGACCTAGACCACATCCCTTTGTTCTGCCAGTTACAGATGTTAGAAACTTTATTCCGAGGGTTCTCTTTGACACCCATTAATGACATTGTTATTTGTACATTATTTTGCTGTTTACTTTTAAAGTGTATTGACATGTAGGCCTAACTGGGTGCGGTGTGTCACCCTGATTTGTCTAATTAAACGAAGATTAATAATTTTACCTTATAAGACCGATTTGTAGTCTTTCAGACAGACCTTTATTTCCAACAAGTACATAGGCCTTCTATAAATAGGCCTATATAGGCTATATAATATCTGCGTACACATAATGTTATACAACACTCAGGGTTTAAAGTGTGCCGGGACGGTCAGGGACGGCGTGCCGGCACTTATTTTCTTTTCGAGGCGGGACGCCGTCCTATGACTTATTTGGTCAGCACTGCAGGACGGTCGTCCATGACTGCAGGGACGGCGTCCCTGCAGTTACGCGGACGGCCGTCCATGACGGATGAATTGGTATCTTTTCCCCGGAAAAGTCCCTTTTTCCTGAATTTTCGGCGGAGGACTAAAAAAAAGGTCATCAACTTTTTTGGCGGTGGAATCGGTATCTTTTTCAATACAGCGTCCTGGCACTTCTTTTTTTACACTTTAAGCACTGACAACACTCAATATAGATATAGGCCCTATATCTGAAAATGACCCTTCAAATAGTTCTGTGCTATTGCTCGACAACAGGAAATATTTCGCACAATTCTAGCCTATTGACTGTCATATCAGATTTTAGTTCAAAACGAAATAATAATAAGATTAGGTGCGATTAGTACAGTATGTGTCCGTGCAATATAATATTATATAAATATATAAATATATATATATATAATTTATGCTTGTTCAGAGGCCGAATTCAGTTAGGCCTAATGCTTATTATTTGCCCTAATGCTGCAAATTCAGTGCTGCCTGTGTATGGCTCTAAATGCGTTGGATCATCGCTCGAGCCCCATCCAATCTTGAATCAGTTGCCAATTGTAAATCGACCAGTAACTTGCTGTAGAACTGAGCGGCTCCGAAAGGATTGGTCAAGCTGTGGGCTCCACAGGCATTGTACCACCATCCTCCATATCCCTTGGTAGCAACACAACAGTTGGCAGCCCCATTTCTGTCGTTATCGGCATCCCATGTCGTGAAATTCATCCCCGTCTGGACGCCTGCAGGATTCGGATACTCGAATATACTTCCACCATCTCCGGTGTACCCGCTGACGAAAATCTTGTACCAGTTTGATTCGGGATCGATCCTAATACTTGCGTATTCGGTAGAGAACCAGGACTCGTTCTGAATTGATTTGTACTCAAAGCGGACTTTGTACTGTCCGTTGTTAGTCATCTGTTTGAGTTTCTCGAGGCCGAGCCAGAACTCTCCGGTCGGGTCACCGAAGCCATCCCGATAATTGATCCAGGACCCGTTGAATAGGAGGTTTCCATCGAAACGATAAAGAAAGACGATCCATCCATTGACCGAAGCAACTGGAACAGGTTGAGGGAATGTTGGAACGGAAATGGTCGTCTGAATTGGCTGCGCTACAAGAGCTGAAAGCGTTAACCAAAACAGTTTCCTCAGACGACTAGTATTGACTCTGCCTATTTTTCAGAGTCTTCGGATAGGCCCTATAAGCTATTGCGGAAAGCTATGTGCAGATCTGTGTAACAGGGTAATTGCTTTTTGTTGCAATTTAACGACACTTTGTCATATCAAAGATGACTAGTCTCGCCCTCCTCCTTTACTCAGACTTGGGACTGGCACTGTCAAAGTGCGAGTAACTGTGGCAGATCTAAGCAGGGCAATAAAACTAAGATATTGCATTGGCCTTCATAACATAATTATTGGTTAACTTAAATAGGCCTAATGCTCAATCGTCATTTGCAATCATAACTGAAGTAAAAAGAGAATTCTAATTGCGACATTTTTAGAGAATCGTCATTAACAAGCTATAGGCTACTTCAAAGATGCCTTACAGTAGCCTATTAACTGTCGACGAATTACATGGGCAATATTAGGCTACATAGACCGCAAGTAGGACCTGCGGGCTACTTTTCAAGACGAAGGCCCTTTGGTTACCTTTGACTCCGCTAAGTTGAATCATTCCTAACTCGCAACTAACAAGGTTTAACTTATTCGAATAACTCTATTTTAACTGAACCACTGTTTCTGTAGCTGCTTTCGTTCATTCACTCCGGGAACTTATTTAGCGACCATCAGGAAGACTACACAGAGCCGCTCTCTGTCAAGCTACGTCTTAAGAGAACGGCCTTGAGCAACTGGCAAATTATTCTGAGGTACCGTAGTTAGCGAAGCGCGAGCGGGGGCCATTTCAAGTGGAGGGCACGCCAGACAGCCAGTGTCTAATCTGTCCCTCCCTCCTCTGGGGGTGAATCCAGGTCCCTGATGGGGAGACAAACAAGAGTCCGGAGGACGATCGTCGATACGCGTAGCACCTAGAGAGGAGGGTTTAAGGGGCCGTCCATAAAGTACGTCACGCTATTTTTGAACATTTTTGACCCCCCTACCCCCTGTCACAAACTGTCACAAATCTCGGACCCCCCATAAAGTACGTCACACTTTCGAACAAATATATTTTGACCTAACCCTCTAAACCCTAGGGTACTATCCCTAATCCCTCTGATAGGGACGTGTGTCCCTATAAACTCTTTGATAGTGACGAGAAATCAACTTTTATACCGGGTTTTAGACACGCTGGCCGGGCCGGGTCGGATTTTATGTACTAAGAACCGCTAGTGGATATTAAAGTAAAAAAGCGTGGTGTAATTTTGTTTTAATATACGATGACAAATGAAAGTGGGTATTTGTTAGATAATAATTATAGGGTGACACAAAAGTTCGTTCACCGTTTTCAAAATGCGTTATCTCAGTAACGGCTTCATATTTCTCTATAATATTTTGTCAGTGTATACACCAGTCAAATAAAAGATAATGGTACAAATTTGATTGTGATCCGGTCCGTTTTCGCCATTATTTATAAGAAAATGTAAAGACGACCAGTTTTTGCGAAAAAAACTGCGTTCATCAAACTAACACAGTCAAGAAACTGTGTATACGCCTTGCCTCGTATACAAGCGTGGCAGGACGCTGTTGTTACTTATATAGGACACACACACGTAGGCTATTAGCGTACAGTGTCTCCTTTCTGCTTAATGACAGCACTGACTCTAACCGGCATGACTGGATCAGCCTGTAAAGTGCCCCAACTGCTATCGATCTCCACGCTCGTTGGAGGCGACGCTTGAGCTGATCAGCGTTCTTTGGCTCACAATCCTTATAAACGCTGAGAGATAAAATACTCCACAAGTTCTCAATAGGATAGAGGTTCGGAGAGTTGGGTGGTCAATCCTTCGGCTTCATGTGTGACGGAAGGTTGTCGTCTAGTCACTTTGTCGTCACAGCTGTTGTATTACAGCGCGCGCCATCCTGCTGAAATATTCCTATAGGTCATTGTCAACAAATAACTTTCGTTGCATGGCACTGCCGTTTGTCATTTTCTCTCTCGAACGCTGGCTTCACGATCTGCTCGAGAATGTTGGTGATGCACGTAGTACTGCGGGTTCAGTCTGGTACCATTTGGCACAAATTGAAGTTTAGTGAGACCCATGGCAGTCATCCCACCCCAAACCATCACCGACGGACTAAATTAACTTCATTTGTGTAGCAGGCGGAACATACTCTTCCTATGCCGGATAGAGTCAGTGCTGTCATTAAGCAGAAAAGAGACACTGTACGCTAATAGCCTACGTCTGTGTATGTCCTATATAGGTAACAACAGTGTCTTGTCATGCTTGTATACGAGGCTAGGCGTATACATAGTTTCTTGACTCAGTTGACTGTGTTAATTTGATGAACGCAGTTTTTTCCGCAAAAACTGGTCGTCTTTACATTTTCTTATAAATAATGGCGAAAACGGACCGGATCATAATCAAATTTGTACCAGTATCTTTCATTTGACTGATGTATACACTGACAAAATATTATAAAGAAATATGAAGCCGTTACTGAGATAGCGCATTTTGAAAACGGTGAACGAACTTTCGTGTCACCCTATACAATGGCTTTGTATCATATATTTTAAAGAATGACGTAATGTAATCTATACTTATAAAGCAGAGTCATTATTCTGTTTTTTTTCTTCTGTTTGTATGGATGTATTTTGAATTTCTCGCCAGAGCCGGCTCGGAAATGACAGCGATTCGTTTTGCCAAAATTTTCAAACTGATTCTTACCCAAATTTGACGTTTAACGCGACTATTTTCAGCTGTCAATAAACTTCATAGCCCGAGCTGTCAACATTTTAACTTCACACGCGATAAGCGATTCGAAAGTCATTCGCCTTCGTCGCCTCCATTGCCTACAAGAATCCTACAACCAATGGCATGACGGTTTGAGATCACGTGATATTTACTTATATCGAAAATATTTCTGATGATTATTCTGGCCTTATTTCTTCTGATCCACTCGACAAAAACATAAAGAAAGCGATCCAAATTTTTTTTCCATATTTTAAATTTCGCTGTTATAAAAACGATCGTTGGCTTTATGTTCACTAAACTGAGTTTAGTAAACTCATGACGTCATTATTTTGAGCTCAAATCTTTACGCCGCGGAGCAAAAAATGTTATGGACGCAAATAATGCGAACATAACTGCAAATAATTGGAAAAAATTAGCGTAGATTTCAAAAACTTCCTTTATCGAACAATTTATGAAAGAAGCACGTTGCGGCTTTTCAGAAAAATCCGTTTTTCTCAGTTACGTGTCGAGTGGACTTAACGGGTTTAGCTCTTCAATTATCGGCCAGACATGTACACCTAGCGGAGAGGTTCGTTACTTCGCCTTAACGCGGGGGGTCGATGAAAGGCGGGGTCAGAATGGTGAAGTCGGAACGGGGTCAGGCGTGGCTGGGGACAAAAACATTTCCCGGGCAACGCCGGGTAATTCAGCTAGTTGTTTATAAGTTCATGATAATAATGATTAAATTATATAAATATTACCTCTGAAGTCTGAATACTCAAAATTTTGTATTATAATAATTACTATTATATGTAAAAATTAAATTCCGAATTTACATAAAACAAGGCTTCGCAATAGCATTATTACTAGCGCTCCTAGCGAGATGAATCGTGAACAACACATTCAGGAGATACGCATTTCATGCTATTTTGACATAAAACTAATTCCAATGTTTCACAAAATTTCTGAAAATTATTTTTAAAGCTATTAAATTCTACTAAAAAATAAATAATAAATTCGAAATAAAATTTTAAAAAATAAATGTGTGACGTCACACATGGCCTGACCCCTCCCCCTGTCACAGACTGTCACACTTTCTTACACCCCCTCCCCCCCTGGAGCGTGACGTACTTTATGGACGGCCCCTAAGGAGGGAATGTGCCTCCACAAATTTTTTAAAACTTTCACATTGCGATGGTAGCATTTTAAGCTGTGCTGTTAACAAAATTGTTGTGCTTTTTCAGTGCTGATTGCTGATGAGAGTGGTCTAAGATTTCAATAGGCTAAATGTACTTACAACAATATAAATTTCTTTTTAAGTTTCCACAGAGTAATGGCACCATTTTGAGATGTCATTCTAGCAAAATTACTCTATTATTTCAGTACCGATAAAAAGAGGTTGAAAATAAATGCAATTGCAATGATAATTTCACTAGGTATCAATTAAGTTCAACAGCTCAGTTATGCTGCTGCTGGACTATCATAATGAATAACTGCAGACATGAGTATCATTATAAACTTATCAGTTTATAATGATATCATGTCTGCATGAGTATACTCTGCAGCATTGATAACAGCTTATTCTTGTTGCTCAAGTCGGTTCTGACCAGGACACAATTACCAGAAATTGTAACAAATGGTACGCATACCAAACAGGGACTACTAAACAACCAAAACTGGGAATGTAGCCTAGTAATGAAGTTGTTTTATTAGGTGTTCAAGGAAGAAAACATTTAGAAATCTGACAGTTTTAAATTTTAAGGATTGCACTGACGAGAAGTAATTTAGTTGTAAAAAATAATATTTATCCGAACAAAAACAGTAAATTATACTCATTATAATATGATAGTATCATATATTAATATCATAATAGTAAATAATTGCAGTTTAATCATATATAATGGTAGGTTATATCAGGGTATAGAATAACAGTGCATGCAATTCAAAAATGTAAACAGCAACTAAAAACTGCTATCATTTTGTGCAATTTTCTTGAAGGGAGATGTCATTTCTGGGGTGGGGAAACTTTTCCCTCTGGAGCTGCCTGAATTAAACAATGCCGATCGAACAACTGCTGCTTTCTATAGGAGATGCTTATCCTGCAATAAAGCTATTGATTGAAATTTAATAAAATCAGGGGTTTGCATTCGAAATTTTCTAATTATTCAAAAGGCGTCAGCTAATTACCCCCTCCCCACCTCTCTCCGACTCCGACAGACAACGTGCAACGAAAGATTTTAAAGTGGCTTCACTGCGCATTATATAGTATATATATATATATATTTATTGTCTGCTCTCTAACATAAGGGAGATAACGGGACAAGAAGATATGGAAATCATCATTAGGAAAAGAAGATTGCAGTGGATGGGACATATTGCTCGCATGGATGAGAATCGAAGAGCTAAACAGTTCATGTATTAGAATGCTGGAAGTAAAAGGAAGAGAGGAAGATCACGAAAGAACTGGAAAGACACTATCAAAGACGACTTGGGATGTCTGGAGATGTCATGGGAGGAAGCTGAGGAACTGGCGATGATAGACAGGGATGCGTGGAGGAGATGCGTTGCCCGATGTGCATAGCCTACCTGCACGGGAAGGACTAAGTAACTAAGTAAGTCTGCTCTCTCTCTCTCTCTCTCTCTCTCTCTCTCTCTCTCTCTCTCTCTCTCTCTCTCTCTCTCTCTCTCTCTCTCACGGCAGTCGCCATATTGCACGGTCGCTGGATTCAATATTTAAATAGTCGTCTGCCCTAATAATCTGCGTTGATTTGACTGATCCTTTGTATGAATCACTGTCTTCCAGCAATCGAATCTAGTCTAGCTGAAGAAAAATAAAATTAATCAATGATGCTGATTTCTTTAGATTCAGATGATTTAAACATCAAAGTTTAATAATGTAGGCTACCATATATATTTTATATAGGCTATAGCCGCTATATATATAATTCATTCATTTCAAAAAGTTATTTAACCCTCGAATGCCCAAGGGGGGTCCGACCGGACCCCAGGCCCGTTTTTCCCAGATATTTAACGGCTATGGATCAGCAAAAATGCTTTTAGGACATCCTAAAACAATCATTTGGGCATCGAATGGTATATTTTGAGTGATTATTGTCCAACCCTGTACCCCACAACCACAGCATATACTAAGGGTACCACACGATATGCGGCTATTTGTCATACATGCGTATGGTTACTGGCCAATAAATAAATGGTCAGCGCACGTTATATGAAAGAAAGATTCATATAAATTGTTGAACTTAGAATTACTGACATTGTAGCACTATGTTTGGCCTATGTTTACAGCACATAATTTGAAAGTGGCCTATCACAGCAATAATTGCATACAACAGGCGTGCATCAAAACGGAGGCTTATGACAGTTCATACAAACGGGGGCAACCGTTCTGTCAAGGTCGCTCGAATAAATGGCTCAGCTTTTCTTCTTAGCCGGTGTTGTTGTAGACGGCAATGGCCTACCCTTCTTACTCGACCCACAAGTAGGCCTAACACCACACAGTGACACAGTCGTTCGTACTTCCCCTTCATCCGCAATTGTTTGAAAATTATCCCTTTCAATCGTGGCATGGTGTTATCAGGTCAGGAACACCTCTGAGAAGTTTCTCTTGAAGCGGTGCTACATTGTATACAAATTTACAATTGCGATAACGATTTAGTCTACCATAATGCAACTGGTCCGTCGATAGCTGGAAGTGAGAGCAGCTGACTGGCATGCGGACGCGCCGGACGTATGATAGCTTCCTTCGGTAAATGACGCGAGCAAGCATTATAATGTGTATCATGAGAATTGTACACTATTATTTTACACCGGATGGTGCTATTGTGATATAAGATACATCAATCGATTGCAAATTCATTTGGGATTACATAGAACTAAATTCTGTAACGATATTCCAATCCCTTCTCAAGATACAAACATGAAAACGATAGGCTTCCTTCGGTAAATGACGCAAGCAAGCATAAAATGTGTATCATGATATTGTACACTCCTATTTTACACCAGGTGGTGCTATTGTGATATAAGATACATCAATCGATTGCAAATTCATTTGGGATCACATAGAACCAAATTCTGTAACGATATTCCAATCCCTTCTCAAGGTATTCACAAAAAACGCTGGGGTCCGCGCGGACCCCCCGTTGGGCCTTCGTGTACCAAAAAATACCTTGGGCACTCGAGTGTTAACATGGGCGGAGACCTGGGCGGAGACTTGGGGGGAGGGGGACGAAAAGACGCGAGATTTTTTGACGGACGAATGGCTGAGTGTCGCCGAAAAATTTCCATCTTTTGCCGGGCAAAATTTCTGACGACTTTTTTTAGTCATCCGGCGAAATCTCGACTAAATTTTCTATTTTCGCCGCCAAAAAAGTTGATGGCTTTCTTTTTTAGTCGTGACGCTCAACGATTGGGGGGGGGGACAAATGCATGGGCCGTCCTCCCTACACCTCCATCGAAGGGGTCCGTCCCCCCTGTTCCTCCCTATAGGTCTCCGCCCATGTTATTTAACGCCCCTTCAAGAACCCCACTCAGAGGCGCTTCTATAGTGATAGGCATATCTCCAACGGTAGAATATCCCGTCCTAAGAATTATATCATATATATATATATATATATATATATATATATATACCCTACAATACATATCCGGATGATTGTGAAAATATGCGCCCACTTACTTGCAGGCTGTTGACATCGTACCAATTTCCAGCTATCATTGTGACAGGACATGCATCCATCTCCAGTCAGGTTGAATCCGCATCCAATGTACAACTTCTTCTGGTACGTAAACGGAATTTTGCACTGTTGATCTGGAATGCCTGCATTAATACAACTGGACGTTTTATAGCGCAGCTTCTATGAGCTCTAAATTAAATTGGCGTCACTTTCGAGTGCATAGTTTATCGGGGACAATTTTGGGATTTGCACGATCTTCATGGGCCCAACAGTCTGTTTCCCACGCTGGACAATGCGAAAGATTCAATACAATGATGAGCAAAGCAAGATGTAAGATAGAATGTTGATGTTAAAACTTAAATATTGAGCAAAAGGCGAAGCAAGATATTGCCTTTAATTAATTAACCTCACCTTTGAAAAACTATAATATTGAACGGGGTACATTTTGTAGACTTGATAGGAGATAATCACAGGTTTCTATGTTCCTAGCTAAAGAATCCTTTAACGGAACAGGGACTGCAAATTCAATAGGCAGCAGCTAGAGAGTCAAGTAAGGTCTGTTTGTTACTATAGTTTGACGCTAGCGTTTTTGTCTACAACTTCAGAATTGATGGCTTCATGTTTAGACATGCGACAGAGGACTATTGCCGTGCACAGGATAAAATCCAGAACGATCTAAGGGCGATATGGGTTTAAAATTGGGAAGAGGAATTGATGGATCTTGCGGTTTTAAGGATGGTAGCCTACATGTAAGACAAATTCTTCCAGTAAATCCTTATGCTAAACGTTCAAACCAAACATCTTTATCGCCTTCTTGGCGCAACGAGGTCTTGGGGATGTATTCAGTCCATCCTTCACACAACACATCTTGTTCTCCCCGTTCGTTTAAATCAGATCTCTCAGTCCCAGTCTTTCGTTTGGCTCATCCGAAACTTAGACCCAGCAGATGTTCAATTTTATAAGCGAAAGTCGAGCAGAAGTGCACCTCAAATCGATCTACCCCAATTTTTTTATATATTGGGGGTCAATCTTCTTGTGAGCCTCTGTTCCTCTTCATTCATGACATTCAGCAAGGGCATTCTAAGATTTTCATAGAGCCCAGTGCATTGCAAATGGCGGCAGATCATTATAAACCTCTCTATGTATGAATGGATGATATTCGATGAAGACCTGCTCTCGATTGCTTTCTTTTTTAATTGCTTCATTGTGTTTACTAGCAGTTATCATTAGTTTCATATGCTACGGACTTTATTCACCGTAGTATTGGTTAGCTATTTCGCTTAGTTTTAGTTTGCTTTGCGTTTCAGTTTTAGTTCCATTTTCAGTTTCAGTTATTCGTTCTCTGAGACAGTCAGTCTGCCTGCCTGTCTGTATGTATGTATGTATGCATGCATGCATGCATGCATGCATGTATGTATGTATGTATGTATGTATGTATGTATGTATGTATGTATGTATGTATGTATGTATGTATGTATGTCTGTGTGTATGTATGTATGTATGTATGTGTGTATGTATGTATGTATGTATGTATGTATGCATGCATGCATGCATGCATGCATGCATGTATGTATGTATGTATGTATGTATGTATGTATGTATGTATGTATGTATGTATGTATGTATGTATGTATGTATGTATGTATGTATGTATGTATGTATGCATGCATGCATGCATGTATGTATGCATGCATGTATGTATGTATGTATGTATGTATGTATGTCTGTATGTATGTATGCATGCATGCATGCATGCATGCATGTATGTATGTATGTATGTATGTATGTATGTATGTATGTATGTATGTATGTCTGTGTGTATGTATGTATGTATGTATGTGTGTATGTATGTATGTATGTATGTATGTATGTATGTATGTATGTATGTATGTATGTATGTCTGTGTGTATGTATGTATGTATGTGTGTATGTATGTATGTATGTATGTATGTATGTCTGTGTGTATGTATGTATGTATGTGTGTATGTATGTATGTATGTATGTATGTATGTATGTATGTATGCATGCATGCATGCATGCATGCATGCATGCATGCATGTATGTATGTATGTATGTATGTATGTATGTATGTATGTATGTATGTATGTATGTATGTATGTATGTATGTATGCATGCATGTATGTATGTATGTATGTATGTATGTATGTATGTCTGTGTGTATGTATGTATGTATGTGTGTATGTATGTATGTATGTATGTATGTATGTCTGTGTGTATGTATGTATGTATGTGTGTATGTATGTATGTATGTATGTATGTATGTATGCATGCATGCATGTATGTATGTATGTATGTATGTATGTCTGTGTGTATGTATGTATGTATGTATGTATGTATGTATGTATGTATGTATGTATGTATGTATGTCTGTGTGTATGTATGTATGTATGTGTGTATGTATGTATGTATGTATGTATGTATGTATGCATGCATGCATGCATGCATGCATGCATGCATGTATGTATGTATGTATGTATGTTTGTATGTATGTATGTATGTATGTATGTATGTATGTATGTATGTATGTATGTATGTATGTATGTATGTATGTATGTATGTATGTATGTATGTATGTATGTATGTATGTATGTCTATCTGTCTGACTCTGCCTGTCTGTCCGTCTGTCCGTCTGTCTGTGTTTGTCTGTCTGTGTCTGTCTGTCTGTCTGCCTGCCTATCTGCCTTTCCATCTTTCTGCCATTCTGTCTGTTTGCTAGTAATCGTTGTCATCATATACATTATGTCGGCGTTCTTGTCTACGTCGTCAACATCCATCAGTCTGTCTGTCTGTGTTTGTGTGGCTGTCTGTCCCCTCCCATCCATCCTTCAATCCGGTACGTGATGATTTGCATGCTTACCTGTGTCCGGTTTATTCGGATAGGCTTCCATCTGTAACGACACAATAAACACCCAAATTGATTCACGTCGACAACGATGTAGACACAGCTGACGAGATAATAATTATATCAGTCAAAACCAAACATAATTATTCACGCACCTTCAAAAGAAACGCCCTTCATAAGTCGTCGTTGTCATCACAATCATCGTCATCAACATCTATAGAGCTACTTAATAGATCGTTGCCAAGGCCGTAGACAGGATTTTTGTTTCGCAGGATTTTTATAGTCGACCTTGACCAAGCCGACAAGCAACCGAATCAACAGACTGAAGCAGCTTCCACATAAACATCATGATTAGATCATCGTAATGATTAGTTCATCATAATGATTAGATCATCGTCGTGATCTGATCTATTACGTAATTTCATATAGATAAAAGAGCCTCGAAATTAAATTCAGTTTAATTCTTACTTCATGTGTTAGTAAATGCATTATTTCATTTACACTGTGTCCCAATAAATCGGGGCCCCTTTTTTTAATGTGAATAAAACTGGCAAATATTCATCGATTGTCAAAATTTCAAAACTGTTTTTATCCTGGGATATTTATCTACAAACTGGTAATTTATGAACGGCCCTCACAAAAAAAATACGTCATAATGACGTCATTGATTTACATAACGAAACCAAAATAATGTCAAAAAAATCGTTAAAGAATGGCGTTCAGCCAGGAAGACAAAATTGTAATAAAATTCTTACGGATAAATAAACATTACGGCGCAAAAAAGTTTATTCGAAAATTTCCGGACAAGGGATGGACAGTGAGCGGTCTAAAAAAGCTTCTAAGAAAAATTCATTTGACCGGTTCGTCGGGGAAAAAGTTGTGTTCGGTACTTAACATTTGAATTCTCTAATGCAAATGACGCAATTGTGACGTCAATATTCATGCCAGAAACTTCATATTTGAATCAGTGTAAGATAATTATCTCAGGATAAAAACAGTTTTGAAATTTTGAAAATCGATTAAGATTTGACTGTTTTATTCATATTATAAAAAGGGGCCCCGATTTATTGGGACACAGTGTACATTGTTTCGTTGGGGAGGGGTTCACACACCCAACACAATGAAAACATCCCTTGGTCGTCGCTTTCGCAGATATCGCCAACGTCACCATCTTTATACTAACTCAACATAATTATCGGCCCAGTAAGTTGTGCGATCTTTTTATTCTTACCTCGTAGTGAGTGCAAGTGTCCGAGGTGAATCCGTAGCAGTTGGGTCTCTGCTCAAAGAGAGTACACAGTCTGTTGTCTCGGTCGAAGTTAAAGTTGCCGCAGGTCGTCGACTTCTTGCAGGTCTCGGAACAGGCAACGACGGACAGCGTTGTGTACGATACAGATGCAGCGCCCATAGCACAAAGTTTGGTTCCGTTAGGCCACCGGACTGACCGGAAGTAGGTGGACTTCATCAGCTGACCATCGCAACTGACCACAAGCACCACGAACCCAACGACGTATCGAAACAACATGTTGACGGTGGATTTATTACGATGACGAATGATGATCAACGTTGATTCTCACGATCACCTTTCTGGTTTTTTCCTTCAGACAAAATAGAGAACGTGTAGATACGTCTGCCTTATAAAATTCGATTTGGAACTGAACCTTTTCAAGTGTAACCAGTTGCATTTCGTGTTGCTTTAAGATTAAATCAAAAAAGTTAGAAGAATATGCGATAAAATGCCCCATTTGAACGAATTAGCAAACTACAGCTCCATCGCCTACCGGTACCTTAGACTATCCTGATATCTCCTATGCCAGAGATTTTCTATCAAGAAGCTGCTTTTTGTCATAAAAATTTTGATTTGATCATCAAGGACTTCATCACTGCAGCAACTTAATCATCATGGACAATCTCAGGGACGGATTGAGGCATGTTCAACATGTTTGGGCGTATAGAGCTCCACACTTTCCCTCCCCCCACTTTAGGGCTTCATGCATACACGAGTTGTCTAGGCGCTTATTAACCTCGTTTAGGCGCTTATAAACCTCGTTTGGTCTTTATGGAACCTTATAGACTGGCTTGGTTCCTACCTCCTTCTCTGTGGTCTACGGGTCTACTCCATGGGTTCTTGCCCCGTTTTGCCTGCCCCAGGGTTCTGCGCTGGGCCCACTTCCATATATTATTTATACTGCTGATCTTGGTCCTCTCCTAGCCGCTGGTTCTGTGCTGTGCCAATCTTGTGCAGATGACCTGCAGGCGTATTTCACTGTCCTGCGTCAGCTGCCATTTCCATAGTCCGGGTCATGAGTAGGGCAATAGAGGTTCTGAACGCCTGGATACCCTCCAATCGCCTACGGCGCAACTCTTCTAAAACCCAGTTCATTTGGCTTGTCACACGCCAGCAGCTCGCCAAAACTGACCTTGAGGTTCTTGCCCAGGAGTTCCCGCAGTTTGCTTTCTCTTCCTCTGTCCGGGAAAATAAATAATAATATAAATAATAATAATAATGATAATGATGATAATAATAATGATAATATTATTATTAATTTGAAATAATGATCTTGAAATAATAATAATAGATCTAATAATTAATAAGACCTGTCATTATTGACTAGTGCCAGTGGCTGAGCGTCAAATCGCCTTTTATGAATCATCTTACAGATATTCGTGAATCCCTTTAATTATTGTTCAATGTCAGCCTCAAATTTTTTGCTCCCAAGTCCAAACACCAGAGGTTTGATGGCGAAACTCATTGTCAACAAATCGGGCTGTCACTGTTTTACAAACCCAGAAGAACCTATACAGTAGGCTTATTACAAAATAGTAGGCCGTTGATGTTATTAATCAATAATGCGCAATTAAATTCCACATTAATGCGCTGTCGGAAATTTTAGGTGCATGCGTGCAATGCTCTTCTACTTGGTTTTACGGTGCCGCAAATTGGAGTGCAATACTTTTTCTGTAAGCTTGAATTAGGCCTACATGAAGCAACACTTTGCAAAAGAGGACACATTGCACTCAATTTTACTTTATACGTATGTCCTAATTATCTTTATGTGAATATTTTACCTGTCCTTAGGCTCATCTAAAGGCTGTTATCGCAGTTAAAATGCGTTTTATAGGCTATTGCTGTATGACCTATATTGAAGTTTTTGGGAAAAATTATTGATCGTTTTGCAGAGCCAACCAAATTTATGGACCACGATAGTAATTTTACAGGTCCACAAAAGCTTCACAACCTATCTAGCCTGCGCCTCTCATTGTGAATTGTAGGCTAATCGCATCTTTCGGCAGCATAACTTTAAAAGGACACAAATCAACTGCGCTCAAGCCATTGAACTCATTCAACTCTGCAGTGTTTTTATGGCCTAATAATAAGTCTACACCGACCAGGGGCGGATCCAGGGGGGCCGATCCGGCCATGGCCCCCATTTAAAAATTGCATGGGACGTGGCCCCCCATTTGGTTTCAACAAGCCATTAAATAAATGTAGTGGGACGAGAGAAAAACAGGACATCAGGCCCCCCTATTACAAAATCGCACGGGACTTGGCCCCCCGTCGATTCAGCGGCGGATGTTTCCCAAAAAATTGATCGATAACTAAAAAAAATTAAAAAAAGGTCATCAGTTTTCAGTTTTTTCGACGGATGAAATGGTATCTTTTTCCCGAAAAATTGGTCGATGACTAAAAAAAAGGTCATCAGTTTTTTCGACGGATGAACTGGCATCTTTTTCCGAAAAATTGGTCGATGACTAAAAATTTTTTCTCCTGTCTCACAAGACCAAAAATTTTGCCCCCCCCTTCGAAAATTTCTGTATCCGCCCTTGACACCGACTATTTAGCACGTTTCGGGACTTGTCTCAAAGTTCGTTGTATAGGTTATTGGAAATCAATATGACACCATACGATTCATTGTGTTGTTTATTTCTGTCTAACCGCGTTTCACTGTGCCCGCGGTTACGTGTGGACCTTTCTGGCGTGCAACAACCACGTGCTTCGGATTGTTGAGTTCGTCTATCGTAGGCCTACATTCATTGCCCACAGGGATCATTGGTAGTCCTATCACGTCGACTTAAAAACAAAAGCTCGTGATCTGTCACGGCATATAAAGACTAAACTTATATGAAAAATAACCTAAGAAAGAGTATAAAGCAAATTGCTGTGAGAACTCGAAAATGTTTAGTCAAGAAAGTGTCTAATTTAGCTTGCAGGTGTGGTGGACAAATTCGTGTGCGTAAAGAGTGTTATGCCAAATTGATCTGCTATTGTTTTTGAACTATAAATATAATTTTTGTCAATGAATTGCGCGCGAAAACAAAATCTAAGCCTAATCAATTGACGCCAGAAGTCGTCGACAACTTTCAGTTTAATTATTTCAGCCTGATACTGAATCTCGCCCTAATTGGGGTCTTCTTTTAAGGAATTGTTAGAAATGCACAACCCCTTCTATCATTCATGCTAAATTGCTCCCAATCAGATAAAAAATAACCTTCTTATTATTTTGTTTAACTGCACAGAAGTGCTTCTACAACTGCATAAATCCATTTAGAACTGCACATTTTGTGTAGAATTGCACGATAAAAAAGCCCTGCCCTAGACCTATAGTTTATTCGCATAGTCTAGTAAAGCACCGTAAGCTTTTTTGCATGATCCTATATGATTAGAAAATGCTGTACCAACTGAACTAAAGTCACCTTTATGATTTGCCGCAGGTTTCCCTTTAGGCTCATTCTTTCAACAAAACAGTACTTGTATGATGAAAAATATGGTATACTAGTATTTAAATGCAATTAAAACAGTGAAAACGTAAAAAATACGTCTAATAAAGACAGAATTGAATAAGACTTAAAGCGATTAGGCCTACCTGAATTCGGTCTGTTGTAACGTCAGTTGAAACCCAACTGGCAACGAACTGAAAAGACTCAATTCAACAACTTAAATAGAGAAACTTCTTCAAACGGTCCAAAACGTCGATTCGACCTTTTCGCATACGCAACCTATGAGTGCCTCCATTCTCGGCCGTTTATCGCTGGTCTTAGGTCGAAAACTATTGATTTTTGTTGTTGTTCATCTTAAAGAGGCTTCCTAAAGAAAATCTTTATGACGACCGCTGCAGTAATGTTGACCTGCAGGTCTCCTCGCATTCTCTTCTCTTTTATGGACCTAGCAATTAACGCGGTGAGTAAATTTAGGCTACCGTTGCTAAGGAAGCTGTTTTCACCACTCAAATAAATGACTTTAAAATCTGTCCCGGAACAGCCGCACTTGTGTCTACCGCTTAGCACAAAGACTGTCTTCTTTCACCGTGCATAGCCAATTAATCGGTTCATTAGCTATGCACGGTGAAAGCTGTCGGTAGTTCTGTCGTCATTTCATAACAGCGACACTATAATTGTCGACAAATCACTCGAGAATAATGAAGAAGCTGAAATGTTGAATGAAGATTGACAAAGAGGCGCATGTCTTTGTTCTCATCTGAGTTAAAATTAACGACGTAGGTGACGCGAGTTCGCAATAATTAACGACTGATGTTTTCAAGAGTCCGGCCAAATTATTATTTTCGCAGTTGCTGCGAGAACTTCAAAATGGTAAGAATCGATTGCGGCACATACTCAACTGGACGTCCGTCAAACGAACGAAGTGACTTTGGTGAGCAGCAGGTCCAAACACGCAGTTACTTGCGACACTCTGGTAATTAATAAACAACGGACCCTTCGTCTAATCTGTTGTGACTTATGTCAATAGCCTTGCCAACGAAACACAGGGTTCGTTACGACAATTAAAGTAAGAATCAAACAATGCGATACATCGGTCTAAGCCAGGGGCTTCTATCCCTATACATGGCGGGCGCAGCTTGCGCCCAGTGAAAAATAGGGGGGGAATCAGAAGACAGCCAAAATTCATGTCGGTTTGGGGGAAGGTCGGACATCGAGGGCAGCGTTCAATCTAGGCATCACTAGGAGGAAGATCCCCCCAGAAAATAATTCCCTTCCATATAAATTTGGACAGAATGGTAGGCCTAATAGTTTTTAGCAAAATATATACACTTTGAGTTTTAAGTTAGGCTACTCTCTGCATTTTTGAATTACATGAACTGCTATAACAGCTATAATATACCATAATAAAAATTTCCTAGGCCTATTACATGATTATAGTTACGTTTTTACTATTTTAATAAATAATAGGCTACAATCATATTAAAATTGAAAAAAATAATATTAATACAAATACTATTTTGCACAACTAAATGTGGCTTTTCTCCAATGTTATCTTTCATATTTCAGATGGTCAAATTTGGTCCTTGAACACTTAGTAAAGCAACATCATTATTAAAAGGGCTTACAAATTGGCTACAATGTAGGACCTACATTGAATTTTATTTTATTGCATTATGCTCTAAAAATTTATGTAACGCCTCTCGAGCGTACACTGATCAAGGATGCAAAACATATGGCTGCCCAATTTTGGCAGCAATTCCTCCACCGAAATAGTAAAGAAATTTTGCTAAGAGGACAGCTTAAAATGCTGAAATTGCAATGCGGAAATCGCAAAAATTTCTGATGGGGAGGTGCACATTCCCTTCCCATACCAGGTCCCTTCTCGGCGCTACACATGCTTCGGCGATCGTCTGCTGGATGCTCGTTTGTCCTCCTCCAAACAAACCTTCATTCCCACACTAGAGGAGGGCATGCGCTATTACATTATGTTGCATACATAGAGGAAGGCCGGTTCAGAAAAGGGGGGGAAGAAGATGGGTTGCGCCCGGCTGCTTAGGGGGGATAGAAGCCCCTGGTCTAAGCTACAATTTGAGCTCGTGCCATTTTAAAAAATAAACTGGCCGCATATTTAGCTTACATAGGCCTGCTTAGAAAGCCGCTGGACAGTCTTTCATGCGGCCTGAAAACAAAAATATTGCAGTATGAAAAAGTTGTCTTAATACAACCTACTTTTTTACTTAGACGTCACCGTTCAGGAAGGGTGTTACTAGGCCATATAAGGTGAATGAAAGAATTAGCTGCCTGGCACCAATTAGCAACACTACTAAAATTGTCGTATCATTATTTCTGATAAGCAATTAATCTTGTAAGTTATGTCATGTTCATTGACTGACCAGTCACAGTGTAAAAATACAGGGACGGTGGAGGGAAGACACTGGACATGATTTATGCAGGGCTCTATAGGTGTGCTTCTGCGTGAATTGATTTTGAGAGGATTTCATAAGACTACTCGCCACCGTAGGCTATTCGAGGCCACGGTTTAGGCGGGACCAGAGCTGCATGTAGTCGACGGTATATTCGGGTAGGCATATAGAGCTTCATCTCACAAATATTTGTGCTTAGTATACTCAGTTCTGTAAACAGAGGTAGGCCTATACGCAGGCATACAGAATCCAAACAATCGATTCCTACCCACAATTATTATTCGACACATACATGTATGGTCCAACGTTTTCATTTCCAATAATCAACTCTGACAATGCTATTCACTGAGCTGCTTTTGCTTCTATTTCTCGCTAGCTGGCAGGGGCATCAACGGCAGAATCAAGGCAATAGCTATAGGGGGATGTTTTGGGTGCTTGAACAGTGAACACCCCTCCCCGAAATGGAAACTGTACAAAATAATATAATAAATTCACTAGGACATAATGAAAAAAGCATGAAATAAAACCATGAAAACACCCACCAAAATGAAAAATTAAAAAAAAATAATAGAACGTATCCACTGGCACATAATGAGGAAAAAACATGAAATTAGGCGACAAATGGTAAGAAAACCGTTTCCGATGACTAAAAAAGTTGTTAGGCTATATATTTTTACGACTAAAAAAAGGTCGTCAGAAATTTTCACGACTAAAAAGACTAAAAGAACCTTCATAAATGGTGACTGCTAAAAACAGGTCGTCAGAAATTCTCCGCCGAAGAAATCCCCTTCGAAATCAAATCCTGGCTACTATGGCCTTGGGGAGAATAAACAACTATTCTTTCTCGTAAAATCCATTCCACCAATCCGACCACTTCATCTGTGAAGCGTACGACTCCTTAAGAATATTCTCCAGCCCATGTTCGCAATTGTTCAAATGCTCAACTTGAGTAACCCACAAAGAAAAAAGACACTTAAAATTGCAGTAAATAACTAAAAACTTACATATCAAAGTAGAGACTGTTGCACAAAGAAACTAAATTTTCTTATGGCAAGGCACCATTCTCTCTGAGACCAAACTTCACTCTCGAGACCAATTTTCTCTCTGGCAAACAAATATCTTTCTCGCCAACGGACGCCTCATTAGCAACGATCGTACTTCTCTCATTGCAAGGTTCGCCAATAAGTAGGACCTTGAGACTTGGTGCTCTGCGCTTAGGTATCAAGTAGCGCATTGAAATTTTGAATTTAAATAAGAAATTAAAGCTTTTGAACTGTCGAGAACAAAAACGCCTCACAACGAAAACGTCAAAGAGCAAAAGTAAACCTAAAAGAAGGGAAAATATAAAAATAAACATGAATAAAAATGAAAGCGTCACAATAGGATAGCGTCAAAAAACCGAAAAGTATGAGAAAGCAAACGCTCAGAACTAAAACGTCAAAGAACAGACAAGAGCAAAAACGCTCAAATATGAAAGCGAATAAGAACCGAAAGTCTAAGAACGAAAATTAATTTTTTTAAACCGACTAAGAACGAAAACGATTAGCTAAAAACGAAAACGTTTAAGAAAGAACATAACTGAGAATCAAAACGACTCAATGCGAAAAGTCTCAGAACAAAATAACCTTTAAAAATACAACAAAGAACCAAAACGACTAGAAATAAAAATTTAAAAAAAACAGAAAACCACAGCAAACGGAGACGAAACTAACCGTAAACTACTTAAAACGAAAACGACTCAGAACGAAAAAGATTACGAAGGAAAAAGTGACTAAAAACGAAAACTACAAATAACGAAAACACTAATAAAGAAAATCACTAAGAATGAAAACGGCTAAATAGGAAAACAACTAAGAACAAAAATGAACAAAAAAGAACGAAAACCAATAAGAACATAACAAAGAACGAAAACCAAAAAGAAAGAACATGACTAATGACGAAAACAACCAAGAAAGAACACAACTAAGAACCAATACGACCAAGAAAGACCATGGCTAAAACAAGAAAAACCAAGAAAGAACATAGCTTAATTCAAAACAACTGAGAAAGTAACACAACTTTGAACGAAAACGACTAACAAAGAGCATAACCAAGAACGTAAACACACAAAAAGAATATGATTAAGAACGAAAACGACCAAGCAGAACAATTAAGAACGAAAACAACTAATACGAACATAACTTAAAGGAAATGCATCTAAGAAAGAACATAAGTTAGAATAGAAACTACAAATATGCAATATAACTACCATAACTAAGAAAAAAGAAGAAAAGAACATAACTCACTAAAAACGAAAAACGAAAACAACTAAGAAGGAACATAACTTAGGGCCAAAAAGAAAAACCCTAAATAAGAACGAAAACGCCAAAGATAAAACGTAATTAAGAACGAAAACAACAAAGAAAAGCATAACTTAGAATGAAAACGAAAAAGAAAGAATAAACTAAGAATAAAAACAGCTAAGAAAGAACATAGGCTAAGTAAGAACGAAAACGAAAAGGAAAGAACATTACTAAAAACGAAAACAATTAGGAAAGAACGTGAGTTAGAACAAAAACAACCAAGAAAGAACATAACTTAATACGAAAACCACTAAGAAAACATAACTTGGAACGAAAACAACTAAGCAAGAACATAACTAACTAAGAAAGAAAACGACCAAAAAAGAACTTAACTGAGAACGAAAACTAAAAAGAAAGAACATAATTAAGAACAAGAACGACCAACAAAGAACATAACTTTGAAGGAAAACAACTATAAAAACATAACTAAGAACGAAAACGATCAGGAAACAATATAACGAAGAACGAAAAACAACTAAGAAAAACCTAACTAAGAGCGAAAGCAACTAAAAGCAAAAACGACACAGAAGAAAAATGACTAAGAAAGAAAATAACTAAGAAGGAAAACTATAAAGAAAGAACATAACTAAGAAAGAAAACGACAAAGAAAGAACGTGACTGAGAATGAAACGACTTAGAACGAAAACGCCTAAGAAAGAATACAACTAAGAACAAAGTCACAAAGAAAGAAAAAGACTACAAACGATGACGACTAAGATAGAACATAACTGAGAACTAAACCGACTAGGAACTAAAAACGAAAACGCCTAAGAACAAAAACGACTAAGGATAAACGGCTCTTATTAGCAGTTACTCAAACTGTCTACCAGCCGCCGCTTTAAAACACTGCGTTGTCATTGGCGACCGTCACGCGGCCTGCGTTATCGGCAAATTTAATTAGGCCTAACGGCTGATTTAAACAAGAAGAAATTTATCAAACCAAGTAGGCCTACTGCTTGTTGTCAAGAATATGATCCTCGGAGTCACACGTTGTTTAATTCGATAAAGATAAAATAAATCGAACGCTAACGGTCACGGAAACTGCAGAATTTTCAGAATATTTATGAAAGTTTAGACGAATTAATTTGCGAACGGCGACAGCTGATGACGTCATCATCTTTATTGCTTTATTCAGTGTTGCCACTGGGGTTTCAGAAATAAACCCAGATTTCCCTCCGAAAAAACCCAGAAAAACCCAGACTATTCATATAAACTATTTTAGACCCCCTTTGCTCAAATTAAATTGGTTTTTCGCTTGTTCGTCTGAAGGTTAACAAAATGTTCGTCAAAAGAGTCGAATAAAATGTAATTACAACTTTAAAAATATCAATTGTTAAAGTTGTCAGAGACTCGACATCCATATTGTCAATAGGTTTAATCGATATATTAAGTGGGTCGAGCCTACCAGAATTGTAAACACATAGCACACATGGCTTAAGCCTTGGGTTTACGAAGTCTTAAAGTTGTTCGAGGTTTCCAGTCAAAGTTTCTTAATACATCAACAATCCAACGTTTTAACCACCTGGAACATTAATGCGTATACTCTACAAAAACTAAGCCATTATACTACTTGAAGATTGACCTGACCTGCAGTATATAGGCCTATGCATGTTATAGATGTCAAAACGGCTTAACAAGTGACCTGATCTATTTTGAGATGTCAAAATGGTTCATTTCAGTGCAATGCTATTCTTCAGGTTATAAATTAGTTGTGAATTGTCAACGTGAGATCTTGATTGTGGAGTTTAAAATTAAAATTAATGGGAAAAGTATGTATTACAACCATTTTACATTGAATTTCACAGAATATTCATGTGTTGTAAATACAAAATGTCAACTCACCGAAATAAACCCAGATTTTGCCCAAAAAAACCCAGAAACCCAGACGAAGGCGAAAAAATCCAGATCTAGGGGAAAAAACCCAGCTGTGGCATCACTGGCTTTATTTGTAGCGAGATTAATGGTCAGAATTTTTGTAGCTCCGTATCATGCAGAAAGGCTGAGAGTACGGTGCATGGTTAACTTCCTCGAGAGGCAGAAAATAAATATTTAATTTTTTTATTATTAGGGCCTACTGTCAGTACGGTGCTACAATAATTATAATTGAGCATAGGCCTACAGTAACCTAGGTATACATGTATATAATGTATAAATGCGTAACTAAACCAGTAAAACTCTAACATCTTTGACTAAACGATTCGTAATCTTAGGCCTAATCGTAATCTCCACATTTCTAAAGCGCTACTCGAAGGCCAAGCGCGGGGCACCAGCTTATTCACGAGCGCTGCGTTGAGTCAAAAGGTTTGTCCGTAAGAATAGTCCATGTTGGTCTGGGTCGAGTTACCATAGGATTCAGCGCCTTCCCGATCCCAGCCAGGGCTATCGCCACAGCATAAATCTTATATATATTTTCGTTAGTCTGTGTGCTTGTGGTCTTGCTTGTTAGCAATACACGGTCACAGTTTTGAAGCATTCGACCCAATCCTTCGCAGGAGGGTCGGGGTCAACCCGACACTGGTCATTGGGGTCGGCGAATCTCTGCCACCATGGGATCAGGGTGGGGGCAAAAACCCTCATTATACCTGTTGGCCAATTTTTTACAGTCTTATGACAGCCCTTTTTTTTCGGGCTCCATACGCATAAAAGCAGCGGTTGACACCGTTTTAGAGGTGTTTAAGGCCAGCGCTTTTGCCAATCCGGATTTCACGGGTGGTGTACCGGTGGAGGTCGGAATGTGGTGGGGTGTCGTGTCGTGGTCGGGGTGGTGATGGGGGAATTGGGTGGGGGGAAGAAAAACATTTCGGGGTTGAGGAAGGGAGAGATTGCCGGGAACGACCGAAGTTGCCCCAGCTAGTAGCAAATATAAGCCTTAGCGTGGAATAAAGATCGACAATGTCGTAAGAGGTTAAGACCCGACAATAGCTCTCGACCACTGCTCGCACGTTGACAGTGCCAGTCTCAAATCTAGAGAAAAGAGGAGGGCGACACTAATCGTCATTGATGACACAGTAGACCTAGTTGTGTATAATGTTCAATGCTGTGCATAGACATTATTGTATGAACTTGATGCACTGGGGCACCGGACCCATCGACGGGAGCTCCGAATGAAGGCAGACTTGTGGACAGGTATTACTAGTCTATCATAATCATCATCATCATCATCATCATCATCATCATCATCATCATCATCATCATCATCATCATCATCATCATCATCATCATCATCATCATCATCATCATCATCATCATCATCATCATCATCATCATCATCATCATCATTCTTATGAAAATATATTTATTTGGTGAGTCACCAAACTAATAAGCCTGATGATTTAATTAAGTTAACTTAACCTTCAGTAATTTATAACACTATAATTATTATAGTCATTAGTATACCTACCAAAATGGGGGTTGGTATCGCCTGTAAGTAGTTCATTGAATGGGAGCTATATAAACGTTCGATGTGAATAAAATATATATTGTGGACATATAAAAATGGTCACAACTAGGCTATTATTCAAGATCACTATTATCGTACGATGGGCCCTTTGGTGACTGTTTGATAAAATTTATCAAAATTATTTATCAAATTTATTGTCATTATTTAATAATGACAATACATATCATCAGCTTTTCTAACAAACAACTATCGTCATCGTTCGATAATTAGTCCACGCCGGTATCTGAAATCAATCATTGCAGAAGCTTACTAAAAGAGTGTAAGCTCTCGATAACTTCGATAGGCCTAACCCTGCTCGCCCTAACATTAGGCCTATGGAATATGGTCCCGTTGATAACCTATGAGACTCAAGCAACATTTTGACTCTTTAAACGAAAACTGCGTGATCAATCACTTCATGGCACATAATTATTATTTTATTTGTTTGATGTGTGTGCACTTAGTTAGCCTATAAGCTATAGTGCTTCCTTAGAAATGTAGGTTAACTGAATAAGCCAGCCGCCGCACATCATTCTATGAAAGGCCGACACTGCAAAGATGGACCTTGGTCCATTAAGGGTTTCTCTTTCCCTGTTGTTCCCTATAGTAGCATTCTCTGCTAACTTATTTGATTGGTGTATTTCTTTTATGACTTAACTGACTTATGGCCCTGGCGAAGGTTCCGCCCGCATCAGCCGCTCCTTTATGGATAGAATCCAGCCGTCCCTGTCCTGTGCTCTCCGCGCCGCCTCTCCCACGGTTAGTCCCATCCTCATACCGATTTATTATTGTTTGCATGTTTGATGGGATCAATAAAATCTAATGCTATTCCTGTGGTTATGTCCAGCAAGTTAGCAAATGAATGAATTAACGAACGAATTCAAGATGACATGTCTGTGTTAATGGGCGCACTGACATGACCTTCTGATTCAAAGGGCATTGCTCATCTTGCAAAGTTATTCAAGTTGTAGAAAATGGTTTACAATGTAGCTTGACGCTTTTGAATGCTTTGAATGCGCTCACACGTCTGTAAACGAAAAGCTCCATAACGACAGAAATTTGAATGCTGGATGTGTTTACACCTGCAGATAGGCCAAATACAACCTTGAGCGCATAGTCCTTTCATGAGATATTCTGCCAAATCTCTGACGAAGTCAATCGATTTAGTTGAATGAACTGTTTAACAGAAGAGCACCGTTCATTTAAAACGACTTTTGTTATGGGTCTCGTACTGTTCCTAGAGATTCATCCTATTTTGGTCGATCGCGTTGCTAAGAGCAAAAGGTACACCACGCTAAAAGGCCGTATTATTATAATTAACCTGATCAATGTTAACCTAATTGACCCGAAGAAGTTTTTATCTTCGTGTGCCGAATTATTATTATTATTATTATTATTATTATTATTATTATTATTATTATTATTATTATTATTATTATTATTATTATTATTATTATTAATATCATCATTATTACCATTATTATTATTATTTTGATCAAATATTAGTAGCACTAGTAGTAGAAATGATAATTATAATTTATAATAATGACGATGAAGAATATGATGATGAGGAGGAAGAGAAGGAGGACGAGGAGGGGGAGGAGGAGGATAGACCCTGCTAATAATAACGCACCGGGGACGAGGACAATTAGTCGATTACTAATCATATAGGATAGTTTCGTAGAGCCTGAGGAATTTACCTACCTCGGGCGATAACAACAACAACAACAACAACAACAACAACAACAACAACAACAACAACAACAACAACAATAATAATAATAATAATAATAATAATAATAATAATAATAATAATAATAATATCACTATCCGGCGCTACAACTCCGTTGCCTTCCAGGGCACCTTGTCTGGATTTCCTGGGGCCATGGACCGGCCACCCTAAACAAACTAAAATTTATATGTAAAAACTAAATCGTAACTGTATAATAATAATAATAATAATAATAATAATAATAATAATAATAATAATAATAATAATAATAATGGATGCAAGCTTCTCTGCCAGTCAAGGCAGGTGGTTTGGGCATTCGCCGAGTGACCTCGCTGGCCCTACCAGCCTTTTTGGCTTCTGCTGCGGGTACTCGGTGTCTCCAATCATCTATGCTCTGCAATCTACAGGTACCTGAAGACCTACCGTTTGAGTATCTGCAGGCCCAATGGTGTGCAGACTATGCTGCTCCATGCCCAGAAGATACCTTGGCGCATAAGCAGTCTTGCTGGGACAAACCTATAATCGACATCGAGGCTAACAATCTCAGCAATCTGGTATCTGACGATTACCACCGAGCAAGACTCAAGGCTGTGGCGGCTCCACATGCGAGCGATTGGTCTGAGACTGGAAGATGAAGCCTTGAGAGTCGCAGTGGGCCTCAGACTTGGGGTCAACATCTGCGAGCCTCATGAGTGCCGCTGTGGCGTCCAGGTCAAGGCCAATGGCTCTCATGGGCTTTCTTGCTCCTTGGGACCAGGCAGAGCAGCCAGACACGCATGCCTCAACGAGCTTATCTGTCGAAGCCTTGTTCGCGCTGGCTTCCCAGCAGTAAAGGAACCACAGAGGCTAAGCAGAGCGGACGGAGAGACCTGACGGTCTAACGCTTATTCCATGGCGGATGGGTCGCGCTCTAATATGGGATGCCACGGTAACTGACACTCTGGCCGCATCCTACCTGCCATCCACTTCGGCAACAGCAGCCAGCGCAGCCGAATTAGCAGCAGACAAAAAATGCGCTAAATACAGCACACTTGCACAAACCTACCACTTACGTTGGCAATTGAGACTCTTGGCCCAATTAACAGCAGTGGCCTATGTTTCATCACAGAGTTGGGGCGCTGTCTAGCTCGTAAAACCGGTGACACGAGGGAACCAGTTATCTTTTCCAGCGCATTGCCATTTTAATTCAACGTTTCAACGCCATAGCCTTCCAAGGTACCTCTGCTTCGCCTGATCTTGACGAGTTCTAGCCGTTCCAGAATACAATTTTTTACGTCTCCGGATAATTTTTTGAAATCCCGAGGGATCTAAGATACCTCGGGTAAAATAATAATAATAATAATAATCGTATAGGATAGTTTCCAGTTTAAAAAATAGCCTGTGTGGTTTAATAATATGGGCCCAAGCGAGAGAAACTTCTTAAAATGAACCGATGTAGCTTAATTGCCCTGCACGTCGTGCACGATGCAAAACATTAGAATTCTGCTGCAAAACACATGGGCTGGAAATCCTGGAATGCGCCGCAGCTTGTGGACAGTCAGCATTCCAACTAAGACAATCTTCTCAAGAACCAGTTTCAGATGAAGAGAACATTTACATGCAGTACTAGCTTATCAGTGGCGGCGCCAGGATTTTAGATTTGGGAGGTGGATAAAACCCTTCCTTCGTACGGGGTGCAACTATAGAACATTTGACTGGGTGTGCTCATATTGCAAGCGCCGAAGGCGTGAAGCTGTGACTGTCGAAGGCACGAGACTGTCGTCGAAGCCATACCGACAAGAGTGTCTGCATAGGGAGCGTCGTAAGCTCCTCCAGCGGGACCTATGGCGGAGCCCCAGAAACCATCGCGTTTTTAGCTGTGTTGACATCAACTGGAGTACGTTTCATGCTGTTGTTTGCCTTCCGTTTATTAACGATAAAGTCACGAAAACTTCAATAAGAAGTTGTTTTGCAGGGTCGCAGACTAATAGGATAACAAAGTCAGTTTTATTTGAAAAGAAACAGGTCTCGTCTTTGCCATAACCATAAACTTAAAAAGTTCCCAACAAGAGTAGGCTATAACAAGTTTATAAATTGGCCCATAGGCTGTTATGGGAACAGAAACCCCTAAAGAAGAGGTTTTTACCATTTTTGGCGCTCGACACACATAACCTTGCAAACAAATTTGGCGACACACCATGCAATCGCCATTATGTTAACATCATTAAAATGTAAAAAAGTCAAACTAATTTTATTTAGCCTAACTAATATCTAAAAATGTTAAAACAGAAAAACACTCGAACATCTCTGAGTCCTCAGGCATGACAGTTAGGCCTACTATCCGACCAAAAGGTAGGCTATTACGTGAATAGGCCTACCAGAAGAATTCACATCGCTAAACTGGCAAATCTGCTTATCAATAAATCCAACCGTTAAATTGTTCGACAACTGCAAAAGATCAAGGGCCCTATATCTGTTTTACGTAGAAGTTTCGAAGAATAATCTGGTAATTTTGTTTCCTGCGCCATTCGTGTCCAATGTGTATGCATGGTCGTGTCCTATGCAAGTTTGAACATTATGCGGGACCCATTTAGCGCCGAAACGTATCCAAGCCCCAGTTGCCAAATTGGTTTCCAGTAATAGGAAACGGATCCAAATGCGGTATTCAGATCACAGAGTCCACAGCCCGCGAACCACCATCCTACTCCACCGTGTACCGCTGAGCAATCAGCTGTTGGAGTTATGTCGTTGTCTCTGTCGAAGGTGGAGAAGTTCTTGTGGTTTTGCCATGCGAATGGAGGAGTGATCTTGTTCATGGCATCTCCGGCGTCTCCGCTGAATCCGTCCAGATGAATGGCATACCAGCTGGACTCAGGATCGATTAGGATCGAGTCATACTCGGCTGAGAACCAGGACCCGTTCTCAACGGACAACATCTCGAAACGTAGACGGTAGTTTCCGCTGTAGGTCAGTTGGTGCATCTTCTCCAGGCCGATCCAGTAGTCAAGTGGTGGGTCGCCAAACCCATCGCGGTACTCGTCCCACGTCCGGGTAAAGTTGATGGAATTGTGGATGCGACTGGAAACGACGATCCATCGATTAACACTTAGTACAGGAACGGGAGTGGTAAAATTTGGAACTGTGATGGTAGTGAGACCTAGGATCGGCTTGAAATCTGCAACGTCATGCGAAACAGGATGTTGACACACGCTGATTTTGCAATAAAATAGCAGCCGCCAAAAATTTCTAATATGCATGTACGACTCTGTATGTGCAGTTGTGCAATTATTACAGCGCCCCTACAAGATTTATGCTTAGAAGCGCTCCTAACTACAGGGCGGACACTGAATCGGAGTTTCACCCCCGAAGCGCATAATATACTGTCGTAAAGGGAGTGGAACATGCACACAGACATGAACGGACACTTTGAGGGGCATAGAAGGGTCCCCTCGAAAGTGTTTGGTGGAAAAGGGAGATGCTTGCACAAAAATATTTCAGAAATATTTCAGAAATATCAGTATGAATTTTTAAAGTCTTATCCCACTTTTTATCCAAAATGAGCAATTTTTTTAAATGACAGCTTGAAATGCTACTATATTACAGTATGCAAATTAAAACAAATTTAAACAATTTTAAGGAAAGATTTATTGAAATCTTAGGCCACGACTCTGAGCACTGAAATCATGAATAATATTCTTAAGGTGATAGCTGAAAATGCTAGTGATTTACATGTGTATAATGTCGCAAAAATGACAGCCTAAAATGCTACAATCGGCAATCGCAAAGAGAAAAATCAAAAAATTTCAATAATGGGGAGGACATTTAGCCTATTCAAGTCTTAAACCATGTCTTTTAGCCATGGAATTACCCAGAATTTTTAGACGACAGCTTAACTGTTATTATTTCAGTGCGGAAATAAACGAATTTAAACAATGGGAGGGACGCATTTGAAGTCTTAAATTATGACAGTCATCATTGAAATGATCGTTGTCGTTTACATGACAACCTGAAATGCTACCATTGCGATGTGGAAATTTTAAAAAAATGAAAATGAAGAGAAGACATTCAGCCTATTGAATTCTTAAACCATGTCTTTCAGGAATAAAATTATGGGAATTTTTACACGAAAGCTTAAGACGTTACCACTACAGCGTGTAAATTTTAAGAAATTTAAACAATGGGGTGGACGCAGTTGAAGTCTTAAACCACGACTATCATAACTGAAATGATAAGCAATTTCGTTAATCTGACAGTCTAAAATGTTACCTTTGCAGTGTAGAAATTTTAAAAAATTCTGTAGTGGGAGGGGAGCTCATACTCTCCCCAAACCCCACCCTCTGCTCGGCGTTTCGCGCCTTGAGGAGCGTCCTTCGACCGCAAACAATACCCTAAACGGAGTTTAGCATTACACACAAACGACTTGCGGGGAAAAAAGAAAAGTAAAGACACTCACTAGATGTTAAGCAATGTGTCTAGCCCTCACAGATTGATGTCCTCAAACCGACTCCGCCTCAACGCCCAAAAAACCCAATTCATTTGATTGGGCACTATATTCAACAGCTGGCTAAGCTCGACCTAAGCGTTCTCTCTTCTCAATTCCCATCTAAGACTTTTTCTTCGGTGGTGCGTGACCTTGGGGTGCTCCTGGAGTTTGAACTCACCCTTGCATCTCATATACATATCAGGTGTGCCGCAGCTGCTACTACCAACTGCGGCAGCTCAGTGTCATTGTTCGCTCTCTGACTTCTAAAGCTGCAGCTTGGGGAGGGTTCCGTAGCTAAGTCGAGAGAGCGCTGGCCGTTAACTGAGAGTCATCCGCGCGACCCGGGTTCAAGCCTCGCTCAGGGCATTAATTTATTAAAATTTATGTTAGCTGCCATTGGCGTTTTGCTGTTGTGTTGATTGACTCGGGTTGTGCTAAAAATAAAGATAGCCCCTCCCACTTCTGGCTTGGCCGATCAGAAGTGATCCAGTACTTAGGCTATTAGTTAAGTTACCGAACCCACTGCTGTAAAGCCGACCTGCGTGTCGTGCTACAGTGGGCCGTTTTTCGTATAACATGTACTTGTAATCATTCTGCGGTGTGTCAGATTTAATCATTAAAAGGAATATTATATTAGCTTCTTTTGTCCAAGCATAATTGAGCCGCCCCCATTTTTTGGTCTCCCGTGGGTTCGAATTGAGAGGTTGGAGAGGGTCCACCGGGCTGCCGCGCCACTAATTGGGGGTTCACCAAGTCCGACCGTGTATCCCAATATATGCGCGAGGTCCTGCACTGGCTTCCTTTCCCGCAGCGCATCTCATTTAGGATTGCATCGTTGGTGTGGCGATGCTTATCAGGCTGGGCACCCTCTTATCTATAGATGTGAGTTTTGCCTTCCCCTTTCCACTTGCATAGACTGCCGCGCACTGCACTCTGCTGTCCATGGTGACTCAATGTCTCCGTTCTCTCGCTCTGCAACAATGCAGAGGCGTTCGTTCTCTGTTGGTCCAACAACATGGAATGGGCTTCCCTTGACTATGCGACACCTCCCAAGCTGAAGCGGCGCTATATAAATTATGATTTATTGATTGATATATAAAATTGTATATATAATAGTTTAAATGATGCTATCACAGTCATCATCGTCGTTATCATCATCATCATCATCGTCGTCGTCGTTATCATCATCATCATCATCATCATCATCATCATCATCTTCATCATCATCATCGTCATCGTCGTCGTCATAATAATAATTATAATAATAATAAAGATAATAATAAGAAGAAGAAAAAGAAAAAGAAGAAGAACCACAACAACAACATCAACAACAACGACAATGATAATAATAATGACAGTAATAATAATAATCATCATTGTTGCCATGATCATCATGGCATCCTGCACTGGAAAAGGAAAGCAGCCAATATACTGTGTCATTGGGTTGGTTCCGCTAGTCAGTACTGCAATGTACTGCAAGTAATAATTCCTATAGCCCTGCTTACAGGCCATTACGGTCATTGAGTAGAGCTTCCAGTGCGAGAATCCCGATAGAAGAAATCGATCCTAAGGAGAGGGAGTTCCACGCAGAGTGGATGTAAGTACATTCCATATGGAGGGTATTCGAATGATGGTAAGGGATCGGCTTTGAGCAATGGTGGTCCTAGTTCGTGGGACAAGTAAGTCAGACTGTCCAGAGAACGGAGAGGCAGATGAGAAGATGCAGAAAGAGGAAACCGAATGGGATCCATGATATTAGCTTGGACTTGAGGACCACATCAAGGACTAGGCTATGATATTATATTAGATGCGAGCAGAGAGAGGAGACCAGTGCAGCTGGTTGACCGTGGAAGTTGATATATTATATGGAAGTTTAGGAAAGTATTTGGGCTATTTGGAATGGCATTTCTGTGGCACTCCGCTCGCTTCCCCGTAACTCTGCATGCTGACTAGTTCTATCGTCTTCATAAGGCCTTTCATTTTGACCATGCAGGCCTGGGTTAGGAGCACCTCTAAATAGAGATCAATAAGGGGCGCTGTATTAACTGATGCGATTGATTGATTGATTGATCGATTGATTGATTGGTTTGGGAAGGTGATCAATCAGTCGAGCAGTAGCAGCATCAAAACCAGATCAAAAAGGAGGTAGACGGACCTAGGAAAGGTCAATGAGAAGGTAGTTGCATTTGAGGTCATCGATTTTGAAACAGACAAATGCGTGGGCTATATATGTCATGGCAGATTTGGAGACGTATAAGCGAATGGTACTGAGACGATGGAGGTAAAAATAAAAGGAGCGTGGGTTGAATATGTAGATAATGTGAGGAGCGAGCAGTCCAAGGTCACGCATAGAAATTGAAAATGCATATTGGGGGAAGTTTTCAGAGAGAAGCGAAAAGTCAATCTTTCGAACTATAAAAATTGCCGAGGAGAACCAAGCCAGATGGGTTGAGTTTTTAAAGAGGTTATTGAAAGACGTTTGGAAGACATTCAGTAGTGAAAATCATGGGAAAGTGTCTCAATATTGCGAACTAAAGTGAGTTGGGCAGATTGTTGACGATTCGAGGTCAGGAAGAATCAGAATGGAAACCAGGCGCTCAAAGGTTTAGAGAGAAAAGGCAAGTTGGAAATAGGCCGATGATTTTAGCAGTGATATGGATATTAACTAAATTATAACGCTGGAAATAGGCCGATTGTTTTGACAGTGATTTTAGTACCACTGCACACGGTAAGTCAGTGAGTTAGTCAGTAAGCATGTACGCAGGTAATTAAGTAAATCAGATGATTCGTAAGATGTATTACTGACAGGATGGTTGTCGACATTTGGCGAGGGCCCTGTTGTGTACGAGACAGCTTGGGCATCCTTCTCCAGTCAGGTTCGACACACACTCGTTATACAACACCCCTTCGTAAGTGAACGGAATGAAGCAGTCTTCGGGCGCGATTCCTTTAAAATATGATCAGAATTACATGTCAGTATTGAGTGAGACAGTTTATGACGCAGCTACATTCGTATAACAATCTATTCTATATAGGAACTTGTTGAACTCTGCAACTGGTTGCACATGCCAGTGCCAGTGCCCAGCCTGGATAAAGGAGGAGGGCGACACTAGTCATCTTTGATATGGCAGTGTCGTTAAACGTGTAACAAGGAACTTGATTGGTTGTGGTGTCATAATAATTATGTAGCCTATGTATATAAGCAAACGTCGCTGATTTATTCTTTCATCGTCGTTCTCTACAACAGATCACATAATGTGAAGACATTAAATTTTGTTTTTGCTTCTGGCGGGCATTTACATAAAGTGTCGTTGACAGTGGCGTAGGCAAGAGGTTTCGGGGGTTAAAGCCCCCAATTGGCTTAGGAAAAAGTTTTTAAAGGTTATTTATCCACTTGAATAAGAAAAATTAAATAATCGTTTGTAGTAACCATTGCTTTTCTTAGGCTTACTTTATTCCCTCTGTACTTTATTCCCTTTTTTATTTACTCTAATGCTATTGGGTTGGTGTGAGGAAGGGTATCCGGCCAGCAGTGGCGGCGCTAGGGGGGGGGGGGCTGGGGGCTAAGCCCCCCTAGGGTGTGTCTAAAAATTAAAATGTCGATGTCAATATCGACCAATATGATTTTGTGTTCCACCTTCCGAAAGTTACCTGCCAAATTAGGTGAAAATCGGAATAGATTTAGGACTTGCTCAGAGCACCGGAAGAATAGCCACTTGGGCGACATTGTGACACATTGTAATTTTCACAGATCCAAGCAAAATTGAACGCATAGCCATGAGATATAAGGCAAAATCCAAAGAAGTACTCTAAGTTGTCATAGTTTACTCCTCTTAGTACATTTGAAAAAATCTGAATTTACTTGAGTCAACTTGACCATTGCAGAACAAATTGTTTCTCTCCTTTATTTCTGACCACGACTTCATTGACTTCATAAAAGGACTGCATAAAAGTCACTCTACCAGATCATTCGTCTCTCTTAGGTCGGGTAAGCTATTATGATTTAATTTAGCCTCACTGTGTGATTGTTCTGACTGCCATTGTTGCGAGTCTCAATCACGAAGAGAGTAGCCCAATCCGAGGATCTTGAATATTTGAATATTTTTTGTGGTGGCTTTTGGTAAGCTTACAGTAGGAAGCCTCTCATGAGATCAGATCCCAGATCATCAAATTCGTTGCGCATGCTGTAGTCTATGACTCGTCAAAAAGCTGTGGCCAACCAGGGTTTATGACAAAAATCAAAGGTGTCGAGAAACTACTGTTAGAGAAACAGGTAAGACTTCTCTGGCGTGGTAAGTATGGATTCCCCTTTGGGCTTCGTTGTTTCAAGTATACAAGTAAAATAGTACTTCACGTGAGACTAAGTTGCCGTCACAGAGAGTGACACCTCAAGTAAATGATTCCATACCTTTTCAGAGTAGGATGGTGGAGATTATCCTCTTTGTGCTCTGATGTTGCTGAATGGATAATTGATAACTGAAAAGCCACAACTCGATCATGCAAATCGCATATGACATCCAACGCCCTCGGTGAAATGCACCTGGTTACCTGAACTTTATTCTCTTTGGTGGAATTCATCTTTGGAAAATGGCTGTTAGTTCTGGCAGCTCTTGACTAAAGACTCCCAATACGGGAGTCCTTGCAGAATCATGCAGTGAAACACTTTTCTACAACAATTTCAGAGGCATGGCATCGATGGCAAGGTTCAAGAGATCCTTCCCCCCAATTTCGCTTCCAACTTCATGCATATGCCGCTCTTGCAACTCGTTTTACTCGCCACTGTGTCAAAACACATGGCCAGGATTTTGTCTTCAGATCACCAGCTTTAGATCTCAGCCATCAAGAATCCGGCATGACAATAGCTGTCACTGATTGGAGTTAGGGGATAGCCAATAACTTGGTAGCATCCTTATGAAATATACCATTATTGTCCTATCTCTGTAGAATCTGGCATGAACTTGTTATTCAAGTGAAGAGTAAGAGGAACTTGTGACTAAGAAGAATCTCTGCTACCAGGACTGCAAGGTCATCTCTCCCAAATACAAAAGTACAATTGGTACTCTCTCTTATACGTTGTCATCCTGACAGATTCCGATTCCGTGGTGTATGCATAAATTGAGCAGTACCTTGCATGGGAACCTCTCCTTTGTGAAGACAGCTTCGCATAACCGAAGTGATATCAGTAGTGCCTATCAACTAAATCTCAGTTTATTTGTAATCAATTTTGCATTGCGCCTGCTATATGATACAAGATTTAAAAAATTAAAAGAATAAAAAAATTAAAATTTTCATTGCGCCTCAGATTCATATTTCGGTGTGACCTTGCGTGCGTTACAAATTTATATTTATTTAAAAGCACCACTTCCCGCCATTTGCAACACATGACCAGTGACAAAAACAACATCACATCAGTAAAGACATGATCATGAATGTTTATTTGCTGGGAACTAGTCACTGAGAAGGGTTCTATAGCATGCAGCTCGCATGTATTGAAATCGTAGATTCTAATGCTTGCAATGCAACCGTGTCCTTAACTTCAGTCCTCTTGAGCAAGTCCTAAATGTTCAGCTATCGTGATATAATTTCAGATATTCAGTTTACACATGATTTGGCACAAAAATTTCACTTGGTCGTTAAAAAATCTTTTATTTGAAAATTTCACATGTACATGTACCTTAAAAACACCCTACCCCCCCTACAAGAGGTTCAGCCCTCCCTAAAAAAAAGGGCCATCCGAATTTTTTTAGATTGAAATATTCACGATTTTCGGCTGACGACTAAAAAAAAAGAAAAAAAAGGTCGTCAGAAATTTTGGCGGCGAAAATGGAAAATTTTCATGAGATTTCGGTCGATGACTAAAAAAAAAAGGTCGTCAGAAATTTTGGCGGCGAAAATGGGAAATTTTCGCCCGGAACTGAAATCCTGGCGCCGCCACTGCCGGCCAGGCCATGAAACCCCAAACCCCATCATAAATTCCTGACTACGCCACTGGTCGTTGAATTACTTCCAGCCCATCCAACAGAGTTTATTTCTAGCTTCCGTTGGGAATTATGTATATTACAGCCGGTATTTATAGGCTATGTGACGAGCTAACAAACTTATCGGGTTTAAGAGTCTATGCTAACAGACGGACAGAAAAGGTCTTTTGCGAATGAACCGTCAGAAAGCCATCAAACGCAGTTTTCGACTCAATAGCCAGTGTTTTTTTATGGAGATACATGAACAATCCTGCCATATGTTCCTTTGTCTTTACAAAACTAAACGCATAGAAATCATACTGCAGCTCTAGACCTAATAGGAAAAATACTTCATCAGACATATATATATAGGCCTACCTGTGTCAGCCTTTTCAGGATAAGAGTTCAGCTGTAAAACATTAAAGAACACATAATTCATATATACATATATCTCAACAATTAATTGTATAATGCAGACTGTAACAGACAGATATCGTAATAATTCTAGAGATTGGTTTTTAGCCTACTTAGGTCCTACCTCATATATAAACGAGAAATCAGGTTACGAAAACTGCGAGAAATAATGTAGGCTCTATGTCTATCAAAGGTGCTAGCAAACGATGGAATAGCATCACTTGCAGATCGAAGTCGTTCAACATCCAATCTCTGTTTCATTGACCGTCATATTGGTCGACTCTACAAACTAGCCTAACTAGGGTATTTTATTACGTTAGCATTGTGAGACCAAGAACCTAAAATCTCACTGGATATCGACTTCGCAGGTCTATTCCTTACGGTCTTGTATTTTATCAACATATATTCTTGCAACAGGTCAAGTCGGTCTCTGAGCCCACCCCTGGTTGTTTTCTTAATTTCAACTTCACCACTTTGACGCCTGTTTTGTTTAATTTTAACTTGTAGAAACTGCAGATGCATAGGTTATCAGTAGAAATTATTCTAGTCTTACCTCGTAGTGATAACACGAGGGAGATACGAACGTGTAACACGCCGGTCGGTTAGCGAACACGCTACAGGTCCTTGTCTCCCTGTCGTAGTTGAAGTTACCACATCCGGGGTAGCTCTTGCAGGCGTTGGAGCATGACACAACCGATGCAGTCGTGTATGCCGCCGATTCACGGTCCACTGCGCAGACGTGAGTTCCGTTCGGCCAAGACACGGTCCGAAAGTAGTTGGACTTCATCATCAGCTGACCCTCACAGCTGACCACCATTGACCCCAGTAGGAAGTACAAACAACGAGGAATTTCTCTGAATGATAATTTCGTGGTCATCATTTCGTTTGCATCCAATTCCAAGAAATTATCTATCTCAGTTCTCTGTCTAACAGGCACAAAATATCTCTAGACTTACGATATCAAACTCAAGTAATGAAATGCAGTATGCATCATGATGTGATGTAGGTCTAATTTTGTCAACTCAACTTTGATATAAATCTATCTGCAGACCTGCATGCGATACCTCAGACAAGACATGCAGGACCACAGGGACACAGAGACGGCTTGCAATATTATATATAATGTAGACATCTATAGTCGGCTGGCGGCTATTCATTAAAATTAGCGAATGGCGTTCGTGCAAAAACTTGCGGTTTCTGAGTGCTCGCTCTTACGTGTTGCATCAAAGCATTCGGCCTATATACATTTTCTCCCTCTTACACAGCGCTATGCAAGTGCAAAGCAACATGTTTATGAGGTGTGCATGATCAATCAAGTCTTAGGCTGCATTACTACTCTCAAAATGAACAGACATTGACAATGCATATATTTAGAGATTGCTTTGCAACGTTGACAATGTTATTAACAGGTATATCAAGAACGCCAACGAGCTACAAATCAATTCGCTGAAGTTTTCTGACCATAATTCGTCGCTAAGATTGCACAATGGCCGGTCAATTCACGGTTACATGTAGCCTATATTCCTAAAAATAGTCGCCTTTAGAAAAAAGTCGCAGGACCCGGATAATAATAGTCTGACCATCTCAAGAAATTATCGATCGCTTTATGCAATAAACTTCGGGTCAACTCGTGAGTGCGAACATCGCAAAACAAGAAGCTTTGGTCCAGACGAGCATTGTGAAGCGGTGCACGGATAAGAGAATGAAGAGGTCTAATGAATACTTGCGTGCAGTCTGTAAGCATTGGCGGCGTCGGCTTCTTTGTGAATTGCAAATGAAGGCGGTACTGATTGTTTGTTTGAGAGCCGCGTCGACGACCAAAGAATCCTGGACGACATTTCGCAATGTTTAAGCGCAGCGAACATCGTGCGAGAAATCTTCAAAATTTCGACTGTTACTCCGTGAAAGAAACTGATCAATGGAAAGTGACAATTGACTTTATGTCTACAGGTCTACACAGGCCAGAGGCGGATCCAGGGGAGGCAATCCGGCCATGGCCCCACCCCATTTAGAAATTTCTTTATTTTGTACCAGTTATCCTGGTCCGAAAAGTTGACTTGGCCCCCCGCGAGTAGCTCCGTAGGTCTCATCAGTGTTTCGGGTGGAGGCCGGATGGGAAAAGGTATCTATTGGATTGGGGGAAATTCGAGGCTGATGACTAAAAAAAAGGTCATCAGGTTTTTCGGCGGATGGAAAAGGTATCTTTTTGGGAAGTTCGAGGCTGATGACTGAAAAAAAGGTCATCAGGTTTTTCGGCGGATGGAAAAGGTATCTTTTTGGGAAGTTCGAGGCTGATGACCGAAAAAAGGTCATCAGTTTTTTTGGCGGATGGAAGACGAATTTTTTTTCCCGATTTCCCGAACCAAGACCCTAAATTTTGGGCCCCCCCATCGAAAATTTCTGTATCCGCCCTTGACACAGGCTGCTTTGAGAACCAGGCATAAGAACATGTCAAAACGACCAATTGACTTGACTCAATTCTGGTTAGCTGTGACCGTGTCTGTAGACGTCATGCCAAGTTGCCAACACCCATAGCAGAGGTAATTAATCACTCGGAATGTCTTTTCAAACAATTAGAATTACGAACTTTAGTCTATAGGCCCTATGGTGGCACAATGGGATGAGTGCAAGTTCCTCGCCAATGAAGTGCAGCTTCGATTGAATATTAAGTAGTAGGTTCAACGACTTTATTTTAAGTATCGTGATTGCGATCCCCAAACATTAGTTTGTTTTAGGGAGCCCCCTCGTCTTAGTATAGAATATACGGAAGTTAGAGTTGCCATATTTAATTTTTGCCATAGTTTCTTTAAGTCCAGTTAGCTAAGTAAGCTTAGGTAAGCAAGTAGTTTCTTATTTCACCACTGGAAAACGTACAATGGGACATAAGACATCGTTATAACACATCATATATATATATAATTATTGATGGTGAAAATTAAATAACAATTGGAATGCAATGACTAAAATATTAACGTCAAATAAGTCATCTAATCACATTCCCTTTATTGAACAATCCGGTTGATAGACTGCAGCCAGTGACAGTGCACAGTTATGCAATTGAAACAAATCACATGAACACAAATTCATCATCATCAACCTCATTGGGCTCAATGCCCGTAAGAGTCCGACGCCACTCTCTGTCCGAGTCTGTCTCGCGTCATGCTGCCCAGCTTCAACAGGCCCAGTCAGCAGGTCTGCTCCATACCATTAACATCTTGGAGCAGTTAGACCACCTTGTCTAAATGAAGAGAATATTGGGAGAGAGGCATGAAGGACAACCTGGGTCAATGCCCGTATGTGTCCCACGCTCTCCCCCGACTCTCTCCACCGGTCTGTCCTGACCGGCCTGTGCATGTCTGCTCCACATCATGACACCTTGAAGCATCTGGGTCGCTCTGTCACTTGTGCCATGGTTTTTGCGGATTTCAATCGTCTTGGTCTTTTACTGCCAGCGTATCGCCACCCATCTGGCAAACCTTCCTCACTTTGTCCGGGCTTAGGACCGGCACAGGGACGTTGTTGGTTCCCTGTGGCGGAGGATGGATGCAGTTTAACGTCGTGCCCAGGACTAATAGTCTGAACACAAATTACAGAAGACATAAATCTTCTTGACTACTAACAGAACAGACAGCCTGCAATAGTAATAAACGGCGCTAATCAGTGGCGTAACTAGGAACTCGGGGGCCCCTAGACAAAATATGAAGGTGGGGCCCTCTCCCTACGGTACTTATAGATGGTTCTCCTGCAGCTGTATCATCGTCGGTCAGTAATTGTTCAGCGGCAGGTGTAGACATTGTAGAACTTGCTTCCCTATCACGTGAATCAGAATGAAGGTTTCCCACACCTTCGAGAAGTTCGAGTGAATCGAGTCCTGCTGATTCTTCAACAGATGCAAATTCAGACGGTGAAAGAACTGGCCGCACTGGCGTACTCCGATTGGCAGCAAAATAGTTATCCAAAATAGTTATCCATCTTTGCAGTGCTGGCAACGGCATTTTCCAACTTCTGCTTCTAGTCGCGTCTTTTGTTAGCACCAGAGGCGTAAGTACGAGGCCGCTTAATTATCAGATGGATACATTTCTCAAACAATGAGATGCGCAATTTATTTCACGGAAATAAGTTTGTCTAAAATCATGTCAACACCATGCAAATGCAATGACGTCATTTCCAGGACCGGAAAGTTATCACTAATTAAACATTAGTGCTGTGCACTGCTGGAGCTGGGCGTCTCCGACTCGTCGCGTCGTGTCGGGTTGATGGAACTTGACGGGTTCTATTTAACATATTTTTTCGGAGTCTTGCAAACTCGGAGGCCCCTCTGGGGCCTCTACACTCGGGGGCCCCTAGACTTTGTCTTACCCAGTCTACCCTATTGTTACGCCACTGGCTCTAATAGTAGCCTTCAAAGCACGTCTATCCTACGAGGCTCGATCTGGGGTCCGCTGATCGATCTCCATGCCAGTAGCCTATATCCAGAATTTAATTTTTTCTGACGCCATCTGCTATTACTTACTTAGTGCTTATAGTCCATCCCGTGCAGATCTGCACATCGGGCAACGCATCGTCTCCATTCCTCTATATATCCGTCGCCAGCTCCCTGGACTCGTCCCACGACATCTCCAGGCATCTCAAGTCCTCCCTAATGGTCTCCGGCCAGTTAATCCACTATTATGTCTCCATAGGCTACTACAGCTGACCAACTGCACCGGATTACAGCATTCAGGTCAGACTGATCGTGCATTCGTGTAATTGTTCGTAATTGTTCGTTAATTTATTCACTTAGTCATTCAGTCATTCATGGTGACCTGCTGGACATTCGGCTGCATGAAACTGTCTCTGGAAGATTTTTTACCATTAGATCCCTAGCTGATATCATTATTGCAATTAATAGATGATATTAATAATTAATTAATTAATTGATTAATAAGTAATAATAATATCCGATTAAAAAACCTTACGTGAGGCAAACCGGATAACAATAACAAGACGATATTAATATTGCAATTAGGCCTAATAGTTTATTTTAATATTGCAATTAATAGCTTATATTAATATTGCAGTTAATAGCTTATATTAATATTGCAATTAATAGTTTATATTAATATTGCAATTAATAGCTCATATTAATATTGCAATTAATAGCTCATATTAATATTGCAATTATTAGCCGATATTAATATTGCAATTGATAGCTGATATCAATATTGCAATTAATAGCTGATATTAGTATTGCAATTATTGCAACGGAGCGAAATTTTTAGAGGTCCTATGAATGCATGCCTAGATCTATTGGTATCCGGTATTGAAGACTGCACTGGTTGCACTCTGTCAGTGCCAGTCCCAAACCTTGGTAAATGAGGAGGGCGACACTGTTCATCTTTGTTACGGCAGTATCGGCATACAGCAACAAACTAGTGGGACTGTAGGCTAATCTGCGGCAAATGCCGACGAAAGAGCTCTTTTCACAAGATCGTTTCCATTCAGAAAGTATAATAATTATAAGTTGACTATTCATAACTGAACTCGCTATACGCATGCAGGTCTCGTCTCCAGACATAGCCTACTTGAAGCAACGTGAGTTTCGGTCAATGCAACGTAACCTACCTGTTGTTCAACGTCTTAGTTACCAACTTACCATATGCACCAGTCTGTTGTCCCGACTCACATTGACGACTGCAATGCCTTTCTCGTAGATCGGTGGAAGTAATTCTGAGTTCTTCAGCTTTAGTCCCTCCTTAACCTCGCCGTTCGAATACGGCGGCGAGTCTTTTGAAATACACTCAAAAATAATCCACACAGAAGCAAGCCTATATAGAGTCTTGAATCATGTCTAGTGGCTTCCAGCGTTCATGTTTTCCTCCCCGTTAACCAACCAGCCATTGAAAAGACATGACTAAAATTGATTGTTTAATAGAAATATGATAGGAGGCAAATGCCCGTTTCAGAAGCGCTAAATTGCTCGTATACCGGTATATTAGGTTGTTTCTTTCACTCGGCTCGTTGTCTAACAACGACCATCGCAAAAGACTAGGATTAAGTGAAACTGGAGTCTACTCGATGCCGTTACACAGGCTACCTTGTTCTGACTGCTTTATGGTTAGTTTTTTACTCCATGAAAGACGGTCTAGCTTGCCTGACTCATAGGCTGTTTCCTATAGCCCAATAATTATATGCTAGTTTATTATTTCGTATTTTACATTTACATGTATTGCTCGATTGTTCATCAAACCCTATAGGTTGTCGTTGTGTTTCTGAAAATTGCTACTAAGAGGCTAAAGTTATCAATTGAAAGACGGACCAGGACAGACTGGATATCATTTTGTTTCTCAGAGCACCGCATGAAACCGTGCTTGGGCCTGCTGCTCGCTAAAGTCACCGTGTTAATTTGACGGATGGCCAAGTACCGCAATCGATTCTTTGGTAGCCTATACGTTCTCGTAGCAAATGCAACAATTTGACCGGACTCTTGAAAAAACCCGTTGTGTAGAATATGGGTAATTGCGAACCTTCTTTCGTGGTCTTCCTCTCTTCCTTCTGCGTCATCTACGTTACTTCTCTTATCAGAACAAAGTACATAGGCCTCTCTTCAGTGTTCACTCATCATTGAACTACGCCACTGGTTGTTCTCTGCCAGTGCCAGTCCCAAGCCTGGATAAAGGAGTAGGGCGACAGTCACCATGATCATCTTTGATATGGCAGTGTCGTTAAACATGTAACAAGTTCACTCATTAGTTCAGACGGCTATAAGTCTATTGTTGTTTTGAAGTGACAATCGAAGCATAGCTTCCACCGTCCATAGCTAATAAATCTGTGAATGCAGGGAAGAGAATAAAAGGTGGCCCGTGTGTTGAGCGGCGTAGAAAATGCGTTCATCATGGGACACAGACGTAAACCATTTGCCTGACAATGAGCTCCTTATGCCAACGGTGGCTGAAATTTGCCGGCATGCGTTGCTATAGGATCCATAAAAGAGCAAGTGCAAATCCATAAAAGAGAAAGTGCAAATGGTATAGAGTCGTGGACTGTAGAACCACTGCAGAAGTCATCATTGATTATTTTTCGAAGGGAATACCTCTCTGAAAAGAAAAGAAAAATACTGCCAGTTACCCATCGAAACAAGCCACAGTCCTACTCCGGTAATATTTAATGACTTTCAAGGACAATTTATGGCCTGACTGCGTGTAGGCTATGAAGAGGTCGAAAGGATGATTGGCACCGATCGAAGAAGTGCATTTATTTAAGTTGCTGAATTGAGTATTTCCAGTTCGTTGCAAGTTGAATTTCTCCGCGTGCAGTATACTGAATTCAGACAATATCTGCATGCTATTCTAATCGTCTTTTGGACTCATTATATTTTACAGACTCATTTTGTTAATGATGTTCAGAATATCAGCGCTATAGAATTTATTACACGAGTTTTATAACAACTGATTAGCTCCAAGAAAGGAGGGGAAGCAGCCAGAAGATCACAGAGGTAAGGCGCAAATTTAGTCCAGGTATTGTATTGTGTCTGACAAATTATAAATCGCTTCTCGCACTGACTCGCAGCAAGAGACCTTCAGAAGCGCTCCCAGTGCGCTCAACCTCGAGAGAAAGGCAAGTTTTTAGACGAGAAAAAGACAAGGAAAGACTACCACTACCAGAGAGGATGACAGAGTAAATTGATGGGGAAGTCCATTACATAGGGAGGGACCAATGCAGGCAAATGATCTGGATTGAGCCATGGCAGTCCTGACCCGGGGGACAAAGAGGTCGAGCCGATCAGAGGACCTAAGAGGACGCAGGGAAGTGGCAGAAAGGGAGCGAAGTACAAGATCACACAGACAGGCTACTTTGGAGCAAGACCCAGTTGAGATTTAAGTATCAAAATCAGAGCCTAGAATTGTATACGGACCGAGAATGGAAGCCAGTAAAGCTGTTCAGTCTTGAATGTAAAAATTTAGGAGAATCGAGGAAGACGGGCAATGAGCCTAGCAGCAGCATTGAGTACAGACTGCAGAGGAGCTAGCCGAACCTTATGGAGACCAACAAGGACAGAATAACAGTAGTCCATCCGAGAACAGACGAAAGCGTGAACAATTAGTAGTATAGAGGTAGTTAAAGAACTATTCTTAGCGTGCAAGATCAGACAAACTTAAGGTTAAATAGGCCTTGAGTGAGAAAACACGCTCAATGTTCGACTACACGAATAAACTAATTATAATATTTTGAGATTCAGAATAAGTCAAGAGTGATTGAAGGATTCAATCGTCAAGGCCGTAGCCAGGATTTGATTTGGGGTGGGGGGTGTTTCTTCAGTTGCCTGTCAAAAAACTGTTGACCTTTTTTTTAGTCATCCACCGAAATCTTCACAAAATGTCACCAATTAATTCTATGTTTTTACATTTTCTATTTCGGGGGTGTTTTCATGGTTTGATTTCATGGTTTTTACATCATGTGCTCGTAAATGCATTCTATTAGGCTATGTTTTATATTTTCCATTTCGGGGGGGTGTTCAAACACCCAAAACACCCTCTAGCTACGGCCTTGTCAATCGTTCTTCGTTTTTTCAGCCTACAGTTCGCGATAAGACAACAACAAAATTTCATTTCATGAACACTTTATTAACAAAAGTTAATAGTAAATTACGAGAATAGGCCTACATCAGAGTTTGACATGGAGCTCTCTACAAGCACGAATTTATGAAGGCATATCTGAGAACCAAACACACTAGGCCTAATGAGAAAGTATTTTGAGCGTTAGGGGAAGAAACAGTAAACTCTATGAATTAATTATCCGTGTGACGTGATTGACATAATAGAAATTTCCAATTCAACGTACATTGAGACAAGTTCTGAAACGTGTTTATCGTAATCAAATTCTTAAAGCGCCACTCGAAGACAAAGCACTTTCAGGTCACCAGCTTATTCTCGACCGCTGCGTCTAGTCAGTCAGAAAGGTTATCCAAAAAGTAGTCTAGCGGATGTTCTAGTATGGTTTCTAAAGGAACAGTGGGGACAAGGCAGATGTTAAGAAGGTGTAGTTTAGGTTTCCAAATAGAAGGTGGAGGACCAGATGGAACCGGATGTATATAAATATATACAGGGTGGGTCAAAAAAGACCCCCCCCCCTAGGTTTTTCCCCAATATCTTGACCAAAAGTAAGAATTTCGACTTGAAATTTTACAGTCTTAAAGACAATTCATATTTACATTTGATGGCCAGATTTCATCAAAATATTTCAAACAAACCAAAAGTTATGCCACTTTTAGGAAGGCCACCCACCGTTTTTTGACGATTAAAAAACGTAACGCAACAAAAAGTAGGTTTTTGCCAATATCTTGGCCAAAAGTAAGAATTTCGAAATGACATTTTACAGGTTTATAGACAATTCATATTTACATATGATGGCCACATTTCATAAAAATATTTCAAACAGAACAAAAGTTATATCACTTTTAGTGAGGGCACCCTACGTTTTTTGATGATTCAAAAAAGTCAAAAAATGGTGGGTGGCCACGAAGTCAATTTTTTTTTTGAAAATAAAATTCTTAACATTTTAAGAGCTGATTGGAATTGTAAATTATCGTACATCGGCGCCCACACTTTTGTTATTTCTATTTGTTTTTTATATTCAAATTTGCTATAAAAAGTCTAAAGACAGTTTAGGGCCTGTGACTTCCCTGCCGAGGGGCCCGGAATTTCTGTCGGCGGGCCTGATTGTTCATGAATGACAACCACGTTGTTGTAGCGGTGGCAAAATCAAAGCTGAAGGACAAAACGTAGCTTCTTGATAACTTGCAGAAAGTCAGAAATGGTTGATATTCGAGATGCCGTTGGTATTCAAGATAAGGTACGGTAGGCGAAAGAGTTGTAGCTTGCTCAGTATGAGAATTATAGAAAAATAACTGAGGGGCAGACGTTGATATTATGTGGACTTGGGATGTGCAATGAGGATTTTACTATGGCGTCCTAAGAAAGACCATGGGGGGGTTGAACCCCATAATCACCCGGCAATTCTCGCCATAAATTTGATCATTCATTCAAATGGTGCACATCCATCATCGCATTTTTTACGTGGTCACTTTTATCGTAAAGATATAGCCTACAAAATACAACAGTTTTAGCTCCAAACTGAACTTTATGAAGCAGACGATACCCATGCATACGTTCTCTATTTCATCTGCATGAAGGAAAATCAGAAAACTGGTCGTCATTCATCGCCTCAATAAATCCACCGTCAACATGTTGTTTCGATTCGTCGTTGGCTTCGTGGTACTCGTGGTCAGTTGCGATGGTCAGCTGATGAAGTCCACCTACTTCCGGTCAGTCCGGTGGCCTAACGGAACCAAACTTTGTGCTATGGGCGCTGCATCTGTATCGTACACAACGCTGTCCGTCGTTGCCTGTTCCGAGGTCTGCAAGAAGTCGACGACCTGCGGCAACTTTAACTTCGACCGAGACAGCAGACTGTGCACTCTCTTTGACCAGAGACCCAACTGCTACGGATTCACATCTGACTCTTGCACTCACTACGAGGTAAGCACAGAAAGATCGCATAATGAATTGAATAATATTTTGAGCTACGACGAAGATGACGATGCTAATGATGTCTGCGACAAAAACGGTCAGTTTTGTAGATGCCAAGACCATTCCAGGATTGCATGCGCTCAGTCTCAGGAAATGGAACTTGGGTCTATGCATAATTTAGGCCCTACTCTTGTTCAAATAATGCAGGAAGTGTCCGGTTCACGACTGCACATTTTGTGTAGAATGTCGGAGACAGATCAACAAATGATAGACAAGTAAGATGGAGCACAATCAAGAAGGCATCGCCGAGCAAGTCCAGCAACTCGGTAGGAGATGCGCTGTGAAACAGGGAACCAGTAAAAAAACCGTCACGCATACAAGCAGAGAATGAGTTTAATTGCAAAAAATTGTCAACTTTACTGTCGACATGCGTCGTTTTAACTGCGAATTTCTGTTCTTGCAGCTTGACACTTATCCGAAAAAACCGGACACAGGTAAGTGGCTAGATTCGTCGAGCAATGATATTAAGACATGGACGGACGGACAGACAGACACACAGACATACAGAAAGACGGCAGGAAGGTGATGAAGTCTTCGACAACGACGACATAATAATTATGTACATTTAAGATGATGATGATGATGATGATGATGATGATGATGATGATGATGATGATGATGATGATGATGATGATGATGATGATGATGATGATGATGATGACGATGATGATGACGATGACGATGACGGTGACGGTGACGGCGACGGCGACGGCGACGGCGATGGCGATGGCGATGACAATGAAGATGATGGTGGTGGTGGTGGTGGTGATGGTGGTGGTGGTGGTGGTGGTGGTGGTGGCGGCGGCGACGGTGATGATGATGGTGATGATGATGATGATGATGACGACGACGACGACGACGACGATGACTGACAGACAAAAGAGCAGACAAACGGAAATCAGAGCATGATATAAATAATTGTGATAAACTGATACAGTGTTGATCGAATCCGTGAGTTCACGATTGCTCTCCTCAATGATGCACTCTTTCCAAGCTTTGAACCTTGCGTTAGATTCTATATAGGCCTACGTAACCTAGAGTCCTCGTAACGTGCAGTTATTGCTGAAGCTATTCCCTAGAGAGATAGGACAATGTCATGATTTGTACATTTCGGAAAGTGATTCCAGTTTATATTATAGAATTTATTTTGATTGATGCTGCGCTATAAAACGTGCAATCACATTGCTGCAGGTATTCCTGACCAACAGTGCCACATTCCATTTACTAACGAGAAGAAGTTGTACATTGAATGCGGATTCAACCTGACTGGAGATGGTTGCATGTCCTGTCACAACGACAACTGGACGCTGGTTCGATGTCAACAGCCGGCAAGTAAGTGGGCGCACACCTTCACCATCCCAGAATACGAACCGAAGTATTTTGCATTTTCATCGACCAAATTTCCGGACGACCTTTTTAAAGTCATTTGGTCCAAATCTCCTGAAAAGTAACATTTTTCCTCTGCCAAAATAGCTGATGACGTTTTTTTAGTCATTTGGTCGATATTGTTCTTGAAATCTTCTTATGATGTTACCAGCATAATATATTAAACAAAAAATGTCCTGGACGTCCTAACACTGTAAACCATGGTAAAGATGTAAGATGCTGTTTAAATATTGAGAGACATGAGCATGGGCGGTCCCTCACAACAAACATTGGTGTGGAGACCGTCCCCCTGTCCCCTAAGTATCCGCCCATGACCTTGATCCTTGGTTTAGGACTTTAGGGGGGGAGAACGGGCGGCCGAGCATAGGTTCGGGGTGGGTGTACCGTGCCCCATCGTCGAAAGGTTTTGGAATTTCCACTCTGCATTGGCAGTATTTTAGGTTGTAATTTTAACGATATTGCTCATCATTTCAGTGTTGATAGTCGTGGTTTAAGACTTCAAAAGCGTCTCCTTTCGTTGATTAAATTTTGTTAATTTTCACGCTGTAAAGGTTACATTTTAAGCTGTCAACTCAACAAAATGACTCATAATTTCAGTACTGAAAGACATAGTTTAGGCTACACATACGACTCAAAAATGTTCTCTTCCCATTGTTTAAAGTTTTTATTATTTGAATTTCCACACTGTACTGTCACCATTGTAAGCTATTATCTTAGGAAAATAATCGTTATTTTTCAATTCTGATATTAATTCTGTAATTGATAGCCTTCTTGGCCTAAGAGTGTCGTTTGCCATCGTTTGAAATGTTTGGATTTGCATATTGTAACCGTAGCATTTTAAACTGTCATCATAACAAATTGCTCATGATTTTAGTGCTCAAAGACGTGGTTTAATACTTCAATAAATATCCCCACCGATTGCTAAAATTTTTGTAGTTTGCACTCTGTAATGGTAGCAATTTTAGCTGTCAACTTAAAAAAGCTCGTTATGGATAAACAGTAGAAATTTATTATGATGTTCATGGCATATTTTTTAAGTGTTAGGGAGATATGAGCATCTCCGTCCCAAACATAGACTTTAGAGGACCGTCTTCTCTGCCCCTCCCCTCCTAAGTCTCCGCCTATGCTTTGACGAAAGGCAGAATCAATCGCTTGAGGCTATTATTTGGGTTAATGGTTTCAGCTTTTGTAGCGCAGCCAATTCAGACGACCATTTCCGTTTCAACCTTCCCTCAACCTATTCCAGTTGCTTCCGTCAATGGATGGATCGTCTTTCTTTATCGTGTTGATGGAAACGTCCCATTCAACGAGACCTGGATCAATTATCGGGATGGCTTCGGTGACCCGACCGGAGAGTTCTGGCTCGGCCTCGAGAAACTCACCCAGATGACTAACAACGGACAGTACAAAGTCCGCTTCGAATTCAAATCTATTCAGAACGAGTCCTGGTTCTCTACCGAATACGCAAGTATTAGGATCGATCCCGAATCGAAGCGGTACAAGATTTTTGTCAGCGGGTACATCGGAGATGGTGGAAGTCTATTCGAGCATCCAAATTCAATTGGCAAACAGAACGGGATGAATTTCTCGACATGGGACATGGATAACGATGAAAAACGGAATGGAAGCTGTTGTTCGGGATTGGGAGAAGGAGGATGGTGGTATAACAGATGCGGAGTCCACGGCATGACTAATCCCTTCGGATCCCCTGGGTTCTACAGTCGGTATCTGGTCGATTTGGGATTGGCAACTGATCCGAAATTGGATGGGGTACGAGCGATGATCCAGCACATTTAGTATAGTGCACAGGCAGGCAGGCAGCATTGAGTTTCAGATCATGCATGCCATCATTAGACCTGATTACATGTGTCTGGGCGCTTATAGATGGTTAGGTCACCTAAGCTCATAAGCTCATAATTATATTATTTCGTTTTTAGCAACAACAAAACTTGTAGGGCATAATCGTTACTCTCCTGAATAATGCAAACATCTGCGTTTGCCGGACCAGCTCTTAATTATTGCTTTAAGGGGCATATCAAATTTCGCCTGTCTTGAGTAGCCTATTGCACATGCACACGAAACTGTTGAATAATCATATAGGCCTATGTAGTCTACCTTGTCCTCTGCATTCGCCATATAACTTCTGCCAAAGGTTTCACAATTTCACACTTCCCGATAAAGACTCGACTCGACTCGATCCCCAAGAATGTCATATAAAACATGTATTATGCGCCCAGGTTTACCGTCTACTAACAAACTCAACCATATAGGTGGGGCTACTTAGTAGCCATAGGCTCATAGCCTTCCGTCGTTTCTGTAATGCAGAACATTGTAGACCTACACCTGCTGCTTCGCATTGTTTGTTTTTCTCTTTTGTATAGAAATAAACGAATGTATGGCCTAAGCTTACATGCATTCATTTAAATTCATTCGTTCATTTTACGCTATCGCAAATTTTGATACCTGTAGGACTACTGCATATGCTATGTAAAGTCATGATAGGCGCCCGCAGACAGCTCTGCATTAGGGGCAAAACTATCAAAACACAATGGTCACGGTTCAATTTTTAGCAATTTATGAAAAGAAACAGCTGGAAATTAAGAACATGGACATTTTGCATGGAGGGTTCAAGTTATGAAGTTTGAAATTTTAAAACGATATCGAAGCAAAATCATAATTAGGTAACCACTATAGGCTACCCAGCGTATAGAAAGCGACCTGGGCACTCTGTGGACATCACTAGAAAAATGTTTGTTCTTATTTAAATTTATATTTCTCAGTTTTACTTTGTGAATTGTTGCTATCATTAGTTCTGTAGTACAAAGAATTTTGTTAAAGCCAAAAAGATCTACATTGTAGCTGGAAAAATTGATGTCAATTAAGTTTCCAGAGGCAAGGTGCCCATCTAGACCCTACCTGCATGCGGAGGCTAATGCTAGACTTTGAGCAGGACATCCTATTCAATATATATAATAGGCCTCATCATTTTGAGGCCCTTGACTTCAAGAGTCTTTGCTTCGACGACCCATAATAGTTGCAAAACACGTTTGTACGATGATTTAGAACAGAGGTTCTCAACCGGTGTGTCGCGACACACTAGTGTGTCGCGTAGCGACCGGCGGTGTGTCGCGTGGGGAACGGACATTAGCCCCCTGGACAAAAGCCCCCCGGACAAAAGCTCCCCCGGACATTAGCCCCCCGGACATTAGCCCCCTCGAGGTAGGACATTAGCCCCCCAGTCTATGATATCGTTACCTAAAAATGATGCACAAAATGTAAAAATAAGTCAAGCGAATATCTAAACATTGCACATTAGTTTAACAGTGTAAGAATATGCTGAGTTAATTGAAGGTTTAATATGCATATTATATAACATTTAAAGGCATTAATTGTAAAACGACGCGAACAACTCATTGTGTAAAGTCTCTCATAAATGTAAAAAAATATAAGTCCTAAGTTTGTGAAATGTAAATAAAAGTTTAATGCCTAACTGACGTTAACAAACCTTCGTAGTAGCCAAAACTGACACTAACAAGTAGGCCTACTTACTGTATACGATTCCCATTCGTTCATTACTAGATCTGATGTATGGAATCTAATTTTGAATTGAAACGACGCCAATAAGTCTACGAAGCTGAGACGTAGCCTAACTGTCGTTAACAAACCTTTGTTGTAGGGCACTAAGCAAATAGACTGTATAGGCCCTATACGATTCCCATTCCTTCATTTCAAATCCATGTGTATATGCCTATTGAGAGGCCTACAATTAGGACCTAAATTATTCTAAAATTCGCACATGGGGGGGGCTTTTGTCCGGGTGGCTAATGTCCTAGGCAAAATGGGGGGCTTTTGTCCGGGGGGCTAATGCCCGGGGGGCTAATGTCCGGGGGACTTTTGTCCGGGGGCTAATGTCCTACACCCGTGTCGCGTAAAGATGGTGTGTCGCTGCTGTGCAACGAAGAATTGGTGTGTCTCCAATTCTCACAGCATACATCCGTCGTTCTTGCATTACACTGACTTGTTCACTTTGGCAGTTTGGCAGGCGTAGGCTGTGAGAATATAATTAATCGGAGGACTTCATTTATCGACTCCATTTGATCGCAATCGGGAGCAAGGGCGGATACAGAAATTTTCGAAAAGGGGGGAGGCAAAATGTTCGATCTTGGGGCAGGGGAAAATTTCGTCTTGGTCGCCGAAAAAATCTGATAACCCTTTTTTTAGTCATTCGTCCAATTTCCCCCCAAAAATACCGTTTTAGCCACCAAAATAGATTGATCTTTTTTTAGTCATCAGTAATCCTGGTCGGAGTAATGGCCCTCTCTAGTATCCTGATCCTGTTTTTCTCTCCCACTGCATTGAGTTAATGGCTTGTTGAAACCAAATGGGGGGCCACGTCCCATGCACTTTTTAAATGGGGGCATGGCCCCTGGATCCGCCCCTGATCGGGAGCAGCCACAATGTTTGCCTTATGAGCCCACATGCACTCTCTATGTAGGCTATACATGACATAGGCTACAGTAGGACTATAAGACGTTAGCGAGCGCTCCGAATCGAAAACTTTACCCAATGCCGTAACCTTCGAAAATAATGGGAGACATTATAATAAAAAAACAGAAATTTTGCGATTCTAAAATTGATGATGGCAAGTGTATCCTGGAAATGAACTCCTTTCTGGTGCGACCGGTACGTAGAATTTGACGGTCGTAGGCCCTAAATTGTATTGTGATTCTCGAATTGGACTATTGGGGAGGGTTTAACCATCAAGATCTCTCGTAAATTCATGATAATGATTGGTACGTGACGTCTTGGCGCAGCCGTTTTGGCGCCACCCCGTTTTGGCGCCAGGACTTTTCCTTGCTCAAGGTCCGTACGCATTTCTCCGACTTCTGCCTTGGCAGTCATTTTCATCAATTCGGCTTCCATTGGATTAACAATTACTTTTCATAATTCCAATTTCTATTTAAATAACAATTAAGCTTATATTTCATCAAACCAAGTCTGGTTGAATGAGAATATCTTTAGCAGCTATCTTTTTCACACTTTTATTCAAGGAAAAATAATTTTCATCAATCCAGCTTCTATTTGATTAAGAAGTGTGTTATCAATCCAGCTTCCATTTATGAATGAATTTTTTCATCAGGCCCACTTCTATTTAAGGGGGAAAGCATAGGCGGAGACCTGGGCCGAGAATTGGGGGGACGGAAAGACGCGAGATTTTCCGAAAAATTTCTGACGACCGGCGAAATCCCGGGGAAATTTTCTATTTTCGCCACGAAAAAGTTGATGACCTTTTTTTTAGTCATCCGGCCAAATCTCGACGGAATTTTCTATTTTCGCCGCCCAAAAAAGTTGATGACCTTTTTTTTAGTCATCCGGCCAAATCTCGACGGAATTTTCTATTTTCGCCGCCCAAAAAAGTCTTGACGCTCAACGGTTGGGGGGGGACAAATGCATGGGCCGTCCCCTACACTTTCCCCCCTGTCCCCCCCTAGGTCTCCGCTCCTGGGGGAAAGAATTCCATCCATCTAGCTTCTATTGAACCAAATACTTAATTTAGGTCAGCTTCCATTAATATAGGAACGGTTATTTTAATTAATCCAGCTTCCACTTAGCAAATCACTAGTTTTATCAATCAAACATCCTTTTAAGCAGTATTTATTTTCGTCAACAAATGTTCGGCGCCAAAGCGGCCCGTGTCCCGTGACAGTCCCCCCCTAAAAGTCCTCCCCCCAGAATTTATGTCGAAATAGATTCGTCCCCCGGCGAATCTGTTCCAGAATAAATTCCCCGATACTATATTCTGAAATAAAGTCACCGGGGTAGAGAATATTTCCTCCGTCTACGAAATAAAGTCTCCCTCTTCAGCGTGAAATAGGCTACAATCTCATAAAACTTATAGATGAGCAGGTTTAACGGTTAGTTTAGGCTGCTAGATTATTTGACAAGAACGTATACCTTCTTTTATATAAGAAAATTTCTTCCAATACAGAGTTTTAGCCAGGGGAGACTCTGTTTGGGTTGAGACTTTGTTCTGAGGGAGACTTTTTCATGGCATCGACGCCAAAAGGGTCGGCGCCAAAACGGTGGCGCCAAAAGCCCAGCGCAAATGCGCCGGCGCCAAAGCATCCCGCTTCGATAATGATCGTGTAAGAAGAAATTATCGATTTGGATGCCATTCGAGACCCTGACAAACTTTGACGAGTGATAAATTTTGACAGTTAAAAGTTTCAGCTATATTTGATTGGACTCCTTGAGAAACATTTTGCTAATTTAAGTGTGCTAGTCCAGTAACATTCTTACATAAAATCACATTCACTCAATGTTGCAGAATCTTGGTGCAGTTGGTTCATACCGAATATGATAGTGTTAATAGGCTTCTATAGCTTTTATTATAGTCTGGATATTTCTGGGTTTATTCTGACGGAAGTCTGGGTTTTATTCTGAAACCTCAGTGGCAACACTGGTTGGCTTTAATTGCAAGCGCTATTCCAGTTACACGTGTTCAACCAGAACGCTCATTCAGTTGCTTATTGAAACTAATGAAGACACGCAGAGAGCTATAGACCTACAAAGGTTCGAAGGTTATAGGTTCGAATCCACCTCCAGTCGCCGCGTAGGGACCCTGGGCAAGTCCTTCACTCGCAATTGCTTAGAGATGCAGTGTCCGCTCTGCTGTCGGGAGCGAATCTGAGTAGCGAGCTTGAAGGGGCGCTATAACAAGTGCGCAAACAAACAAACATGTACAATGCTCGAAAGCAGTTTGTCAGATTCGGCAGTGGGGGGGGGTGAAGATTCTACTTCTGCCCGAAAAATAAATCCGCCCACACTTGGGAAGGAGGGGCATAGGCAGGGCTGTACTGGTAAATTTTGAGGTGAGTATACGCTGACCGGGAGAAAATTTTCCGACGACCTAATCTCGGGAAAATTTCGTCCATTCTCCGGTCCGAAAAATCTGACGACCTTATTATTATTATTATTTTTAGTCATCCAACCCAAAAAACACATTGAACAGCCGCGTGCGCGCCTGATTTACTAGCGTGTACGGTGTACCCTGCTTTTTACCCGTGTATATACCCTACTTTTCGGGAGGTGAATATACAATGCCGTTTTCCCCCGGAGGTGAGTATACGCTGTATACCCGCGTATACCCTCGTGTACAGCCCTGCCCGCCTCCTACGCCTATACGCCGGAGCCCGATCACTTATTCCTATAATTATTAGACAAAATTGTGGAGACATTTCTAGATATAATAATCATAATCGTATCTAACTATCTAGAGATTTATGTGGAGCCTTTCGCAGAGTGACTCTTCAGAGGCGCTATCCGCACGGACACTCTGGGAAAGGATGTGACTTTTTAAGGACGAGATTTATGAGGAAGAACGGGTCATTAATTTAGCCCTTGTGAGGGAGGGAGTAAGGAAGGAAGGGAGGGAGGGTGGGAGGGAGGGAGGGAGTGCCATATCAAACGAAGGGACTAGCCACAGAGGTAGATTTACAATATTCAACAACTATGCCAAATGATTCAGTAAAACCTTTCAATGGGACCAATCGTCTTCTCAGTACAGTATACAACTGAGGCAAGTCAAGTGGGGTATGCTGGAATATTTTTAGCATTACTGCATCACGTGCAGATTGCATGTGAAAATCCACAAAGTTAAGCCATTCCTTCGTTAATTGTTAAGTCAAAAAGCACAATGCAAAAAGATATTCATTGATTCAAAGATATTTTTAAAATTTAGCAATGCACATTACGAACACTCGTGTATTTGTGTCAAACGCTACAATGCATTACATGCAATGCATGTCTTATACGATGTTTTATAGGCTACTTCTCTGTTATAGTACATCTGCAGACCTATTATCACCCATAATAATTTTTATGGGCCTATTTTAAATTTTAACTTCTGTGTTGCCTTGTTCGACTGTTTCTAATTGTCGTTTATTATTGCTTCTTGTGTTTCTGCTGCTTGAAAATTGTGAGTAAAAGACAGCAATTAAGGCTAGGGTCATCAATTAAAAACGGGACAAGTAAGAATGGATTATTTTCATTTGTTTTTCAGAGCGTCGAAAGAACTTGCGTGTTTGGGCCTGCGGATTGACAAAGTCACTTCGTTAATTTGACGGATGACCAAGTAGCACAATCGATTCCTACGTAAGATTTCCCAACAAATGCGACAATTGGCCGGACTCTCGACAGCATCCGTTGTGTAGAATCTGGTTGATTCACGTCGCTTCTCTGATCAGAACAAAAGACATGCGCCTCTCTCTTCATTTTTCATTCATTAGCTCAGACGTCAATCAGTGCTGCTATTTTGAAGTGACAGTCTAAACACAGCTTTCACCGTCCATAGATAATTAACCGGTGCACGTGGGTGTGTGTTGAAGGTGGTCTTTGTTTTCAGCGGCGCAGAAATTGCGTTCATCTCATGACCTACATGTAGGTCCTAGACTAAACCATTTATTGTATACGACAATCAGCTCCCTTCGCAAAGGTGAGCTGTAGTATGCCTAACAAATAAGTGCAAATGCTAGGAGTCACGGGCAAAACTAATGCAGAAGACAGCCATCATTGATTTATTTTTTCAAGGGAGCGCCTCTTCAAACGTAGCAATTAAAAATCAATTGGCAACGAAATGAAACAAGCGGAAGTCCTACTAATTAATGGCATTACAAGTCATGTCATCTCTTGGATTATAGTCAGACTGCGTATAGGCTACAAAGGGGTCGAAAGGACGATTGGCATCGGTTGAAAAAGTGCATCTATTTAAGTTGCTGAGTTGAGTCTATCCAATCTGTTTTTTCAGTTGAATTTTTCTCCGCGTGCAGTAGACTGAATTCAGACAATATTATCTGCATTCTATTCTAATCGTCTTTTGGACTCATTATCCTTCACAGGTTCATTTTTTAAATGATATTGAGAATAGTGGTGCTAAGGAATTCATTACATGAGTTTTTATATTCGCCGACTAACTAGCTCAAAGAAAGAAAAAGTGGAAGATCGCAGAGGTAAGTTGTTAATTTAGTCCGAGTAGGCCTGCCACTCGCTTCTTGAAGAGCAGCTCTGAATTATTTTTGTTGGGTCGCGCGAACTCTGCGGAAATGACCATCAAGAATGCTAGAATGCTGCAAGATTCCAATGCATATTTAATTCAAACGATGGCCCTTGTAACTGTGATTCTTGGAGCGCCGCCAGCATGGGCGGAGTTTGGTTTCCGTTTTTGGGGGCGGGCTAAAAAGTTGGTTTCCGTTTTTGGTGGCGGGATAAAAACTTGGTCCAGAAGGCGCCGAATAAATTTTTTCGTTTCGGTCAAAAAGTTGATGACCTTTTTTTAGCCGTCAAGTTCAAATCTCATGAAAATGACTTATGTATTTCCCGGCCAAAAAGTTGATGACTATTTTTAGTCATTAGTTGGAAGTGCTTGGAGGGGGGGCTAAGCTCGAAAAAATAGACCATTTAGAACGGGAAAACCTTACTATGGGGCTTCTTGGGGGCTTAGCCCCCTAACCCCTGATAAACTCCGCCCATGGCCGCCGGAAATTCGGAAGTGGTGATGCTGGATCAGTGGCGGCGCCAGGATTTCAGTTTCGGGTGGGCTGAAGCCCCGCGGCGAAAATTTCACATTTTCGTCCGACCTTATTTCCCATTTTCGCCGCCAAAATTTCTGACGACTTTTTTTTATAGTCGTCAGCCGAAAATCGTGGATATTTCAATGTAAAAAAATTCGGATGGCCCTTTTTTAGGGGGAGCTGAGCCTCTTGTATGAAGGGCTTAGCCCCCCAGACCCCCCTAGCGCCGCCACTGTGCTGGATACCGAATACGATACCCGTCTTGAATGGTAGCTCAGAACTTTTCTGGCCTCGCAAACTCTGCATAAAATAATAATCATCGAGAATGCTGCAATGTTGCAAGATTCCAAAGCATATAATCATTTAAACGATGGTCCTTGTCCCTCTGGTTCTTAGAACGCTGCCAGAAACTGCCAAATGGTGGGGTTGCTTACCTAGTAGGGTCTAATAGGCCTACGTAATCTAAAAAAACGTGCAAGATCAAACAAGGTGAGAAACGCGCCTCTGTACTCGACTAAATTATGAATAAACTAGAGTGAGATATTAGTAGCGTACAAGTCAAGATCAATAATCGAAGGATTCATTCGGTCTTCGATTTTTAGCATAGCGTTGTCTTTTGATATTTTCTTACTTTTATACTTTCATCACAAAGCAATACGAAATAAATAACAGGAAATATTCAGTTCCAAATCGAATTTTATAAAACAGACTTAGCCCTACGCTACCCACACATTATTTTTACTTGAAGGAAAAAAACAGAAAACTGATCGTGAGAAACAACTTTGGTCATCACTTATCATCGTAATAATTCAGCCGTCAACATGTTAGGCCTACTTCGATGTGTCGTTTGCTTCGTGGTTCTCGTGGTCAGTTGCGATGGTCAGCTGATGAAGTCCACCTATTTCCGGTCAGTCCGGTGGCCTAACGGAACCAAACTTTGTGCTATGGGCGCTGCATCTGTATCGTACACAACGCTGTCCGTCGTTGCCTGTTCCGAGGTCTGCAAGAAGTCGACGACCTGCGGCAACTTTAACTTCGACCGAGACAGCAGACTGTGCACTCTCTTTGACCAGAGACCCAACTGCTACGGATTCACCTCTGACTCTTGCACTCACTACGAGGTAAGTATAGAAAGGTAGCATAATGACCTGGTCTGGCATGGTATACTTTACTATCAACATAGTGGGGTGATGGGGTATATTTCACAACCGAAGCCAAATTGCAGAAATATTGGTGTTTGCCTTTGGGCAAATAACACACAAAAATTATGGCTTACAATTTTTAAATTTGTTGCAGGGCTTAAATCAGTTATAAAAAAGGTATTTTGATTATAATATTTAAATTGTTAGCAAAAAAATTCGGAAGTCCAATTTTTGACAAAATCTCGTTGTCCTTTCCCGCCGTGAGGCACTTATACGTCCTATGATACAATGGCAATTGAAGTGTTTTACTGATGTTTTTATGGACCACAGTGCATAGGCCTAGGTGTTTATGTAGGGGAGAGTTGCCATGAATGGACCACCTAAGGCAAACTTAGGTGTGCTGCAGAAATGCTACTGAATTTCCAAAAGGAAAACACGGCATATGCTTGGTTGATTGTTCATCTATGTTATTAATAAGCAAAAGACAAAAAATATTCGTGGATTTATGAGAAATAACTAAACAAATAGGTACCCCTAAAAAGTCCAATCAAGGCAACCTGCTTCCTTGAATGGACCGCTTGGTGTCCTTGATTGGACCATTTGCCCTGAATGGGACACAATATTTTAAAGACGTTTTTAACAGGTAATTTTACTCAAAAAGCAAGGGAAACATTTTAAAACACTTAGTGTCTAACCACACAGTTAAAAATATCAATGCACAATTGCAGTATAGCTGAAATCAACTTAATATATGACTGGCATAACCTCTGCCTGCAGACCAATTAGGAGTACTTTGCCATAATAACCAGTGCAGGTCTACATATAGACTATTTAGACCTCTATATAGTGAAATAATATGGCCTAGCTAATACTGGGAATAAATGATTGTGAAGTCTTACATTAGTACTCAGTTAAATCTATTTGAGTATATCTAATACAAGAAGAATTGCGCGCAGTTCGCGCAGAGGAACATTATCTTCATCTATAATAGCAGTGTATTGCTTCAGAGCAACTGTTATGAAACTATTAAGCCTACAACTGACATTTATTGCATATTTTGAAATTATTCGTTCTATGCTTGTCAGAAGCATCGCCAAATCCCATGCCACACTGTCGAGTGTTGTTCCATAAAACTTATGCCAAAAGAGGGCATTGTAATTGGTTAAAGAATCACAACAGGACATTGCAAGTACCGGTATCGTTAAATGGACCGTACCCAATAACATTGCAAGTACTGGTGTCCTTAAATGGACCGCACCCAAATTATAGGTCCAATTAAGGAGACTTAATGTGGTCCATTTCAGGCAACACGGACTACTTCTACTCACACTGTCATAGTTTAACAGGTGTCAGTCTTAGCGCTAAATCGAGTATTGTTGCTTAAACATGAAACCTGGCTATGATTAAAACAAACGTGATTGCAATTTTGAAAGCTTGCCTAAATTGCCTACACTCATTGTCAGGCAGGGCAAAAATTAGATCAAAACTACGTGAAATATAGTTTTTACCGCAACTAAATAAATGTTTAGAATTCCGTAAAACTGATTGCGGCGGTACGATCAATATTCAATCGCGCAAGAATACAACATTTTAAAACGAAGCAAAAAATGCGTCTAGGGTGTTAAATGGCTGCGGTCCAATTAAGGCAACGGTCCATTCTAGGCAACTCTCCCCTATGCACGAATGTGTGCATAGCCCCGTGTGTACGGTACACTCTGGTTTATTGTTATAAAGATTTTATTGTTCTTAATAAAGCTTATTATTGGCTCAGGGTGGTGTTAAACACCAGAACACATAAGAAATTTTACTGGCCTTAAAACTGCCTTAGAAAAGATGCTTAATGCTAACACAGTGTAGCCTACAAAAAAAATTTATAACTATTTTTCTGTTCATCTTGTAACTGTGTTGCGGCTTGTTAACTTGATTTCTGATTAAACGAATATATATATATATATATATATATATATATATATATATATATATATAGAGTGGTTTCCAACCTTTTTTTAACTTTAGCGCCACTTTTTCTAAGTTGGAGGACACGAGGGCCACTTTTTCTTAGTTGAAAGACATTAGAGGTCATAATGCTAAAATTCAATTAACTAAAAGCATATAAAATTGTTATAATTGAATCCGAATAGAGCAGCTAACAGGTGTAGCCTAAAAAAACACCACGATAACAATGTTCAAAACGGAAGAAGTGGGGAAATCATAGCTCGACTCTTCGCTCAAAGGTTGTGATTAGATAGTAGGCTAATTTCAATTGTAAATCCAGAATTAGCCCAAGGTCTAAGACTCAAGTGCGACCTGGTGGCTGATGGGTAACGCGCTCGCTCACGGAGCGGGCGGTTGCGGTTCGAATCCGGGTAACGACCTTGGGCAAGGTGTTTACGCACACGTGCCTCTGTCACCAAGCAGTATAATTTGGTACCAGCGTAAGCTGGGAAGTAAACGGCAAGTCCTGGAAAATCACTGGCTTCGTGTCCTGGACCTTGGGATTCGTCCATTGCCGGCTCAAGGACCAAGAAAAGGAGATGAGCGCCTCACCAACGGGCCTTCGGTCCTGGGATGACTTTACTTTACTTTACGAAGACTCAAACGTCCTGGAATTTAAGGTGGCTGCTGATGGCGATCATTGTGCTGGCAATGACGACTGATGCAAATATCGTTTCATTAGAAGGGCTTGAATATGATTTGCAGCAACAAAAGAATAATAATATTATTGTTAACTTCGCTGTTGACATGTGTCGTTTTAATTGCGAATTTCTGTTCTTACAGCTTGACACTTATTCGGAAAAACCGGACACAGGTAAGTGCACAAATCTGTTGAACTATGTGGGATATACGATATTAAGAGATGCATGGACGGACGGACGGACGGACGGACAGACAGACACACAAGACATACAGAAAGACAGCCGGAAGATGATGAAGTCTGTGACAACGACGACATAATAATAATATTATCCTAAAAAGCCGGACTACTATTAATGGGGTTCCGTCATCAGTTCGCTCTGTCATCCTCTCTGGTACCGTAGTCTTTCTTGGTCTTTCTCTCGGCTAAAAACTTGTCTTTTCTCTCGGGGTTGAACGCACTGGGAGCGCTTCTGAAAGGCTCTTGCTGCGAGAAGCGCTTTATAAATCGTCATATACAGTACAATGTGCATTGCAGATTATGATGATGATGATGATGATGATGATGATGACGACGACAACGACGACAACGACGACCACGACGATGACGATGACGATGACGATGACGATGACGACGACGACGACGATGACGACGACGACGACGATGATTATGATGATGATGATGATGATGATTATGATGATGATGATGATGATGATGATGATGATGATGATGATGATGATGATGATGATGATGATGATGATGATGATGATGATGATGATGATGATGATGATGATGATGGTGATGATGATGATTATGATTATGATGATGATGATGATGATGATGATGATGATGACGATGACGATGACGAGGACGAGGACGAGGACGATGACGATGACGATGACGATGACGATGACGATGACGAGGACGAGGACGAGGACGAGGACGAGGACGATGACGATGACGATGACGATGACGATGACGATGACGATGACGATGACGATGACGATGACGATGACGACGACGACGACGACGACGACGACGAGGACGATGACGATGACGATGACGATGACGATGACGATTACGATGACGATGACGATGACGATGACGATGACGATGACGATGACGAGGACGAGGACGATGACGATGACGATGACGATGACGATGACGATGACGATGACGATGACGATGACGATGATGATGATGATGATGATGATGATGATGATGATGATGACACCTGCTTTCACAGCTACTCTGCCTCCTCTACCAATAGGCGTAGGGAACATTTCAGCATTGGGGACGGGGCAATATTTTGCTTCTGGGTTCATAGTAGTGGGCCTTATTGCAGTTCCAGTACCAGGAAGATTGATCTTAAAATCAGCCAGAACTGTTAGTGAGAGTTTTAAGTCTTATTGTTTATTTTAAATACTTAATGCATCACCTGAACTCAAGTGTTATGCGACATATTATGAAATGGTGTCATTGTTATAATTATTGTGTACACTGTAGGCTCAGTATTATAGGGCATATACACTCCGTTTTTTGCTGATTCAATCAAGCAATCGTATAGATTTATGTAGCGCCTTTAGTGACTAATGCTCAGAGGCGCTCCCAACGTAGGCCTGGTCCAAAGAAAAGACTTAAGAAGACGAACGAAAGAGCCAGCAGAGTCACAGACAAGCGAGAGGAGAGCCGCGGGGAAGCTATTACAGACACATGAATCCACTACCGATAATGCTCCTCGCTGTAAGGTCACGTACGCAAAAAAGTACAAGCAAGTCTCCGCGGGTAGTTGAGCGCAGTTAACGGCGGCCCAGAGAGACAGAAGCGGGGTGAAAAGTTCGCATAGGTATAGGATGGAGCTTGAGTCAGTGTATACGACCGGGATAGGCCTACTGGCGACGGTGTAACCGCGAAAATATGTTAGTGCATGGCGGCGCTACAACAGGGCAAATCAGGACGAATGCCCTGAAAAATACATTAGCCCTGGTCGCTGTTTATTCCGCAAGAAAGCAACTAATTTTCCCTGTTTGTGGCATAAAATCGCTTCTGCTTGATTGTAAGAGTGCCTTGGCTATGTAGGCTATACCCTGGTTAGAAAAATGTCTGACCATGAATCACTTTAATATTCTTAAGCCGTAAAGCTATGATCGGTTAGGCTATACTTTAACACTAGACTGAAAATATTAAAAGGCCCGTTGATATTGCAAAGATAAATAATAGACGAGTGTCGATTCGTTGAATACAACACGTTTTATGTGTCATTTTGTCGTGCATCTGTATGGTTTGGATCCCACAGTTTACTGAACAGGGCTAAACTCCGATGTGCATGGGCGTGTAATGTAGGCTAAGCATTGCTTTATAATCTTCTCTTTTAGTGTTCTGCCATTGGCCCATTAGACAGGTGAAAGATTCCAACGGCACCATTCTTGTCTATTCTGTGCGTTTTCTTTGATTTCTTCATGTCCTCGATTGATCGTCCCTTTTATAATACGAAGCTTAGATAATAATAATTAATGCTTATAAATCTAGCGGTATAGCTTTAAAAGGTAGGGTAGATTAATCGAAGGCAATACCTTGCTTCGCCTATTGTATAAGCGTCAACAATGATTGTTGACGCTTATCGTAGGCTGTCTTACAACTAATTTTTCGCAACACCGAATTGCATGTTTCGCATCATTTAGGCTACCGGTAGCGCGATAGGATTGTTTGGACACATCTGTATAATGAGTGACGTGAGAAAGATCAAAGCACTAATGTTCGGACGAATGGATGGTACAAATATTATGAGAGGAAGACCTCATAGAGAGTGACTAGATGGCATCACCGGCTGGGGCAGAGCATCGCTCCAAGAGCTGAGCCACACCGAAATGGACAGAGGACGATGGAAGAGCCTATAGTGAAGATGGCATCAGACACCACAGGCGTTGAGTACTTGAGCCCATGGTTGCTGATGATGATGACCGGTAGCGCTGGAAACAGTCGGATATAGTAAAGGTCGAACAATAATATTAGGCTAAGGTTGCATTATGGTTCTCAGGCTTCAGCCACTATGCACACGAAGTGATTCCAGTTTCATATAAGCTTTATTGAGGCTGCGCTATAAAACGTGCAATCACATTGCTGCAGGTATCCCTGATCAACAGTGTCACATTCCGTTTACGTACCAGAAGAAGTTGTACATTGGATGCGGATTCAACCTGACTGGAGATGGATGCATGTACTGTCACAACGACAACTGGACGCTGGTACGATGTCAACAGCCGGCAAGTAAGTATGTGTAGCCTACATCTTTACATCATCAGACGACCCACCAGAGCATCAACGTCTATAGAGCATTATTATTAGTATTATTACGCTCTTGTGATTAATGGGTGAAATAATATAATTAACAGGGTGGACCAAAATAATACCACCAACGGTTTGGCCCACTAAGGTGTCGAACACCAGTTCAACTTCTACATGGTTAGGCTACCAGCTAGGTGTTCATAATCATCTGCTGGTGGCTATATCAACATCTGTTTCAGAGCCATTATAATATTGGAATTCGGCACCGACATTTGTAAGAATTAACGTAATTTATTTGCTTTTACGCTACCTTTTCTATGTCTCTGTTAAGTACTCAAATGAAAGTCGGAGTTTTTTTAATGAATATTTAGCCTAATCATTTTAAGGCTATGCCTACTGGTTTGGTTGATGGTTTCAGCTTTTGTAGCGCAGTCTATTCAGACGACCATTTCCATTCCAACTTTCCCTCAACCTGTTCCAGTTGTTTCTATCAATGGATGGATCGTTTTTCTTTATCGTTTCGATGGAAGCCTCCCATTCAACGAGACCTGGATCAATTATCGGGATGGATTTGGTGACCTGAATGCGGAGTTCTGGCTCGGCCTCGAGAAACTCACCCAGATGACTAACAACGGACAGTACAAAGTCCGCTTTGAGTACAAATCTATTCAGAACGAGTCCTGGTTCTCTACCGAATACGCAAGTATTAGGATCGATCCTGAATCGAAGTGGTACGCGATCCACGTCAGTGGATACGCCGGAGATGGTGGAAGTATATTCGAGTATCCGAATATTAATGGCGTCCAGACGGGGATGAATTTCACGACATGGGACGCCGATAACGATAGAAATGGGCCTGGCAACTGTTGTACTGCACCTGGTGCGGGAAAAGGAGGATGGTGGTACAATTTCTGTGGAGCCCACTCCTTCACTCATCCTTTCGGAACCGGTTGGTTCTACAGTCGGTATCTGGTCGAATTGGGATTGGCAACTGATACAAAATTGGATGGAGTACGAGCGATGATCCAGCACATTTAGTATAGTGCACAGGCAGGCAGCATTGAGTTTCAGGTCATGCATGCCATCATTAGATCTGATTAGGCTACATGTGTTTGGGTGCAACTATAGATGGTTAGGTCACCTAAGCTCATAATTATATTATTTCGTTTTTAACAACAACAAAACTTGTAGGGCATAATCGTTACTCTCCTGAATAATGCAAACATCTGCGTTTGCCGGACCAGCTCTTAATTATTACTTTAAGGGGCATATCAAATTTCGCCTGTCTTGAGTATTGCACATGCACACGAAACTATTGAATAATCATAATTACCGGTATGTAGTCTAGCTATTCCTTTACATTCGACATATAACTTCTGCCAAAGGTTTCACAATTTCACCCTTCCCGATAAAGACTCGACTCGACCCCCAAGAATGTCATATAAAACATGTATTATGCGCCCAGGCTTACCGTCAACCAACAAACTCGACCATATTATATGCTAGGTGGGGCTACTGAGCAGCCATAGCCTTCCGTCGTTTCTGTAATTCAGAACATTGTAGACCTGTAGCCTACATCTTGACCCTACCTGCATGCGGAGGCTAATGCTAGACTTTGAGCAGGACATCCTATTCAATATATATATATATATATTATATATTATATTATATATATATATAATAGGCCTCATCGTTTTATAATTAATTTTAATAGAGGTAATAGTTGTCAGTAAGCTTATGTTTTAGACGCTGCTTTTGAGTTTACTTTTGAAGCCCTTGACTTCAAGAGTCATTGCTTCGGCGACCCATAATGTCAAAAAGTTGGACAGCACGTACTTAAAGCATAGATCAATAATGTTTTAAGCTAACATAGGCCTAAATATAGATCCATGTAGGATACCGAGCTATTGCCTATTAATACAGTCCAATGAATCAATGACTGATTTTATCTCAACTGAATAGTTGCCCTTAGCAAATAGAAAACGAAGTTAACCATTTCTTTATTGTTTACTGATGTATGTATGTATGTATGTATGTATGTATGTATGTATGTATGTATGTATGTATGTATGTATGTATGTATGTATGTATGTATGTATGTATGTATGTATGTATGTATGTATGTATGTATGTATGTATGTATGTATGTATGTATGTATGTATGTATGTATGTATGTATGTATGTATGTATGTATGTATGTATGTATGTATGTATGTATGTATGTATGTATGTATGTATGTATGTATGCATGTATGTATGTATGTATGAGCACTTGTTATAGCATCCCTTCAAGATTTATACTAAGAGGCGCTCCCAACTACAACGTGGACACTCAATCGGAGTTTTACACCGAAGCACATGAGTAATTGCAAGTGAAGGACTTGCTCATGGCAGTCCTACGCAGAGGCTTGAGGTGAATTTGAACCTGCAGCCTTCCTACACCACTGCACCCCACATTGCATGCGATTCTTTTGTTACCATGCAGTCCACTATGTCCAAGATCAGAATTTCAAGGCACATAAAATTATATTTAGCTCCGTTATCTACAGTAGGCCTATGCGGACTACTCTTCCCCGGACGATTCATCCACGGACCGTTCGTTATACACAAGGAGTAGGATATTACATCTGTGGTTCTGTTTAAAAAGGTAAATCTATTACACTGTACCCTGCAGAGAAATTTTGTTGCATGGACGGCCATACATTTCTGCATGGACGCCGTCCATGCAGCCTTAGATGGCGTCCAGGCAGTGCTGGTGGCCAAATAAATGGCAGGATGGTGCCTAACCTCGGAAATAAGTGCCTGGATGCCGTCCATGACCGTCCTGCCATGCTTTAAGCCCTATTGTATTGTATTGTATAAAAACATTTATAAAGCGCCTCTACTAGGTTGAACCGTTCAGAGGCGCTCCCAGTGCGCAAGGCCACGAGAGAAGAAATAGGTTTTAAGAAAAGAAAATGAGGAGGAGGGATTACCTGTCAGAAGTTGAGATCGAGTAGAGGGAGAGAGCGTATTCCAAAGAGAAGGGCCAATTGATGTAAAGGAACGGGACTGAGCCATAGCCGTTCTAGTAGGAGGTACTAGAAGTTCAAGTCTGTCTAAAGAGCGGAGTGGACGATGCGAGGAGGCTGAAACTGGCCTGCGAATTCCATTGGTTAGATATTTTGGGGCAAGACCCCGTTGTGCTTTAGAGACCAAAATGAGAATTTTGAACTTAATGCGCGCAGTTAGAGGAAGCCAATGGAACTGCTCAAACATAAAAGTAGAGATATGAGAGTAGCGTGGAAGGCGTGCAATTAATCGGGCAGCTGCGTTAAAGACCGACTGCAAAGGTGAGAGTCTAACCTTGGGAAGACCAATTAGAAGAGAATTACAGTAGTCAATTCTGGAGCAAATGAAAGCATGGACCAAAGTGGTAAAAACAGAAGGCGAAACAGAACGCCGAATTGCCCTTAGACGCCTTAAATGAAAATATGAAGAGCGTGTAAGATTAGATATATGGTCTTTAAATGAAAGGGAACTATCTAGAGTAACACCCAGATCACGAACAGTTGAGGAAAAGGTATAGTGAGGAAATAATTCAGAGAGCAGAACAAAATCAATTTTCAAAAGCTGCTGAGGTGTGCCGAACCAAATAAACTGCGTTTTGGAGGCATTAAGAGAGAGACGATTTGACGACATCCAGGAGTGTAGGGAATGTGAGAGAGACTGGATGCGTTCAACTAAAAGTAGCTGGGATGAAGGAGACCCATGGACATATGCTTGCACATCATCTGCAAAGAGATGACCGGCTGTTCCAGAGAGTGGCTGTAAGAGGGAATATCAATATTAGTACAAAATGAAAATTTGGTTCGCTAAATTATTGTTAATTACATTTTCGCTAGGCTCTCACTCGGTAACTGCAATCACAAGGTCACCAAGTCTAAAAAGATGCAAGCAACCCAGTAATCATAACGCGATAGAATTTTTAGTCTTCGCTTGCAAGATAATAATAATAATTATTATAGTCTTATCACAAAGAAGTCGATGACAGAATGACACACCAACACAGCACTATGGAAAACTCATATGCAAATGCATGTTATATATATATATATATAATGTCACACATATATATATATATTATATAAATTATATATATATTGCGGCTCTGCTGTTGCCGCTGACGTCCTAAAAGTATATATATATAAACAATAATAATACAATTTCGTTCACTGCCCATCAAAGCTGGTGGACTGGGCATCCGATCTGTAACCTTGCTGGCATTACCCGCCTTTCTTGCCTGGCATCCGCCGCAGGTACACTTCCGCTCGTCAATCATGCTAGGTGACTCAATCCCTGCCGATCAACAACATGGGGAGATGTTGTCCCGCTGGCTAATGGCCAGTTCAGTGCAGCTTCCAGACAGCAGTGTTGCCCACAAGCAATCATCTTGGGAAAAACCACTGACCGATAAGATCATATCTGACTTATGCACTGGGCTTCAGGACCCACTCCATCAAGCGCGTCTCAGAGCTGTCTCTGCCCCGCACGCGGGCGATTGGTTGCTGGCTCTCCCCATAACCTCGTGCGGGCTCAGACTTGACGACGACTCAGTCAGAGTAGCGGTTGGTCTCCGGCTGGGGGTTCCTCTCTGTGAACCGCACAGATGCCCTTGCGGCTCTGCTGTTGCCGCTGACGGCCTGCACAGGCTCTCCTGCTCTTTGGGTCCAGGTCGTTCATCCAGACACGCGACCTTGAACGATATAGTCTTCCGCGGTTTGACCCGGGCTGGTTTCCCTTCCACTAAGGAACCCGTTGGCCTGTTAAGGGCTGACGGCAAGAGACCGGATGGCCTCACTCTGATACCGTGGCGTGCTGGTCGCTGCCTTATTTGGGATGGGACCGTGACCGACACCTCAGCCGTTTCTTATCTACCCGACACTTCTCGGGTGGCGGGTGCGGCGGCCGAGAGAGCAGCGGCCCTCGAACACACAAAATACGGTCAATTGTCTGAAACTCACCTTTTTTCCCTTGGCTTTCGAAACTCTAAGCCCATCAACAACGAGGGCTTGACTTTCCTTTCTACTCTAGGACAGAGCATAAGCACCGCAACTGGGGACGTCCGCGAAACGTCATATCTGTTTCAACCATAGGTGCAATCACGTCCTAAAAGTTGGGGGGGGACCATAATGAATCACGTCCTAAAAGTTGGGGACCATAATAAAGTTAGGGGACCACTCAAAAGTTGGGGGACGCGTCCCGTGGGTCCCATAGGGTGGTTGCGCCTATGGTTTCAACGGAAGAGAAATGGAATCTGGATGAAGGTGGATTGACGAAATAACGCATGAGAAATAAAAACTGGATGAAGGTATTTCTAGATTTGAAATAGAAGCTGGATTGATGAAAAACGCTTAAAGTAATGGAAGCTGGATGAGAGTATCTTTATATCTGAAATGGAAGCTGGATTGACGAATATAACAAGCAAGAAATAGAAGGTATTTTTAGATGTGAACTAGAAGCTGGATGCATGTTGAAATACATGAATAAAAATCATCAATCCAGCTTCCATTTAAGCTAGAAAACCATTTAACTTTTTTCATGAATCCAGCTTCTATTTCATCAAATCGATTCGTCTGTAGACCAGTTGTCGTTAGATCAGTGTCTCGCAAACTTTTTTAACTCCCGGCACACTCAGCAGATAAATTTTGTATCGCGGCACACCAATTAAAATTTATTACAATTGCAAAGCCAACGGCAATAATTACAGTTTGTCATATTTTTAGCTTGTCATTTTAGTCTAGCTCTAGCAATAGCGAAACTAGAGCACATTTTTCATTGAATAATCATCACTAATGCGACGAATGAGCTTGTTTACGAGAGCATATTAACTCGAGACGCGGTTCGATAGCTGACAAGCAGACACGCATTTCATCATCCACCATCTGTAGTCGCTCTCGTTTTTTCGATTTCATTTCTGTTAGAACAGAAAATCCAACTTCGCAGAGGTAAGACGATCCAAACGGCAGCAAACACTTGATTGCTTTCGTGCTCAAGTCTGGATATTGGCTAAGAATTGAGATCCAAAAGGCTGACAACTCTTGATCAGCGAAAGAGCCTCTGTGAACCAGATCGTTCTTAAGATCGACGAGACTCTCTTCTTCAGCCATCGTTAGACCGGTAGCCTACATTCGTGATTTACGAATGGATTAATGACCCATTCATACTCTTTTGTCTCCAGTGAAGGAAAGTATTTGGCGAATGCTAACGCGAGATTTTCCAGCGTCTCTCTAATTTTTCCAATTAGCATGCTCTTGTGTGGAGAAGCATCGATACCTGGAAAGGTGTGAATTGCTTGTATTCTTAATCCACAGTTGTAACTTTTCGCTGAATGCCTTAAGTTTCCCTGTGATTGTGATTATGTTTTCTTTTGCGCCTTGAAGACTCAAATTTAAGGTGTTCAACCTTTCGAAAAGGTCGTTGAGGAATGTCACTTCAAGCCACCAAATTTCGCCGTGAAGAAATTCAAAACCAGAAGTCACAGTATCAGTAATAAAGGAAACGATTTCAGTTCGCAGAACGAGAACACGTGCGAGCACTTTTCCTTTCGAAAGCCACCGTACGTCTGTATGATATAGCAGACACTTGAACACAGAACGAGTTAACTATGTAGTCTATGTTTGTATCTCCATAATAATGACGTCGAGAAGAGCAAATAACATAGAGTAGAATCAGTAGAACAACGTCACTAGAGTTTTTACTTTGATCACTTGACATCGAATAACTGAGGAGAAACTATTCTTAAACATAAAAACATCGGGAAGCCGAAAATTGTATTTATCATATTTATGAAATAATTTCTTCTAAAGTCAATTAAAAGACTACAAATTTTAGGTTTCTCTCGCGGCACACCTGAAATCTCACGCGGCACACTAGTGTGCCGCGGCACACAGTTTGCAATACACTGGGTTAAATAAAGGAGTTCATTTTTCATTTTTTAATGTGTATGCACGGATTTGGATTTTAAACTGAGCGAGACTCCTGGATGCACGAATACTTTCCGGTATGTTATTCCATAAAAGAGGACCCTGATACTTAGATCTAATAGAAAACTTTCTAGTGTTTTTGCAAAGACACTTATGTAGGCTCTATTATTTCTAGTGCCTTTAGTATATAAGTTAGGTCTAAAATAGGATGAGAATGCAAGTGGAAGAAGGCTGTTGTCATACTTATACATAAATGTACTAGTTTGGATGAATTTAATTTGGGATATTTTTAACACGTTCAATTGTTGATATAAGGGGCTAGTGTGAGCCTTAAAGGGAGATTTAGTAATAATTCTTATGACTTTTTCTGCAGTCTATTTAGCTTAGGCCTAGTTAGGTGAGTGTCATATGTAGATGTCCAAATGAGATTGCAGTAACTTAAGTATGGGTGTATAAGTGTAAAATATAATGTTTTTAGTACATGAGGTGGAAGGAGATAGGCTATTCTGTGAATTATGCCTATATTTTTTGAATTTTTTTTAAAATCTCAGCTGTGTGTATATTCCATTTTAAGTGCTGGTCGATGTGTACACCCAGGAATTTAGATGAGTATACTTGCGGTATTGATATATTATCAATTAACAAGTTACTACCAGGAGGTGGAGCAAGGTTTTTTTTACTAGATCCAAAAATTATATAACTGGTTTTTGCAATATTTAGTGAACGCTTTTTGGCTCTGAACCATTCACTGGCCATTTCTAGGTCGTTATTCGCTATTTTAATTAGCTGTTCATAAGAGGGATGGGAGTAAAAAGCATTCGAATCGTCAGCAAATAGGATGTAATGTAAAAAAAAGTTGCAGAGCTAGGGAGGTCATTAATGTATATTAGAAATAAAAGAGACCCCAGGATTGAGCCTTGGGGGACCCCAAAAACAATTTTTTGGAAGCTGGATAATTTCCCATTGCATGAGACTTGTTGGTGGCGGTTAAGTAATTTGTAAACCATGCAAGTGCGATACCTCTGATCCCATAATTCTCAAGTTTATTTAACAGGATATTATGGCTGACGGTATCGAAAGCTTTAGCTAAGTCGAGAAAAATGCCAATGGAATATTCATTATTAACCATAGCATGAGATATCTTGTCTTGTATATCCAGTAATGACATAAAGGTTGAGTGTTCTGTTTGAAAGCCATGTTGAAAGGGGTATAATATTTTGTTCTGGGTGATAAAACAGTAGAGGCGGTCGTAAATTACCCTCTCAAAAAATTTAGAAAAAATGGTAGTAGGCTATAGAGATTGGTCTAAAATTTGAAACCTCATTTTTATTACCTTGCTTATGGATAGGTGTAATTTTTGCTAATTTTATGTCCGATGGGACTATTCCAGTTCTAAGTGAACAATTTATCACCTCGCTAAGTGGAGATGCTAATAAGTCCATGAGAGAAGACAATATATGTGGATTCAAGGCCTACATGTAGTCTAGCTTGTCTTTGTTTGTTTTGTTTGTATGCACACTTGTTATAGCGCCTCTTCCAGCTCTCAACCGCTACTCAGAGGCGCTCCCGACTACAGCGCGGACACTGCATCGGAGTTTCACGCCGAAGCGCTGAGCAATTGCGAGTGAAGGACTTGTCCAAGGTCCCTACGCGGCGAGGTGGATTCGAACCTCGAACCTTCCGGCTTCAAGGCAACGACGCCACCACTACACCACCACGCCCCACATTCAACATATAACCTTTACATTCAACATATAACTTTTGCCAAAGTTCTCACAATTTCACCCTTCCCGATAAAGACTCGACTCGACTCCCAAGAATGTCATATAAAACATGTATTACAGGTCTAGGCCTACTAGCAAGCTCAACCATAGGTGGGGCTACTGAGTAGCCATAACCTTCCGTCGTTTTTGTAATGCAGAACATTGTAGACCTGCACCTGCTGCTGCGCATTCATTGTCTATTGAAATAAACGAATGTATGGCCTACATGCATTCATTTATTCATTCGTTCATTTTACGTTATCGCAGATTTTGTTACCGGTACTGTATAGGCTACTATGTAGGCCTATAGTTGTATACTATGTATACTATGTAGAGTCATAGGCGCCCTCAGACAGCTTTGCAAGAGGGGCAAAACTATCAAAACACAATGGTCACGTTTCAATTTTTCGCAATTTAGGAAAATAAACAGCTGGAAATTAAGAACATGGACATTTTGCATGGAGGGTTCAAGTTATGAAGTTTGAAATTTTAAAACGATATCGAAGTAAAATCATAATTAGGTCACCACTGTAGGCCTATATGCTACATAGCATATAGAAAGCGATCTGAGCACTATGTGGACACATTAACTAGAAAAATGTTTGTTCTTAATTAAAATTAAATTTCTTTGTTTTACTTTGTTGCTATCATTAGTGGTGTAGTAGGCTACAAAGAATTCTGTTAAAGCCAAAAAGGTTTATTTTAGGTAGAAAAATTCCTGTCAATTTTCCAGAGCGAAAGCTAGGTGCCCATCGTGCCCCTACCTGCATGCGGATGCTAATGTTAGAGCATGACATCCTTTTTAAGCGGTTGCATGCTACATTTGGGTTGTCTGGAAATCTGTTTGAGTGGATTGACTCTTTTCGTTATGGACGTATAGGCTACAATACAATACAACTGCTGCAATTTGATACCGCCCTTTAATTTGTGCAAAGCTCAGAAGTGCCACACCTCAAATGCACAACTGCAATTATTATTGCAAAGCAATAATTCAATTGTGAGTGAAGGAGTTACTCAAGGTTACTAGTTACTCAAGGTTACTACGCAGTAACTGCCTCGGACGAGAATCGAACCCGTGCACTCCGCGTTAGAGTCTGACCGCTCTAACCAATATGCCACCGTGCCTCACCTCTCAGTGTGGTCCATGGCTCGACTAGTACTCGGTGGGTCCCGTATGCGGTCTGCCTCAAGGTTCTGTGCTTGGCTTTCTGTAACACATTATTTAGCCTATAGGCCTGCACCTCCCTAGCTCCGACCCTGCCCTGCTCCTTGCGGAACATCGTGCCTTGGGCAAACTTTGTGCAGATGTTACTCAGGCGCATGCACTGCCTTCCATTTAATGCTACTTACAGCTAAAAGCTATGGATGAGGCTTGTACTGATTGATTTCCAGTAGCAAGAAACGGATCCAAAGGCGGTATTCAGAATTTCAGATCAGATTCCACAGCCCGCGAACCACCACCCGACTCCCCCGTGCTGCTGCGAGTAACGAGCTGTACCAAACTGGTCGTTGTTTCTATCGTACGTGGAGAAGTTCTTGTGGTTTTGCCATGCGGATGTAGGAGGGTTCTTGTTCATGGCATCTCCGGCGTCTCCGCTGAATCCGTCCAGATGAATGGTGTACCAGTTGGACTCAGGATCGATTAGGATCGAGTCGTACTCGGCTGAGAACCAGGACCCGTTCTCAACGGACAACATCTCGAAACGTAGACGGTAGTTTCCGCTGTAGGTCAGTTGGTGCATCGATTAACACTTAGTACAGGAACGGGAGTGGAGAAATTTGGAACTGTGATGGTAGTGAGATATATGGTCGGCTTGAATTCTGCAACGTCATGCGATATAGGATGTTGACACATGCGAATTTTGTAATAAAATATAGCAGCCACAAAAATCCTAATAATGTAGTCTATGAACATGCACTTGTTATAGCGCCCCTTCAAGATAGCAACTCAGAAGCGCCTCTGACTACAGTTGGAACTGTGCTGGTAGTGAGACTTAGTGTGAGTCTGCAATATCAGAAGTCGATTTCAGACCTTTGACACGCAGATTTTCTGATCAGGCAATTTAGCAACCGCATGCTATATTATCCAGCATGCATTTTAAAGATAGATTGTAGGCCTATCATCGCTAAAAGAATTCAAACATCAAACACAAGCGTGACTTACACGCATAAACTAGCGCGATCTTCCCATTGCAAAACAATTGATCAAATAAGAAAGCGATCAAGTCATCGTTATCATTTTACAATCATTAGGCCTACCATCAGCTTAGCACGATTTAACTGAAGCAAATCAGTCAGCGTTTGGTGCTGATGGGTTGATAGGTTGGTGAGTAATTATCAGTCAGTCAGCCAATCAATTAATAAGTCAGTCTCCGGAAAAACGTAATTTTTCCCCGGCCAAAAATGTTGATGACCTATTTTTTAGGTATTCGATTGAAATTTCGGGATAAGAGCCATTTTCCACGAAAAAAGTATCACTCTAGATCTTCTTGGGGAGGCTAGGCCCGTGAAAAGATAAAATTTTAACGGTAAAAAGATGAATCTGGGCCTCCTTGGGGGCTTAGCCCCTCATAGCCCTGATGAACTCCGCCCATGTTCTAGAGACTACATTGTATTTCGAATGAAATGAAGCAAAAATAATTTACGGCGTAATTAGTGTGAAATCAGAAGAATGGACCTCTGTGTCTCATGGTTAGCCTACAGCAGCTGAATAAATTGAACAAAAGGTTTTTTAAAAGATTGTTACCTGGTACCGGTGGCGTAGGCAAGGGGGGTTTCGGGGGTTAAACCCCCTCCCATTGGCTCCGAAAAAGGTTTTTTAAAGGTTATTTTTCCATTTAAGTAAGAAAAAAAGAAAAAAACAGGGTTTCCGGCCATAACCCCCCCATCAAAAATTCCTGGCTACGCCACTGCCTGGTACTTAACATGTAGCATTTCAGATTATACTCTGATATCAACCACGCAAAGAATTGCGGAAAGCGGAATGATCCAGAGATTTTCAATGCTGCTGGTTCTTCCACATTATGTGGCGTTGGTGTTGACCAATCCTAGAAGTAACCTACTTCTAAAATGGGGGAGGGTCCGTAGCTCAGTGGAGAGAGCTGGTCGATAAACTGAGAGTCATAATCGCGACCCGGGTTCAAGCCTCGCTCAGTGCAAAAAAATTATTTGCATTTTCTGTTAGCTGCCAGTGGCGCTTTCTGTTGTGTTGTTTGCCTCGGGTCTGTTGAAAATAAGATCGCCCCTCCCACTCCTGGCTTGGCCGAATCAGGAGCGTTCTAGCACTTAGGCCATTTGTGTTAAGTTACCGAACCTGTTGTAGCCGACCTGCGTGTCGTGCGAAGCTGGCCGTATTTCGTATAGCCTAACTTGTACCTGTAATCGTTCTGCGGTCTGTCAGATTGAATGCCAGTAAACGAATATTATTAAAATGAGAACAACTTGTGTGTTGGTGTTTGCACATGTAAATGAAGTCCTGCACATGTTCACGAGAGTCTAGCATGCATTGAGATTTCATAATCGTCGATTTTATACTTTACTAGCTGAACTACCCGGCGTTGCCCGGGTAATTTCGATTTTTAGTCCCCAGCCACGCTGACCCCGCTTTCACCCCGCCTTTCTCACCCAGCCTTCTTCCATCGGCCCCAACCCGGTCTCAGTATGGGGTGCCTGGCGTTGTCCGTGAAATGTAGGTTTCTCGCCCCAACCCAGCTCCCACTCGCTCCTGCGGGGCGGGTTCGCCACCCCTCCGAGGTGGCCTGCATTTGCCGGTGAATTTTAGATCTTTTGCCTAAACCTGTCCGCCTTAAATAATGTCCAGATGGCCTATGTACGACGACACGGTATATTAATTACCGGTATCCATTGTCATTATCTTGTCCAAACTTGCGATTAACCGTTCATAATTATTATCAATATTTTTAGTATAGGCCTAATTTTGCGAGAGCGGCGCGCTATAAAATCGGTCGTCTAAAGTGAGGTCAAAAAGTGATGACGTCATAAATCTCTGGGTTCTTTAAAAAGTGATTCGGCGACCAATCGTTAAATAGGCCTACTGCGTTAGCTTACGGATAAAAAAATAAATGTTTCAAACTCGGGAAAAGGTAAGCTTTTGGCTCGCGAACTCCCCCTATAGGTTTGCTATGGGGTGCTAAGAAGTTGTTTTGTAAATTTTTTGAAAAGATCGGTCGCGTGGATCAGAAGATATTTGTCCCAAAACAATGTTACATTTTCTCTTTTCTAGGTTTAGATCAGTGTTTCCCAAAGAGGTTTTCATTTTAATGGTTTGTGTTCCCGACGAACATATCCATAAAGAAATTGCAGGTCCTATATCATAATAGGCCTATGTGAAACCTGGAAGCGAACTTGGTTAAATACACTCGCCATAAAGAGTAACAATTCGAATCGAAACTCATTCAAAGTGGCCGAAACCCAGCTAACTTTCTAATGAGCATCATGCATTTCTTTTTGGCAAAAACGTCGAACTCACAAACAAAGCTGAATTTCAATTAAATTTCAATGATTGATTTCGGAACCAAAAAGCTAATAATTTCCACCACAGTGGCTGTCGCCAATTGTACCGTTACCGTGCTTCTGCCATTTGCTACAACCGAAATAATTATTTTGTGCAAACTGGATTTTAATGTTAGCTATAAAAATCGATTAAATGCCGCAACTGACAGCAATTGGAATAAGGCTTTCTGGCAACAAGCCAGATAAAAAAAATATCATGGGAGGAAACCAAAGCAATGTGCACATCAAATCTACTTGAACTCCCAGTATCATGGGGACCGACTCCATGAGTCGTGATTTTTAAAACAGGAATTTTATTTTTCATATGAGCCTTTCCAAGAGAAGTATTTTACAATAGCTGCTTAAATAAATCTGAGCTTAGTTAGGCCTGTATTAGAAGGCTTTTCAATCGCTCTGTGTGTCTCAATGCATTTAGTTGAGATTGGGGCTCCGCCAGAAAATATGAAGATGCAAAGGGTTCCGCGACCAAAACGTTTGGGAAACGCTGGTTTAGATGATCAAGACATCAGATCGTGCTAAACGGATAAACTCTGCGTAGGCTACATGTAGGCCTACAAAGTAAATTAGGCATATAATACTGACCGAAGTTGACTTGTTTAGGTGGGGTCTTTTTGCCCACCCTGTATTTCAAGTCGAATTAAAAGTGCCTGTGCTCGTTGTGAGTCTGTATTATCTGCTCGTTGTGAGTCTGTATTATCTGTTCCATTTGCTTCAGCATTGCCATTTGCCAAGTGGACGTGTTGAACTTCAAGCTTCAATTTATTTTCCATCTCAGATTTCTGTTTTGTGTCTGCTTTGATCTAAATCGACCAGAGACCTGAGTAGACCTCTTCGTAAAATACGATCAAAAACACGCACACAAACTAGATGCAGGTTGAGTCTGATTTCCTGCTTCATGTTACTTGTTTGATCATAGTCTCACACAGGTAGCCTAGAGGCTATTCAGATATTATTTTATACGTCATTGCTTTTCTACTATGCAACGTCCCACTTTTTTGTCTAAACGGTCACTGCAGTCCTTCTTAGCGTGTTATTGTCAGTAGCCAATTGAGACATTGAAAGACTGACCCAACCAGGGGTTTCACATAAGTGCAGAATAGACTATAGGATATCGATTTTTGCAGCAGAGACTGTATAGGCCTTGCGAGGTTGCTTGCAAGTGACTAGGGTTTGCAAACAGACTGTCGAGTCAGATAATATCTTTCAATCCCTTCAATTAGGCTATGTTTGTTCTTCGTTAAAGATCAAACGGAGCAACATGTTCACATTGAACAATGAAAACTTGTGCGTTTGAAGATATCAATAGATGAAAGAAGCACACTTTGAACAGAACCGCCGTTGATCGTAAGGTTCTATTCTTGAGAAAAAATCAGCGGAGAAGTGATGAATTTTTGAGTAGCATGAACTGGAAAAGATCAAATGAAAACTGTTTCGTTTTGTGTCTATTGTTTTGAGGTCATTTTAGAGCTGAATCTTTCAAGAATCAAGGTTCTTCGGTTGGCAAATGAGTAAAAATTTAGTAAACTAGATTTTATGGTTGGAACGCAAACATCTTTGAGGTTTCACGTAGCACAGCAAGAACAATCTTAGCTAGACACACACACACACACACACACACACACACACACACACACACACACACACACACACACACCATATTAAGGTGTGAGAGGCATATACCGAAGAAAGAGATTTGTCAATATATTGGCGTTTGTTCCATTTCGCACAACTATCGCTAGTCGCTTTGTGATTCTTTCTTCTGCCTATAACTTTGCACGCAATTTGCACCAGCGTAGGTCACGTGGGATGACGTCACTCTCGACTGCTCGTTGCCCTTTGATCTGATGACTCATGAGGTTATTGAAGGAAAGCAGAAGGTGACTTTCTAGTACTGTTCTCTTGGCCTGCGTCTCAGTGGCGTAGCCAGTTATTTTTTCATGGGGGGGGGGGCAGTGGGGTGGCAGCTTAAGACGATGGGGTGGCTACCGTTGGCAATTAAAGCGTGCATTGGCATCGGTATATTGCCATAGACTATGTATTTTTAGATTTTGGATGTATTACAGTATTGGACATAATACGCATGCAAGCCTCACTAGTTTGTCTGTCCCACAGTGCACTATAGTGGCCTGTCCCACTTTCCCATCACCCACCCTATAAGAAGTTGTACAGGAAGTTGTATAAAAAATAAAATAAGTCAGAAATTATATAACATTTTTTAATTCTTTATCACTTGTAAAAGTAAAAAGTAAAACAAACGCAGGGATTGGGGGCAGCTGGGGTGGCAGCCCTTTCATTTGGGGGGCAGCTGCCTCCCCTTGCCCCCCCCCCGTAGTTACGCCACTGCTGCGTCTGTAATAGATGCTATAACGATTATGCTGTACAGCATTTCTACTTGCATGGTATCACAACTAACTGATGCATCGAGGCAAAAGTCAAACTCGGATAGGAAACTGACTGATACTGCTCGACGACAGTTTGAATCTGTTCGACTGGCGTCTGAGATCGTTCATCAACAGGCTCAGCAGACAGTTAATATTTTCAGGAACGTATTGAAGAATCCATCCTGGATTTAGATCAGTGGCGTACCGGTAGCGTATAAGCTTACCACGTGTGCAATGTGTGCAAAGCACACGGTCCCACGACCTCCAGGGACCCAAAGATTGTTGAATTAGTTATGTATCCTAATTGGTAATTCGCATTCTGTTGTGACAGATGTAGTTTTTGTGAACGCTATTGCATTAGGCTACTTCGTTAACTTTACTGACTCTGTCAAACGCCGTGCTGTGAACATGGAAAACTATGCTGAACTTTTAAATTATGAAGTTCTCGCAGTACAAAGATCGTTGACATGTTAACGCACAGTCCAAGACGGAGTTCAAGGACAGCGAATCCGAAGGAGCATCAAGGGCGCATAGCTACGATCCAGGTGAAGCGTCCAACACTTGGAGCATGCGCACGCCATGATAGATAGCGTGCGCATGTCCAAGAGCAAAGTAGAAAGTCGCCCAATGAATCCACTTAGGCTACTGACCATTGTCACAGATTAAATCTTAAAGGCGATTTCATCCAATATTTCTGACTGTCAGATCTCCTGAGGCCACAGCTCTGTGAAATTTATTTTGCTCGCAAATAAGTTAAGGCATCAAGTCAGCAACGATGACGGTAACCTGTCGTATTTAGCCATTCAATGAAATCGTGGAGCGCATGTTCACCAGGCCAACCCAGTAACAAAAGAAAGCTTAGAATTTATTAGCTTGGGCTCGTTCCAGGATGCTAGACAGTGCAATTGGACAGTATAATAGCTTTCGATCGATGTGGGCATGTCAAAACCACTACAGTTTCAGTGCTGACCATGGGCGGAGTTTGGTTTCCGTTCTTGGAGGGGCTAAATTTTTTGGGACTGAGACTAGGTCCAGAACGAGCGCGCCGAAAAATATTTTCTCGGCCCAAAAAAGCTTATGACCTTTTTTAGTCCCCGGTCTGAAATCTCGCCGAAAAATTCTAATTTTCCTGGCCAAAAAAGTTGATGACTTTTTTAGTCATTGGTAAGTTTCACGTTCGTGAACAGAACCATTTCCGAAAACATTTCTGAGTCTGCGCCTTCTTGGGGGGGGGCTCTAAGCCCGGGAAAAGATACCATTTACACGGTAAAAATGACTCTGGGTCTTCTTGGGGAGTTTAGCCCATTAGCCCCTGATAAACTCCGCCCTTGGTGCTGACGTTCTTTGTCTGAGTGTGCATTGTTAGCTCTGATATGCCACAAGGTATGTTTTGTCACGAGAAACAATAAATCAATGCTGACGTTAGAAGACCAGTTCATTAAAAAATTCACGAACTATAGAACAGCAACTATGGATCTATCAAACGTCAATTATGTCATCACGTGTTACCGTTTTGGCAACGACAGAGATTGAAAAGCGCCGAGTGCCAATAGCAGTTCACATTTGCGGTTAAGCCTGTCCTATTTGCAATTTGTCCCATTAAAACTCATTCCTTGTAGGTTTTTACTTTTCTAACGTCTGTTGCTTACTTTAAGCATTTGTGGTGCTAAGTGTTTTTTATGTTCACACGTTTGTTATATTTATGGCCGTGTAGAGGCCTGACTAAACTGCGCAAGGCGTGTAAATGCGCTCAAAATGCAAGGTTTGAATCGTATGATAACTTTGTTACTGTTTGAGATAATACGATGTTGCATTGGGTCAGGCTCGTATAGACTATATAGGCACACATAATATATACAGTGAACACTGGAGGAAACGATGACTGATGGAGAACAGGAAGCGTTGGAGGAACATAGCCGACCATCGGATCGAGGATGGCTAGGAACAGGAACAGAACAGAAGAGACACGTTGGGCCACAAAGATGCTTTATACGGGTGCACATAGGCAGAAAGTCCAGGAGAGGAGCCATTGTCAACAGAAATCGCATCACATGATTATAGGCCTACAAGGCTACAACACAAAGGCAATCTGCTCAATTGACTGTATACATCTAATCCTAAATTGTCCCGCATCCACAAATTGGTCGACGTGGTAACGCACATGAGCAGAATGTTCGAAGAGCAAAAGGCTCTCTGCAGCCTATGCCAGTCTGAACATTATGCGGGATCCATTTAGCTTCGAAATCGATCCAAGACCGAGTTCCATAATTGGTCTCCAGTAGTAAGAAACTGATCCAAACGCAGCATTTAGATCACAGGATCCACAGGACGCGTGCCACCACCCTACTCCCCCGTGCAGCTGCGAGCAGCTACCTGTAACAGACTGGTCGTTGTCTCTGTCGTACGTGGAGAAGTTCTTGTGGTTTTGCCATGCGACCGCAGGAGTGATCCTGTTCATGGCATCTCCAGCGTCTCCACTGAATCCGTCCAGATGAATGGTGTACCAGTTGGACTCATGATCGATTCGGATCGAGTCGTACTCGGCAGAGAACCAGGACCCGTTCTCAACGGACAACATCTCGAAACGTAGACGGTAGTTTCCGCTGTAGGTCAGTTGGTGCATCTTCTCCAGGCCGATCCAGTAGTCAAGTGTTGGGTCGCCAAACCCATCGCGGTACTCGTCCCACGTCCGGGTGAAGTTGATGGAATTGTGGATGCGACTGGAAACGACGATCCATCGATTAACACTCATCAGAGGAACGGAAGTGGAAAAAGTTGGAACTGTGATGGTAGCGAGACCTAGGATCGGCTTGAAATCTATAATGTCAGACGGTACAGGATGTTGACAATAAAATGTAACAGCGGCAAAAAATTCCTATTGACGTGCAATTGTTATAGCGCCCCTTCAAAATAAATTACAACTCGGAAGCGCCCTCTAACTACAGAAGTTCAACGCCGAAGTGCATAATATACTTAAGGATCAATGGCATGTCGCAATGGAGTGGAATATTACCCACAGACATGGGTGGAGTCTTTGAGGGGTAGAGGAGGTCCCTCCAAAGTGTGTGGCGGGGACGGAAATGCTCACCCCCAATATTTCAGAAATATTTCATAAGTACCATTATAAATTTCTAAAGTCTTACCCCACTGTTTTACCAAAATGAGCAATTTAAAAAAATGACAGCTTAAATGCTACCATTACAGTGTGCAAATTAAATTAAACAAGCGGAGGAGACATAATATATTGAAGTTCTGAAACCATGTCTCTGAGCACTGAAATCGTGAGTAGTTTCCTTAAGGTGACAGCTTGAAATGCTACGGTTACAGCGTGCAAATCCAAAAAATGCACAAAATTGGAAGGCGACTCTTCCTAAAGTCTTCAACCATAACTACCAGCATTTAAAATGAGCAATTTTTTTATTAAGATGACTGCCCAAAATGCTACCTTTGCAGCGTAGAAGTTTAAAAACTTTTTAAACAATGGGAGGGACAGTTTTGAAGTCCTGAACAACTATTATCAGCACTGAAATGATGGTCAATGTTGTTAGCATGACAGCCTAATATGCTACAACTGAAATGCGAAATTTTTAAAATTTTCGACAATGGGGTGGGGTAGAGGCAGAGCGAAGGGCTCTGCGAGCCAGGACAACAGATACTGGACAGCAGAGCTCAAAAAGATAAGTCGGAGCACAGCCAAGGAGACAACGCCAAACCAGTGAAGCAATTCTGTACTCGATGCGCTGTGATATATAGGGAGCCAGTGTAGAGTATCACGCATGTATGACGAAACAGAGGCATATTTAGGGATTCGCCCAATTAGCAGGGCTGCAAACCGAAGAATACGGTCAAGTCGGGATATCAATAATTGAGGCAAACCAACAAGAATAGAGCAACAGTAGTCCAAGCGGCTGGTGACAAAAGCATGAACAAGAGTACATGTAGCAGCAGAATCCTCTGATAGGGTGCGAGAGATGACTCGTAGCCCGACGAATTTGGAAGTAACAGCCACGAGCCAGCTGATTTACATGTTTTGAGAAACTAAGTTCTTCATCCAGTGTAACACCCAAGTCCCGGACAGAATCAAAAAAGGTAACACGGGAAAATGCTTTAGCCACGGCACAACGATCGTAATCGTAATCGTACTCTCCTAATTTCTAAAGCGCCACTGGAAAGCCAAGCGCGGGGCACCGGCTTATTCACGAGCGCTGGCTTATTCACGAGCGCTCACGATCAACATTTGCCAGTCGCCTACGTCCACCCAACCAGATGAATTGAGTTTTGGAAGCATTAAGTATTAAGTAGGAGGCGCTCCCTCCCTTCCTACCACACATCCCCGAACCCCCCTCAACCCCCCCAGCTTACCAAAAAACCGCCTCCTTAATGCTAGTACACTGGAGCACGAGTCATCTGCAACCAGTTACTAGACCTATGTGTTCCTCCTTCGGACTACCTTTTAGACAACCCCTCTGATTCGACTCAGCATTTGTGAACAAACTGGCACCGTACGTTAGGCTTATTTATGAGCGTTGCTTTAGAAACTTGGAGATCATTTAATATTATAAAACCACACTCGGATTGTGAGATATGAGGCCTAATCTTATAATATGAGCGCTGCATTCCTGCCATACGTGACGTCACAGCCACTCAACGCGCAAAGCTTCATTTTCAGCTGGCTCATGATGCTATGTCCTCTCAATATGCATCGATGGGCTAAGCCGCTAAACGGAGGAAAGGTCAACGAGAATAGAATCAATTCTGAAACAGACAAAATTAATAGGCTACGCCTGGACTATAGATGTAATCAGGGTTTTTTTAACGTGCAGTTCTACACAAAATGTGCAGTTCTAAATGGATTCGTGCAGTTGTAGAAGCACTTCCGTCACGTTCCGTGCAGTTAAAACTACTAAAAATAGGTCATTTTCCTCAGATTGGGAGTAATTTACCATGGAGGATGAGAAAGGAGAGAAGAGGATGTGCAGTTCTAAAAATTCCTTAAAAACAGCCCTGGCTGTCATGGCAGAAAGGGAGACGGATCAGCGCAAAGACGACGCAGGTGAAATTAAGAGGAGCGTTGAAGGGTGGTCACATGTGCAGTAAATTGACCGAGCTGTCCAAAGCGACACATATGTAATGTAATGTAAATCTTCGAGAATTTCTCAGCGCCCACAAAAGCCACGTCAAGGAGACCAGCTTATTCACCGGCGCTATATCAAATCAAGTCCGCAATAGCCAGAGCTGCCGTTTTCGTTCCGGTGCCAGGTCAAAATCCGAGGAGGTCAAGATGAGGAGACAGCGTGGTGCTACGGTGGTTGTCGGTGATGGTGGCAGTTGGGTGATGGAACCTGATTGGAATCTGGATATGATAGCTTGAAGAGTTCGGTTTTCAGTCGTGAATGGAAAGCAGCAGAGGAGAGTGCAAGCGGAGGAGAGGTTGAATTTGGAGGGGAGATAGGAGAGATAGGAGGGTGAGCGAACAGGCGGAGGTACGTTGGGAGTCCGTTCCAAAGAGCTGGTGCAGCATAGACTAAGGAGCGGTTGCAGAATTTCAGAGAGGATGATACTGGATGCCGATAGAGAGAAAGATATGAAGATGATTGATGAACGAGTAGACCTGGGCGGTTGGGTGGTGAATAGTTGACGAATGTAGGAGGGCTGAGAGAGGTTTGAAGAGCGTTGTAGGTTAGAGATACAATTTTGTAATGGATGCGGTGAGGGACTTTTAGCGAATGAAGAGACTTGAGAACAGGGGTTATGTGGTGATGTTTGGGAGTCTTAGTCACTGCGCGGGCGAGAGCATTCTAAATTGTTTGCAGGCGTTTAATTTGAAGAGAATCTATTTTATGGAAGAGCGAATTGCAGTAGTCGAGTTTGTAGTGAACTATTGAGGTAGCTATTGTGCAGGCGGTCTTGTAATTGAGAATTGGGCCCAATCGACGGGGGTCGCGGATATGCATGTAGCAGGTGCGGGATAGCTGGGTGATGTGGTCAGAAAAAGTAAGGTTTTTATCGAATATGATTCCAAGATTGAGGACAGGAGAAGAATATGGCGTAGGAAGAGTTGGATCTGTTTGAGAAATGTCAGGAGGATAGGCTAGTTCGTTTAATTGCTCGCGTAGGCCAATGATGAGAAATTCTGTTTTTGAGGGGTTGAGGCAGAGCAGATTAGCGGTCATCCAGGCTCAAATCTGAGTGATTGTGTTACGTAGCTGATTTAGTACGTCTGAGAAGGAGCGAGGGGAGAAATATATGAATAATTGAGTGTCGTCGGCATAGAGGTGATGATCAGCAGAGGATGAGGAAATGAGTTTGCTGAGTGGGGAGGTTGGAGGAATGAACAGGAGAGGACCAAGGACTGAACTTTGAGGGACATCACAGGTGAGGATTTGTTGATTAGATGAGTGACCAGAAGCGCTAACGGTGAAAGAGCGTGAGGAAAGGTATGATTTGATCCATGAGAGGGCAGTGCCAGATATTCCAAAGACAGAGAAGAGGTGATTGAGAAGGATAGCATGGTCTATTGTGTCAAAGGCTGCAGAGATGTCTATGAGGCACAGACAATAGACTTGTTGACGACCTATCGCCATCACAAGTTTGTTGTAGAGCGAGGCGAGGAGTGTTTCGGTAGAGTGATGCATAGTGTAGGCAGACTGGTTTGGGTTTAGAAGATTGTTGGAGATGAGGTAGCTATTGAGACGAGAGAGGACAATCCGTTCGGAGAGTTTGGATAAGAATGACAGATTTGAGATTGGACAATAGTTGGATAGGAGTTCTTTGTCCAGAGATGGTTTTTTGAGAAGTGGTTTAACAACTGAGTCTTTGAAAAGCGTAGGGAAGGTACCGGTTGAGAGAGATAGGTTTATGAGCTTGGTTATCGTGGGAGCACGAAGGGTTACACAGTCTTTAAGCAAGGAGGTTGGGATTGGGTCAAGGTCGCATTGCTTGTTGTGAGAGGCCTGGATGAGGGTGATCATTTCTGCTTCAGTAGCAGATATAGAGGTATAGAGTTCAAAGAGGTTGAAAGATGTTGTATGTGGCAAAGTTGCGTCTGAATAGGAAAAGTCGGTTTGCGTGCTGGTAGATTTTGATAAGAGAGTCTGTAGCGAGAGACGGAGGGTGGAAACTTTGTCAGTGAAAAAGGATGCGAAAGAGTCAGCAATGGACGCAGATGGGATTGAGTTCGGGAGGGGGTGAGAGGAGCCGCGGTGAAGAAGATTGTTTACAGTTTTCCAGAGATTTCGAGGGTTGGATGAATGTGAGTGAACAAGAGATGATAGGTAGTTTTTGGCTGAAAGAAGTTGGCTGTGGTATCTATTTGTCAAGGTTTGTAAGCTCGTTCCAGGCGACGGCGCGACGGTTTGAGAGCTTGGAGAAATGAATTAAACCATGGATTTTTTTCATGCAAGAGTTTCTGGTTTAGTGATGATTGGAGCATGTTTTTGAGGAGTTCGGACATGGTGCAGTTGTACGCAGACAGGAGATCATTTGGGTCTGTTGGAGGATTGAGAAGAAGGGAGGAGGATTCAAGGTCGAGTTTGAATGCATCAAGGTCAACGGAGCTGATGCGGCGGAATGAGCGTTGTTTGGGTGGAGGGCGAGGAGATGGTTCGATATTGAGTCGAGTGAAGATTATGGTAATGATCAGAGGGTGAGTTGAGTTCACTGCTGAGGATCGGTGATAGGACGGATGAGACACAGGAAATGACTAAGTCGAGAGTATGGACATATTTCTGAGTTGGAAAAGAAACATGTTGGGTCAGATTGAAAGCAGTCAGAGTGGAAAGGAACTGGCGTACAAATGGAACGGCTGGGTTGTCGACGTGGATGTTGAAATCGCCAGTGATGACAAATTCATGAGATGTTGTTACAGCGACAGACAGAAATGAATAGAATTCTTCGAGAGAATCACTGTTATTTGCAGAGTAGGATTATGACATAGGAGGTCGGTAGACATTGAAGATCATTAGTTTGGATGTTGGGAAAGAAATATATCACGCTCAGAAGTTGAAAATGCATATTGGGGGTGGAAGGAGTTTTCAGACGGAAGCGAAAAGTCAATCTTTCTACCTATAGAAATTGCCGAGGAGAGCCAATTAGCCAGATGAGTTGAGTTTGGAAGAATTTAGTAAAAGACGTTTAGAAGACATCCAGAAGTGAAAATCATGGGAAAGTGCCTCAATATGGCGAACTAATGTGAGTTGGGTCGTTACCCTCGGAATTAGATTCAGACGGTCGTAGTTTGGTAGACGGAGAATCATGAGCTTCATTATAGCAAAGAGTTGACCCAGTAGCAAATTCACTTGGAAATAGAGAAGCAACATCAGCCGCCGTGTACAGAATAAACAATAGGGGTCCAAGGCCTGATCCACGTGGAACACCTAGAAAGACCGGTAGGCCCTATCCAGTAAGACTGGAATTGGCAGCGATGACCCTTTGGATGCGACCAGACAGGTGAGGTTAAAGCAGGAGGAGAGGGATGCCCTTACTACCATAAGAGGATTCAAGGCGTTGGAGCAAAATTGTGTGGTCCACCATGTCGAAGGCTGCTGAGCCATCAAAGAGTGCAAGATGGGGAACCTGAACTTTTCTCATCAATTGCTGCATAGATGTCAGCTAGCATGGAAAGCAGGGCTGTTTCAGTTGAATGGAAGTCCCGGAAACTAGTTTGATGGAAGCGGGGAGGTCTGAGGATTCGAGGTCAGGAAGAATCAGAATGGAAACCAGGCGCTCAAAGGTTTAGACAGAAAAGACAAGTTGGAGATAGGCTGTTGATTTTAGCAGTGATATGCATACTAACTACAGCACAAGGTTGGAAATAGGCCGATAGTTTTGTCAGAGATTTTAGTACCACTGCATGCGATTAGTCAGTAAGTCAGTAGGTAAGTAAGTAGGCCTAAGTACGCAGGTAAGTAAGTAAATCAGATGATTCGTAAGATGTGTTACTGACAAGATGGTTGTCGGCATTTGGCGATGGCCCTGTTGTGTACGAGACAGCTTGGGCATCCTTCGCCTGTCAGGTTCGACACACACTCGTAATACAACACCTTTTCGTAAGTGAACGGAATGTAGCAGTCTTCGGGCGGAATCCCTTCAAAACATGATCAGAATTACATGTATGATGTCAGTATTGAGTGAGACAGTTAATGACGCAGCTATAATAATCTATTCTATATGAACTTGTTGAACTCCTCCACCGGTTGCACTCTGCCAGTGCCAGTGCCCAGCCAGGATAAAGGAGGAGGGCGACACTAATCATCTTTGATAGCCTATGGCAGTGTCGTTAAACATGTAAGATGGAACTTGATTGGTTGTGGTGTCATAATAATTATGTAGGTATATAAGCAAACGTCGCTCATTTCTTCTTTCATCGTTGTTCTCTACAACAGATCACATGATGTGAAGTCATTTGTTTTTGCTTCCGGTGGGCATTTACATAACGTGTCGTTGAAATACTATACCTTCAGCCCACCCAAAAGAGTTCCGTCGGGAATTCCGTATAAGCTTATTGCCGCCGGTATTCAGTAGGCCTATTATTATATTCGTTTAATTTATAGGCTATGTGACGAGCTAACAATAAACTTATTGGGTTTAAGAGTCTATACTAACAGGCAGACAGAAAAGGTCTTTTGCGAATGAATCGTCACAAAGTCATCAAACGCAGTTTTTGACTCCATAGCCAGTGGGTGTTTTATGGAGATACATGAACAATTCTGTAATCTTTTCCCTTGTCTTTACAAAACTAAATGCACAGAAATCATACTACAGGTCTAGGTCTACTATAGGAAAATACTTCATCAGACATAGGCCTACCTGTGTCAACCTTGTCAGGATAAGAGTTCAGCTGAAAAACATTGAAGAACACATAATCCTTATATAGCTCAGCAATTAATTGCATATAGGCCTAATACAGACAGTTCACTGTCGTTTAATATCGTAACTCTAGAGATAGCTATAGGGACCTACAGTTGTAAGCCTCCATCATAGATAGCCTAAACGATAAATTAGGTTACGAAACCTGCGAGAAATAATGTAAGCTCTATAGGCCTACCGATCAAAGGTGTTTGCAAAAGATGGAAATCATCACTTGCGGAAGTTGTTCAAAATCCAATCTCTGTTTCATTGACCGTCATATTGGTCGACTCTACAAACCAGGATATTTATTACGTTGACATTGTGAAGATCAAGAACCTAAAATCTCACTGGATAGCGACTTAATTTGCAGATCTATTCCTTGCCGTCTTGCATTTTATCAACATATTCTTGCAACAACAGGGGAAGTCGGCCTCTGAGTCCACACCTGTGTGCTTTCGTAATTTCAACTTCGAGTCTTACCTCGTAGTGATAACACGATGGAGAGACGAATTCGTAACAATTCGGTCGGTTAGCGAACACGCTACAGGTCTTTGTCTCCCTGTCGTAGTTGAAGTTACCACAGCCGGGAGAGTTCCTGCAGGCGTTGGAGCATGACACAACTGATGCAGTCATGTATGTCCCCGATTCAAGGTCCACTGCGCAGAGGTGAGTTCCGTTCGGCCAGGACACGGTCTGAAAGTTGGTGGACGTCATCATCAGCTGACCTTCATAGCTGACCACCATTGACCCCAGTAGGAAGTAGAAACAACGGGAAATTTCTCTAAATGATAATTTGGTGGTCATCATTTCGTTTGCAACCAATTCCCATAAATTATTATCTTTCTCAATTCTTTGTCTAACAGGCACAAATTATCTCTAGACTTACGATATCAAACTCAAGTAGGCCTAATGAAATGCTGTAGGCCTATGCATCCTGATGTGACGTAGGTCTAAATTTTGTCCCCTCGACTTTGGTATTTATTTCTACCGGCCGACCCGCGTGCAAGACAAGCAAGACAATGTCATGCAAGGCTACCAGCGAAAGTATACAGACGGCTTGCCAATATGACATAGTCTGCGACTGGCGTTCGTAAAAAAGACTGGAGAAGTTCTGAGTGCTTTATCAAAGCATTCGGTCTAGGTATATATATGCATTAAATTTTATTCCTCTTTTGTGGTGCTATGCTTCGGGTGATGTAAATCGATACGGTTGACTTAATTGTTTAGCAGAAGACCACCGGTGACGACGTTGTTATGAGTCTTGTATTGATCTGAGAGGTTCATATTAATTTGGTCGATTGCGTTGCTAAGAGCAAAAGGTAAAACATGCTAGCACCTCCGCAGAGTCGTGTGAGTTTGCGTGTCAATATAAAATGACGTGATTAATTTTTGACACGCAGAAGTTTTGATTTTCGTGAGCCGTTGGTTAACGGCGTTGACGGCCTTGCGCGTTGAGCACCGGGGTGACATAGTTATGACTTAGGCCTACCAATTATTTTATTATGATTAAACTCAAGAAACTGACGTAACTCAGAATTGCCCATATAAAACATCATTTGACTGAGCTATGGCCACTTTCTCTCAATTTTGATCTTCTTGCCTTTAAACGATCCTTTCATTCTACGGACCTTTCAGTTATATTTCGCCTCCTATAGCTCCTAGCGTAGGGTGACCATACGTCACGGTTTTCCGGGACATTTTCCGGTTTTTTGTGGTGCGTTCCGGTATCCAGACGACTTAGGCAAAAGGGCAGAATTGTCCCGGTTTCTCGCACAAAGGAAAAAGTTGTCAACGTGAATAATGGAAACGTCAGTTCTTTGTAACGACAGAACAGTTATAGTCCTATTATAGTTCGCAACCAAAAAAGAGATCGTGACAAATGGGACTATTAAAGGTAGTGCTGTGGTGCAGACAGCGTACGCTGCTGGTAGAGTTATAAAACAGGCTTATACTGCTTCGAGCTGCCGATGCAGTCTAATTCTATCGATTTTACTCTAGGCTAACAGTTTCCAGCCTAATATAATAGTCTAACAGTCTGCTCTACACTTTAAAGACTGCTTAGATAAAGCAAATCCAGAAATTGGGAAAATAATCCAGACTTCTAAGATCATTTTTCAATTCCTGTGCAATAAACATTTTGTGTCGTTGGATTCAACACATTAATATTATTATACCTGGAATAAACCATAGGCCTACCAGCACAATGAGCTATTGCACCTGTTCTCGTGGGTTACTTCAGTCCATTGGCAGGAATCAAGCAGGTCTAGTAGAATTCTCTCCTGTTGTCATAGGCGGAGTATGTCAAGGACTAGGGGTGCTAAGCTCCTCCAAGAAGGTCCCAGATTCAGCTTTTTGTCGTAAAAATGGTATCTTTTCACTGGGTTAGCCCTCCAAGAAGGTCAAGACTCGTATCTTTTTTGGGGTAAACTGGCTCTTTTCACGAAACTTCAATCGAATGATGAGAAAAAAGGTCATCAACTTTTTGGCCAGGAAAAAGTATGTTTTTCAGGAGATTTGAAACCGAATGACTAAAAAAGGTCATCAACTTTTTTGGGCCGAGAAAATATTGTCGGCTCCTCTCGTTCTGGACCAAGTCTCCTCCCCATGGGCGTAACTTTCCTCTGAAAAGTGGTGGTGACTACAATATTCATCTGCTCACAACTTCTCTTTTCTCTACTCTCCCGCAGCTTCCTATACCCTTTCCCCAGATACAGATTTAGTATAAAATCTGGTGAGATTTCTCCATACTTTCCTCCTCCATTCTCGCTCTTTACCATTTTCGTCTCTCTCGTTGGTGCGCTCCACGATCACTTCACTCACGGATCACATTATATCAACATTTAAAACACATCTCAAACACAAATTTTATCCAGATTCCTCTTATTTTATTCGTCTGCCTCGACAGCCATGCACTCCACTTCTTTCTTAAAGTAGGCCCTTACATATTAACGATAGCTACGAATGATCATGACACTCCGGTTGAGAACTTCTGGCTTAGGGTACGGAGGTTCCGGTTCCATCAATGCTATTTTTACAGTAATAATTGTGAGCGCTTGAAACTGCCTTGGAATATAAACGTTTTGTGGGAGGGAATTGTTCGTGCTCCCTCCTCAAGTTTAGAATGGAAAGGGAATCACTTCCCTTCCATTCTTATGATTTACGGCCATGAGTCAGGTAGGCTATACTGTGGACAGTGAACCTCTATCAGCATTGCGATGTTAGTCACGAATAACCTGTAATATAGGCTATTCGTGAGTACCATTAACATGGCATATTACATATTAGAGTATAATTAGACAATCAAATGCTTGCATGTATAAAAAAATATTTCTTTACCGGTGTAAAGGTTTCAGATTACCCCCTCCTAAACATTACCCCCCTGCAAACTGTAAATTGCATCAATCATCGCATTTATTGCACTAATAAAATCGGAAAAATTATCCCGCTTCTTGTTTTGGTCTGAAGATTTTCATCCGTCATCCCACTTCGTGGTTTATTGTCAATATTTTCATCTGTAACTAAAATACTAATCGCCGCTGATGTTACAATGGAGAAAATGGCTTCGAGGCTATTATTTTTTTCGGATCAAAATATTGATAACAAAACGCGAAGTGGGATGACGGATGATATTCTTCAGACCAAAATAAGAAGCGGGATGATTTTTCTGACTTTTTTAGTGCAATAAATGCGATGATTGATGCAAATCTAGTTTCCGGGGGGTAATCTGAAACCGGTTTCAAGTTACCGGGGGGTAATGTTTAGGAGGGGTAATTTGAAACCTTTACACCGGATCAAAAAGTGGTGGTGACTGTCGCCACCAGTGGTGGCGACAGTCACAAGTCCCTCCTTTATCTTGAGACACGGATGCCATCGGCTTTCTGGCAATGAAAACCATGTATTCGACAAAATTGGTCCCAAACATGGAGTTTAATCCCCAGAAAAAACCCACAAACTTGAAGCTTTATAAGTTTATATCATGGCCTTTAATTCCAAGCTTCGATTTAAACAAAAATTAGAAATCGGTTTAAAAGAATTTTGCAGTTCCTTTACGATTTGAACCAATGTTTAAACTGCTTTCTGTTCCTTTTGCTGTGGAGATTGAGTCCCCATTGCAACAGCAGATATAGCCTACATGTAGGCATATACATGTATGCAGATGGAATTAGTGGACCTTCAGTGCGATGCAACGCCGAACCAGAAGTATGCTACAGCGAAGTTTTATGCCGGTGTCGCAAAATAGAGTATCTCCGTAATAATTGTATCTCCCCAGATGATGAGAAGTTGAAAAATGTCACTTCCGCGTGGGTTTATTTTTGCAAATTAACTTCCATTTGTTTGGTTTTGAACAATGACACTAACAGCTAGGTAGGCCCTATGTTTATTCCTAAAATTTTGGTGACTTTGGTTTAGAGGACTTAATAATAATAATAATAATAATAATAATAATAATAATAATAATAATAATAATAATAATAATAATAATAATAATAATAATAATAATAATAATAATATAATCTTTTCTTTAATTGAGCGCCTGCAAACGCACTGCGCTTTACATTTACAAGTTATGCAGTAATCTTAATTAAACTTAACTACTAACTGAACAGACAGCTTTGCAATTACACGGCGCTAATAGCAGCCTACAAAGCATATCCGCCCAACGGGGGCTCGAACTCACTACCTCTCGCACTCTTGGCCATCTAACGCTCCCCTCCCTCCACTTAGAACACTTAAGAATACTCAGAGTCTCTTGGCCTAACTAAATTCGAGTTGAATTACTCTGAACATTGCTTAGGATACTTTAGAGTCATTTTAATTTTTGATTACATCATAATTTCTTCAATTATAGCGCCCATGCATTTTTCGATAATTGGGATAGAATGTTTTTTCAATTTTGTTTGTAGTAGCCTACCATATTATAGTTACACTTAAAATATAATAATATGTGAATTTTACAGGGTCATATCATCATTACAGTATTGTATGCTGCAATGACACATAACTTATTATATAGTTTCACGTGCACGGTAATATTTTTATGTTGCGGCCCGCGAGTCATTAAAAATTTCCAAATGCGGCCCACATGGTGACTAGAGTTTGAGACCCCTGCTATAGAATAATCATGTACATGTAGCCTAGTATAGTTAGTCTTTTACATTCAACATTGAACATTTGCCAAAGGTCTCACAATTTCACCCATCCCGATAAAGACTCGACTCGACTCCCAAGAATGTCATATAAAACATGTATTACAGGTCTAGGCCTACTAACAAACTCAACCATAGGTGGGGATACTGAGTAGCCATAGCCTTCCGTCGTTTTTGTAATGCAGAACATTGTAGACCTACACCTGCTGCCGCGCATTCATTGTCTGTTGTTTTTTGTATTGAAATAAACGAATGTGCATTCATTTATTTATTCGTTTATTTTACGCTGCCGGGTATCACAGATTTTGCATACTATGTATAGGCCTAGTCGTAGGCGCTCGCAGACAGCTTTGCAGAGGGGACAAAACTATCAAAACACAATGGTCACGGTTCAATTTCTAGCAATTTATGAAAATAAACAGCTGGAAATTAAGAACACGGACATTTTGCATGGAGGGTTCAAGCTATGAAGTTTGAAATTAAATTTTAAAACGATATCGAAGCAAAATCATAATTAGGTAGGCCTATAGGCTACATAGCGTATAGAAAGCGACCTGGGCACTCTGTTGGGAAAACTAGAAAATGTATGTTCTTATCTAAAGTTAAATTTCTCTGTTTTACTTTGTGAATTTACTTTGTGTAGATGGGTCGCGGTGGTGTAGTGGTAAGTTCGTTGCCTTGTGACCGAATCTACCTCAAGCTGCTGCGTAGCGACCTTGGACAATTTGCTCATCCTTATTGTCTGTGAGGAAGGCAACGGGAAACCACCTCACTCATCTCATACCCAGGGGCAAAAAAGCCAATGAACCTGCCTTCGGGCAGAGAACTCATCATCATCATTTTGTGAATGGCTGCTATCATTAATGCTGTAGTGCAAAGAAGTCTGTTAAAGCCAAAACAAGTCTATTGTAAGTAAAAAAATTGGTGTCAAGTTTCCAGAGGGAAGGTGTCCATCTTGCCCCTACCTGCAAGCGCACGCTAATCTTAGAGCATGCATGCTACGTTTGGGTTGTCTGGAATTTTTTTTTGAGTGAATTGGCGCTTGTCGTTATGGACGTAGGTCTACAATAGAATGCAATACAAATGCTGCCATTTGATACCGCCCTTGATTTTTTACAAAGCTCAGAACGGCCCACACCTCAAACGCTCAACTGCAATTATTAGTGCAGAGCAATTGTGAGTGAATGAGCTATTCAAGGTTTCTAAGTAACTGCCTCGGACGAGAATCGAACCCGTGCACTCCGCGTTACATTATTTATAGGCCTGCATCTCCAAATAGCTCTGACCTTGCCCTGCTCCTTGCGGAACATTGGTGCCTTGGGCAAACATTGTGCAGATGATACTCAGGCGCATGCACTGCCTTCCATCTAAGCTTAATGCTGCTTTTTGCAGGTAAAGGCTATTGGTCAGCCTTGCATTGATTGCCCTTAGGACAGGGATGGCGTAAAACCATCTCAGCCTAAACCTGCCAAGACCAAATTCATATGGCTGGGCTCTCGGAATCAGCTGTCTAAGCATTAACCTGGTGGAACTATGCCTGCTGAATTTCCAGTGTTTTCCACACTATACTTTATCCATCTTGGCTGGATGACCTTCACATTGCAGTCCCTTCTTGATTCACAATCCTCCAACACCGATGCATCTCCGTTTCCAAATCTTATAATACTCCTCCTGTCTCTCAGTCATCGCTTCCAATTCTCGATACCGCCTCTGAAGCTGAAGTGTCGCTCCTGTTAAATTCTCTTCCCAACAAACAGTGTGAACTAGATCCCATTCCCACGGCTCTCCTAAAAGACTGCGCCTCAATCCTCATTCCTATACTCAATAAAATAATCAATCTTTCACTCTCCACTGGCAATTTTCCAAAGGTCTTCTCGTGACTCCTCTTCTGAAAAGGCAATTCTTGATCAGGAAAACCTTTCAAATTATCGACCCATCTCCAACCGTTCTTTTCTATCGAAATTAACCGAACGAATTGTCCTTTTCCGACTATACCTCTCCTCCAATTCACCCCACAACCCCCACCAATCTGGCTTCACTAAACATCACTCCACAGAAACTCTACTTGTCTCTGTAAAATAAATTAGTTTCTGCCGTCAGTCATCAGCAAGTCTCTTGCCTCTGCATCCTCGACATCTCCGCTGCATTCGACACCATCGATCACAATCTCCTTCTTAATCGACTCTCTTCTTCTTTTGGCGTCTCTGGTACTGCTCTACTCTGGTTCCGGTCCTATCTGTCTTCCAGATCCTTATCTGATAAAGCCTTCGATCACTATTCACAACCCCTTCCACTCTCTTGTAGCGTTCCTCAAGGCTCCGTCCTGGGTCCGTTGCATAGTACAGGAACGGAGGTGAAGAAATCTGGAACTGTGATGGTAATTAGACCTAAGATCGGCTTGAAATCTGCAACATCATGTTGACACAAGCGAATTTTGCAATAAAATATAGCAGCCGCAAAAATCCTAATATTTAGGCTATGAACGTGCACTTGTTAGAGCGCCCCTTCAAGATTACAACTCAGAAGCGCCTCTGACTATGTACACAGTTGGAACTGGGATGGCAATGAGACTTAATGTGAATCTGCAATATCAGAAGTCGATTTCAGACTTTTGACACGAAGATTTTCTGATCAAGCAATTTAGCAACCGCGTGCTATCAGGCCCGGTTTAACCACTAGGCGAACTAGGCGGCCGCCTAGGGCGGCAAATTTCTGGGGCGGCAGCCGCGGCACTAAAAGTTTTTAATTTTTAGTTAATTTATATTAATATTTAAAGTTTTATTGCAATATATTACATTTTATTTTTTCCCGCTAGATGAAACGAATTGCACAGTATAAATTTGATCACTAGTTTACTTACTTGCGTTATAGGAAATAACGCCACATCCGGTGACGTCATTTCGAAATCAAAATCTGGCGTGTAAATATAACATAAATATTGAAAATTGAAAATAAATTAAATATTTGAAATTCGATTGTCGTCGACTGGCTACTTAAATACTTTAGGTAAGATATTTAGTTTTACTTTTGTACAGATGTAAAAAGATATTGATGCAGTTGATCTAAGCCAACGGTTCCCAACCCGTGACCCGCGGGCCAAAAGTGGCCCGCCTGGCCTACAAAAATGACCCGCAGCATCTCAATGAATTAAGAAAAATATATGTAAAAATTGACAATTTGGACATGATAGAATATACAATTCTTTTCTATTGCACATTATTTTATATGGACGTTAATAAATCGCATCAAACATTCTATTTTTTCAATTGTAACAATTTTATACACTAGAGTGTTCAACGTTCCTATAGGGAAAAAATAATTTCGAATAATCACCTCGCATACCCTCTGGATTTGTGAAATTTGGTGCCCTGAACTACTCAGTGAAATCTTTTGGCTTTGGGATCATGTTAAGTGACACCTCAAAGCTAGGAAAGTTTTCAAAAAGTGCGATTTTTTCTTAAAAATAAAAAAATCACAAATTTAATGCATCATATCATTTACTGTCACACAATACAGACTACAGTAAACAAACAACACTTTTTGCAGTGCTGTGTAACAATACATAGTAGTAGTGTCTATGTTTTTTACATAAAAATAAAGTCTAGGCCTATACTGCAGCTGAAGAGTGAAAATCTGCTGTACCGCAGTAGGCTTTCAGTCGTCTTCAGCTTCTGTCGTTGCTTGCTGCTCATCATATGTGAGGGTCAAGTTAAAATCAGTTGCCAACTTTACTGCAAGTCCAGCAAAGTGATAACTAATGATTAGGCCTAATAACAGAAAATGCAGCAACGATGTCCTTGGAATGTTGGTGTTCTTCCACGTTTTGGGATCAGAAGAGAGCAAATCTTGACCGTCTTTGAGGGTAGCAAATAGATGCATCGATTGCTGTGTCACGAACTCAGATAAAGTTTTAGCCTGAAATGTCCTGATGGTTTTGGATCAACAAACCATAAATCCATTTTCTTCTGTGGCTTGCGATATATGCTGCGCAAACTGTTCGTTTCTTCTCGTCAGCAAAGGCCTTGTCAGAAAAAGGGACAGTCCTGCTTATTCTTTGCTGACATACCAGAGACGCATCTTCATTTTTTAAAGGCTACACCTGAAGCTTGTGTGTCAATGCTGTGAAATCTTCCCATGTTCTATAACATACACAGATCGTGAGGAGCATCTCAGGTGATGGGAACAGTGAACCATGCCTCAACGTACATGACTACAATAAATAAGCTGATCCTTCTCGTAAGCCTACATACAGTTCTTTAGTATTAGTGGGGAAAAACGTATCTTCAAGCAATTGAAGATAGGCCCTTTGATATGCACCGTTTAGACTGAATTGGATGCTGTCAACATCACCAATATGGTTAGCCTCATTAAGTGCAATAAGACTGAGCCTTTATGAACTCTAAGTGGTCTTGCACCGGCTGGTTGTCTGAACACATAAAACTGAGCCACAGCTTGGTGGTTCTGCTCTAGCCATACCCTCTCACTGTAAGCCAGGGAACAGCCCTTGTATCCTTACAGAGAGAAACAAATTTGTTCTTGTTAGTGAGAGGCAACTGACGTTTGAACATTGCGAAAACTGCAATTTGAGGCCCAGTGGAGACAAAGAGTAAATCAAAACTGCATGCTGCAATCAATTCAAACCTGCGATGTCTGCAAACCAAGAATGATAGGCATTTGTCAAAGGCCTTTTTAACAATGACTATTGTGCCACTATGAACTGTGTTACCACTGATTGTGTCAACCCAGAAAGCCATTCTGATACCCGTTTCCTCCGTTAGTATTTCAGTAATTTTATTTCCCATTAGGACACCAATTCCAGAGCCAGGCAGTTTGGAATGGTTAGAAACTTTTTCATTTCCTAAGCCAGACACAACAACCACCATGCGATCAGCATTAGCACTCTCGTCACCTTGCTGCAGCCTACCATCTAAATGAAAAATTGCCTTATGGCAGAAATTTTCTCTAATGCCTTGCTCAATAGAAGAACAGGTCTTCTTACAGGTCTCATACTGAAGTTGTGCACAGAATCAGATCATTGACTTTGACACCTACTGCTTTTAGGGCCGGGGCAACTCTGTGCATTGCCTGATGTGGCATGGGATTTTCTGTCCCTGCTACTCAATTATAGACTACATAGCAGTTCATCAGTCAGCACTGAATATCAATCATAGATAATAGAACAATAAATAAGAAAAGAAAGTGGATAAGTACAAAGGAATAACAAGAATTTGATTTGGAAAACTGAGAAATAGTAGATAACTATTTTCTTTGAAATACTGAATTTTTCCCAAATATCGCTTTTCTTCACACTATTTCAAGAAATTACACCCTCTTGAGGGGTCATTTGCCATTGAGATATGGATGTAGAATTTTGGTAGGTTAATTGTGTACATAAATGTCACATTTTAAGACCCTATGCATGTGATTCATACAAAATTATTTTTTTCTGAACACTCTATTATACACCTTTAGTTAATTAAATTTTAGCCTTGTGGCCCCCTAATGTCCTTCAACTAAAAAATGGCCCTCGTGTCCTCCAACTTAGAAAAAGTGGCCCGACAGTCAAAAAAGGTTGGGAACCACTGATCTAAGCAGTGAACTGAAAGCCATTTCAAGACGAGTTGCAAGGTGTACATCGCCACATGATGTACTAAACTTTATCTTGAAAATAATCGGTACTTGTCGGTTAATTCACCGCCACACACAGAAACACAGCGTTAGGGGCTCAGGTTATGCGTCGTGAGGGTCGGTTAGGGCTCAGGTTATGCGCCGTGAGGGTCGGTTAGGGTTAGGGATAGGGTTGGTGCAGCCATTCTTGCTGAAATTGAAGCTGGATTGATGAACAGTAATGTTCAATTAAATAGAAGTTATATTGATGAACAAATATTTTCTGACGAAATAGAAGCGGGATTTATCAAAAAAATTCTTGCCTAAACAGAAGCTGGATCGATGGAAACGATTCTCGTCAAACTAGAAGTTGGATAGTTGGATTGATTAAAAATAACAACGCTGGGTTTCTGTGTGTGGCGGTGAATTAACCGACAAGTACCAAGTAATCTAACAGATAGTGTCCTCAACACTGTTATAGCTCTGCGAATTCTCTTGACACTTCCAGTTTCTGTGGCTACTGGCTAGTGGTGAGCGAAGCTTCTCTAAGCTCAAACTGATAAAAACATATTTGCGAACGTCCATGCTACAAGAAAGACTTGTTGGACTAGCTACTCTGTCAATTGAACATGACATTGCCAAAGACATTGAACTGATGGAACTCGTTTCTACATTTGCTAAAGCAAAAGCGCGAAAAATGAAGTTTTGAAATTACATTACCGGTATAATTCCGTATAAACGAATATACCATTATATAGATTATACATGTTCTATTCTATTCTTCTTATTTCTATTGAATGCAAATACGAATTAAAACAAAAGGCGCTATAGCATTCCTTTGTGAAAGTTAATATTAATTCAATCTTAGTTGCCGTGGGCGCGGGGGGCGCAGTGCGACAGGTTCGCCTAGGGTGCCAAATACTCTGGCGCCGGTGACACGAAACGGAGTATCCCCCTGAAAGCTATCCGGGGGGATGAATTAATCTATCCCCCCGGATGGAATTAACCGGTCTATACTATCCGGGGAGATAAATCATTCTATCCCGTTTTTTGAAAAATGCGCATAATAAAAACATTTCTGCTGTAATCAAAATTTTAAGTGACTCTAATTGTTTTAAGTGTCCTAAGCAATGCTCAGATTAAGGCAACTCGAATTTATTTAGTGATTCTAAGTGTTCTTAAGTGTTTTAAATGTTTTAAGTGCTCTAAAAACAGGGCAAAACAATTTATCTAGTAGGAATAAACATACCTGTTAGTGTCATTGTTCAAAACAAAGCAGATGAAAATTAATTTGCAGAAAAAAATAAACGCGGAAGCGGTTGTTTTTTCGACTTTTTTAAATTTGGGGGGATACAATTAATACGGGGATACTCTATTTCGTGACACCGGCCCTGCGTGCTATATTATCCAGTATGCATTTTAAAGATAGTTTGTAGGCCTATCATCGCAAAAAGAATTAAAACATCAAACACAAGCGTGAGGTACACGCAGAAACTAGCTAGATCTTTTCATTGCAAAACAATTTATCAAATAAGAAAGCGATCAAATCATCGTTATCATCAAACAAGCATTACCATCAGCCTATAGCACGATGCAGCCCAAACAAATCGGCCAGCTTATGGTGTTTAGGCTATAGGTTGACTGGTTGGTGAGTAGAATTATCAGTCAGTTAGTCAGTCAATCAATCAGTCAGTCAATCAATCAGTCAGTCAGTCAGTGAGTCAGTCAGTCAGACATGATTGAATCCGCATAATGTGGTCCTGACACCATGGTAGTTGGCATCTGACGATGGTCCTGTTTTGAGCGAGACAGCTAAGGCATCGTTCGTCTGTGAAGTTCGATCCGCATTCGTAATACAGCTTCTTGTTGAAAGTGAAAGGAATGGAACATTCTTCGGCCAAAATTCCTATGAAATATTACCAACATTCAATAATCATAAATCTAGTCGGTTATAATAATAATATGCAGAGGTCATCCGGTATGAGAAACATTCAATAATCAAAAATCTCGTGGACTATAATATGGGCCTCGATAACGTAGGCCTATCTATAGACTCTAGACCAGTGGCGTAGCAAGGCTTTTGGGGGCCCTTGTGCAGGGCATTGGTGGTGGGCCCCTTCATTACTTGAACCTCCTCGATTTCAAGAAAAAGGCTGTGCAAAAACGCCTTGCTCTTTTGCGATAGACACTATTAGCCTAATTTGCATTAGTCTATTTCGAACCCGAAATTAAATAAAAAAATTAATTCAGTGCAATTCTAATTATTTTCTCCCGTTAGTCTTTATAATCAGTTTCTATCTCTTCAGGCTACCAGAGAAAATTCAATTAGAGTACTTGACATTATCAAAAAATTGCTTCATCTGTTGAAGTATGAATTATCATCATCCACGCTTAAATTCTGTCAAACAGTTGGGTTAGTTTAGTTGACTAAAAAAAAGAAACAATATAGTAAAATAATGTGAAGTGACTCAAGTCTCGGTTGCTCCGATAAGTCTAAAAGAAGAAGAAAAAATTCCGAAATGTAAAAATGTTCACTTGGGCGAATTCCCTTGCGCAAAATATAATTGAGATGCCTTCGTTCCTGAACCCTTTGGTATAACGCATCCGAAGATCCTCTCCACTCGGTGTCAATATCCACCATCACCTCAGCACTGATCAGCACTGATAACTAAAGTACATGTAGACTTGATTACATTCTGAATATTCTGAATGTAGAAACTTGACTCTGACCACCAGGGGCCCCTAGTGTAGTCTGCACAATCGGATGACAATCCATTGCAATGCCACCGCCGTACATGTAGATATAAACACATTCTGAATAATTCTTAAAATAAAATATTGACTCTGACCACCGGGGGCCCCTAAACAACCGGGGGCCCTTGTGCACTGCACAAGCTGCACTACCTATTGCTACGCCACTGGGTAGGGGCTAAGCCCGTGAAAAGATGCCATTTCACGGTAAAAAAAGCTGAATCTGGGGGGGGCTTAGCCCCCTAGCCCTGATAATTTCCGCCCATGCTCTAGAGATTAAATCGACTGAAATGAAGCATAAATAATTTACTGCGTAATTAGTGTGAAATCAGAAGAATGAAGCTTTGTGTCCCATGGTCAGCCTACAGCAGTCGAATAAATTGAAAAAAGATTTTTTCGAGATTGCTCTCAGCACGTAGCATTTCAGATTCTACTTTGTTATCGAATATGCAAAGAATTGTGGAACGATCAGTGATTCCCCATGCTGTTGGTTCTTCCACATGCGACGCTGGTGTTGACCAATCCTACAAGTGACAGACTTCTAAAATGAGAACAACTTGTGTGTGGGTGTAAATGTAGTCCTGCGCATGTTCATTAGCGTCTAGCACAGCGGTTCCCAGCCCGTGGCCCGCGGACCAAAAGTGGCCCGCCTGGCCTACAAAAATGGCCCGCAGCATCTCAATGAATTAGGAAAAATATATGTAAAAATTGATAATTTGGACATGAAAGAATATATAATTCTTTTCTGTTACAAATTATTTTATTTGAACGTTTATAAATCGCATCAAACATTCTATTTTGATTCAATTATAACAATTTTATATGCCCTTAGTTAATTAAAGTTTAGCCTTGTGGCCCCCTAATGTCCTTCAACTAAGAAAAAGTGGCCCTCGTGTCCTCCAACTTAGAAAAAGTGGCCCGACGGTCAAAATTTAATAAGGTTGGGAACCACTGGTCCAGCATGTGTTGAGATTTCATAATCGTCGATTTTATTGTTTATAATCAAGACCTCAGATTGTGCTAAGCCTAAACGGATAAACTCTGCGTACATATACAAAGTAAATTAAGCCTATACTGACTGAAGTTTACTTATTTAGTTGTGGTCTTTTTTCCCACCCTGTATATTAAGTCGAATTAAAAGTCCCTGTGCTCGTTATGACATAATTATGAATTATCTGCTCTATTTGCTTCAGCATTGCCAAGTGGACGTGTTGAACTCCAGGCTTGAATTTATTTTCTATCTCAGATTTCTATTTTGTGTCTCCTTTGATCTAAATCGACCAGAGACCTGAGTAGACCTCTTCGTAAAATACGAGCCGTCAGATATTCGCACAAAAACTAGACGCAGATTGAGTCTGATTTCCTACTTCATGCTACTTGTTTGATCATAGTCTCACACAGGTAGAGGCTACTCAGGTATTTATACGTCATTGCTTTCAAACAATGCAACGTTCCACTTTTTTTGTCTAAACGGTGTGTCATTGCAGTCCTTCTCAACCTGTTATTGTCAGTAGTCAATTGAGACATTGAAAGACTGACCCCACCAGAGGTTTCACATGAGTGCAGAATAGACTAGGCTATCGATTTTTGCAGCAGATACTGTATATGGGTTTCTATGTTGATTGCAAGTAACTAGGCCTAGGCTATATAGGGTTTGCAAATAGACTGTCGAGTCAGATAATATCTTTCAGTCCTTTCAATTATAAGCTATCTTTTTTCCGTTAGAGATCAAACGGAGCGACATGTTCACATTGAACAATGAAAACTTGCGCTTTTGAAGGCATCAATAGGTGAAAGAAGCTCACTTAGCACAGAACCGCCGTTGATCGGAAGGTTCTGTTTTGACAAAAAATCGGCGGAGAAGTCATGAATTTTTTGAGTGGCATGAACTTGAAAAGATCAAACGAAAACTGTTTCGTTTAGTGTCTAGCTGAATCTTTCAAGAATCCAGGTTCATCGGTTTGCAAATGAGCAAAATTGAGTAAACTAGACTTATGGTTGGAGAACGCAAACATCTTTGAGGTTTTCACGTAGCACAGCAAGAACAATCTTAGCGAGAGACACACACCATATTATGGTGTGACGGTGTCACGACAACTGGTTCGGTTCAACGATGGACAATTCGTTCACCGACAACTGGTTCACGACAATTGGTAGGCTACACGACAATTATACTGTTGGCTCAAGGGCAAATGGTGAATGGAAACTGGATGAAGGTTCCTTATAGAAGTTATAGGTGAAATAGATGCTGGATTGACAAAATAGGCTACCGTTTGAGAAATGGAAGCCGGATTAATGATAAAGCGCTTGAGAAATGGAAGTTGGATGGATGTTGAAATACACGAATGAAAATCGTCAATCCAGCTTCCATTTCACGAGCAGTTTTCATCAATCCACTTCCAATATAAGCAAGAACATTTTCATCATTTCAGCTCCAGTTAAAGCAAGAACATTTTCACCAATCCAGCTCCAATTTAAGCAATAACATGTTCATCAGTCCAGCTCCAATAATATAGAGTAATAATAAAGGGCGACCAATTGTCGTGAACCAGCTGTCGGTGAACGAATTGTCCGTGAACCAGTTGTCGTTGGACCAGTACTGTTGTCGGTGAACCAGTTGCCGTGGAACCTGGTGTGACAGGCAAATAGCGAAGGAGATTTGTCAATATATTGGCGTTTGTTCCATTTCGCTCGACTATCGCTAGTCGCTATGTGATTCTTTCTTCTGCCTAGCTTTGCGTGTAATTTGCACCAGCGTAGGTCACGTGGGATGACGTCACTCGTGGCTGCTCGTTGTCCAGTATGATGAAAGAAAGGATAAAGTGGCTTCCCCGACCTCCAGGGGCCCACGGAGTTGGTTTACTTATTTAAATATCTTAATTAGTAATTCACGTTATTTTTTTGACAAATGTGGCCTAGTTTTTGTGAACACATTTGCATTAGGTCTACTTCGTTCCTTTTACTGACTCCTGTTAACCGCCGTGCTGTTGGCAGGCAAAACAATACTGATTTTGAACTCAAAATCAGGTAGAAACAAAATTGAGCTGCTTGAGTGGATCAATGTCCAAGGGAATTATGTAGCAAATTTGCATAGAATGCCATAGAGCAGGGGTGTCAAAGAGCTGGCCCGCGGGCCATTTCTGGCCCGCCGACGATTTTTTTCTGGCCCGCGGGGCTTTCCCTAAAGATTAAAAAATTAGAGGATAAAAGTTCAAATTTTTATATTTTACAGTCAGCGCCAAATATATACACATGGAGATTTTTTCTTACTGGCGTCACTTTTGGTCAGACGCACAGCTCTGTGTAGACTGTATCTATGGTTTCCGGTTGGTTGTCTCTCAAGGATTCTGTCTTAGAGGATAGGTTACTTGTGAACATTTTGTGGTCATGATTTCACTCTCAACGATAGATGGCGCCCCACTTAAAATTCCATTTCTAACGCTAAGAACCATGCTTTGAATCTCCAAAGACATTATTTTATATTTTGCAAACAATCATTCGTCAATCTGCTTTCATAGATGTAATTAATTGAATGCTTTTGTTCTGAGACAAGATGTGAAATTTTCCGGAACTCCGATTATCGCCCAAAAACTTGTACAAAGCGGTTAAAGAAGAAGAAACCAGCCCTATGCATAGAACCTAGTCCTTGGTTGTCTGTTGGCAAAATTATGAAAGTTACGAAACACAGTTTCAAACACTTATATTATAAGTCTTACAATATTTAAAATGTTGTCAGAATTTAATAAGAAGCGAAAAGTGGACATTGAATCAAGATCTTTTCGCGGTATTTGGATCAGATAACTCCCCAATTTTGCTCATTTGTTGGAAGATATTCACACTTTAGCTACATCTGCATAGACTCTTTACACAGGACTAGTTTCTTCTTCTTTAGCCGCCTTGTACAAGTTTTGGGCAATAACGGAGTTCCAGAAAATTTCAAAACTTATTTACAAAATAAAAGTATTCAATTAGTTACATCTATGAAAGCAGATTGACGAACAATTATGTTTGCAAAATAAAAAAATACCTTTGGAAATTCAGAACTTGATCCTCAGCGATAGAAACGGAATTTTAAATGGAGCGACATCTATCGCTGAGAGTGAAATCATGACCACAAAATGTTCATAAGTAGCCTATCCTCTATTATACAGGGTGGCTCAAAAAAAAACGTACCACCGGGGAAAATGCGATATCTTCGCAGCCGATTGAGCTTTTTCTGCGAAAATTTCACAATTTGAAGGGGAATGAATATCCAACAATCCATGAAAGTTTCATTTAAAACTTTTCATGTTTGCAAAAGTTACAGCTGTTCAAACTTAAAATTTCGTTTTTTCAATTATCCGCGGAAAATTGACGTCACTTGTAGATTTCCAAGTCAAATGATATCATTTTTCACTACGACCTCAGCATTCCGTTTTGCAGTTTATTGTAAGGTATAATGAGAGTGTCCACTCCCTGCCTTAACACAAGCTCAAATTTTTTTGTGAAGCTCTGTATGGCCTTGTTGGTCGGGTCCTGCGGCAACTGACCCCACATTAGCAGCAAGACTTGCTTCAGCTGTCGAATGTTCTCCAACTTGGGATTAAATGTCTTGCAGCGTTCCAGCATAGCTCCCCAGACGTGATAAGCAGGAGGGCTAAGGGCTGGCGAGTTTGTTAGTCATCTTTGCCAATGCATTTACTTCAGTTGATGGCAATAAGGTAGCGCCATCATAATCAGCCTTGCCGTGCGAACAAGCAAACGCACCGTCCTGCTGGAAAATAAAACCAGATGTTAGAGCACACCTGGTCTTCAATGAGTCTGGGTAAGAGAGTTCAAAGATGAGTTTGACATCTAAACAACTGAATGGGATTAAATGCAGTCTTTTCTTGCAGCCGTAACACACGACAGCATATCCTGATGTCGAAACCACGATGTGCTTTGAAAACTTGACCCTTTCGATTACCAAGCGAATTTCTTGGAAAATCGTGTTTTTTCATCAGGCCAAGCGACCACTTCCTGTCTCTCTACCGACATATGATCTTCGTTACATAAACATGTTTGCAGATAGCCTTCAATGTGCTCAGGCTCCACTTTTCACTGGGTATTTTGCTATGATCACGCGATGTCCCAGTCTCTGTTCATGCAAAGTCCGAGTTCCCGTTTTATCCTTCGCAGAAACTTTGCCCATGACGTTCAGTAATGGGTTCACGAATTGAGGTCTTAATCTATAAAATATCACCAAATACCAGCAGATTGCTTCATAAACAACTTCTTTACAGCACATAGTGAGGTCGTATGACATCATCATCAATTTGTGTGTTGTAATTTGCCAGAAATCTTAATGAAATCACATGTATTGGAGCATGATTTTCCGGATAATTGAAAAAACGAAATTTTAAGTTTGAATAGCTGTAACTTTTGCAAACATGAAAAGTTTTAAATGAAACTTTCATGGATTGTTGGATATTCATTCCCCTTCAAATTGTGAAATTTTCGCAGAAAAAGCTCAATCGGCTGCGAAGATATCGCATTTTCCCCGGTGGTACGTTTTTTTTTGAGCCACCCTGTAGAATCCTTGCTACATCGGTAAGCGAGCTGGTGGCCGCGCGTCTGTGGAAGAGAGCGTGCGGGCCGGGGTTCGATTCCCGAAGGTGTCTATTTCAGAGATTCAAAATCTCGGGCTAGCACGGTCCTCCACGGGGGCTTAAATGGCGTGGCGTCCATTCAAACGGGCGAGCGGTGGTGAAGGATCTCATCCTCGGGATCGAGGTCATAAGACAGCCGCTAGGCCTATATAAAATCCGATTACATTTACACTGGCCCGCCACTTGTTGGAAGATGTTCATACTGGCCCGCTACTAAAAAAGGTTTGACACCCCTGCCATAGAGGATCAAGGTCCAAGGGAATTATGCAGCCTATATGATTCTTATTGCACTAGGCAGGGGCGCAACCAGAAAATTTTCCTGGGGGCGCTCAGAATTATTATTGTAAGCGCCGAAGGTGCGAAGCAGCGAGTGCCGAAGGCACGAAGCCAATGCCGACTAGGGGGTCTGGGGGAGCGTCGTAAGCTCCCCAGCGGGGGCAGAAAACAATGCATTTTTACTTTTGGCATCAGCTAGAACGCGTTTCAGGCTCTTGTTTGTCAGTTGTATTTATGAGCGATAAAGTCATGAAAACTTCTGAAAACACAGTTTAGGACTTTTCAAAAATAATGTTCTTTCCCATTTGTTTAGATAACACAAAGGGTCTTAGTCCTTCCCCGCCCGCGAGTGGCAGAATCAATAACCAGTGTTTAACCAGTGTTTAAAGATTTGCGCTATGAAGAGAGGTTGGAAAGGTGTGGGCTAACAACACTGGAGAGACGGATGCAAAGGTGCATCAAGGCGCAGAGCTGCGATCCAGGTGGAGCGTCCAACACTTGGTGCATGCGCGCATCATCTGTCATGGCGCAGGAAGCGTTTGCTAGTCCAAGAGCAAAGTAGAAAGCGGCCCAATGAATCCACTTACTGACCATTGACACAGATTAAATCTTAAAGGCAATTTCATCCAATATTTCTTACTATCAGCATAGGCGCAACCACCCTATGGGACCCACGGGACGCGTCCCCCCAACTTTTGAGTGGTCCCCTAACTTTATTATTATGGTCCTCCCCCCAACTTTTAGGACGTGATTCATTACGGTCCCCCCAACTTTTAGGACGTGATTGCACCTATGACTATCAGATCTCCTGAGGCAGCAGCTCTGTAGAATATAGTTTACTCGCAAATAATTTAAGGCATCAAGTCAGCAACGATGACGGTTGCATTTAGCCACTCAATGAAATCGTTGATACGCATGTTCACCAGGTCAACCCATTAACAAAAGAAAGCTTGGGGTTTATTTGCTTGGGCTCGCTCCAGGATGCCAGACCGTGCAATTGGACAGTATTGTCATCCAACTTGATAGCCTCCGATCGATGTGCGCTTGTCAAAACCACTACAGTGTCAGTGCTGACGTTCTTTGAGTGTGCATTGCTAGCTCTGATATGACACAAGGCATGCTTTGTCTTCAGAAACAATAAATCGATGCTGACGTTAGAAGACCAGTTCATTAAAAAATTCACGAACTATAGACCTAGAACGGCAACTAGATCTATCAGACGTCAATTATGTCATCACTTGTTGCCGTCTGACAACGACGGAGATTGAAAAGCGCCGAGTGCCACTAATTAACAGTTCACAATTGCGGCTAAGCCTGTCCTATTTGCAATTTGCCCCATTAATACTCATTCTTTTAAGTTTACTTTACTTTACTAACGTCTATTGCTTACTTTTAGCATGTGTGGCACTAAATGTTTTCTTAGGTTCACACGTTTGTTTTATTAATTTTATGGCCGTGTAGAGGCCTGATTAATAAGCGCGAGATGTGTAGGCCTAAATGCGCTCAAAATGCAATTGGTTTGAATCGTTTGAAAACTTTGTTACTGTTTGAGATGATACGACATTCCATTGTTTTAGGCTCGTATAGACACGTACCGGTAGTTAGTGATCATTGGAGGAAGTGATGACTGACGGAGAACAGGAAGCGTTGGAGGAACATTGTGCATGAGGCGGTCGACCCTCGGATCGAGGATGGCTATAGGATCAGGAACAGAACAGAAGAGTCACGTTGGGCCACAAAGGAGTTTTAGGCCTCTACGGGTCCACATAGCCAGAAAGTTCAGGAGAGGCGCCCTTGTCAACAGAAATCGCATCACAAAATCATAGGCCTACAACACAAAGGCAATCGGATCAACTGACTGTATACATCCAGTCCTAAATTATTGTCCCGCATCTGCAAATCGGTCGATTTCGTAGCGCACATGAGCAGAAGGTTCGAAGAGCAAAAAGGCTTTCCTCAGCCAGCCTATGCCAGTCTGAACATTATGCGGGATCCATTTAGCGTCGAAACCGATCCAAGCCCGAGTTGCCAAATTGGTTTCCAGTAATAGGAAACGGATCCAAACGCAGCATGTAGATCACAGATTCCACAGCCCGCGTGCCACCACCCGACTCCCCCGTGTGCCGCTGAGCAACTAGCTGAAGACTGGTCGTTGTCTCTGTCGTAGGTGGAGAAGTTCTTGTGGTTTTGCCATGCGTTCGCAGGAGTGATCTTGTTCATGGCATCTCCGGCGTCTCCACTGTATCCGTCCAGATGAATGGTGTACCAGTTGGACTCAGGATCGATTCGGATCGAGTCGTACTCGGCTGAGAACCAGGACCCGTTCTCAACGGACAACATCTCGAAACGTAGACGGTAGTTTCCGCTGTAGGTCAGTTGGTGCATCTTCTCCAGGCCGATCCAGTAGTCAAGTGTTGGGTCGCCAAACCCATCGCGGTACTCGACCCACGTCCGGGTGAAGTTGATGGAATTGTATATGCGACTGGAAACGACGATCCATCGATTGACACTTAGTACAGGAACGGAAGTGGAGAAATTTGGAACTGTGATGGTAGTGAGACCTAGGATCGGCTTGAAATCTGCAACGTCATGCGAAACAGGATATTGACACACGCTGATTTTGTAATAAAATATAGCAGCCGCAATTTTTTTTAAATATGCATATATGACTTAATATGTGCAGTTGTGCAATTGTTATAGCGCCCTTCAAGATTACAACTCAGAAGCGCTCCTAACTACAGGGCGGACACTGAAGCGGAGTTTCACGCCGAAGCGCCCAATATTATGAAGGATCAAGTGCGTGTCGTAAGCGAAGTGGAATATTGCCCACAGACATGGTTGGAGTTTTGAGGAACAGAGGATGGTCCCCTTCAAAGAGTGTGGCTAGCAGGGAGATGCTTAATTCCCCCCAATATTTTATGAATATTTTATAAGTAGGCCTATCATTATAAATTTCTAAAATTTTACTCTGTTTTTCCAAAATGAGCAATTTAAAAAATGACAGCTTAAAATGCTACCATTGCAGTGCAGAAATTTAAAAACTTTTTAAAGAATGAGAGGGACACTTTTTGCAGTTTTAGACCACGACTATCAGCACTGAGGTCTTGCACTGACTTCCTTTCCCGCAGCGCATCTCATTTAGGATTGCATCTTTGATGTGGCGACGCGTTTATCATGCAGGCTGGCTGGGCACCCTCTTATCTGTGTGAGCTTTGTCTCCCTCTTTCCACTTGCATAGGCCGCCGCGCACTGCGCTGTGCCATCCATGGTGACTCAATGGTTCCTTTCACTCGCTCTGCAACAATGCAGAGGCGTTCGTTCTCTGTGGTTGGTCCAACAACCTGGAATGGACTTCCTATGCGACACCTCCCAAGCTGTTTTCAATTTCACAAACTGTTGAAGACAGTTTTTTCGTTTGATCTCGGCTGGGGGCGCCTCTGAGTATGCACCTTGAAGGGGAACTATATAAATAATGATTGACTGATTGATTGAAATTATGATCAATGTCGTTAACATGACAGCCTAATATGCTACAATTGCAATGTGGACATTTTTAAAATGTCGACAATGGGGAATTAGCGCAATGAAGGCTTAAGCAATACCTTTCACCATAAAACTATTAGAATTTTTTAGACCACAACTTATAGGCCTAATGTTATCATTACAGCCGTGATACCCAACCTGTGTGCCACGGCACTGTAGTGTGCCGCGAGAACTTTGCGAGTGTGCCTCGGGAAAAATTCTAAGATGCTATTTACAGTGTGGACAGTGGTGGCGCCAGGATGATTTCATTTTGGTTGGGCTGGTTGAGAGGGACGAATATCTCAGAAAATTTTCACTTTTCATCCGCCAAAATTTCTGACGACGTTTTTTCAGCCATTTGGCACAAAATCTAAAGAAAAACATTTCATTTTCCCAGTCATAAAAACCAGACGACTTTTTAGGCGTTCGGTCGAAATCTCAAGAAAATAAGAAAATGTGTCATTTTTCATGTTCGCCAAAAATCCTGTTGACATTTTAGAGGGGAGCCTTAGTTGAAATTTCATGAAAATATTGCATTTTCCCTGTGCAAAAAAACTGACAACCTTTTGGGGGGGCTTAGCCCCTAGCCCTTGGCGCCGCCACTGAGTGTGGACATTTCAAAAACTTGAACAATGGGAAGAGCAACATTTGAACTTTTGAACCACGACTATCAGCACTGAAATAAGAATTTTTTTTAAAATTACAGTCTAAAATGTTCCCATTGCAGTGTGTAAATTCAAAATATGTTGACATTGGGAAGGGCTCATTCCCTCTCCAAATCCCACCCCTGCTCGACTCCAGGAAAGGAAGAATCAGAATGGAAACCAGGCGCTCAAAGGATTAGACAGAAAAGACAGATTGGAAATAGACCGATGATTTAGCAGTGATATTAACTACAGCATAAGGTTGGAAATAGGCCGATAGTTTTGACAATGATTTTAGTACCACTGCACACGGTTAGTCAGTAAGTAAGTCAGTAAGCAAGTACGCAGGTAAGTAAGCAAATCAGATGATACGTAAGATGTGTTACTGACAGGATGGTTGTCGGCATTTGGCGATGGCCCGGTTGTGTACGAGACAGCTTGGACATTCTTCTCCAGTCAGGTTAGACACACACTCGTAATACAACACCTTTTCGTAAGTGAACGGAATGTAGCAGTCTTCGGGCGCGATTCCTTTCAAACATGATCAGAATTACATGTCAGTATTGAGTGAGACAGTTAATGGCGCAGCTATAATAATCTATTCTATAGAAATTTTAACTCTCCACCGGTTGCACTCTGCCAGTGCCAAGCCTGGATAAAGGAGGAGGGCGACACTAATCATCTTGGACATGGCAGCTGTGTCGTTAAACATGTACCGTAACAAGGAACTTGATTGACTGTGGTGTCATAACAATTATTATGTAGGCGTATAAGCATACGCCGCTCATCTTAATTTTCTTCTTTCATCGTCGTTCTCTACAACAGATCACATGATGTGAAGTCACTTGTTTTTGCTTCTGGCGGGAATTTACATAAAGTGTCGTTGAATTACCTTCAGCCCACTCAAAAGAGTTTCTTTCTAGCTTCCGTCGGGAATTCCGTATATTACAGTCGGTATTTGGGCCTATAGGCTATATGACGAGCTACCAAACTTATTGGGTTTAAGAGTCTATACTAACAGGCATACAGAAAAAGGTATTTTGCGAATGAACCGTCACAAAGCCATCAAACGCAGTTTTCGACTCAATAGACCCAACCCCAGTGGGTTTTTTATGGAGATAGGCTACATGGACAATTCTGCGATCTTTTCCTTCATCTTTACAAAACTAAACGCATAGAAATCATACTTCAGGTCTAGGTTTACTAAGAAAATACTTCATCAGACGTAGGCCTACCTGTGTCAGCCTTTTCAGGATAAGAGTTCAGCTGCAAAACATTGAAGAACACATAATCCTTATATAGCTCAACAATTAATTGCATAATACAGACAGTTCACTGACGTTTAATATCGTAATTCTAGAGATTGGTTTTTAGCTTACTATGCCCTACCTCATAGAAAAACGTGAAATCAGGTTACGAAAACTGCGAGAAATAATGTAAGCCCTATACCTATCAAAGGTGTTGGCAAACGATGGAATAGCATCACTTGCGGAATTTGTTCAAAATCCATCTTGTGTTTCATTGACCGTCATATTGGTCGACTTTGCACACCAGGGTATTTATTACGTTAACATTGTGAGACCAAGAACCTAAAATCTCACTGGATATCGACTTCGCAGATCTAGGCCTATTCCTTACCGCCTTGCATTTTATCAAAATATTCTTGCAACAGGTGAAGTCGGTCTCTGAACCCAACCCTTGGTGTTTTCTTAACTTCAAGTTGACCACCTTCAGGCCGTAAATCCCGGGGAGGGGAGGGAGGGAATTCCCTCCGCACTTTTAAGCCTGGGGAGGGAACGTAAAAAGGAATTTCATCCCCACATTTTTCGCAAATGTCTTACAAATGTTAGGGTCGGCAAGCTGCATATAGGCGACTGCACGTTGCACGAACCCGAACCGTGGATAGCCTACTTGAAAACTCTCTGTGGGTTTAAAAGCTGTTAACAAAGCTTCAAGATGTGTAAATTGATGTACCAAAATCTCTTCTTCATTAATAAAAAGTGGGAGGAATTTATAATGTGACATATACATGTACATATAATATGTGTACATATACATTATACAGCATAATTATAGGTTCAAAGTGGACAAGCTCTGTAATACCTTTGTGGCTTGATGCACCAAACCCCCTCGCCCTCTCCGCAGTCTTTTCCTGCCCTCTCCGGTCTGCTGATCGACTTGATCTCTTAGTCCATCGGGCAAAGACCGAGTTCAACACCGAGCCTTTGTCATTGCAAATCCTTTTATGTGGACTGACCTACCTCGCCCTATCCGTAGTAAGATCTTATGGGGGGGGGGGGTGATAGCTTCGAGCACTTTGCTGCTTGAAGTCTTTCTTATTTCCTCGGGGCGAAGAGCGCATCTGAATAACTAGTTAGGCTATGTGAGAGGTGTTTTATAAATTCTCATATATTATACATTACAAGACAATACATTAATGATTACATAACATATATATACGGTATATATTTAGTACATAGGGATGATAGGGTAATCCCACTGGGAGTGTGGGCTCTCAGATTTGAAAGGAGAAATAGGCCTGATATCAGTTCCTTTCGAGACCACATTATACCGCATATTCGACTGTCCAAAAGAAGATTATAAATAAGTGTAAACATAATTATAATATTATTCACGAATAAAGTGCTGCGCGTAAAATAATTTAGAGAATTTGATCTTTATCGATTTCCAAATCACTTCAAACAGAATTGTGTTCTGGTAAGTGCGACGAACTCGAAGACATGTTTGAACCCCTTGTCAACGCATTTTAGAGGAATCATGACCGACATTTCAAAGTTGACGATCAAACATTTGACGGTTCCACGACAACTGGTCTACCGACAACTCGTCTACCGACAACTCGTCTCCGGACAATTGGTCTAACGACAACTGGTCTACAGACGAATACTATTGATGAAATAGAAGCTGGATTTATGAAAATGGTTTGTTAGTGTCAGGTTCCACAATCACTGACGATTTCTCCAGTCTCTTCTTACTGTTCTGTAGCGCAGCCTAGCCCTAACCTATTCCCTGTATGACGGTATCTAAGGCTAGTGTATAAGTTTCTAAAGTTCTTAACTTGTTCACTTACAACCAAGATCTGTTTCTTGTATTTTCTTCTCCGTTTTAATATTCGCAAATAACACAACAATGCATCAACGACGACAAGCGATTCAATTCTGTGACAGCAACGCAACCTTAATATCTTACTCCTCTCTAAAGTTTTCAACACACACTCCACTGTTCTCTAAAACGTCTTACACTACTAGCACTCCTTCAACAACTTATCTCACTGTCTGGGCGTACACTCTTCCCCCTGCCGCTCTGTCCTTCTCTCTGCCTCTCTCCGTCTGTCTGTCTGTCTGTCTGTCTGTTTCTCTCTCTCGCGCTCTCCGGCGACGGTCGGCCGAGCCGCGCCAACTTTCCCGCCAGTCTGCCACCTGCAAGTCTGTCTGTCCGTACGCTTAACAATTAGCTGACCTTGAGCTGGTCTATTCGTACGCTCACCCCTTAGCTGACCACATACACTATACAAAATTAGCTCACATTACCTCTCTCCTTTCTTTTAAAGAGAGCTAATTATCTATAAAAATTAGCGAACGTATCTTAACTAAACAATGCAAATAGTCCATAACATAATACATCATAAAATATCTTACACTACAATCTAGACAGACAATCGGCTACTACATTCAATTTACCTTTCTTATAGTTCAATAGAATGTCAAAATTTTGCAATGATAAAGACCATCTGACTAATTTAGCAGATTTCGACATTGATTCAGTCAAATAAACTAAAGGATTATGGTCTGTAAACACATTGATTTTAGAACCAATAAGAATTTCTTTCAACTTGTTTAAAGCCCATATGATTGCATAGGCTTCCTTCTCAATCGTCGCCCATCTCCTCTGGGTATCTGTCAGCTTCTGACTGATAAATGAAACGGGACGTTCTATCCCTTCCTCGTCCACCTGAGACAGAACAGCTCCCACAGCAAAATCACTGCTATCACAGTACAAATTAAATGGTTTACCAACCTCAAACATATATAGAATCACATTTGACAAGACAATCTGTTTAAGGGAATCAAAGGCTTTCTGATGTGCATCAGTCCAAACAATGTTCTCAGGTACTTTCTTGCTGGTTAAGTCTGTCAATGGTTTAGCAATTTCAGCAAAATTACAAATAAACTGTCTGTAAAACCCAAAAAATCCTAAGACTTGCTTCACTTCCTTCCTGGTTTCAGGTTTCTTCAAATTAATTAAACTGTCAATCCTGTCTGGATTCATCATCTTCTTCCCTGATCCTATTAGGTGACCGATGAACTTCACCTCACTCTTACCAAACACACATTTCTTCAAGTTCAATGTTACATTATGCAGTCTTATTTGTTTCAAAAATAACTCCAAATGTCTCAAATGAATGTCCCAATCATTAGAATGCACTGCAATGTCATCAACATAAGGTTCAGTAAAATCATGAATCGGTTGCAAAATCATATTTATCGCTTTTACAAAAGTCCGTCCAGAGTTAATCATTCCAAAAGGAACACGCGTAAATTCATACAGTCCATTATGTGTAACAAACGCAGTCTTCCATTGGTCACTCTTTTTCACAGGACAAGTCCAATATGCGCTGCGACAGTCCATAACAGAAATGAACTTGGATTTTCCGACTTTGCTCAAGACATCGTTGACGATTGGCATAGGATATCTGCAGTTCTCAGTAAAAGAGTTAATGTATCTGTAGTCACAAGCCAATCTCAAGGATCCATCCTTCTTTTTGACAATGACAAGTGGACTTGCCATTCTGCTTGACGATGGTTGGATGATGTTTTCTTTCAGCATCTCTTGTATTTGTTTTTCCACTTCTGCTCGGTATATTAGTGGTATTCGATATGCCATGAATTCCTTTTCTCGAAAGTCTGGTCTCAGCACCACTTCGTGTTCTACTAATGTACATAGTCCAGGTTTATCTGAAAATCTGTCTGCATATCGATTCAGTACATCAAGTAATTGTTTCTGCTGTTCGCTCGTCAGATGTCCAATTTGTTCGTAATCCAATTGGAGTGACTTCTGTTTTGTCTCTGAATAGTCTTCCTTCAGCGGTATTTCTACCACTGATCCAAATTCGTCATCCTCTTCCACGATCAGACCACAAGACAATGTTCTCGTAATGAACTTCCTCATCTTGTTAGCATGAATAATCCGTCGACCGTTTTCGTTCATGTCCACCAGATACGAATATTTGGATCTTCTTTGCAAGACCGTGCATGGACCATGCCATCGCGAGATCAATTTATTGGTTGACGTTGGATACAGCACGATGACGTTTTCTCCTGGTTCGAATTCTTTATCTTTTGCTCTTTTGTTATATTGACTGGCGTATTGTTTTTGCTTTTCTTCAGCACAGCTCTCAGCGAATGTCAAGGCCTTTTCCATGTCTGCTCTTAAATTCTTCAGGTACTTTGCCGGTTGCACTCCAATGTTCGGTGGTAGATTTATCTCTTTGGTCCAGCTTTCTTTAAGAATGGTTAGTGGCCCTCTCGGCAACTTTCCATAGACTAGTAGATACGGTGCCACTCCGGTAGTTGCATTAGGCACTTCTCTCAATGCCCAAACTGTAAATGGAATAATTTTATGCCACTGTCTCGGATTTTCCACAACGACATGATGAATCATCTTCTTGAAAGTTTGATTCCATCTCTCCACCAATCCTGCCGCTTCTGGATGTCCTGGCGAATCGAATCGAGGACAACACCCCATCAGTTTCAGAAATTCTCTTGTTAGACTGGCTGTAAAATTCGTCCCTCTATCACTCGTTATCACTGACGGAACTCCCACATCCATGAACAGCTTCATCAAAGCTTCGCATACAGCCTTAGCAGTCAATGATTTCATCAAGAATATTGTCGGCCATCTTGTACATGAGTCCACGATGCACAGGCAATACTTATGCCCTGCTGCTGACGTCGGTTCGATTGGTCCTACGACGTCCATGGTCATTCTTCTGAACGGCACATCCTCCCTTGGTATTGGTGTAATCGGCACTCGATCCATCACCAAACTTCGTGCTTTCAACTGACACTTCTCACAGGACTTGCAGAATTTCACCACATCTCTACGCATTCTTGGCCACACAAAGGACAACTTGATACGTTCCCTTGTCTTCTCTTCTCCCAAGTGTCCGCCAAATACTGACTCGTGCGCCAATTCCATCACCTGAATTCTTCTTTCCTTCGGCAACACCAACTGATACACCAACTGATCCAACATTTGATGCTTCTTATACATCAAACCATTCACCACACTAAACTCTGATCCTTTGTCTTCAGCTATCCTCCACCACGACCTCAGTGACTCGTCATTTCTCTGTTGCTCTTCAAACTTCTTCGCGTCTGCCAATTGTCTTTCATCACTTGTGTTCTCGGCAAACAAATCTTTCATACTCGTGTCCATTTCACCATCACTCCAAAAATCATCATAATCATCACGCTCACATGCAACCATCTCTTCTTCAATTTCATTGTTCCCGGATGTTACTCCTTCTTCTTCTTCTTGAACGCTTTGTTCATCATCGCTTTCGGTGTCCTCATCTAGCAAACTTTCATTTGACTTTTCCTCTTCTCCTTCTTCCACTTCTCTTCTCCGACTCTGTGCTCTTGTAGTCACATTCGCTTGCAATTCTCCTTGCAATACACTCACTGGTGGAACCTCTTTCAGTTCTGCGATTATCTCTGGATGCAGCAAGAACTTTTCTTTGTTATCTTTGCACAAGACTGCCGGAATGCTGGCACACACCAAGGTTAAATATGGTGCGATATTTACTCCCTTGTTTTTCAGATCTCCTCCTTCGTTATGACAACTCATCCGCACTTCGATTTTCACCAACTTAGCTGGAATGGGTTCTCCAGCCACACATTGCAAATGTACTCTACCAATTTCTTCCACTGTCGCTCCTTTCAACAATTCCTCATTGATTACTGGAATCTCAGTACCAGAGTCAATCAGCGCTTTGACTTGCACAGGCTGACAACTGTCATCATTTCCACGTATCTCTACATTGACATGCTGTAGTAATGACTTCTTTGTACGTTGACATTCATCTTTGCTTTCAGTTTCTCGACCAGTATCTTTGATGGGAGCAAAATTTACTATTTCTCTCTGTATAGCAAATTGAGGCGTGCACTTCATTACTGACTTCACTTCCGTTTCGCGGTTGTCTTGTTCTTCCGGCTGATTCGGTGCATTCATTACTTGGATCTGATTTACTCTGAGATTTTCTGCACTTCGAGTAAATCTATTTCTCAGATTTGTCATTCTTGGTGGTACTCGACAATCCTTTATCAGATGTTTGTCTGACTGACAATTATGGCAACGTTTCTTACCAATCCCTCTCTGTTCAGTGCTCTCCCGCCTGTAATTGTACGCTGCATTGTTTTCTCTTTGGCGTCCCATCACTGGAATTCGACTGTATATTTGTCTGTCACCCGTTGCTTCTCTTCTATCTTGACTAAACTGTCTTCCAGGAGCACCATCATTCCTTGCTTCATTACTTCTGGCTTGGTTTCCTGTTTCTTTGTTATTACTATTCCACCTGGGTTGCTTCGAACTATTACCCCATGCTTCATATTTCGGTTTGTCTTGAAACATTAGACCAATTCGATTGTTCACGTGTATGTCTGCGAGTTCTGCAACATTACTAGCTTCGAAGCATTCAGTACCCTCTTTTGCTAGTACGAACTGTAGTGGACCCGGTGGTAGACATTCTTTCAACTTATCCGCCACCAACAGATCAAATAACTTCTCATAGTCTTTGCCCACTCGTCTACTTCTGACATAATAGTTCAACAGATTCTTCAATCTTGCTGTAAACATAGTGTATGTCTCTTCTGCCGTTTTCTTCGCTTCTCCAAATCGTGATCGATATTCTCTCGCTGTCAATTTGAATTCTTTCAGTAAATGTTCTTTCACTATGTCGTAATCGTCTAGATCATCAAAAGACAATCGGTTCAACACCGTTCTCGCTCTTGGCGTCATTAGTGGCAACAGCAATTTGACCCAAAACTGCTTTTCCACCGTAAAACTGTTGAATGCATTCTCAACTGTCTCAAAATATAATGGCACCTCCATCATATCATACGGCATCTTTGGTAACACGTGTTTCATTGCATCACCTATCTTTTTAATCTTGGACACCATTGTCTCACTTTCTCGAATCCTGTTTCGTTCTGACTCTTCACGGCTTCTTCTTTCGTCTTCATTTCGTTCCCTCAGTCTATTTTGATCTTCTACCCTACGCAGTTCTTCTTGTTCTATCTTTTGCTGCAACAATTCTAACTGCTTTCTGCGTTCCTTCTTTTCTATAACCATTTCTCGGAGCTGAGCTTCCTTCAAAGCGAGTTTCTTTTGTTCCAATTGTACTTGTTCTTCCCTTTCTCTTTCCGCTTTTTCCAAACTTTCTTTCTCCATTTTCAATTCTTCCTGTCGAATCTCTTCGGCTCTTTCCAATTCTACCAAACGCATGGCTTCTTTGTCTTCCTCGCGAGCCTTTTGCTCTTCAATCTGCTGTTTTCGTATTTCTTCATCACTTTTCCTTGCTCTCTCGTATTCTATCATTAGTTCCATCCTTCTTTGTTCTGCTTCGTCACGATCTCTTTTCAGTTGTTCTAACTGAAGCTGGAACTGCTGCTTCTGTATCTCTATCTCTTCTTGCCTCAACCTTTCTGCTTTTTCCACTCTTTCTTTATCTTCTCGTCTCCGTTGCTCCTCTTTCTCTTTATCTTCTCGTCTCCGTTGCTCCTCTTTCTCTTCTCGTCTCCGTTGCTCCTCTTTCTCTTCTTGTTTCCGTTCTTTATCCTCTTGTCTCCGCTGCTCCTCTTTCTCTTTATCCTCTCGTCTCCGTTGTTCTTCTTTCTCTTTCTCCTCTTTATCCTCTCGTCTCCGTTGTTCTTCTTTCTCTTTCTCCTCTTGTCTCCGTTGTTCTTCTTTCTCTTTCTCCTCTTGTCTCCGTTGTTCCTCCCTCATCATCATAAATTGCATCAACGCCTCCATAGACATAGCCTGTGGTTTCTCCTCAACACCACCTATTGCGCCTTTCTCTTCAGCTTCCTTTAGCCACACCTCTGCTAGGGCTCTCGTCAAATTTTCCCTTGACATCTCTTCGATTTCTTCCACGTCTAGACCGGCTTCGATTAATAATTTTATTATTCGATCAGAAGACATCTTCTTTATACTAGCTTGCTTTTGTTCCGTGAGTTTCTCCATCTTACTTTCTTACTTCAACTGATTTGCGTGAAGAAAATCGAGGGAGTGGCTATGCTTTCTGCAATTGGTTGACTGTAATTTCAATTACTTGTTTATTCAAGGAGCGAGTTTTGTATACCTCTCTCTGGCGTTGTGTTGTCGTAGTGTCGTTCGTATGCCCGTTGTATCTTCTCACCAGTTGTTCGGATGCTCGGACTGCTTCTCCGGTTGTTCAGATGCTCACTCTCCTTCTCCCGTGTGGTCGGCGTCTCGTAAGGCTTCAAAATCCACTGTCCGTAGCTTGGATACGACTATCCCAACGTTCGTTGCTTGACTTCGCAATTCACCGTTCGTAAACCTGGATACAATATCCCGACGTCCGTTGCTTGACTTCGTATTCCACCGTCCGTTGCCTGAACTCGATATCCCACCATCCGTTGCCTGAACTCGATATCCCGCCGTCCGTTGCTTGAACTCGATATCCCACCGTCCGTTGCCTGAACTCGATATCCCACCGTCCGTTGCCTGAACTCGATATCCCACCGCTGCCACCAAATGTCAGGTTCCACAATCACTGACGATTTCTCCAGTCTCTTCTTACTGTTCTGTAGCGCAGCCTAGCCCTAACCTATTCCCTGTATGACGGTATCTAAGGCTAGTGTATAAGTTTCTAAAGTTCTTAACTTGTTCACTTACAACCAAGATCTGTTTCTTGTATTTTCTTCTCCGTTTTAATATTCGCAAATAACACAACAATGCATCAACGACGACAAGCGATTCAATTCTGTGACAGCAACGCAACCTTAATATCTTACTCCTCTCTAAAGTTTTCAACACACACTCCACTGTTCTCTAAAACGTCTTACACTACTAGCACTCCTTCAACAACTTATCTCACTGTCTGGGCGTACACTCTTCCCCCTGCCGCTCTGTCCTTCTCTCTGCCTCTCTCCGTCTGTCTGTCTGTCTGTCTGTCTGTCTGTTTCTCTCTCGCGCGCTCTCCGGCGACGGTCGGCCGAGCCGCGCCAACTTTCCCGCCAGTCTGCCACCTGCAAGTCTGTCTGTCCGTACGCTTAACAATTAGCTGACCTTGAGCTGGTCTATTCGTACGCTCACCCCTTAGCTGACCACATACACTATACAAAATTAGCTCACAGTTAGCTTAAATGGAAGCTGGATCGTTGATTTTATTGATGTATTTCGACATGCATCCAGCTTCTACTTCAGATCTAAAAATACCTTCATCCAGCTTCTATTTCTCACCCGTTATTTTCGTCAATCCAGCTTCTATTTCAGATATAAAACAATACCCTTATCCAGCTTCCATTACTTAAGCGTTTTCATCAATCCAGCTTCTATTTCAGATCAAGAAATACTTTCATCCAGCTTTTGTTTCTCATACGTTATTTTCGTCAATCCAGCTTCTGTTTCACCTGTAAAAGAGCCATCATCCAGATTTCATTTCTCTTGCGTTTTTTCATCAATCCAACCTCCATTTAATCTGTAAAAACTTTCATCCAGCTTCCATTTCTCAAGCGCTGGATCAGTTGTCTGTAGACCAGTTGTCGTAGACGAATTGTCCGGAGACCACTTGTCGTTAGACGAGTTGTCGGTAGACGAGTTGTCGTGACACCCATTTGACAATGAAGAATAGCCTACAGAAAATCGAGTAACATCTCAATTTAGACTAGACATTGCATATGAGTTGCTAAGGTGGATGCCTATGTTTACATGTATAGTCTAGGGTGACCATACGTCCCGGTTTTCCGGGACATGTCCCGGTATTTTGTGGTGCGTTCCGGTGTCCCGACGACTTTGGGAAAAGGGCAAAATTGTCCCGGTTTTTTGACAAGAAGGAAACTTGGATATTGAACCGTTAGTTTTTGTATACAGGACAGAACTATAAGTGTTGTTTTTAACCCAAAAAGAAGTCGTAACGAAAGAGAACCTGTCAATATATATGACTTACTATTGTACATCTGTAGGCTAGTGAGTTTAGTTAATAGATTGTGTGACGAAATTGGGGAAGGGACCCTCCCCATTTTCTCTTGCGCTAGTCTGCCTCTGTGGTCCTCACGTGCCTTTCGTTTCCCGCGCGTTAGCTTGCCTCTTTTAGAGGCCGCCTGTACTTTAGTCCACACGTGCCTCATGTTTCCCGCGCGCTAGCCTGCCTCTTTTAGAGGCCGCCTGTACTTTAGTCCACACGTGCCTTCGTTTTCCGCGCGCTAGCCTGCCTCTTTTAGAGGCTGCCTGCCTCTGTTGAAGGCCGCCGGCCTGCCTCTGTTGAAGGCAGGCCTACTTCTGTTGAAGGCTGGCCTCTGTTGAAGGCTGGCCTGCCTCTGTTGAAGGCTGGCCTGCCTCTGTTGAAGGCTGGCCTGCCTCTGTCCTGCCTCTGTTGAAGGCGGGCCTGCCTCTGTTGAAGGCTGGCCTGCCTCTGTTGAAGGCTGGCCTGCCTCTTTTAGAGGCCGCCTGCCTTTTCGTTCCCGCGTCTTTTAGGCCACACCCGCCCCCGGGTGGTGTATATAAGGGGCTGTGTTTTAGTAACTGGCTTTTGAGGATCCTGTGTGGCCGAGTGGGTTGTAGCCCGCTCGCCGCGCCGGCGGAGCGGGTTCGATTCCCCGGTCGGATCTTTACATACTGCGGGTGGCTCGGTCGCAATATAAACGTGGAGTCGACGCTGATCATCTTTGAAATGAAAGAGTCGTTAAACCCCAACATTTCATTTTTCAGTAACTGGCTCGCTTGGCTACACCGGTAAGGCCGCGCGTCTGCACGCAATTCACTCTGTGAAAGAGCGTGCGGGTCGCGGTTCGATTCCCGAAGGTGGCTATTTCAGAGATTCAAATCTCGGGCTAGCACGGTCCGTCCACGGGGAACTAAATGGCGTGGCGACACTAATCATCTTCGATATGGCAGTGTCGTTAAACATGTAACAAACAAACAGTAAGAGTAGTCTTCGAGAGTCACACAGCGAGAGTCAGCTCCGAGATACGTAGTGAAGTGAGTCGTCGACGAGTCAGCGAGGCAGTCAGTCTGTGACGTACAGCAGACGAGTAGTGGACCGACGGACGATTTAGCGACCGTGTGACAGTTTGTCGTTGAGAGAATAAATCGTGTCTTCATTCCTACGTCGTGGTGTTTTCTACGGGCGGAGCAACCGGAAGTGCCACACAGTTCCTTCGAAATACCCCGAAGGCGGACTTGCGTTTCCACCCCCCTGAAACGACACGCGTCCTTCCACTTCCGCTGTCCTGGTTTCCTGGAAGATTGGGCGATCTGCAGGGAGGTCCGCGTACACGCTCCCCCCCGCAACAATTGTAAGAATTGTCAAGGCGTAACGAGAAAATTTTCATAATGCAATCTCACTGGCTGCACCGAATCTAGGCCTATACCGATATCGGCAGGTCTTGTCAGGGTCGCAATGGGAGGAAGTTAGACAACTCGTGTCAACCTTGAAATAGTAGAGCAGTCTCTTTCAGATGACAATTTAAAGTGCTGCCATTGTGCCGTAAAGTTGAAAATTTTAAAAAAAATGATGAGGGGCACATACCCTCCAGAAACCCCTTTTCCTGCTCGTTTATCCTCAAAACCTTAAAATTTCCTGTGGACTAGATTAGACACTGAGCGCCGACTGAGAGAGTGTTATCTATTATGAAAGAATGCTGCATTCGGTACACTGACGACAAGAGTAGCTTGTAGATTTCTACACTGAAGTCTCTGATGAGCATTAAATTTAACTGTGATGACACCTGCTGCATCGATAGCCTATATTCGAAAAGCGTTCGCAGAACAAAACTAAACCAAAAGTCACTTTTCGAAGAAATATTATTATCAGTATTATAACTTTGAACTTCGTCAAAATATGCAGTATCGTAACCTCCAAATTTCTAAATGCAGTAGGCTATATGCTACTAGGTACATGCAGTGTTTAATCTAGACGTCTCTAGGGGGGAAGTTCCCCCCAGGATTGACATTTCCCCCCAGGAAAAATTTGACGAAATGATATTGGTTCTTATCTACTGTTTTCATCATTCTTTACATGAAGTGTTATAATATACCGTGATATTATTTATTATTATATGATTATAATGACATTATTTACTACTATAATATATGATACTATCATGTTAAGATGACACCTTAAAATGCAGCCGTTGCAATGGGAAAATTCAAAAATTTTCTAATGGGTCACTGAAGAAGTACAGCTATTTTGTAAAGACGACCCCTTAAAATGCTGCTATCGCAATGTTGAAATTCAAAAAGTATCTAATAGGTCACTGAAAAAGTACAGATATTTTGTAAAGATGACGCCTTAAAATGCTGCCAGTGTAATGTAGAAATTCAAAAAGTTTCTAATGGGTCACTGAAAAAGTACAGCTATTTTGTTAAGACGACACCTTAAAATGCTGCCATTGCAATGTGGAAATTCAAAAAGTTTCTAATGGGTCACTGAAAAAGTACAGCTATTTTGTTAAGACGACACCTTAAAATGCTGCCATTGCAATGTGGAAATTCAAAAAGTTTCTGATAGGTCACTAAAAAAAGTACAGCTATTTTGCTAAGACGACACCTTAAAATGCTGCCATTGCAATGTGGAAATTCAAAAAGTTTCTAATGGGTCACTGAAAAAGTACAGCTATTTTGTTAAGACGACACCTTAAAATGCTGCCATTTCAATGTGGAAATTCAAAAAGTTTCTGATAGGTCACTGAAAAAGTACAGCCATTTTGTTAATACGACACCTTAAAATGCTGCCATTGCAATGTGGAAATTAAATTTTTTTCTAATGGGCCACTGAAAAAGTACAGCTATTTTGTTAAGACGACACCTTAGAATGCTGCCATTGCAATGTGGATATTCAAAACGTTTCTGATAGGTCACTGAAAAAGCACAGCTATTTTGCTAAGACGACACCTTAAAATGCTGCCATTGCAATGTGGAAATTCAAAAAGTTTCTGATGGGGAGGGGTGCATCCCCTCCCCGTACCCCTCCCCTCTCGGTGCTACACGCATCATGAGCGTCCTTCGGACGCACAATTGTCTCCCCCAGAAACCTCAATTCTCCCCCAGAGGAGGGGGACTAGATTAAACACTGGGCTACATGTAGTATAAGCAACAATATCCTAGCCTACTATATGGTTACAGGTGTCTGGAATATCCTATAGCCTAGGAGTAGGCCTTCGTGTATAGGCCTACGCCTATACTTATGCAGTCAAGGAATTGCAATTGGCAGTAACTGCATATTGCGCAAAAAGTGTCCCGGTTTTTGATGCCCAGAAAATGGTCACCCTAGAATAGTCTTATACTAATCCAGCGTTTCCCAAAGTGGGTTCCGCGGGGCGAGCGCAGAGGTTCCGCGAGAAGTTGTAAATAATCGAAATTTTTTTGAACATGCACTGAATGTTTGAAACTACAAGCCAATCGACTTTTGTGTTTTGTCTTCGCCCATTGAGTGGCTATCCAAGTTTTCATTGTCCATTAGAAATCCAGTTACAATTTATGGACATCGATGACTGCTGAGTGCTGAGACGTAGGCTACGTAGGTCCGATCTGTTAATCTGAACAGGAACTCAGCCATCTTTGTTATCGTTATTCCGACCGAGGTTAATCTAAGCATGATTAGGACTAAACGAGACAGCTTAAAAAGTACCGCCAAGTCAAATTATCGTACTGCGTAGTTGCGACAAATAATAATTTTATTAGTTGCATGGTGTAAAAATTTGCCAAAATTCAGTGACTGCATCGTAATTAAGTTGGGTTCTAGGCCGCTCTTCTTGATTTAAATGATAGGCGTACAGCTGACAATAAGAATCCAGCTTTCAAGTGTAAAGCCAATAGTAGAAAAAAATGCAGAGAAGAAGAAAAAGGGTTGTTCGTATTCTAGACGTCATGTGCGCTAGCCTACTCTCAGTATTGTGATACACGAGTCGTGATTTTCAAAATGTTCAATTTAACTTAATTTTTCAGATAAGAGAAGTAAACTTCTACAATAGTGTTTTGGTAGGCCTATGTAGCCCATATTAGTATGCTTCCTAGGCGCTATGCATGCTTCATTTCGTTTAGTTGATATTGGGGTTCCGCAAGAAAATATTAGGACACGATCGAAGGGTTCCGTGGCCCAAAAAGTTTGGGAAACGCTGTAGGCCTACTAATCCATTCAGGTGCAGGAAGTCAAAATGAAGAAACAAGTGGATAAATAGGTCTAATACTTTAAACTGTTTTGGTTTGGCAAGAGAACCTCAGTCGTGTTGTTTCCATGTAGTCCGAGCATAAAGGTTATGTGCAGTGTGCGAACCAGCAATTTTTTTAAACACTAACCTAGGGTGTCACTGAACTCAGTGGTTGGCTTCTTGCATGGGCGCCCCCCCCTGGAAAAGTGACACCTATTTCTCAAACTGCTACTTTTGAGTTTTTAACAAATTTCTTCAAGTTAGTGAATTAATTATACTAATGACGGACAAAGTGAAACTAAGAAATCTACGTTTAGAAACCTCTATTAGATAAATATGCTTTGAATTTTCTGCCCTGAATTTTTCAAGCTCTTCCTAAAAACTGTAACCCTAACCATTTGGTTCCACTTAAAACTGAAGTCTTGTCTGTTCAAATGAATTCCGACCACTATTCATAAGATCATCGGACTCCCAGCTTCCAATCCTATATGACACCCACTGTAACAGCTACTCTACCTCCATCCGCCCCTCTGACAATCGGACTCTGACTACCATTTGACAGCTTTTTGACTTGACGAATAAGCTGGTGCCTGCGATTGACTTTCGAGTTAAAAGTTTGGAATTACGATCAAAATATAGAACTTTAGTCTAGGGCCTAATGATATAAATATATAGAGGGAGCATGAATGAATAGCTGAATGAGAAATGGTGTCAATTTTCTAGAGGGCAAGTGGACGTATCGCACCAATTCAGGAACCTGCTTTTTAACTACTAATTTTTGATTTTTTAAAACAACTTTCTTCGCACCAAAGAAACTATTCATATTAAAAATTATAAAAACATGACACTGAGAAATATACACCAAAAGCGTTCTATGAAAAATACCCATGCATCTTCCTAATTTGCTGCTTTGCATTTTTCAACCTCTTCCAACAAAAATTTAACCGTTACCATCGTGTTTTGCACCCTCCTGCAAAACGTTTCTGCGGGCGCCCATGGCCCCTTGATGGGGGATATAATCCGCACAAATCCGAATGGGAATTTTCCCTCCCCACATCTCGAAACAGATTTACGGCCCTGACCACCTCGACGCTTGATTTTCTAAATTTTAATCTAGAAATTGCAGATGCATAATTATATATGTTGTCTGTAGAAATGATTCGAGTCTTACCTCGTAGTGATAACACGAGGGAGATACGAACGTGTAACACGCCGGTCGGTTAGCGAACACGCTACAGGTCTTTGTCTCCCTGTCGTAGTTGAAGTTGCCACATCCGGGGTAGTTCCTGCAGGCGTTGGAGCATGACACAACCGATGCAGTCGTGTATGCCGCCGATTCACGGTCCGCTGCGCAGACGTGAGTTCCGTTCGGCCAGGACACGGTCTGAAAGTTGGTGGACTTCATCATCAGCTGACCTTCATAGCTGACCACCATTGACCCCAGTAGGAAGCAGAAACAACAAGGAATTTTTCTAAATGATATTTGGGTGGTCATCATTTCGTTTGCATCCGATTCCCAGAAATTATTATCTTTCTCAATTCTCTGTCTAACAGGACAGTCTCTAACAGGCACAAAGTATCTCTAGACTTACGGTATAGGCCTATCAAACTCAAAGTAATGAAATGCAGTATGCATCCTGATGTGATGTAAGTCTAAATTTTGTCCACTCAACTTTGGTATTTATTTCTACCGGTCGACCCGCGTGCAAAACATGCAAGGCTACCAGCGAAAGTATACAGACGGCTTGCCAATATGACATAGTCCGCGAATGGCGTTCGTATAAAGACTTGAGATTTTCTGAGTGCTTTATCAAAGCATTCGGTCTAGGCCTGTATGCATTCATTTCTCTTTTATAGCGCTATGCTTGAGGTGATGTAAATCGATATGGTTGACGTAATTGTTTAACAGAAGACCACCGGCGACGACTTTGTTATGAGTGTTGTATTGTTCTGAGAGGTTCATATTAGTTTGGTCGATTGCGTTGCTAAGAGCAAGGGTAAAACATGCTAGCGTCTCCGTAGAGTCGTGTGAGTTTGTGTGTCAATATAAAATGACCTGAGTAATTTTTGATCCGCAGAAGTTTTTATTTTCGTGAGCCGTTGGTTGACGGCGCTGACGCCTTGTACCGGTACGTTAGCACCGGGGTAACATAATTAGCCTATAACTCACCAATTATTATTTTATTATTATTATTATTATTATTATTATTATTATTATTATTATTATTATTATTATTATTATTATTATTATTATTACTATTATTATTATCAGTTGCGGCGCCAGGACTTCAGTCTGGGGGTGGCTGAAACCCATGGGCGGAGACTTAGCCTAATTGGTCTAGAAGTTGATAGTGGAACGTATTGTTGTCCACACCTACCTATATCCAGTGGCGGATCCAGAACGTTTCGAAGGGGGGGCCAAAATTTGTTTGGGCTAGGGTCGAAAAATTTAACTTTTTTGTCGTTTTTGGCCGAAACCAGAGTTTTATTTAGCCCCCACCTCTGGGGGATTGAGGTTTCCGGAGGGGTAGATAATTGACCGTCTGAAGACAATCATGAGGCGCTGCGCGCCGAGAGTGGTAGGGGAGGGGCGTGGGGAGGGGATATGCCCCTCCCCACCAGAAACTTTTTGAATTTTCACATTGCAATGGTAGCATTTTAAGCTGTTATCTTAACAAAATAGCTGTACTTTTCAGTGCTTATAAGAGTGCCATAAGGTCTCAATAAATATAGACTTTACTTAAAAACTTCTTTCCCGAAAACTAGATGTTTTTTTTAAGTAATCCGCCGAAAATCTTCAAAAAGGCGTTCAATTTTCCTTCCCAAAAAACTGATGACATTTTTTGGGAATCCGTGTGAAATCTTAAAAAAGGTGTTTAATTTTTCGTCTATAAAGAGTGATGACTTTTTAGTCTTCCGTGCGAAATTTTCAAAAAAAGGTGTTCAATTTAGAATCCAAAAAAACTGATGACTTTTTGTAGTCATCTTTGCGAAATATTAAAAAGGTGTTTAATTTTTCGTCTAAAAAGAGTGATGACTTTTTATTCTTCCGTGCGAAATTTATAAAAAAGGTGTTTAATTTCGCATCCCAAAAAACTGATGACTTTTGTAGTCATTACTGCGAAATATTAAAAAAGGTGTTTAATTTTTTGTCTAAAAAGAGTGATGACTTTTTAGTCTTCCGTGCGAAATTTTCAAAAAAAGGTGTTCAATTTAGCCTCCCAAAAAACTGATGACTTTTTGTAGTCATCCGTGCGAAATCTTAAAAAAGGTGTTTAATATTTCGTCTAAAAAGAGCGATGACTTTTTAGTCTTCCGTGCGAAATTTTCAAAAACGGGTGTTCAATTTGGCATCCCAAAAAACTGATGACTTTTGTAGTCATCCGTGCGAAATCTTAAAAAGGTGTTTCATTTTTCGTCTTAAAAGAGTGATGACTTTTTATTCCTCCGTGCGAAATTTCAAAAACGGGTGTTCAATTTGGCATCCCAAAAACTGATGACTTTTGTAGTCATCCCTGCGAAATATTAAAAAATGTGTTTAATTTTCGTCTAAAAGGAGTGATGACTTTTTGGTCTTCCGTGCGAATTTTAAAAAAAGTATTCAATTTCGCATCCCAAAAAACTGATAACTTGTTGTAGTCATCCGTGCGAAATCTTTAGAAAGGTGTTTAATTTTTCGTCTAAAAAGAGTGATGACTTTTTAGTCTTCCGTAGGAAATTTTCAAAAAAAGGTGTTCAATTTAGAATCCAAAAAACTGATGACTTTTTGTAGTCATCCGTGCGAAATTTTAAAAAAGGTGTTTAATATTTCGTCTAAAAAGAGCGATGACTTTTTATTCTTCCCTGCGAAATTTTAAAAAGGTGTTTAATTTCGCTTCCCAAAAAACTTATGAAGTTTTAGTGAACCGTCCGAAATCTTCAAAAAGGTGCTCAATTTTCCTTCTAAAAAACTGATGACTTTTTAAGACTAGAATAAATAAAATACTTCCCACTACTGAATGATATATAGTAAGATACAAATAAAAACAAGGAGTAAACATGTGTTATCATTCACCGCATTTTCTTGCACATAAAGACTAAACTCAAAACTTAACATGTTTCGCCCTGAAATTTTTTGGCATCTGCAAAAAATAAATTACATCCCAAACACTGTTGTTAGTGTTAACTTGATTTGTATTTAATAGTTAGTTGTACTTAGTTATAATTGTGTTTATTGGTGTTAATGTTTTTTTCAATTTACTACGAATATATACACGAATAACATACATTGCATGCCATAAATCATAGTTGGATACTGTTGAAAGATTGTTTCATTTCGATGCTTTATATTAAGACAATGCAATTGCGTGAGAGACTTAGATTAGATTTTAATTACATTTATACATTATTTTTATTATAGATTTTAATTACATTTATACATTAATTCTCCTGTGCATGACTGACACCCTGAATTTTTTTGGGGGGCCACCATGGATGGGGGCCACGTCCCATGGTGATTTGAAATGGGGGGGCCATGGCCGGATTGGCCCCCCTGGATCCGCCCCTGCCTATATCCTAGTTTTGTTGACATGCCTGAACCGATGTCTCTTCATGACCAATATGCCTTTCGACCAACTGGCTCGACCACCGCTGCTCTGATATCCATTATACATCACGCTTCGGATCTACTCAAGAGTAATGATCATCAGGGCCGTAAATCTGTTTCTAGATGTGGGGAGGGAAAATTTCCCCCACGCCTTTACCTCACTCACGCAGTACACCATTGAGTTCAGTGACACCTTATAGATTCAATTAATTAGTGTTACAATGGTTGGTTCGCACTACATATAGCCTTTTATGTTCGAATTAGGCCTACAACACAACTATAGGGTCTCTTACCAAACCAAAACAGTTGAAAGCATTGGTCTTATTTAGTCACTTCGTTTTTCTTCATTTTTATTTTCTGCATCGGAATGGATTAGTAGTTAACTTAGAAGCCCTAGATGTATCTACCTGCAGGCTGTAGCAACTCATGAATTTGCAGGCCCTGCAGGGCCTGATGTAAATTTAAGTGTTGCAAGCTTCAAATGTTTAATCATCAACTCAAACAACTAGTCGGTTATAGTCTTATAAAATGTGTTGACAATGGTTTACGACATGTCTAAAAGTTGAGTGAACCTCAGTCAATTATATAGGCTTAGACATATATACTATATAGCCTAACTTAAGGTGGATAAAACCAACTTTATTTGTACATTACTTCCTACGTGTATTGTATAGGATATAGTCTGCAACAATACTTTTTCATATCATTTTGTCGTGTTTGCCTTCCCTTAATTGCTTGTCGATTTTGTTAATGGCGGAATTTCTTTTTACTGAAACCCCAAGACTTAATATCTGGGGCGCTGAAGAAATATCAAGATTGTGATTGCGATTACAAATGCAAACTGCGACCAAAACAGATTCTTTACGTGGGAGAAATAACATGACAGGAATGTGATCACAATGATAATTTTTATGATGCTGTTTGTCACTTTTCTGATGCACAGATTTAGGCAATGACTAATAATTTGTTTTTAGGCCTATGTAGGTCATGTGAAAATTAAGCTGTTCTTACAGTGAAGGCAGTGTGCATTTGCAAAATTTTCATCGCACTTACCTGGACACAATCCTGCTTGAAATGATTTGGAAAACGAAAAAGATTAGACTTTTTAAATTACTTAAGGCACACCACTTTATTCATGAATTTTATTTCTATAAAATTATTTGCAATCCTTTGTAATCCTGTGTATAGGCCTACAGTCGAATATGCGGTATTGGCTAATGTGGTCTCGAGATGAACTGATATCAGTATTTTTCCTTTCAGATCTGAGAGCCCACACTCACTACCAATTAAGCCTCCGCCCCAGACCCTGATGGGGGAGCTTACGACTCTCCTGCATACCCCCTAATCGTTAGGGGCTTTTTGCCTTCGGCAGTCGCGGCTTCGCGCGTTTCACACTCGCTAAGAATCTCCATTTGTTCCCCCCCAATTAGACTATATATGTACTATATATATACTTATGTAAGTTAGTATACATGTACATGTTATGCATGCGTGAATCATGAACGCATAGGCCTACGTATGTATTGTGACGCATATGCATAGCATATGAGAATTTATAAAGTGCTTCTTGCAGTATACCAGCTATTCAGAGACGCCTTGATCAGCGTGACAGCCCTGAGGAAATAAGAAAGACTTCATTAAGCAACGACGGGCTGAAGGTGTCACCTACGATAAGATCTTACTACCGATAGAGGAAAGGGAGGTTGTTCCACAAAGAAGTGTTTACCCTGGCAATTGAAGGTTGGGTCATGGCAGTCCTTGCCCGAAGAACTAGGAGATCAAGGATATCAGCAGACCGGAGAAGGCGAAAAGAGATTGCGTAGAGGTGTTTGTCCACGGGTTTGTGCATCAAGTGATTCAAGTCACAAAGGTATTTAGGAGTTTGCCCATTTTGAGTTTACATGTATGCAGTGGCGGCGCCAGGATTTCAGTTTCGGAGGGGCTGAAGCCCGCGGAAAAATTTTCCATTTTCGCCGCCAAAATTTCTGACGACCTTTTTTTTTTTTTTCTTTTTTTTTTTAGTCATTGATCAAAATCTCATGAAAATTTTCCATTTTCGCCGCCAAAATTTCTGACGACCTTTTTTTTTTTTTTAGTCATCGATCAAAAATCGTGGATTTTCTATGTAAAATAATTAAAATGGCCATTTTTGGGGGGGCTTAGCCTCCTGTAGGGGGGCTTAGCCCCCAGCCCCCCCTAGCGCCGCCACTGCATGTATGTATGATATATATATATGTATATGTCTAATCGCAATATATATATATAATTATATATATAGGGCGATAATATAATTATATATATATTATTGTCATTAGCTGTGTTCTCACTGAATGGCCGCTAACTCCCTGCAGTCTTGCAGGGTGATTATATTGGGCATGTGACGTGTCACATAATAAATTCCCGCTTTGTATCATTGAAGAGAAGATCCTATCTCTCGGCTTTTGATCCTACAGGGCAAGCTTTCAAGCAACAGCTTACATACGGTACCCTAACATTTGTGCTGCAGCTGAGAAAAAGTGGGGAGGGAATTCCTTCACGTTCCCTCCCCAGCTTTATTTGTGGAGAGGGAATTCCCTCCCTTCCCTCCCCGGGATTTACGGCCCTGATGATCATGTTGTTATAATCTCTATGGACTACTCAAAAGCATTTGATTCTATCAAACACTCTGCAATAACAAGCTTATTAGCATCCTTGAACATTCCAGATTGTATCTACAACTGGCTCGTCAACTACTTACATGGCAGGAAACACTCAACTCGCTTCAAAGGAGTTACATCTGCTTCTATTACCATCAACGCCAGTGTTATTCAGGGATCTGTTATAGGCCCAGCTGACTTCATAGTAGGTACATCTGACCTCCACCCTCTTCATTCCCAGAACCGTCTCTCTAAATATGCTGACGATTCCTATCTCTTTATTGGCTCTAATCACTTAATTATCTACCGTACTGCAACAGATGAACTCCAACACATCACCAACTGGTCTAAAGGAAAGAACTTGCGGATCAATTCCGACAAAACACGTGAAATTGCTATTATCAGACGCAACAAGAGCTCACTCTCAACACATTCATCAATCTCTGGAGTTTCCCGTACAAAATCCATCAAGGCATTAGGAGTTCTCATTGGAGAGAAATTAACTGTTACAGACCACATCAACAAGATTATCTGCTCTGGTACTGCCTCACTCTATGCCATCAGAACCCTCAAGGCTCATGGGGCATCCATACAAGAGTTACAAACTTTTACTAGAGCTACTATCATAATTATCAAGAGTTATGTATGCCTCTCCTGCTTGGTGGGGTCTGGCTAGTGGATTGGACAAATCCCGTCTTGAGGGCCTCATGAACAAACTTAGACGAGCCGGCTATACTTACATCCTGATACACTTACAGCAGAAACTTTAGCTCAAGAGGCTGATAAGGTGCTTTTCAAAGCTGTTCTGGGAAATGAACTTCATGTCCTCCGTAACCTCTTTCCACTACAACGTGATCCATTATATAACTTTAGGGAAAGGGCTCACAATTTCATCCTCCCCAATAAAGACTCGTTAAACTTTATCCCAAGAATGTTATTCAAAAACATGTACTAACTATTTTGACCATAAGCTTTAAGCAGCCATACTGTTAATGTAAACCTACAGCGTTCTGTCTGTTGTTTATTGAATAAAACGAATATACATAAGGACGAGTCGAAAAACCTGACGACTTTTTTTAAGTCATTTGGTCGAAATCTCATGCATGAAAAATATGCAATTTCTTTCCCTGCCAAAAAAGCTGATAAACTTTTTTTCTCAGCCACACATTTTGGAGGGCTTAGCCCTCTACCCTAGGCGCCACCACTTATTATTATTATAATTATTATTAATATTATTATTATTATTACCATTATTATTATCATTATTATTATTACTACTTTTTTTATATTATTATTATTATTATTTTTTAGCGCCCGAGGTATAATTGATCCCTCAGGCTTTAAAAACAATAAATAATAAAAGCTTTTTTACAGGTTCTCGTCTCCAACGTGCTCAAATGTGCCCCTAAATGCAACGACATTAAACCGCTGCGTGCATATTGACAACCGTTGGAACAGGTGCGTGCTTTCTCTGGGGTCGCCCGTTGCCTCTGTCATGCGGCGGCCTAGCTCCTGAAGAAATGATAGACCCGTCCGGTTTATCGGGCCCAGTGACTCAATTGCTATGGGGATGAATTCATGCGTAGCGGGAAGGGATGTATACTTGACGCTTTTTCGTTCAGCAGCTTGCTCCGCCGCTCCACCCGATACTGTCGACGTCAGATGAATATACGACGACGCGCATGTGTGGATTGCTGTTGCATCCCATGCGATGAATCTGCCTCTTGTCCAAGGGACCAGTGTGGCTCCGTCTGGTCTTTTTCCATCTGTGCGGCTCAGTCCTGACAGTTCTTTTGAACTAGGAATATCCGCCTTCGACAGGGCTCTCCCAGGGGCGCAACCAGAAAATTGTCCTGGGGGGTGCTCAGAATTATTATTGTAAGCGCCGAAGGTGCGATGCAGCGAGTGCCAAAGGCACGAAGCCAATGCCGACTAGGGGGTCTGGGGGAGCGTCGTAAGCTCCCCCAGCGGGGTCTGGGGCTCCGCCCCAGAAACCAGCGCATTTTTTTACTTTTGGCATCAGCTAGAGCGCGTTTCAGGCTCTTGTTTGCCAGCTGTATTTATGAGCGATAGAGTCATGAAAACTTCTGAAAATCATGGTTTAGGACTTTAAAAAATAATGTCATTTTCCATTTGTTTAGATAAAACAAAGGGCCTTAGTCCTTCTCTGCCCGTGAGTGGCAGAATTAATAGCCAGTGTTTAATCTAGTCCCATCCCCCCCAATAACCTATGTCTTTTCTAGTCCCTTCTCAATCAAGGTTTCTGGGGAAAGGCGAGCATCCGACGGAAAATCTCCAAAGCATGTGGCGCCGAGAGGGCAGGTTCTATGCCCCTCCGCATAATAAATTTTCTAGTTTCCACACTGCAATGGCAGCATTTTAAGTAAGCATCTAAAGCAAAACATACATAATTGCATGCTATACTATTTCATTGCTGACAAGAGTGGTCTAAACTTCAAAGAATATAGGCCTATACTCACAATTATAAAAATTCTGATTTTCCAATTTCCACGTTTATTATGGTACCATTCTAAGATGTCAACTTAGCAAAATAACTCTATTAGGCTACTTCCGTGCTGATAAAAAAGAGTGATTTAAAATTTCAACATAGGCCTAGCAGGAGAATGGGTTTGGGCAGCTGTGCCTCCTCCCCAACATGGAATTTTTATTTCCACACTGCAGTGGTATCATTTTAGGGTGTCATTTTAGCTATATTTAATCATGATTTCATTGCTGAAAGACATGGTGTAAGATTTCAATGCCCCTCCCCATTTTTATTTTTTAATTTCCATACTGCAATGGTAGGTTTTTAAGCTGTCATCTTAATAAAATTGCTCATTTTCAATGCTGATAGTCATAGATTTTAATTTAAAATTTCAGAGTGTTGCCTCACAATTACTTAAAAATTGTGGGATTTGCAGAGTGCACCCTGACTTTTAAAGCTGTCATTTTTACAAAATAACTCATGATTTTAGTGCTCAGAGATGTGATATAAGATTCCAATAAATTCCCCTCCAATCGTCTTAGAGTTGTTTTTAATTTACACACACTGTAATGACAGCGTTTTAGTCTGTCTTAGCCAAATTGTTCATTATGGATAAACAGTTGATAACATTGCAGACATTTTTAATAATATTTATGAAATATTTATGACATATTGGGGGGTATAAGCATATCCGTCCAGTTATACCACAAACTTTGGGTTTTAAGACTTCATACTGTTGCCTAACAATTACTTACGTCTCCCTTATCGCCCTAAATATCCGCCAATAACAGTACCGTAAGTTATGCACATTATATATAATATCATATGATAGTATCATAAATATATTACAATAATAAATAATAAAATTATAATTATATAGTAGGAAATAAGGTATAATATGGCAGTTTATGTAAGACAAAAATTATAATAAACATGCAGCAACTAAAAACTGCTATCATTTTGCCAAATTTTGCCAAACAAATTGCACACATGGTACTATCAATTAAGTCGCAACATATAGTCAATAAATTGGTGAGATACTGTAATGTAAATTAAGGCACAGAATCTATAGGCAAATTCTCGAGACCCAGTCGAACTCAGGTAGACCAGCTAAACACTAAAATCAAGTGCTTTATGAACCATGAATTTGACTAAAATTATAATACAGAAGAATGAAGGAACTTGCTTGATTGGGTAATCTGAAAGACCGAAAGACCCCCTACCCCCCCACCCCACCCACAAAAACTCATCGGATTTGGAAAAATTGCGTGGGTCACCTTTTTAGCCCTGGGGGTGCTCAAGCACCCCCCAGCACCCCCCTGGTTGCGCCACTGGGCTCTCCAGATGATGTCATTCAGTGCAGCGTGTCGCGCTGCCCTTCCCATCGACCTTCTGCAGACCAGTCCATGATGTCCACCTGTGTCTGCGATCTCGCCACACTGGCACCGATGTGATGCACAGAGAGTTAGTCCAAGGCGGAATCCTACAGCAACCCTAACTGCCTCATTGCTCAACCCCAGGCCGCAAGCCGCCAAAGGGATGGTCCCGAGCCAGTCTCCGGCGTGTGCAGCTGACAATGCCCGAAGTCTTGCCTGGCTGAGTGGATCATCGCATCCGGTCCAAATCTTCATCTTATCGCTGTCGATAAGCGGTCGGTCCCAGGTTTTCTGCTCTCTCGGGATCGGATCCATCACTGTGGGAAGCGAGTCTTTGCGAGCTTCCATCATCTCCTCCCGGTATGCATCGCCCCACTCCTCCGCGACCAGGATGGCACCCACGAGACCGGCGGTCGACGCAGCTGACGCCAAATAGGCTGATGATGCCAGCATCGATATCCGCTTATTATTATTATTATAGTATTATTATTATCATGATCGAATAACAGCATAGATGTAAAAAACGATGGAAACGAAATAAAAAACGGAAAAAAACGTCGTTTTTTTCGAAAAAATAAAAAACGACAAAAAAACGATGAAAAAAACGGAAACGGTAAATAATTTGACTTTGCTACATCTAAAACCGCATTTTAAGCTTGAAAACATTCATTAGGAACCTACTACACGCAGGCTATCTCTTAAATGATGATGTTAAACGATGAAATAATGACTTTAGTTAGATGAATTCTTGAGAGTTGGCGGAAAACATAAGGAATATCAGAAAAAAGTGAAAATTAAGGAAAATAATAACCGAAAGTAAATGAATAAATAAAGTTAAAGAAAGAATAAAAAACGATAAAAAAACGATGGGATAAATAAAAAACGAAAAAAACGACGTTTTTTGGGAGAGAATAAAAAACGGAAAAAAACGTTTTTTACATCTATGAATAACAGTACGTAGGCCTAATACTACTACTTAATTATGATGATGATGATGATGATGATGATGATGATGATGATGATGATGATGATGATGATGATGATGATGATGATGATGAGGAGGAGGAGGAGGAGGAGGAGGAGAGGAGGAGGAGGAGAGGAGGAGGAGGAGGAGGAGGAGGAGGAGGAGGAGGAGGAGGAGGAGGGGACGACGACGACGATGATGTCTATTCAAATGTATCCCTTAATTATCAGTAAAAATAACCAACCAACTGGTAAGTATTTGATGAGTTATGTGCGTTTCCCCGATTTCCACTATATAGCATTGATCGTCTTATATATATACTTAGTAGGCCTAGCCTTCTTTCTAATCATAGGCTGTGTAGACTAGGCCTACGTACGTAGCGTTGTCAAAACATGGAACACAATTGACGACTTAAAGATCATTGGAAAAGAGCCATTTTTCTCTTATGCCTACTAAATGTTATTTGCAGGGGCGCAACCAGAACATTTTCCTAGGGGGTGCTCAGAATTATTATTGTAGGCTTAGGGCCGAATAATCTGTAATCTGAAAGACTGAAAGACCGAAAGACCCCCTACCCCCCCACCCAAACACAAAAACTCATCGGATTTGGAGAAATTACGTGGTTCACCTTTTTAGCACCCCCTGGTTGCGCCACTGGTTATTTGTGTGAACTCTAGGCCTCTACATGATCTTGAACGATAGTAGGCCTATATATAGGCCCAATGCCAGTATCTCACCCTACGTATATCGTCGTGATGAGAAGAATAAAACAAAGGTTCATCGCAATCGGATTCTTCGTTCATTCTTGGGGGGGGGGGAAGTAGATTGATATTAAATCCAAGTTTCAAGTCCTGAGGCTGAGCGGAATTGTCTTGGCATCTACAATAGCCTACTGGTTGTGGTTGTCGCCGACTCGCATATACCGTCAACGTCATCGTCGCAATAGTAACTCGGCATAATTCTATAGGCCTACTATAAAGTGTCATTGGAAGACCATTCCACGTTGAGGGTTGAGGGTCCCACCACCGAGATAGCACGGTTCTGCATAATGGAAGTATGAGCAAAAGGGACTTACTTTTTACATATGTATGTACTAGCTGGAGTACCCGGCGTTGCCCGATAAATTTAGGATTCGACCCGCTCCGGCCACAACCCCACCACACCACACCCACCACACTCCGACCTCCACCAGTACGCCACCCGAGAAATTCCCTCGTCCCAACCTCCCACTCCACCCCTCCACCTCCCACACCACCCCTCCATCCCCCCCATCCCTCCACCCCCCCCCCCACAACAATCCGACCTAAACCGGAACGCCACCGGTGAAATTTGGGTTTTCGAGAAAATTTTACCCCACTCCACCCCTCCTCACCCCACCCCAAACTCCGAACTCCGCCGGTACGCCACCCGTGAAATTTGGGTTTTCGAGAAATTTTTCTCTCCCACCACCCGCCCCCCCCAACCGGCCCCTGCGGGCTGAGGTATGTGTGGTGGGTAGAGGCGAGGTGGTCCATGTAAAAATCTATCTAGCTGTAACGTTTCAGGTGAATAAGTGTGAAAATATGCATTGCAACATCAGAAAAAGTAGCGCTGGTGGTACCAAGCAGTATAAATTGGTACCAGCGTAAGCTGGGAAGTAAACGACAAGTCCTGGAAAATCATTGGCCCCGTGTCCAGGACCTTTGGATTCGTCCATTGCCGGCTCAAGGGCCAAGAAAAGGAGATGAGCGCCTCACCAACTGGTCTTTGGCCCCGGGATGACTTTATTTACACAGAATCTAGGCCTACTCTTTATTTATATAGATGTATGTAATACTATGTATGAGCACTTGTTATAGCATCCTTTCAAGATTTATACTCAGAAGTGCTCCCAACTACAACACGGACACTCAATCGGAGTTTTACACCGAAGTGCATGAGTAATTGCGAGTGAAGGACTTGCTCGTTGTAGGCCTGCACAGCGGCTTGAGTGAATTCGAACCTGCAGCCTTACGGCTCCAAGGCGCTGAACATACCCTACACCACTGCACCCCACAATGTATGCGATAGTTTGCTACCAGTCCACTATGTCTAAGATCTGCATTTCAAGGCACACAAAAATATATTTAGCTCCGTTATCTACAGTATGCGGACTATTCTTCCCCAGACGATTCATCCCAGACGATTCATCCCAGACGATTCATCCCAGACGATTCATCCATGGACCGTTCGTTATACACAAGGAGTAGGCTATTATATCTGTGGCTCTGTTTCAAAAAGGCAAATCTATTACACTGTACGCTGCAGAGAAATGTTGTTGCATGGACGGCCATACATTTCTGCATGGACGCCGTCCATGCAGCCATGGATGGCATCCAGGCAGTGCTGGTGGCCAAATAAATGGCAGGATGGTGCCTAGAATCGAAAATAAGTGCCTGGACGCCGTCCATGACCGTCCTGCCATACTTTAAGCCCTATAGGTCAATCAGATACAAAAACATGTAGGATGGAATATCAATTAGTAAAAAATGACAATTTGGTTTGTTAAATTATTGTTAGTTACATTTCCGCAATTTTTCCGCTAGGCTCACTCAGTAACTGCAGTCACATGATCACCAAGTCTAAAAAGATGTAAACAACCCAGTAATCATAATGCGACAGAATTTTTAGTCTTCGCTTGCAAGATAATAATTATAGTCTTATCACAAAGAAGTCGATGACAGAATGACTCACCAACATAGCACTATGGAAGGCTCATATGCAATTGCATGTTCTATATATAAAGAAACAATAATAATAAAATTTTAATTAACAGTTTAATTGACAAAAAAAATTAAAACTACAAAATTTCAGGTATTTCTCTGACTATAATCAACACTTCACAACGAGAGATATTACAAGTGACTGGGAAAGCAATGCAGTGGGTCATTAAACAATAATAATAATAATGATAATAACCATTCATTGAGTCAAACTGAAAAGTACGCATTAAGATTACATGACAGACGAAATAAGTATAACGGGAGTCAAATTTAAACATTAAATTGTTAAGAAACTCTTGAATATACAGATTATGTACAAGCGAATTAAATTTTCAGCCATGTCTTCGCACAATTCACTTTCCAACAGATACTGCACATGTGTAGATTAACATACTTATGACGTATCTCAAAAGAGCATAATAACATACTACAACAAATACTACAGAATACATTTTATAAGAATAGTTCATACCACCGATGCGTTGAAACAGTGCTAGAACATTAGCAACATAAAATGTCTCTACATTTAAGCAACAATGCAACTGAATAGTTTACACAAAACCATACATAATACATAGATCTGCTTCATAGAAACTAAAGTCCATAGTCCCCCTTTAGCAACAGCAGTACAATAATAGTTATTGCTTTAAAACTAAAGTATACAAATCAAAATGCCGTGAAATACCTTGCAAAAAAACAAAATGGAAAATGGCCAACAAAAAAATTGCTAAAAGCATATCAATACTCAATAAAAACAACACCAATAAACTGTTCATGAAATAAAGCAATTAAAAACCCAAACAATTATTCTTTAACTCTAAGTTCAGACTGTATGTTATCAATCAACTATCATTAGCTCCCTTATTTGGATAATAACAGCAGAATACCACAAGAATTATACTTATGCATTGTGTTTTGTTATTGTGAATTCAAGTTGCTCTGTTTCCTGGCATCAATAAACTAATTGAATTGAATTAGCCCAAAATAAAGAAGCACTTCTAATTCATTAAATTATCATGCCTGATCGTCAAACATACATGCATCACAATCTCTTCTTTTGTCAAACGTGCTCCTTTCATAAGTAATCCAAATCCTATTACACCTGCTTTTATGCACATGCATAATTATATCAGAGCATGTATTTAACATGCCATATGATCATACATAAACAATGCAAAACTACCTATCACACATTATTGTTAAACACGTTCATACAACATGTGCCATAATCTGTTGGAAAGTGAAACACAGAAGTCAGGACTAGCATTGTTTGCACGCAACCTGCATCCGTACCTCCTTCAAAACATGAACATAGACAACAGGCTCGGATGAAACTTGAACCTGTCATCAGAAATTCTATCTTAGGAAGACACCAAAAGTATAATTGCATAAAGTGCTATAGAGAAAGTCAAGTAACTTCCTAAAGTCAGACTTACTAGCATGCTTAAATCAGACATTTTCAAAGTTAAGTGTGCAAATAAATATACATGTAACTGACATCAAAATTTATCCTGCCACCAAAATACTTTATATCTAAATATTATTCAATCAATTCGTATGTAGTAGCAATGAACTAACTCTTCAATACGCAGGTGCTGAAATCGCTGTATTGTTACATTCCCTTCTTTGTGGATCCCTTTAAACAATCTGTATCAATATCCTGTTGTATAACCGGAATCACGAGCACAGATCATTAAATGATTATACCTAAGACAAAAAATTTCCTAACAATTTCAGCAATAACAAATTTAATTATACTCAATTTTTTAAATTTTTGCCAGGAATTTATATCTTGATATCTTTTGATATTTTAAGTCATTCACCTCCTGGGACTCAATTTAACACAACATTAGAGGAATTAAACAAAAAAATCAACCAAATAGTTCTGAATGTGCCACTCGGAATAAAAAATGTCAGGAGTTATGGGTACGTGTAAATTCAAGAAAAAAATAAACGAATCAAGCAGGGGTGTCAGTGGAGAGAGGTGCCTGGTAACAACTAAGCCCAGATGTTTCTGGCCTACATAGTTTACCAATGTCAAATTTTACCCGTGTCAAATGTTAAGCAATAATGGCACCAGAAATTACAGATTCAGGCTTTTCTCCGCTAAAGATGTGTTACTGTTAAAGTAGCAACCATTGTAAGTGCACTCGCACGCACGCACGCACACACACACACCCACACATAGATATTTTAATATACACACACACGAAGTTGGTTTGATGCAGGTTGCATGTGCAAACATAGCAGTCTCAACACTCACTAAGCACCCTACATTTCCTGTTTGTAGCTATCACACTGCAGCCAAAGCAGGACAGTTATTATGCCTGAAGCAAACAATGCTTGTTATTAAAAAGTTGATTACGATTTGTGTGCAAATTCAAGAAACTTCATACTAGAGTGGCAGAAAGGACGGAGTCAGAGTCTGTGCAGATGCAAAAAGAGAGAATGCCACAGTAGGGTGCTCAGTTGTGCTTAGAAATGGCTGAAACTTTATGCAAGAAAAGTCTTAACGGTTCCTCTTATGAGCGCTCTGCAGATGGCACAGATTCGCAGCTCTGGAGCACAGTCCTGACAGCAGACGAGGTGACCACACGGTAGGAAAACAATGTTCACTTCATTCTCCATGCACACCTTGCAGGTTCGAGCATCCTTCAGAAGTTGATTTTCTGCTAGTAAACTTCTTTCTGCAAGAACCATACACAGTAGTTTGATAGAACTTTTTGACATCTACAACTAACGTGTGCAGCAATTCCTTTGTAAAAGAAAGATACTACACAAAATACACATGTTTGTATGTATGTGCAAGAACTTGTTAGAGTGCCCTCTTTAAGATTTCTACTCAGAGGCACTTCTGACCACAGCGCGAACACTAAATCGGCATTTCATGCCGAAGCACATGAGCAATTGCGAGTGAAGAACTTGCTCATGGTCCCCCACATGGCAGCTTGAGGTAGATTCGAAACCGCAACCTTCCGGCTCCAAGGCCCAAAACATACCCCTATACCACCGCACCCCAATGCTGTAAATTACTCTTAATGAATTCATGTCTTAACTTTGTTCTTTTTCATACACAAACTGTGGTACAGCAGCGCTAAAATATTTCAGCATAGCCCACATAACCTGCAAACCATATGCATTCTGTTCTACAAGATTGTCTCACAGCATACGAGCATATGAAAACTCTGAAGAGCTGGTCTGCACAGTTCTATAATTCATTAGCATGACGATGATTCAAACAATTATAAAATATATCAAAGATAATAACTTGCTGACATCAATGTGATGTCATCGAGAACATCAATGACATCAATGTGATGTCATAGAGAACATCTATGACATCATTGTGATGTCATAGAGAACATCTATGACATCATTATGATGTCATAGAGAATCACCGATAGCATCTTCATCCATCATCAACGACGAATCATCTGGATTTGTCTCCGGATCCTCGTCAGCTTCTACGTTTTCTGTTTCCTCTGAAGGTTTCATCGCCTGCCTTTCGGAGCTAGACTGGTTCCCTGTTCTACTCTGCACTGACTTCTTCTTCTTCTTTTTGTTCTTGCCTACAAATAATTATTACAACTGATTATCAAGTTTTTAGTCTCAACAACAAACTTTATGAAAATAATTAAGTGATCATTTCATTCATTCAAGAATTTCTATAGCGCTTCTTCAAGGGTCTACTCAGAGGCGGTTTCGACTCTAGCATGGCAAAACAGCAGTTTGAGTCTAATAAATTAAATGCTTCATTATGAGCCCCTAAGAGGTAGGCGTATCACCTGTGTGAGCCCATTTTAGACCACTTGACCCACCATGAAAGGTGCATAGTTGCAATTCATGAAAGTGGTAGCAAGAGCACCCCTTCTGTGCAAGACAAATTATACAAATTTCTCAGTTTCTGCATGTTCATGAAAAGTTACTACATAGCAAAAATAAACCTGTAACAACAGAAGCAAAAGAGACTGGAAAACGTTAATACCTTTGCTCTTAGAAGCCAACTTTTGCGGCTGGACAGATGCGGCTTCAGCTCTAAGAGTGTCTTGTGCACTGCTGTCAGCATTTGGAACGTGGGTATTTGCTCCCTGTTTAGGAACAGTGCTGTCATTTTCAAGCATTACTGATGCCGTCAACTCACTTCCTGCAATGGAAATCATTAAATCCACACGACATGATCAAGTGTTTCTATGATAACAGCAGACACTTGTTGTTAACAGTCTATACACTCAAAGAACCTAAAGTTGCCGCCCAATGTCAGAAACCATAGTTCAAATACTAGAAAAGGCCACAAAATTGTTTATGCATAGTGCACATTGATGAGATGCCATCAGACCAGTACTATCTAAGAATGCTGCACCTATGAGATGTGCAAAATAAAGTTCAGATCAAAATGTTACTGGCTGCGTCTACTTCATGTGGTTACACTTATGCTGTTGAAATGCAAATGTGCTTTGCATCTCACACCTGCTGTTCTAGACCAGACTTCAAATTTCTTCTCTTGAACTCTTTATTACTTTCTCTTTATTACTTTCTCTTTATTACTTTCTCTTTATTACTTTCTCTTTGCTATCGAATTAATATAACAAAATTTATATTTATATCCTTCATCTATGGCTCAAATTCAGTTCAACCACTGGTAATTAACACACTGGAGCTGCACCATTAATTTGAGCAAAAGTGAACACCCATTGACTGCTAACACAAACTAGACCTGAAAAAACTATAAAAACAGAGGTGTAACATAACCATCTATCCAGCAATTCATCTTAATAGACATCTCGTTCGTGAAGCTTCATACATATCCGGAATTGCGTTATTAAGCACAACCTCAGTTTGCTACTGTACTGAGAGAGAATGAATCAATTGAATAGTTGAATTCATTTGACAATGTCAAATGAAAATAAACTATTCAAATTATGAAATAAACTATTCAAATTGACATAGTTTCCTTCATTTGACAAGGTTTACTTCATTTGACATAGTTGTTGAATATTGTAAATCTACCTCTGCCTTTCTCCTGTTCAATCAGCAATGCGTCTACTAGGCTCTCAACATTTGGAAAATCATCTCCTACAGAAAAACAAATGGAGACGTCAAACATTCGAACCTGCCTAGGGCAGAGAACGAAAAGAAGAAGACAGTAAAACAAATAAGAAATGCATCCAAGAGCTTACTGACGCACTTGACAGTGAATTGCTCGCTATGCCAATTTGATCAGGAAATTCAAGACAAGGTCATCCCAGGTTGAACCACAGCACAAGTGGGTATGTTCATTGCCTTGCAGCCGAAGGGTTGCAGGTTCAAACCCGCCTCAAGTCACCGTGTAAGGACCAAGGGCAAGTCCTTCATTCTCCTTCACTCGCAATTGTTCAGCGCTTCAGCGTGAAATTCCGATGCAGTGTCCGCACTGCAGTCGGGTGTGCCTCTGAGTAGGTAGCTTGAAGGGGCACTATAACAAGTGCACATACAAACAAACATACTTAAGTTTAAACCAAAAAAGATAAACACTTAACATGCAATTTAGCAAGTGATGAGTGCCTTCAAAAGACTAAAATGAAGTCAAGTCTGGTCTAGAAGGCTCTCTGTGAAAGTCCAGACGCATCTATTATTGTTAGGACTTATTGAGTTTCTGTATCTACCTTCAAGGAATCTACTCATACGCACTCCCAATCATAACCATGGCTAAAAACTAAAAAAAATTTAGGCAGTTGTTAAGTTCAACAAGAACATAGTGGTGTGACCTCTAGATACCAGGCACAGTGCAATGGGAGTCCAATTCCAGATTCTACGGCCCGCCACGGACAAAGAGCACCACTGCTTTACAGTAGTCCGCGAGCAAGGGACCAAGAGTTCAGCTGGTAAATAATTATGCCAAATAATAAACTTGATCAGCAGTGTCGTTTACGCATGACATGTCTCAATCTAGCTACTTAGGTTTGTCAATTATCACTTATGTTACTCCATTATAGATTTCTGATTTGTTTTGATTAGACTTACTTATTATGTTATCTGAGAGTGTTATTGTAGCAGAAATTAACTGAAATAAACTAACTGACTGAATGAGTTAATACCCTTTGCTTCCCGCCTTCTACGAATGACATGCTGGACAAGATCCCGGGAGTATCCCATTCCGATGACTGTCTTCATAATGTCACTGTCAGCAGGAGCTTTAACCTCCATTGCATCTAACGAAGAACCTGCAACAGACAATTTTTCATTTTTAAGTTTCATGGTAAACTTTCCTAAAACATTGCTAATGTGTGCTTGGCAAAATTAAAATTTGAGCTTCCTAAATTTAAAACCAAGCATCAGAAATATTAGCTAAACAGCTGCAAATGCCTCAAATGAAAATAACGTTCGAAGTAAAAAATAGGTATAAAAAACACGTGCAAAAGTTTGCAAAAATCAAGTGCCATTCAATCAAAGCCTAGTGAAGATGTTGCTACATAATTATGTGCAAGTCTCGTAAGTCGGGAGATGGTTGAATGATAACATGCATGCATGAAAATCAGAATGATGTGGGTTCAATACCCGCTAGCCACATAGGGTTGACTCAGCCTTCCAATCCATATCGGCGACTTCTACAATGAACAGAACAGATGGACGCCCTGCAGACTGCCATAATAGTTTAATCTGATGCCTGTTACTACCAATGCTAAAAAATTTTACCTGACGCTATGACTGTCGCTCCAGCAAACCTTGGTTGCACTTCCGGAAGACGCTAAAATGAAAAAATAGTAAGTCAAGGATTATTAAACCAAAGACTGAATAGACAACCACATCTTCGGTCGCCCTGGGACTTACGCAATAGAGTCGCAATTGTTCAGTTATATGGAAACTTGTGAGCAGCGTTCATGAAACTTATGTACTACATGAACTAGGCTGATCTGCACTTCTTTGTGTATATAACGACCTCAAGCACCTCAGAGAAGTTGACTTTAAAGAAGGAGCTAAACAAATGTGCAACTATAATTACAGTACATGCATCAATGTAACCTGTACCATGTTATAAGCCATGAAGTAAAGCTTGCAAATAATCTCTTAAACTCACCCTCCCAGAATAAACTTATGCATTGTGTCCACATTGGTCCATCATTTCGGTTTATCATCGTACATCGATATCATATAAAGTATTCAGCACATGTTGAACTCTCTCCTAGCTTACAAGTACTCTTAATTAAAAGTGTAAACTGTAAATAGACACTTTTATATAGCAACCATATGGCCTTCACCCTTTTCACTTCTGACACAAATCAATTGCGTGAAATTTATAATAATCTTTATGCATGTATGTATAGATAACATATGCATACAGATTTACAGATTCATTCATTCATTCATTCATTCGGACATTTATATAGCGCTCCTTCAAGAAAAACTACTCAGAAGCGCTCCCAACTCCAGCGCGCACAAAAAGAACAGTTTTAAGTTTAGTAAGGAAGGATCCTGGTAGAGTCCCAGGGTGTAGGCGTAGCTCAAAAGGAAGGCCATTCCAGACCACTGGTCCAACCACAGAAAAGGCTCGATCCTTCATGGTAGTAGTACGAGCAAAAGGAACTAAGAGGACTCCCCTATCAGCAGAGCGTAGCTGACGACGTCCTTGGATACCCAATGTAGAGCTGCATAGCTCACGGAGGTAAGTTGGGGCAAGGCCCTGACAACATCGCCATACCAATGCAGCTACCCTGAACTGAACAGATGTATACAATATACATGCACCCTTATCCCAAACACACACACACACACATATATAAAACTGCAAATTAGACAGTACAATTGACTGAAATGTTCAACAAATTTTTTGAATTCTTACAGTACTTCTGTCATTCTGTCTCGTAATGATGAACTCTGGTCCTTTTCTGCTCTTAATGTATCCACAGCGAGGATACCATCTTGCGTGTTCCGACCACGGCTCATCATCTTCTTGCCAGTTCTTTAGACCACCGTCACAGAAGAAGCACTTACAGTAGTCTGAAGGACCTGCAGTTTAAATGACCATCTCTAAGTATATATAGGCAAGTCAAAGGAAAGCAATTGTGTCTGTAATATGAAAATTAGCAAACCTAATAAAAAAAATGCAAACAGCTCTAACCTCACAATGGTTGCTTACAACAGTTGTACGATCCAGGATTTTTTTATATTTCTGCACTTGTTTGTAGAAATCAGTGCAACGAAACTGGCCATCATTATTTTACACAAAATACAAATGCAATGCAAAGTGTGCAACAGTGAGAAAATTTACATGGTAGAAGTGTCAAAATTAGCTTCAGAATTTATACGAAAACCGGTCCACATAGCAGAAGAAGGCAATAAATGTGCTGAGGTCACTGACCATAGTAATAGAAGCCAGCCTCAGCAAGCACTGTGGGATTTTGTCCTTTGGGTATCACAGCCCTGGACTTGTAGAAGGACTGTGTTCTCACTTCTACATCTGTCATATCTGGATGCTTTGGTCTCTGTGCACACTCGGAAAGTGTTCCAGAGTGAAACGTCAGCACTTCCAAAGATCCGTCATATTCAGGCTGTAATCAAAACATTTCATGACAATGACGACAACAGACAAAAATTAAACGCATAAATTACAATTGTCTAAAGTTACTAGCTGTATCTGCAGACAGCAGCACAGTTGCAGAGTAATTAATGTGTCCAGAAAAAGAAATTGTCTTGTATCAAATCAAATAAGTTTTGCCCATAACCAGGCGGCAATGTAATGTGGCCTTTCAATAAATTGGCCAAAATCATCTGATGGCAGGTTGTAGCACAAGCACCTTCACATTAGATAGTCTGTATAAGAGCAGCCACACTAAGACTCACATGCGCAATTGCATTTCAGTAGGGTCCTCTTAACTCGCTGTTCATTAATATATGTCATTCACTCTCCTCTTTCTGCATCTTGTCATCGACTCTCTGTTCTCTGGACATGTCCGACTTGTTTGTCCCACAAGCCAGCTCAAACTCAATCTTTTATCATCATTGGGCTCTCCTTATGGAATTCCCTTTCCTCCACTCTTCTTTCTGGATCGCCATCTACATCTCTGTCTTCTTAAGACCTAGATTTGTCAGGGTTTTCGCACTGGGAGCGCTACTGAATGGCCATGGCTGTGAACAGCACTATAGAAATTATTAATTACATTACATATGGTCATGGTGACTGGCTCCAAAGAACGTGCACAAATGGACCAACACTATACTACTAACTATACACTGCTCAAACCATAGTTATTACAGATCAAAGGAACCTAAAACATATAACATACCTCCTCTTCAGCTGCCTGTCCATCACTCTGGTAAGGAATGTCAGTGATCCCAATCAGTTGGACCTCTTCGTCTAAACTGTCATCCTCCTTTCGGACATTTGCACAGATGGTCGATTCATTCCTCACAAACGCACAGTCAGGAGAAAGTCTCTGATGTGCAGCCAGTGGAACATCTTCCCTTTTCCACTGATCACAAAACTTGTGACAGAATGCGCAGCGTACGATGTCTCTCTTTCCAGTGTAGAAGAACCCAGCATGTGCCAGCGCAGCGGGAACAGCGCAGTTCGTTTCAGGCCAGTCCTTGAAGCTCGCTAGGCGCACGATTTCTCGTCGAAGCACATCGAAATCTGGTTCCGAACGGTTCACTTTTAGGATATTAGGTTCAAAAATGCCCCTTCTATACGCTCTTCGACAAATTATCTCGTGTAAACTGCCTAGATCCGTACACGGTTTGCCATGATCGGTTTCAGTTGTGTTTCTCACTTGTATGTTAAAATCGGTTGGTAATTGAAGAGGAACATCTCCTGAATCAGCATTCGTTAAGCAAGGGCAGTTTGGTGCAACAATTCTGTGTCTGTTCTTCACATTATTACCATACACATTAGCGTCAATTTCCTTGCCACAGCACCAGCAAAAGACAACATAATTTGATCCACTGTAGTAGAAGCCTGTCCTAGCCAGAGTCAAAGGGCAAACTTCTGCTTTGCCAGGCCAGCTGGTGTAGCTTGCCACCCGGGACATCTCCTCTCGATATTTTGAAGTTTCCTTCGAGTTGGCCATGATATTTCTATAAAAGCCAAAATGTTTCTAACCACGTTCAATTCATTCTTTACTGCAGTTGGTTGGTTGACAGGTTCTGAAACAGTATATGAACCATTATGGTCATTACGTCAATACAATTTAGCATTAGTAAATAGCTAAATCAATGCTTTCGTCAATGTTGGTCACATTGAGGCTCATATTCACGTCATGACCGCCACAATATCTGCTAATTGGTCATTTAAACATCAAATGCATATTGTGATGTATGTATGTATGTATGTATAATTGTATATTCGTTTATTTCCAAACGCAACAGGCAAAACACTGCAGGTGTAGATTAACCAAAATATTTTTACTTAGTACTCATGGTTGAGTATGTTAGCAGGCCCAGTGTGGAAAAATAAGTGCCTGGACGCGCCTTACCTCTCCAAAAGAAGTGCCTGGACGCCCCTTACCTTTCTAGTCTGTGCTCACCAATAAATGGCTAGACGGCGCTCAGATTTTAAAACAAGTGCATGGACGCCGTCCATGACCGTCCAGGTACACTTTAAGCCCTGAGCAGGTCTACATGTTTTTAATAACATTCTTGAGATAAAGTTCATCAAGTTTTTAGTAGGGAGGTTGAAATTGAAAGCCCTTGCCGAAAGTTCTATAATGGATCTCGCTGCAATAGGCAAAGGTCATGGTGAAGTGGGTGGACATGACATTCATTTCCCAGAACAGCTCTAAACTTTTGCACCAATGACACATAAGATTTACAGTAAACAGCTGTGAGTTGATCCATGTGATTTATGCGTAAGGAACAATAAGCTGTTAGTCCAGAATGATTCCCAAGTCTCTGACCGAATTGAGGAAAGTAATGTGTGGGAAGGCCTCACTGACCAGCTCCAATTTCAGCAAAATCTCTTCATCAATTCCATTTCTATTTAACAACAATTATTTTCATCAATCCTACTTCTATTTAACGGGAATTCTTTTTTTGTATGTGCAATAGCGAATAACTGAGAACTCTAAAGCAATAGATTACCGGGGATTATGAATGGAAATTGGTGACATGGAAGATCTGACAAGGATTGAACCCGTATAAATGATCATTCAAGCAAGCCCCAGCATAGTTAGAGAATAGCAAGCAGTATGGGGACAATGAAACAATCATGACGCGCGTGTCTATTTTTGATCGGGACTTTCCGAATGGATTTTCCCCAGATTCTGTAAATTTTCAAACAAAAACCGAAATTTTTTCACCTCAACCAAACATTTTGATAAAATAATTGAGCGCAGCGACTGAACCGGAGAACAGTTCCACAACACCGTTGTAAGCCCTTTTATTTTCCTGGTGGTTGGGAAACTTTGATCTACGATACGCTGGTCACATAACCACACAACAAAGCGAAAAACTGCAACGACACCGTTGAATACCACATGTCATTTACAGCATATAAATTATTCGTATTATTATTTATTATTTAATAAAGACTATATTACAAATAAATAAATGCTACGGCAAATTTAACACACAACGGAATAGAAAACTAAACAAAAATTAATTTTTTTAGATTCATTACACCCGACGCGAAGACCTACTATATACAGGATTCTATTCTATATTCTATTCTATTTGGGATTTATGAAGCGCCTCTCACAGTACAGTTTAATCAGAGGCGCTCCCAGTGCGAATAACTCCTGGAAAAAGAAAAGTATTAAGATAACGGCCGGAAAAAGTAAAGCCTCCAGATAAAATCAGAGCACGAATAATAGTAGGAACGCCATTCCACAGTAAAGGGCAGACAGAGGCAAAGGCGCAATGTTGGGATGTGGCAGTCCGAGATCGTGGTACAAGAAGATCGTGACGGTCTAAAAAAGCGGAGAGGACGCCCAACGGTAGCTGAGAAAGGCTTCCTAATAAAATCACAAAGGTAGCGACTATATAGCGAGGCGCTTGGCCCAAAAACATCTTATAGGTAAGAAAACGAATTTTATATTGAATCCGGGCAGTCAAAGGAAGCCAGTGAAGGTGTTGAGTTAAGTAAATCGAAATGTGAGAGAAAGGAGGGAGGTGGGCAATCAAACGTGCAGATGCATTAAATACCGATTGGAGAGGAGTCAGGCGGAGTTTTGGTAGGCCATTGCAATGAGTAACGAGCTGCAGTAGGCTAGTCAATGCGGGAACAGATGAAGACATGGACCATAGAAGAAAGAATCGACGAAGAGACATAAATCGCCTAATGGCAAAACGTCGCAGATGATATAGAAGCTGGATCGAGAAATATCAGCATTATGTGTAGAGAATGAAATAGTTATGTCAATAGTAATAAATTAATAATTATTAGATTTTTAGAGATTAAGGACAGGACCGGACCGGACACAACTCTGACGAACTTACTCACATTTTGTGGCTACAGTTTAATTAGCCAATCACCATCGTCGTTACAGTTTTTAAACGGGCGCAATTTTTAAGAAATTTATTTTTGCACGGGTTTCGATTATTTTTTAAAGTTTGAGTTAAAGTTCTTATTTTATCAACGACAAAATTGGTTATTCCGTGTTTATTTTGCCTCAATTACTTATCTTCGATGGTGTTATTAATGAGAATAGCTTCGCTTCCGTCTGCGACCACCACCTGTTAAGGCCATCAAAGACCTGCTGACAATAATTATTGAAGGGTGAAACTTCTGTGGATCGTGAATGCACTGGATCATAGCCAATTTTGAACTTGGCTACGATTGAGCTTTAGATGGCTAATAATAGAGAACCCTCTGTTTGCTCGGTCAAGGATTTTTCGTCGGATTCAGGTTAGAGTGTGAAAAGGCATATAGGCCCAGTAACGAATTTGTAAACGCATGAATATCTATCATGTTATATCAATCCTCTTCGTTCTTGCACTGTACCTTTGCCGAAATAATCCGTTTTTACGCTACACTTGCAAATTTGAGCTAAAACCAGCAATATCAGTGTAAATTCTGAGGTGGATGTATTACAGCTAATAGCTAGGCAACTTGTGGCCTTAGTTGTCATTATAGTATATGGATAAGTTAGGCGTCGTGGGGTCGGTTAGGCTTAGGATTAGTGTAGTCATTCGGTCCCCAATACTATAGTTACGCCGATTCTGGGCGGAAGTAATATTTTCACTACAAAATGTTTTTTTAATGAATTTGGTTGACATCAGTTTGTAAGTAGCGAAAACCATTTAAATAGTCAATTTTGAAACCGGTGATGGGAATACTGTTTAACATCCCCACTACTATTGGAAGGCAGCAAAGTGCTCTGTTTCCTTTGTAGACATCCACTTCTTTGCACAATGATGGGGGAATCAGCAGGATTTAAATTTCAGCACTTGATCTGCTTATCCCCAATTCCTTCATGTAGCCATACTTACGATTTGGGCACTGGCCATTTGGAGAGAAGCCCTTTGCTGCCTTTACTGTAGGAGTGGACTTGTAATTTATAAATGAGAACATTTGTTTAAAACTGCTTTCTAAATTTTTGTTCTGGCCAAGCACGGCATATGCTTTGATTACATTACATTGCGATTTGTCTTTTCCAGGGGACATTCGATTTATTTTGGTGGGCCAGAAGTTGGCCAACTGCAAAATCTTGCAGAATGCGCTCAAGGTAAATAGCATTTTTAGGGAATTATGGTTGATTGTTTATCTTTGCTTTTGCCTGATTGCTTTTTTCACAAGCAAAGTATTGTTTTGGTGTTAAATTCCGATTATTAAATAATCTTTTAAACACATTTTAATTTCACTTGAAACAATAAATTTCTGCTAAGTAGCAGCTGAGGAGGAAAGCAGGTGTTCTGAAGAGTGGGGTGATAGTTGGGTTGTTGATGGTTATGCTTTCTTTTTTGTAGACTTTGTGTGCTCCAGTCGTGTATTCGGACACTGGTTTTGAGTTCATGAAAGATGCAGATGAAGATACTGTCTTTATTGTGGAGAACTTTGAAGGCAGCATCTTCCAGCAGCTCTACAAGGAAGGATGTCGCATTGTGGCAAAACCTGTTGTCATAAAAAGTGTCAAGATGAAACAGGTAGCCATGCATTGCACTACAGCTTAGTTTAACTGAATTGAAGGTTTCATTGAACTAAACATTTAATTTGTACACACATTAGGCCCAAAAAAAATAATGTTGTGTTTCCGGTAACCCGACCAACCCTCTTTTATTGCCGCGACTCAAGTAATTTAGTAAAAAAATTTATTAAAAAAAATTGTATGAATTTTTTTTTTTTATTAAGAATTTTTTTTATTAAGAATTTTTTTGACATAATACGGTGACATTGCCTTCCGTATAGAGTTGGATCTTAGGCAAAAAAATGTTGTGTTTACGGTAACCCAACCGACTCACTTTTATTGCAGCGACTCGGAAAATTTTGTGAATTTTTTTATTGACAGTGACATTGCCTTAGAGTTTCACGCCTGCCTAACTACTTCCTGGTTGCCAGTCTTGAGAAACCTCTAGCCTTATCATTCTCACTTGAGTCACCTCTAACGGTGACTAGGGAAAATAAATCTAGCAACCTCTAGGTGTAACTAGTCACTGGCTCGATCAGTCTGGAACGACCCCTAGCAGTGATGTTTTGTTCGTGCTCATCTTCCCATTCCCTTCCCACTTTATCTTACCAGAAAGGATGTCAACAAAATGAAATTAATAGAATTGTTTTCTAGAGCAATTTTAGGTACAGGGAAATAAACAGTTTATACTTGCTTAGAACGCGTACTTTGTTGCAGCGTGTACCTATATGCAAAAAAGAGTAGTCACTGTATAAAAATATTTTACCAAAATAAAAATATTTTTCGACCTACCTACCCAATTTTTTTTAGCCCTGTTACCGGAAACACAGCATTATTTTTTTGGCCTTAGTGGTAAGGTACTACAAGTAAAGCGCAAGAAATTTTACTGTGGACGGAGATATCTACTGGGTCAGTTAATAATAATAATAATAATAAATAAATTAATTATAATAATAATATTATTAAATTGTAATTATAATTTTAATTGATTATAATGGTAATGATAAGGTAATATTTGGTCATAATAAGAGTGGGCCAGTTGCCAATATGCAATTAAACAAAGTGCCAGGAAAAAGTTCTTGATGTGGTAGAGAATTCTGGATCTGGGAGTAACCTTGTAAGAGGCTAGCTTTATAAATATGTGGCGCCGCACACCGAAATGAGCATTAAGTTGATTTTCAAAAATATTGTGTTTGATGCATCATTCCAAAGGCCTTGTCTCAGGCGTCAAAATGACACAAAAATTATTGCTCTAGCTTAATTCTAGCCTAAGATACAAGAAAAAAGTGATCCAATTAAATTAATTAACTAATTTAATTTAATTAAATAAAAATAATAATTTGCAAATCAAGAACATTAAAATAGCTTGGCTACTTGTCTTTTGAAAAAAAGTTTTAAAAATTAAAAAAAAATTTTAAAATGTTTTTACAAAAAATAAAAAAATACTATTTTTCTAATATCTCTGATGTGTAATCTCCGACTTAATGCTCATTTTGGTGTGCGGTGCCACATATGGTCTTTTCAGAATCTTTAAATTTAATTAAGTGATTTAATTTAAAAAAATAAAAATAAAAAAAAATTAAGTGATACTTAATTTATATTTTTGATACATTAATTGTGTGTGATGCCTGACAGTAATTTGTTTGGCTGTTATCTGCTCAAGGTGAATAATGTCATAATTTACATCAATGTGTGAGTTGTTTTTGTTTTGTTTTGTCCTCAAGGGCATTCCATACAAACAACGTCCACTTTACTGCACATCCATGGACAAAATGATCCTCTGCTTCAGTGGTTTTAAGACAAAAGAAGATCTGGTGTGCATCTGTTATTTATTAAGTACCACGTTTTATTTTTTAGAACATTAATTGGGGCTGCAGATTTTAAGTGGTTAATTTCAGATCATTGTTCGATTAATTTTCTGACTTATTTCACTGTGGTGAGCGGCCCATATCCGGAGTGAACAATATATCAAGCAATGATGATGTGAGACATTTGAGTGGAAAATTGAGCAATCATTTGCATTTAGATGCTAATTGAAAGTCTTTCATATTTATAGGATTAAGGAATGTGTTATTCAGCTAATTTTGATCTTGATCATGCAGGTTAATGGTGATATCTTTTCAGACAATGATGGCAGACCTTGTGCATTATATGGGCGGTGGAATTCGAAAGGATTTCAGTGCCAAGGTTACCCATTTGGTGGCCATGAGATCAGGAGGGGAAAAGTATCGGGTGAGTTCATGTTTTATTTCTGTTCGTTTATGAAGTTTTCTTGTTCTGCTTTAAATTAAACATAAATTTCTTATGTTTGCAGTCTATTTAATTGAGGATTTGAGGAATCTGCTGAAATCACAGATCACTATAAATGAATTTACTTTTGTTTACTGTCAATGTATGCATTATATTTTTTTAAAATTTTTGATTGATTTTTTAACTGTTAGTATTTTGGAGTTAAGCTGAGTATAATATCTTTGGCAAGTCTTTAGCAAACACTGTTGTTGATTTAGTTACAGTTTGAAACATGGCCGGCCATTAGGCCTTTCTTAGACGTCTGTAATTTTTTTGGCTTGTTCAAGTCTCTGGCCTACATGCACAAAGATCTGCACTGGCTTCCTCTCTTTCAGTGAATTGCTTGCAGGGTCTTGGCCCCTGCATGGCGCTGTCTCTTGGGCTTAGCCCCTGGCTATTTCAGAGAACTATGTCAGTCCACACAAGATAACCAGGGCTGCTGTTCTCTTTGCTCTCCATACACGAAACTGCCTCTTGTCTCCTATGCATGAACCTCTGTCAGCCAGTGACATGTTTCTCTGCTGTTGTCTCTGTGGTTTGAAATGGGCTTCCTCCCTACCTGCAGCCCACTGTCCTTTCCAACACTCAAAAACGAAATCGTATAACGGTCTGCTTCAGCCAAGGTTGTAGTGGGAGCGCTTCTGAGTAGTAGCCTTAAAACCTGTTATCAATGCTATTTAAATCCTCATAATGATTGGCTGACTGAAGCACTTTTTAAGAGTGAGGCTTTGTAAGTTCCCATCTTAGACATGTAATTTTTTATAGTTTGTTAAAGTTTGCATGGTTTGGTGTGCAGGCTGCTGTGAGCCTTGGAACACACATTATGTCTGAGGATTGGGTTCATCGGTGTTGGGAGTCACGAGATGAAATCACTGTTTCAGCCCAGGACAAACATTTGGTAATATTCTGCTGATTAACTATTGAACAGATAATTTTTACTTAATTTAATTGATTGCAGGTATTTTAATTTGATATGCATGTGACTTTATGGGCATAAGCACTCGGCATCTTTAGTTCTTGCAGGATTTTGTTCAGAAGCGTTGTATTGAGTAGGATATGTACTAAGCAATTAGGCAGGCAGATGCCTGTGAAGGATGTTGTTGACTTTAATGACTTAATTTAAACATCATGAAGAGAATTCACACAGTCTTAGTAAGATTTAAGTGAACTTGCAATGTCAGACATGGCTTTTAATTGTGTTCTGTTGCGCTCATCATAAGGAGGGAGTTATTGAAGCACGGAAGTCAATTGCCATTTATGGGAATTTAATTGCTCACCTTTGACTTGGAATTCCTTTATATTAGGCATCGGATCAGTGAACCTCTGCATCAACTGTACAAAGGAAATTAATAGTCAAAGTTAATTTGAAGTCCAGCCAGATCAGTTGAGTCATTGGTATTCTGTTCATTATTGTTTTGCTTGTGTCTTAGATGCAGCTCAAACTCAATCCGTTCTCATTCAGCATACTTAGCTTTCTCGGCTTTGCCAGAGAAGAGATGAAGCACATGGAAGAGGTTGCAGTTGTCAATGGCAAGTACCTAATCTGCATCTTCATAAGTACTGGCTTCATGAAGTCAAACGAACGTTTTAATGGATTTGCAGATTGTTCACAAATTCATTCTCTTTTTATGGGCAATGGGCATTACTGTTCTGTTCTCAGCCATCCTCGTTTCGAGGTTCGGCCGCATCATGAACAATATTATTCCAGCGTCTCCTGTCTTCCGCCAGTCGTATCATTTCCTCCATTTCGAGCATTGCTACTTAGTAGGTAATAGCTTGGTAGACATTTTCCATAGAAGACCAAATCCAGAGATATGTATGTACCATTTGCCGGTGTCACGAAATAGATTATCCCCCGTATTAATTGTATCCCCCCAAATTAAAAAAAGTCGAAAAAACCGCTACCGCGTGTATTTTTTTGCAAATTAATTTTCATCTGCTTTTGTTTTGAACAATGACACCAACAGGTATGTTTATTCCTACTATATAATTTTTTTGCCCTGTTTTTAGAGCACTTAAAATATTTAAAACACATAAGACCACTAAGAGTCACTAAATAAATTCGAGTTGCCTTTATCTGAGCATTGCTTAAGACACTTAAAACAATTAGAGTCACTTTAAATTTAGACTACAGCATAAAAAAAATTATTATGCGCATTTTTCAAAAAAGGGGATAGAATGGTTTATCCCCCCGGATAGCTTTCAGGGGGGATACTCCGTTTCGTGTCACCGGCTCCTGGTACGAAATGATTACCGTTTGCTTATCGATGGTTGAAAACGGATCAGGGTCAGGACCATACAGGAGAAAGTAAACATTAGAACTTCAGTTTATTTATGGGTGATGCAATGCCTTTTATTTTTGTTTTAAAGTGCTGTTTTTGTTATAGGGGGCACCATTGCTGAGGCAGGGTCACCCACATGCACCCATCTGGTTGTCAATGAGTGTGAGGTTAAAGGCCTGCCATTCAACCTTCATGGAAGAGTTCATGTAGTGAAGTCTGAGGTAAGCCTGACTTTTGTTTTGAGTCATTGTATGATTTCTTTCAAGTTATGTTATTATTAAAGGTTGTCTAGTTTGATTACCGTTGTCATGTTTTTATGCGTCAGCCAAGGCAACTATCATCAACTACAGGACAATGCTTCAGAAGTATTGTTGAGGTAAATAAGCGAATGAGTGACGATAGAAAGATAAAGAGCACAATGACGGGAATCATGGAGGGAACGGGGAGAAGGGGAAGACCATGCAGAGAATGGTTACAGGACATAGAAGAGTGGTGTGGGATGAATGCCTAGGAGCTGACACATCGAGCATGGGACAGGGAAGCATGGAAGAGAGTAGTCAAGTGCGCAGTGGACACCTACGGGCTGTCAGCCCATGGACAATGAAGAAGAAGAAGAAATAAGCGATTATGAAGCCTGACTTCTTCATGCCTACCCAACCTTGTATTACCTATTCCTGCATAGGTAAGCTATCATGTCCTCTAACATTGTCACGGCAGACTTGACTCTGACGATAAATAATATGATTGTTGTTTTCTTTGATTATTGTTTTCTTATCTCAATAGTGGTTCTGGGCCAGCATCCAAATGGAGGCGTGTGCTGTCGAGTCAATGTACGCATTTGAAACTTCCGATGGAACAACGCCAGCTGCAGTTGAGAGCACAAAAAATACACCGAACACACCGCTGTCTGGGTCGAAGTCTAACAAGCGCAAGCGCGTCAAAGAGAACATTGCTCAGTTGGCTTACGAGGGAGAGGGAGATGTCGCTTTCAAACGCAAATCTGTTGATCGAGCCCGACGATCGCTAAATGGCTCGCTTCTAGACACGACCAGTGACAATGCAACTATTCTGTGTGGTAAGATGAATTGGTCTAAAGACTTGTCTTATAATGTTGATGGTCATTTAAAATGAGACAAGGTTTGTTGTGGGTTGCTGGCCATTAATGGAAACTTTAAAAAAAATTATGCTTGACGATAACATATTGTATTTATATTTCAGATCTTTTCTGACTTGAGGTTAGATGTAAATTGTGCCCATGTAGTAATCATATTTTGGTTAATAATAATAATGTATGTGTAGCAATGATGATGCATATAATAATAATATTTATTTACATTGCAGTATGGATGATGCTTTTATTGTATGCTTGTCAACTATCAATGCTTTCAGTTTTGTATAGTGTAGACTGTAGAAAGTTTGGAAGAAAACCATAGTAGAATTGTGTAAGATTTTTAGGATGCTTAAAAAGTATTAGACTTTGCTTAAAAAGTATTAGACTTTGAATTTTTATATTCAATCCAGTCAATCAAAGTCTAGTGCCTAAGGTTGTGAGGTGCTTGAAGCACATGCTAATAAATGTTTTGATGCATGCTGGATGATTAGAAGCAAACTATATATAGGTTTGCAGTTCATTTGAAAGATGCAGAATTTAATTCAATTTAGATGTGACGATTCGAGAGTCGGAGAACCATTCTCCTCAGCAACCCACAGGTCATGCAAGGAAGGAACCAGTGAAGCTGAACTCTCGACAGCAAACGATTGTCGAACTTTTCCAAACGGAATCCAACTATGTTGGAATACTCCATACTATTCTCAAGGTTAGAATCCACATTGGAGCAAGTCTTGCTTGCATATGGTGCTCAAAACCCAGAAACCCAGGCATATTTCTTATGTATAATCTTATGTAGTAAGTAGGTAATTTGTTGAGAAGTAAAATGTCAAATTCGTATTTAGGAAGCTTGTTGATGTTGTTTCAAACTTGCTGGATGCTCTTGGAGGCATTGATTATTCAATTGGGAATGAGATTTATAATTGGAATTTATAATAACTAACTAATGCCTGAATTGCCCAGGTTAAGATTTGAATGGCCTCAAGGACTGAGCTTCCAGTGCTGGACTTGGTTATGATGTGTAGCCCAGCCAATATTCCTGTTGACTGTGGGTAAGAATCCTTTGGTTGAGATTCATCCGTGTGTGTATGCATGGATGCGCCATTGTTAACTCTTCTAGGTTTCTATGTATTGTTTTGCTTGCTTATGACATATCTGTCTTAACGAGATCTAACATCATACAGATTGGAACAGCACTTCTGTGAAGCACTTAAATCGCACTAAATATGTAATTATCCTGATGCATTCTAAAATCATGTTTGTCAAGAACTCAATTCTAGGCTTTGAATTTGATTCAGAGACCCTTTTGAAAGCTGCACTGGCAGTGCAGGAAATATATACTTGAATGTGTGCTATATAGTTTGTGTAGACGTTTTGTTTTGGGTTGTTTATAGGTGTTTAAGGAAGAGATTGAACGAGCTGATCAGCCGGGTGGCCCAATCCTCGACCCACAAGACTCGAAGGCGATATTTGGTGGCATTCCTCCAATTCACGATTTGCATGCTAAAATACGCAATGAACTGAATGAGATCATAACGACTTGGGCAGACGGCCTAACAGTCGGAGATGTCTTTCTACATCATGTATGTGCCAATTTAACTTATTTATTTAGGTTATATTATTGTTTTTATAATTATTACATTTTTTATAAAGAAAAATAATTCGGGTCTGAAAAGCAATCTTATGTTTTCAGTTTACATTTATTTTGTGTGTTTGTTTCTCCTCCGTCTCTTAGCATAGGTTGCTTGTGTTTTGTCAGTTTTGTTAATCACTGTGTTGATTTTTTTGCACGATTTCGTCATGGCCACTTCACATCGTCAACTCAATATATTAGTTGGTGTCCCTAGACAGCGGGATTATTTTATCCCTTTAGGGCCTCCCTTTTTGCAACCAATGTTCAAGATGTGTAAGCCTGTCATGTATACTTCGGTTTGCAAATAAAACATTTGATTGATTGATTGATGTAAATGTTTCTTTCTTATACTCAGTTTCATGTACATCTTAGTACTTTGTATATTATCACTTTTCTAATGGGATTTATTTATAATTTTGTTTAATTGCTTTCTAATATAATTCAGCAATGGTGATGGTTTTTATTGTTTTTCTCATTACTTTCTTCAGGCAGAGGACCTTGCCAAATACTACCCGAATTTTGTAAATTACTTTGAGAAGACGAAAGAAATTGTGACACGCTGTGATAAGACGAAACCCCGATTCCACGCCTTCCTTCGTGTGAGTCTATTTCATCTGTTGGTTGTTGATCATTCATTTCAGTCTATGCATCTTCATGGCCACAGGCTCTGGCCAGGTGAGGTAGAATCATCAGTTTACTATAAATGCTCTGTGTTGATGCTTTTAAGCATAGTTGTAAAAAACGTTTTTTTCGTTTTTTATTTTTCCCATCGTTTTTTATCGTTTTTTTCGATTTTTATGTAACTTTATTATTTAATTATTTACTGTCTAATATTATTTTCCTTAGTTTAATTTTTTCTGATATTCCATACGTTTTCACCGTACTCTCAAGGATGCAGCTAACTATAGGGTCTTTATGTAATTGTTTAAGTCATAATTTTGAGAAATACGCGTAGTAGATCCCGAAAAGAAATGCAATTTGTAAGAGTTATTTTGATATAAAATTCTTGGGCCAATAATTAATATTTATAAGTAACAATTTTAAAAAAATGTACAATATAGATCTATCACCTGGTGCCGTCAGCTCTTGGAGCTCTGGCGATATTCTTGATGTATCCTCTCCAGTGTCCCCTCTCTCTTGTTGCCTCTCTCAGCTCCTCCAAGTTCATGCCAGACTTTTCCTGTACCTCATCCAACCATCTCTTCCTTGGTCTTCCGCGTCTCCTCCTTCCCTCACCGCATGCCGTCATCAGCTCCTTCTCCAAACCGTTAGATCTCATCACATGGCCGAAGTAGCTCAATTTCCTCCAAGTCGCTGTTTGCTGTAGTGTCTCATCTCTCTCTATTCCGAGCTCCTCACGCACCGATTCGTTAGTTCTCTTCTCCGTCCATGAAATCCTTAACATTTTTCTCCAAATCCACATCTCGCACGCGTTGATTTTCTTTTCCATATCCAGTGTCTTTGTCCATGTTTCGCATCCATATAGGACGACCGGGAAGATCAGTGCTCTTACCAGTCTTTTCTTTGTTTCCCTGCTCACATATTTATCTTTCCAAATATTTCCCAGACCGTTCATTGCCGTTTTTCCCATTGATACCCTCTGCCTTATTTCCATATCACATCTTCCCTCCTTCTCTAACATAGATCCCAGGAATGTGAAGCTCGATACTACCTCTATCGTTTCTCCATCCACCTCAAAGTTTTCCCATGTTGCAGTTGTCATAACTTTTGTTTTCTTTACATTGAAGTATAGTCCCGCCTTTTCGCTTTCCATCCTGACTCTTCTTATTAACTCGGCCAGGTCGTCCTTCTTACCCGCCAATGATGTCGTATCATCAGCGTACCTCAAATTATTCAGTATTTTCCCCGCTATCCTTACCCCCTCTGTTGCCTGCTCCAATCCAGCCCTCCTCATAATTCTCTCGGCATACAGATTGAACAGGAAAGGGGACAAAATGCACCCCTGCCTCACTCCTTTCCTTATTTTAAATTTCTCTGTGTCTCCATATTCAGTTCTTATAACCGCCTCTTGATCCACGTAAAGGCCTTTCAGTAGTTTAACCAGATGCTTCGGAATTCCCATCTCGATTAGTGTCCTCCACAGTAGTGTATGGTCTATGCAATCAAACGCCTTGCTGTAGTCTATAAAACACATATGCACCTCTTGCCCGTACTCCCTCTGTCTCTCCATAATCCACCTTATATTGGCGATGTGATCACGCGTTCCACGCGCCTTCCTGAATCCCGCTTGGTTGGCTGGTAATTCTCTTTCAATTGTCTTCTCCATTCTTTTGTGGATTATTTTGAGTAGTATTTTGCTCGTGTGCGATATCATCGCTATCGTTCGATAATTTCCACACTCTCTCGCGTCTCCTTTCTTGAATATTGGTATGAACACTGACCTTTTCCAATCCTCCGGCCACTCCCCAGTTCTCTAGATTTGATTGCATAGCTTTGTAATAGTCCTCACCACTGCTTCATCTCCCGCTTTTACCAGTTCTATAGGTTTTCCATCGTGTCCTGGCGCTTTGTTGTCCTTTAACTGTTTTATCGCCCACTCCACCTCTGCCTCCAATATCTCTGGTTCGTTTTCAACTTCCTCTATTTTGATGTTTTCCTTCACGACACGTTCGTCCTCCTTGTACAGCTCTTCCGTATACTCTCTCCACCTTGCCTTCATCTCCTCCTCGTCTCCTATTATCTTCCCATCCTTTGTCTTGAGTGATCCCATTCTAGGGCCTGCTGTCTTTGTTATTTCCTTTATCTTTGCGAACAGTTCTTTAGTTCTTCCTTTCTTCCCTTCTTCCTCCATCTCCTTGCACATTTCCTTGAGATGGTTTTCCTTATCCTCCCTTGCCTTCCTTTGGAAGGCCTTATTCAATGTTTTTACCCTATCCCTATTCCCTTCCTTTTTTGCTACTCTCCTTTCCATTGCCACCTCAATGGCCTCTTTGGATAGCCATGGTGTAATTTTCCTTGACGTTTTCTTTGGTACATGTTTCTCCGCCGCCTCCTGAATCGCAGTTTTCATCTTTGTCCATAGCTTGTTTGCATCCTCCTCTTCCGTTGTATCGTCTCTCTCTAAGATCTCAAACCTATTCATTATCTCCACCCTGTATTCTGGTGTTATGCCTTTGCAATCGAAACTGGTCAGTCTTTTGCCTCTCTTCAACTTCTTCAACTTTAGCTGTAATGTAGCCACTATTATCTCGTGGTCTGTTCCGCCCCCGGTCTTGTTCTTACATCTTTTATCGTGCTCTTCCATCTTTTGTTCACCAACACGTAGTCGATCTGATTCCTGTGTTTATAATTTAGTAAATATCTGTGGTTTTTGCTTCTGGTTAGATTTTAATTGTGTCATGTCGATCAGCATAAACTTATAATGTGGACTTATGTCTACAATTTAAATTTGAACAGATTTCAATACCTTTAATTTGTCCTAATTTCTTATTAAACCAAAGTTATAAGAAGAAAAAAACTGTGGTAGATAAATGTTACTTATACCAATTATTTTGGGACTAATAATAAAGTTGTGTTATTTGCGGTTTCTTGATAAAATTGCATAAGCAGGTTTGTAAGCTGAAAATGAAATTTCAGATGTAACAGAGGCAAATTATTTTCCGTTTCCGTTTTTTATCGTTTTTGTCGTTTTTTATTATTTCGAAAAAAACGACATTTTTTACCGTTTTTTATTTTATTTTCATCGTTTTTTACATCTATGCTTTTAAGTGTGACATCATATGAGTTGAAGATACTAAAGTATGGAAAGAGCTTCTGTAATGCAGCATCACATAACCTTTAATCCTTAGCTTCTGAAAACCAGCCTACTGGAAAAGTGTACATGCCAGAATGACCTGTATGCCCGAAAGACCAGTTTACCGCCTGACTATCTGCTATCCATACCCAAAAGATGGCATAGTAGCCAGTGTTGTATCATCCTCTTAGCAGCACACACTGTGTTGTGATTTTGTGGTTGCCCTTGTTACCTTGGTTGCATCATAAGTCTGACATCAATTCATCCTCCTGAGTGAACTTCATGTAATACACCAGTTGTTAAATCAATTAGAAATGGCACTGGTTAGTGCTTGAATATTAATACCAGCCCATGTGCCCCAACTCAGTCCTCCATCCTTGAATTGTTTATGGGAGTGACGATGCGCGGCACTTATGCATGACTTGAACTGAGAATCGTTTTGTCGTTTATGGTTCAGGTGTGTCAAAGCAAACCCGAGTGTGGACGACAGACGCTTACAGAATTACTTATCCGACCTGTGCAGCGATTACCAAGCGTTCTGCTTCTTCTAAAAGGTAATTAAAATACCATTATCATGCCTTTTTCCTTTTTACACCTTTTTCTTTGTCACTTCTTGGAAATTGTAGCACGATATCAACCGCAAACAAGGCTGTAGTTGTTGGTATTTTGCACACTTGGTTATTGCCAATGTTACTTAATATGGGCCCTAAGAGATATTCTCTATTTAAATGTCCGGATACTTGCATTGGCCATCCAACAGTTGATGTTGCCCATAAGTGGCATAAAAGAACTTTCCAAGGTTCTCAAAAGCTCTTCTGTCTTTGTTGCACTGCCCACTTCCCATCACTATGCTGCTTCATTGTGTTTATCTCATAGCAGTGACGTTTATTGGACAATGGACATGCAGGCCTTAAATGATGTGGTGCCCATTCACATGGGCAGCGGTGGTGAAGGATCTCACACAATCAGTTCACAGAAATATTAGCGTGGTTGAGATTTATACATTTGCTATGTAAAAATGGGAAATGTGTACATTTACCGATGGCACAGCCAATGCTAATTCTGCTGTGCTATTGTGAATTGGTAAACTTCTAATTTTGCAGATATTTTGAAGCGTACAGAGAAGGGCCAGCCGGACCACGACCGGTTGAACCGAGCCATTTCAGCGTTAGAGGAAGTGATGACGTACGTACTTCGTCTTGATTTCGATTCACTTGAATCGGTTTAAACTGTTTGTTTCTGTAAGACGTGGAATGAAAAGTGTGTTGTAGTTTCAAGAATATATGTTTTAAGTAGTGGGTTTTATCGGTAGCAATAGAAATGTATGTACGAGCACTTGTTATCCTGCAAGTGCAACTTAATCATAGGCACCCCATGTGAAGAACCCCTCATAATAAAAAGTCTTAAGAGAACGGCAGATAATATCTCAGCGCGACTTATAATAGGAAGGTCATTCCACACCAAAGTAAATGCTGACATTGCATCCTCCAAACTTACTGTGCTTGCCATATGTTACCTGCAGCTAGGAAGTACTTAGGTTGTTAAGTACAGCAGCTTGGCCGAAAGCTTCAGTTCTGCCAAGACTGAGATATGTCGTGTTGAAGAAGCATCAAGATATTGCCATGCATGCATTCTTATTCTGTCGTAATAGAGCAATGCTTATTTGTATGTGTCTTTTACAATTTTTTAGCCACATTAATGAGGATAAAAGAAAAGCCGATGGTCATCAGGCAATGTTCGAAATTATCAACAACATTGAAAATTGTCCGGTATAATATGATAAATTGTTGCATGGAAGTCTATTTCAGTCTACGATTATAGTTTCTTGTTCCTTACAGCAGATACCCTTTTCAGCAGATATTTAAAATGAAATGGTGACTTGGTCAGTAGATTTCAACCATTTGCAGCCAACATTGTTGAATCTGGATGTGATGTTGATGTGCAAGCAGCATTGACCAATAATCCATTGATATTATAAAATCACCTTTATCCTTGCATAGTCTTTAAGTTATTTTTCATCAATTTCTGCATATTTTTAAGGTGCTTAAAAGTGTCTGCTCTGCTTAAAATCTATAAAGTTTCCTTTCACACTTCAATAGAATTGATTCCTTCTTCTTGCAAAGAATCCAAAGATCAGAAAGAAGAGGATTCTATTTTCAGGAGAGATTTATTCCCAAATTTATGGATCCAATAGACATTGCCCAACCTTGCCCCATTCCCTCTGGCTTTTGTTGTATGATACTTTGGTTCACATGACACTGTCTACGGTGCAGAACTGTGAATGAAAATGGTGGACTTTCAAATCTTGAAGTGACCATGTGCAGCTTGTTTAGATTTGATGGAACGGCTTTGATAAAGAACGAAGTAAGCTTGCGTTGCAGGAGAATATTTTGCCAACTGCATTGCTAACAGTTCACTGCCGGCTTGAAGATGCTTTCTGTCGTAACAGAATACCTTGAAACCATCAAATGTCAGATTACGATAGTTAGAAATAATTGTGTGTTCAGGTGTGCATAATAAGCATCACATTAGAATATAATAATTAAGATAGGCCAATATCTTTATGTATCTTAGTATTTTGTTCTTTCAGCCAAATCTCCTGTCTGCACACAGAAGTTTTGCGCGAAAGATTGACACGGTTGAAGTGACGGAAGAGATACTCGGCAAGGGCGATCCCATCACGCTGTTTATCTTTTCGGACAGCATCGAGGTTTGTTGACTTAACTGTGTTGTACGTTTTATTACTTCACATATATATATACTAGCTGGGGTACCCGGCGTTGCCCGGGAAATTTAGGATTCGATCCGCTCCGGCCACAACCCCACCACACAACACCCCACCACACTCCGACCTCTATACCAGTACGCCACGAAGAAATTTGGGTTTGACGAAAATTTCCACCCCCATCTCACCCCCACCTTTCCGCCCCCTCCCACCCCCACCACCTCCCACTCCATCCCACCCCACCCATCCACCCCAACCCCACCCCAACCCCACCCCTCGACCCTCTACGCCACCCCACCACCTCCACCCCTCACCTTCATCCCACCCCTCCACCCCACTTTAGACACCTCTAAAACGATTAAAATCACTGCTTTTATACGTGGCAAGCGAATGAAAATTTATAGCGAAAATCAGTGTTTTCGACCTCCTCGCACCCTGGCCCCCATGGTGGTAGAGATTTTCCAACCACTGATCCGGGTGGTTCTGATGAACCTCTATCTAGGAAAAAAAAATCAAATCAATAGGTGAGTTTTTTTGGGAAAAAATTGGGGGGTTTCGCCCCCCACCCTGGCCCCATGGTGGTAGAGAATCGCCAACCCCGCGACTTGGTGTATCATGCCGAGACCTACACAGTAGTGAAGGTTTGGAGTGAAAAGCTCAAAAACTGTGAGCATGCATTCTGGACAAATATACATACATACATACATACATACATAGCCAAGTCCTTTCTTATAGATATAGATATATATACATTTGCATTCTGAATGATGTTTATATTTATTTATTTATTTATTTCTCGCATTTACTATGGCATCCCTTCAAGCCTACTCAGAGGCGCTTCCGACTACAGCGCGGACACTGCATCAGAGTTTCACGTCGAAACGCACGAGCAATTGCAAGTGAAGGACTTGCTCAAGGTCCCTGCGCGGTGGATTCGAACCTGGCTGCAAAGCACCGAACCCAAAACTACACTGTGCCCAAAAAAGCCTTTGGTTTGTTGTATAGACAGACAGTCAAATTTGAAAGAATATTATCAAACTGATGCTGTTTAGCTAGGAACATTGTGAAAGCCTTTGGTTTATTTTTTAAATCTGGTGCAGAGATAAAGAAGTCGTTTGGTTGGGAAGAGGAACAGTTGACCGTTTGCATTTGAATGCATTATGAACCAGCTTTTCCAATGACTAGAAATTTGTGAAAATAAATAATAGTTTCATTTGTAGTAGAATTTTGTTCATGTGTAATAGTTGGCCATTTTTTATTTGCACTGTAATGTGGTGTGAGCTGATTTAACAGGTATGCAAGAGACGTACAAAAGCGGTGAATACAAAGAGTCCTGGAACTGTGACGAGCAAAAGCGGCACACAGAAGTCATATAAACATCTTGATCTTTGGCCGTTTTCAAGCATCAAGCGAGTTGTCGATATCTGCGATGCAGAAGGTATGCATTGCTCATGACCTATTATATAAATATATAATATATACTGTAATATATAATGGCGTGATTGCGTGTGTAAAAAAGTTGCGTGTTAAAAAAAACTGATTAGTTTCTGTATGTAGATTTGATTGTATGATGAGTGTAAGATCTCTGGCATGGTGAAATACTAATTTTAACGCACGTGCACACATGCACGCACTCGTCCTATAAACCGACAGTGCATTGTTGCATTTTATGCAGACAAATTAGTTAAACAGAGATGTTCCGTCAGCTCTTAATTTTATGTGTTTGGCAATATCTGTTGATTGCACAGTTGATAGTTTAGCCCCTTTAACGTTTCTTAAATTTTTTTAAACCTACCCTTATCTGGTCACTTAAATTTTTTTAAACATGTTTGCGATATGATGCATTATAAATCATTTATTTTGTACAGCTATAAAAAATAATAAAGCTAATATATTTATTGAGCAGATAACCGTCCACGTGTCGACATGGCTAAAGAAATAGTAGGGCCTATGATTCAAAATATAAAGCATGGCTAAATAAATATATAGTTTGATTCAAAATATAAAACACAAAAGGATGGAGTATAATTACTTACTTACAAACATGTATGCGATATGATGCATTATAAATCATTTATTTTGTACAGCTATAAAAAATAATAAAGCTAATATATTTATTGAGCAGCTAAACGTCCACGTGTCGACATGGCTAAAGAAATAGTAGGGCCTATGATTCAAAATATAAAGCACAAACATGTACACAATATGATTCATTCTAAATCATTCATTTATATAGTTATATATTTTTACATTTATATATTGAAAGAAATTATGAAAAAGGAAAAGAAATCGTTTACTTCCGATACTTGCGACAAAAACAAACTACATAGAAATGATGACGTACATGATGTGGGGTTTCTGGCAGCTCTTGGTATATATATATCGTCATCTGGCCTTCAACTGTGTAGCAATGAGTCCGGCAATAACGCCTACATGAACTAGAACTGACGTAACTTAGTTTGTGCCGAGTATAATCGGGGCCACCGTCCTATGGTAGCCTTTTCATCTATTGGACGAGATAACTCGGGGTGAACGTTTGTCATACGATTTTTTCCGGACGAGTTAACTCGGGGCGAACGGTAAAGGGGTTAATATTGCACTACAAGAACTTAAAAGCTTTACAAGTGTTAAATTAGGGGTCATTGCATAATGCTGAAAACGACTGTTTTTGACCCACCAACCCACCCTGTAATGCTTTGTAACATTTCCCTTGACGCACCCACCCCAGCGTTACGTAATTATTGTTACCAAAAATCGGTTGAAGGTTAACTTAATTGTTGGCAAAAGTGTTACGTAATGCTCAGCTTCTCCCACCCACGTAACGTCTCATAAAGTTTTCAATGACCCCACCCACCCACTCTTGAGTGTTACGTAATTATGCAATTACCCCTTAGTTCCGTTTTTGAAATTGTTGACATTGTTGACTGTCTTCTCTTGGAAATGCTGTATTAAGTACAGAAAAACCTGACACATATTGATTGTAGATTGACAATTGATCTGTTTTGGTTGCAGACTGTCAGAATGTTTTTGCGCTGATTACAAAAAGGATGGAGGAGAAAGAAGAAAGGTTGTACGCGTTTGCAGTCGTCGAGCAGTCAACCAGCAAGATTGACTTCCTTACTCTGTTGAGCAAAGCTATTTGTAGCAACATGTGTCGTACTAACTACGTGAGTTTTCTATTATTGTTATTAATATTACAGACATATTTATTTACCATCATGCCGGCCAGGGTGGGGGGCCAAAACCCCTAATTTTCACTATATATTTCCATTCCATTGCCATAGTTTCACAGCTTTTCACCTGAAACATTGCAGCTAGACAGCTAATAGTGCTACAGGGGCCACCTCGTCCCACTCAACACACACCTTGGCTCGCAGGTATTGTTGGGGGAGAGAAAAACAGTTTGCCCGTGAACAGAAATATCACGAGACGCATACTGGTTAGGAGGTCGGAGTATGATGAGGTTGTGGGTTGGGTGGTCGAGTGGGGTGAGGTGGGGAGCGGGCAGTTATGGAACCTGCAGTTGGGGCCGGGTTCGAGTGGGCCAAAGGCAAAATTTATCGAGCTATGCAGAGTACCCCAGAGAGGTGGAGGCAAGGTGGCAAGGATACATGGGATGAAGTGAAGTGAGGGTGGGATGTAAGGAATTGGCCGGGGGCGGGGCGAATCCTAAATTTCCTGGACAACGGGTTACTTGAGAATTATATAATGGCTGAATATGGTTTTGTGGTTTTTCTCTTGTGATGTGTCTTTTGTTCAACTTTTGATTTCATGACTTTCAACTCTAAAGAAGTAATAATGTATGTCTGAGTGTTTAAATTAGCTGTCCTTGTACCTCTTTTACCAGTAAAATTTAGATTTTTAACCTCTGTCAAATTTTAACTGTTGACAGGAAATGATTTTGGCTACAGTTGAAGCCCATGTCTTAAACATCGATGCCTCCGACTTGTACAACAACAAAACGTTAAGTCGTGCAGCAACGAAGTTAGTGTTCTTCATTCAGTTGGTTTGTTCTTTCTGTGTTCTACTGTTTTTTGAGTGGCTGAATTGTATCCTGTTCCTGTTCCTAGCCATCCTCGTTACGAGGTTCGGCCGCATCATGCACGATGTTCCTCCAACGATTCCTGTCCTCCGTCCTTCTTAGCATTTCTTCCATTTGCAAGCCCGTCCATGTCTTTATGTTATCCAGCCAATTCCTTCTTGGCCTTCCTCTTCCTCTACCTCCTGAATTGTATAGAGAGATCTGTTAAATGTTTCCTTATAATCATGTTCAAATTACATGAAATTGTGAATTTATTGCTAGGCTGTTAAAACCATATGTCAAATTTCGGTTTAACCATTCATTGATTCAGCAAAAAAACTGCTCAGTTCTTTATTTTTATAAAGACTATTCAAGTTTTATATTGTCTGATTTAATATACATATGCTTTTCAGGTTTAGCAAGCGTGTAAGTCGTGCTTTTTCGCTGACGAAGTCACCCCGGGGCAACATGAAACGGACAATTCAGAGTATGAGTCAAGTCGGTTCAAGTCCCATGCGCAGGGAAAACAGCCACTTGACCCTACCACCATTGCCACCCTCCTCACATCGGACCAGTTCTGTTTCCTCTTGGATGAGTGAGGTGGACATGGTAAGTCACCATGATGAGCTGATACAGTGTAAATTTCTGCATTTTACAGATGCTAGGCTGGTCGGAATTTTTTCAGTTTATGATGCAGCACATTAAGCAATATGGCATGTTGAGTTATCAGCTTTGGGGACATTTTTCATTAGACCATTTTGCATTTGGCATAATACCATGTGAACTGGGAACAGTGTATAAATTGTCTGTGTCAGACAGAATGCCACATGTAGGAACATCAGAAACTGTATTACGATATGAACTACTATTTCATTGCAATCATAGTTCCACACTTGAAGCAGCGGAGTTGAAGTACACGTACCTTATGAAGTGTTTAACTCCGCCACTGGTTGCACTCTGCCAGTGCCAGTCCCAAGCCTGGATAAAGGAGGAGGGCATCGCTAATGGTCTTTGTTACCACACAGTGACGTTAAACTGCAAATACTACTACTTATGAAGTGTTTATTTGGAATTTAGTATTCTGAGCTATGTACTTTATTACTGAGTTCATTGTGTTTCGCATCATCACTGCAGGAATGCATATTTATTTATTCATTCAAGAAGTGGTAAAGAGTTGGTAAACATATTGAATTAATTTCTGCACTTTGAAGGTCTGGATGCAGTTTATTTGTACTGTATGGTCCTGGACTTCTAGTTGCTTTGTTTATATCAGTCACTGTGTTAGCTAAATGTTGGAAAGTTTTGCGATGAAGATAAGGAAATCAACCATATTCTTTTTGCATTTCTTCAGTCGGAAACAGAATCCTACTCGGAACGGGTGGATCAGATGAGCATTGGACAGAATCGTCGAGATACTTTGGCAGTAAGTATTCTGTGATAGATTTTAGTGAGATTTTTTTGGACTTAACTAAATATTGTGATCCTATCATTGATATTTTTCTTTAAAAATTCATTGCCATTAATTTGTATATATTTGTGCAGGTGATGAGACGTTTTTCATAAGTACTTTTTAAGTATTTCAGAAGTGCTGAACACTTGAACATCTATTGGATTTGAACAAACTTGTGCATTTTTCAAAGTGTGGAAGCACAGAGCACTGGTACATTGTATTGTTTGTTAAAAGAAAAAACGAAGCCGTTGTTATTGATAACTTGAGGCTTTAATTCACTAAGGATATAAGAATGAAGGCAAAATTAACACAAAAATGATAATAAAATAAAGGCTAAAACTTGCAGAACCTGCGAAAATGATAATTTAGATCTTAGATGATCAAAAGTAAAAATAAAGAGAAAATAAAATGAGAACTTATATGATGGTCATGTGTTTTGCTATTGATAGAGCAAATTTTAAGTATATGAACTGTGTTTCACTTTCCTCATATTCAACATTCATGACTGAGCAGTTATAAGGGCTACTTCTCATCACCTGAATTTCTTTCAAATTTTCTTTATTACCTCCCGAGTGCTCTTGGGTCTAGCCTCTCCTTTGTTTCAGATTCAATTTGCTGACTCCTTTCAGATTTCTCTGTTCTTTAGACTGACATGACCTTGTACCTCAGACTCCTCAGTCTTGGACTGCTACTGCCTTGCATCGTGCCTATGCATCTGTTGGTCTTATGCTCTGAAGTGACCTTCCCTCTATGATTTGATCTGTCATCTCAACTAGAAGCTCCTCTGATTGGGTATTACTGTGAGGAATGCTGTTTAAATTTGTAGATACAATGCAACATAGTCTGATATATACTAATATATTGAGTTGTTGACCACATGTATATAGAGGGCATAGTTAAGGATGGACTGAGTTATGACAACTGGAGCACAGGCAGAACTGGAAAGCTATTACAACAGTCAGTCTGCAGCACTAAGCTACAGAGAAAAAATATGAGAATCTGTCTATAGTAGCCGCAAGCTACTACCAAGTAGCACTCAGAGCTACATTGTAGCAGCATGTAGCTGTAGAAGTGTAGGTGCATGGCTGGCAGGTGCAGCACTGTTCAGCAACATTGATCTGAGACATTTCATTTGTTGGATTAGCACATTTCTTAAAAAAATTTGAGAGTTAGAAGCAATTTTGTTTAAAAATGGTTGAATCTGGTTGCTTTACATTGGAAATTCTTCTCCAAAGTCTCTTGGAAGTTTCAAATAAATGTTCAAGAATGGTTGAATCTGGTTGGTTTGAATCGGAAATGCCTCTCCAAAGGTTTATGGAAGTCTCAAATAAATGTTCATTTAAATAACATCAATGCATTGTAAGGATTCTTTAGAACTGCCAACTTGATTTATCGTTACTTTCATTAAATATTTCGTTGCAGGACTTGACTGTTTCAGATATTCAGCAGGATCTGACAGCTTTAGATGCCAGCCAGGTCTTTTAGGATTTTTGTGCACTTGTGTTTGCATGTTATATGGCTTTGTGTGGTGTGTTTCATCTGTGTTTTAAGTTGAATTTGTTTTTTAGTTATATTTTTTGTTTAATTCATTTGGCTTCTTTCTTGTGTTTCAAAGTGTATTGAAACAGTGGGTATCTGCAATTTTTAATTTTAAAATTGGAACATCTTTAATGTTTTTGTTGTTTTGCTTATTTTCTTATTTTGTTCTGATTATTTTCTGCAATTTCATTGCAATTTTTTTATTAGCTGGTAGGTCTGCTTCTAGTTATAGTGTTTAGAAATTTTTCCAGTTGTTAAGTCTTGTATTAGCATGACGTTTGTTCATTACTTGTTAGTTGGTAAGGAAACTTTTGTGTTGAGCTGGTAACCAATTCATAAGGTTTCTTAATTGTTGTCATTGGTTAAGTTTTCTATCCGACTCCAGGGATTTGTAATACAGTTAAGGTCTTTAGTGAATGTTGCATGCTGCACTTTCATTCATTCATTCATTATGGATATTTATTTAGCACCCTTCAAGGTTACTACTCGGAGCGCTCCCGACCCAACCTCGGCTGAAAAGTACTGTTTTAGGTCTCCAATAAAATGCATCTGAGCATAAGGTGCATAGACAGTGGGAGCCCATTCCATACCATGGGACCCATGACAGAGAAAGCTTGGTGCTGTCTAAGAGTAGTTCGTGTTCAGGGAATGAGGAGTTCACTTTGAGTGGAGGAACGTAGAGCACAGCATCAATGTACAACCAAAGTAGAAAAACAGAGCAAATATACAGGGGGAGCACCTAAGAGGCACTGCCACACCAAAGCAGAGACCCAGTATATAATTCGCTGTGGAATAGGGAGCCAATGCAGGACATTTCGCATATAATCGGTAACATGATCAAATTTCATCTTATGTTGATGAACCTTATTTCAACAGGTTTGTTTTTCTAGATGCTTTTTAGTACTTTTTTCTGAACTGTCATGCAGCTATCTGTCCACAACAATTTAATTAAAGAGACCAATTGCTTCTACACTTGGAAGCTTATACTTATTCTGAAGGTGAACTTTTAGTATCTTATGGAGAAAATGTGATGGCAAATTGGTCTGCCACAGGTGTATTGCTATCCTATAAGTGTCACAGATAGGTTACTATTGTCCTTAAAGTGACACTCTGTTGAGGAGTTGTATTGTATTGCATTGCTTTGTATCTATAAATTTATAAAACACCTCTCCCATTACAAACCAATCAGAGGCACTCCCAGTGCAAAAGACTCAGGGACAAGGAAATGGGTTTAAAGACGGGTACAATGGCACATGCTTGACTTGATAGTAAATAGCTGGCCATGTTTAGCATGATGCACTCAATTTTAAATTTCTTATGCGGCAGTGATAGCACAATTAATCTGTGTCTCTACTGCGCCTGGTGCATAATATTATAGCTCCCTTTTATTTGCAGCTTCCGTAGATAAATGCACTGGCATTGGCTTCCAGATCTTTTTGAACGAGTTGCTAAAATGCTGAATTCGTTTAATTTGTAGTGCATGTTTAAATTTCCTTGTATGCTGACACTTATGCAAAGTCTCTTATTCATTTTCACCAGCAAAGTGTGGACTGCTTATCTGGAATGCTGACAACACCTCGTTCGGGCAGACGGCGACCAGATCCAGGCGTTACATCTCCACACTTTCGCCACTGTGGCTCACGACCGGAATTTGGTTCCACTCAGTCGCTAGCCATTCATAGCCGATATGTAAGTTTAGGTTTTTGTTTGTTTGTATGTGCGCTTGTTATAGCGCCCCTTCAAGATTTCTACTCAGAAGCGCTTGCGACTACAGCGCGGACATTGAATCGGAGTTTCACGCTGAAGCGCTGAACAATTGCGAGTGAAGGACTTGCCCAAGGTCCCTACTAATGTGCATTCACAGTTTACAAGTTTTGGAAGAAAGTTATATTCACTGATACAATGGCAGTTGTTTACAGGGCACTTCCACTGGAGTGGAATTCTGTCATTGTCTATTCTGGCTTGTACTCATTGCATAATTTTTACTGTTTAAGATAATCTGATGATGACCATGGCTTCTAGTGTGGTACTCTAAGCATGAGATGTTTTCTCACTGATGTCAATACAACAAAGGATTAACTATACTACACTTTCCAGATATTGTAAGGCACTACTAAGACTATTAGGAACTGTATCAGGGCTAATGGCCAGCAATTGGCCAGGGAACTCATAAAATAGTGAATATACACAATGTTTGCTCAGACTGGCTGGATTGGATCTTGTTTAGTTTTCTTCCTCGGTTGAACATGTCAGATGGTCAGGCTGTACTTGTACTTGCTGCACTAATATTGCAAAATTGGCAATCTGTAGTTCACTGCATGTGGGAATACATCATGGATTGCTGTTTGTTGGCACTTCAGTCTGCAGTGCTACAGCAGGTCAAGTCATGGAAAATACCTTGGTGAAACAAGCCTTTGCTTGGTTGTTGCCTTGTCACAAGGTTGCCTTGCTGAGAACTTATTTGTGACATAAATCGCTGCCTGTGCTAGTTACTCATAAGTATGACTGTGCTGGCTAAGCCCTGGTTAAAATAGTCTGACTTCAACTATATAGTGTTCTTTAACCCCAGATATATTGTAGCAGACATTGCATATTAGTCACACCTATTTAAAATAAGATTTGGGGGGTGGGAGGAAACTCTTTCGTTTACAACCGATGGTGCTATAATTGCTGTTGCCTTTGTTGCTTCGCCACTCACACCTGACTTACTTTTCCAGGAGACTGGATCACCAATGCCAAGGACTCCATCATCAATGAGTTGCTACAATGAAGTGACTGAACATTACGTCTAACACCTCGGTGCACGCCAGCAGTCACAATGTTACAGAAGTCTCGCAGAAGTAGGGATTCGTGAGAAGTTGGTTAAGTCAGAAATCATGTAATTGAGCAAGAGTTAGCTAGGCAGGTATTTATCCATAAAACATATCAGATGAAACAGTATATGGTACGAATGAATTAGATATATGGTTCAGTAGAACAATGTAATATACACTGAATGTTAATTGTCTGGCTTTGGATAGATGGCTTAGGCAGCTCCATTTCTATTGTAATGCTTTCATGTTGAACTTCTAGCAGATATGGCTTTGCTTTGTCTTTGCTTGTTATCGTGTTCGGCTACTCAGTTAGCTGACACTCTGCACGTGCAATGAACTTGAGTCATATTTGTGATTCCATATGGTGTTATTTAGCTTTAATATGTATATGCCAGTCAAGTGATTTAGCATTGACTGAACATTGTTCAATTGCTTACGACAGTAGTTTCGGCTAATCTGTAATTAATGGATGTAGAATTCGAATATTTCATTTCTTTTATGATTTCTATTTTTGTATCGGAACTGTCAATTCACGTGAATGTGTTCAAAACTAAATGAATATTTACTATGAAGTGTCGTGATTATTTTATCTTTTCATAAATTTACATAATACATCTTCTGGAAAGCTACAAAGAATTACTACTTCCAACTATGATAAATGTAGGAAATAGTAATGAAATGGAGTATGATTGGAGAGGTCATATTTAGACCATTATTCACTGACAATAGCAAATTTAGTCAACACTTGCATCTAGCAGAAGCACACAGGACTTCGTTTGGAAGTAGGCTCCAATATTTAGCTCCTTGCGTTAAATAAGTAGCCTAAATGTGTGTATTATACATTTCAAAGCTTTCTTTCGCATGGAACAGAGTTTTATTGTATTGTATTGTATAGAAACATTTATAAAGCGTTACTAGGGTGAACCATTCAGAGACACTCCCAGTGCACAAGGCCACAAGAAAAGAAATAGATTTTGAGAAAAGAAAATGAGGAGGAGGGATTACCAGTCAGATGTTGACATCGAGTAGAAGGAGACAGCGTATTCCAAAGAGAGGAGCCAATTGATGTAAAGGAACGGGACTGAGCCATAGCCGTTCTAGTAGGAGGTACTAGAAAATCAAATCTGTTTAAAGAGCGGAGTGGACAATGCGAGGAGGCTGAAACTGACCTGCGAATTCCATTGGCTAGATATTTTGGGGCAATGTCAACATTGTGCTTTTAGATCACTAAGGCTTTTTCATTATTTCTGACGATATGACTGAAACCTAACTGACAGCATTATGAACAAAATGTTGAATTTCTGTAAAGTTTTTTGTGTGAGAAGTCAAAGAAATCTTGAATTACTGTTTTTAGTGAAGTGTGAAACTTCATTCTTGGTGCAAAGGTTGAAATTATTTCGTAGTTTGAGTTTTAACTGAATTGAAGTTGTTATTAACTGTTCGCATTTATGTATTGTGCTTCATCTTTGAAGTCACTTGCATCTGTCAACAACATTTAATGTCAATTTGAATGTGATTACTTGTATACTTTCCTTTAGAAGACAAATATAATATATACGTTATGTGTAAATTGACAAACTAGGAATTGTTCTTATGGCCGTGTGACCTAAATGTGATCTTTGACCTTGATACTGTGACGTAAATGTGATCAGTTGGTATTAAATGTTTGTGTGATGGTCGACGTCTTGCTTTGACACAGTTTGGCTTAATTGCACCTGGACAACTGGTTAAAATTGGGATTTTTAGCAGCACATAAGCTTTTCTTTGCTTTCTGATATTGATCAATACAATAAAAATCACAGAATCAAAGCATAAAATTAATCAGTCTACATAGTCTAGGCTTGGAATCTCAAAAGGGCTCTAGAAATCACTGTTAGAAGCAAATCATGTAACAATTTGCTAACCGGTGTTTCTAGACTAATTTGACCCTGCTGAAAACGAAAATCGCGGTTAGCAAGCTGGATTTTTGGCCGTTCAATGGGAAAACAAGATGGCGGACAAAATGGCGGTCAGTTGCTTCAAATGGCTATAAGTAAAGTATTGTATGTGACAGGAACACGATTTTAGACTCTAAATTAAGATTATAGGGTGCAAGGAATACAATGGAACCAAATACACATATGTAGCACTGCAAGAAAATCAAAATGGCGGACAAAATGGCTGCCAGAATCTTAAAATGGCTGTAAGTGAAGTTATGTATGCAGTGGAATCATGATTTCAGGGTCTGAATCAACATTTTCGGGGTCAAGGAATGCAATGAAAGCAAGGTAACATATGTGGCATTGCACGGAAACCAAAATGGCGGACAAAATCTTAAAATGGCTATAGGTGAAGTCATAGTTGTAAAAAACGTTTTTTTCGTTTTTTATTCGCTCCCAAAAAACGTCGTTTTTTTCGTTTTTTATTTTTGAAAAATAAAAAACGATAAAAAACGATGGGAAAAATAACTATTATTCTCCTTAATTTTAACTTTTTTCTGATATTTCTTATGTTTTCCGCCAACTCTCAAGGATTCAGCAAACTAAAGTCATTATTTCATCGTTTAACATCATCATTTAAGAGATAGCCTTCGTGTAGTAGGTTCCTAATCAATGTTTTCAAGGTGAAAATGCGGTTTTATATGTAACAAAGGCAAATTATTTTCCGTTTCCGTTTTTTATCGTTTTTTTGTCGTTTTTTATTTTTTTGAAAAAAACGACGTTTTTTTCCGTTTTTTATTTTATTTTCATCGTTTTTTACATCTATGGGTGAAGTTATGTATGCAATGGAATCATGATTTCAGGGTCTAAATGAACATTTTCGGGGTCAAGGAATGCAATGGAAGCAACACATGTGACATTGCACGGAAACCAAGATGGCGGACAAAATGGCGGACAAAATCTTAAAATGGTCATAAGTGAAGACATATATGCAACTAAATCATGATTTCAGGGTTTAAATCAACATTTTCGAGGCCAAGGCATGTGATGAAACCAATGTGGCATATATAGTACTGCCTGGAAACCAAAATGGCGGCCAGATTCTTGAATTGGCTGTTAGTGAATTTCTGTATCTAATGAATATAGATCAATTCAGAATGTAAATGAGAATTTTCGGAATTAAGGAAAGTGATGAAATTAAAAGCACGGAATATATTATGTGACACTGCCAGAAAACCAAAAATCAAAATGGTGGACAAAAACTTCAACTGGCTATGAGTGATGTCTTGAACATATGCGATGGAGACTTGATTTCAGTGTGGACTAGTAATTTCCAGGTCATATGCTTCCAACAAAATCACATGCAATGTTATGCAGTGAAATTGTCATACCTATAGTGAAGATTTTTAGTAGCCTATGACTGCACTGCAGTTTAACTATTGCTGGCTTTATGTATATACAAGATGCATGCTTCAATGTTTCATAACTTGGCCTATCAATAGTTTCAACTTTTCATGACTTGACGGATATAGGGTACCCTAGAGTCAATTCCGGCCTTGTTGCTGTCAATGCAATTGCACCTGAGTGCACATGACAAGATCGCACTTCGATAGCAGCAGGGCCTGATCAGGGGCGCCGTTAGGCGTACGCACTTACGCAAGTGCGTACAGCGCAGAAAGGCAAAAAAAGAACAAATTGTAAATTAACCCTCGGGCTACCAAGGGGGGGTGGTTGCCACCCCCCTAGGTTTTTCGCAAATCAAACGCGTTCCGTCTGGAATAAAATTTTGAAAAAATTGGTAGCTGTAGAGGGTTCATTGGGACACATTTTGAGCTAAAAGTTTTGATGATGCCCCCTACCGTTCAAAAGTTACACCCGATATACCCAAGGTACCAGAGGGGGTGGATACCACCCCCCCTAGAATATCGTCTGTAACTTTTCCGCCCCTTAATATTAAGAGACACAAATTATACCATTCTATAGAGGGAATGTGGGGCTACATTTCGATGCTCATTGAGTTGTCTTTTGACAACCGGAAGTGCTCAAAATAAATTAATATAAAGGTGTTTTATTTTCATAAAATTGTCATGTTTTTTCTATTATAACTTATCCATAATTTATTTTTTAATATAAATAAACTATGCCATTCTGTAGAGGGCATTTAGGGCTATTTTTTAGTACTAAATAATTTAAAATTTTAAGACCGGAAGTGCTCAAAATAAATTAAAATGTATAAAAATGTTGGGTTTTTTTGCAACGCGAACCGATATGTGTGCGTAAACGTTTTTCAGCGGCTAAAACATGTTTTTTTTGTTTTGATTTAACATAAAACAGACTTATTACTAGTTTTTATAGTTGAATATTGGACTTTATTATATGTAAACTACTTTTTATATATAAATCATGTATAAAACACACAGAATCTAATATATTGCCTATGCGTAAGCATACATTTTGTGGAATCGACGGGTACCCATGGTAAAAAATTCATAATTTCGAGGTGCCTTCATATTTTCTGAACCTAAATATACCATTTTGTGCAGAAATGAATTCTGAATCCAATGGTGTATTACAAGTTATGATATCTCAAACCAAACCCAAAATCCAGGGGGGTGGTAACCACCCCCCCCCCCTTGGTAGTCAGTGTTACAAAAAAAGCTTGGTAGCCTGAGGGTTAAAGCGTGAAATATTATAAGCGATGAAATTCTAATGAATCTACTTTAGTAGTGGACCACGTACACTTCTCACTCACTGCATGCCCATTAAAGATCGTCATAACAGTTCATAACTTCATTTCGCGTATTCTTTTTTGTGCAAGTTGTGCGTACAGAAAAAAAAGTGCGTACAGAAGTTGTGCGTACAGAAAAAAGTGCGTACAGAAAAAAAATCCTGGCGGCGCCGCTGGGCCTGATGTTACGTTTGTCAACTTCACATGATTTGCTGTAGACAAACTCTATAATGTGGCTTTGGCGCACACTGGTAAAGATTACTTTCTTCCGCCACACTCCATCCGATGAATGTGAGGATGATATCTGAACATCAATATCTAGAAAAATGGGTCTTTCCAAACTTACAGCTTGGTAATGAGCTCATAATGAAATGTTCCAAATGTAGAAAGTAAGTGGGAACTTTCAAGTAGTTTATCCATGCATTCTTTCAGCTGATTGCTGCTAAATATGTCATATCACATCCAGTTGTAGCATGAAGGACACTCAATTCTTCATAGTTACGTGATTTGGATGAACTTCCGTTCCGCTGATTTTCCTGACATCACCAAAACACCGTTAAATATAAAGCAAACACATATGACCCGGCAGTGTACAACACCTTATCTTTTTTCACGTAACCACCAGCAACCGCTCTAGTCCATATCTCCAAATGTGCCTGTTGAGAGCTGAATAGACAGGAATGTTGAAAGCTAGATCAGTCTTTCTTTCAAGCATAGGGCCTACCAAGAACATTCACCCAATTTTCTGACAACGAAGTATTTCAGGACTCCACACAGTGACAGAGTTGTGGTGGTAATTTTCTGTACAATTTCACTTTTTAAAAGCAATGTCCACTATATCTTTCGAAGGCAATAATTATTAACCCTCTTGTAGCCAATCGAAAGTAGGCTACCTGTACACAGGTATCCACTGTATCTGTCAGGTCACCAAATATCTTTGCATTTGGAGGTTCCCTATTGCTTGAACCATTGCTTGTCCATCAATAATTTGACTGCAACAGGTTGGATGAACTGCGTCGCGACTTATGGGCATATCACAATATTTTGTCATGTCCCATACAATATGCGGGATGTCTTGCATTGGCCCCCTTTCCCGCAGCGGATTGCCTGCAGGGTCTGTGTGCAGGCCCGGTTTAACCACTAGGCGAACTAGGCGGCCGCCTAGGGCGGCAAATTTCTGGGGCGGCAGCCGCGGCACTAAAAGTTTTTAATTTTTAGTTAATTTATATTAATATTTAAAGTGTTTTTGCAATATATTACATTTTATTTTTTCCCGCTAGATGAAACGAATTGCATAGTATAAATTTGATCACTAGTTTACTTACGTTATAGGAAATAACGCCACATCAGGTGACGTCATTTCGAAATCAAAATCTGGCGTGTAAATATAACATAAATATTGAAAATTGAAAATAAATTAAATATTTGAAAAATCGATTGTCGTCGACTGGCTACTTAAATACTTTAGGTAAGATATTTAGTTTTACTTTTGTACAAATGTAAAAAGATATTGATGCAGTTGATCTAAGCAGTGAACTGAAAGCCATTTCAAGACGAGTTGCAAGGTGTACATCGCCACATGATGTACTAAACTTTATATTGAAAAATAATCTAACAGATAGTGTCCCCAACACTGTTATAGCTCTGCGAATTCTCTTGACACTTCCAGTTTCTGTGGCTAGTGGTGAGCGAAGCTTCTCTAAGCTCAAACTGATAAAAACATATTTGCGAACGTCCATGCTGTAAGCCCCAGCCACCTCATTGACTGCTTACAGCTCCACGAGTCACCACTCCAACAAAGATTAGAGTCTGACTAATTTTATTATGTACATTTCAGACATATATATACACAGACAAACAATATAAACTCCTCCTATTATACAATTTGATTGGCTATTGCTAATGTTCTAGTGTCCAACCATTTCCTAGTCTATGACATGACATATATCTAATATAAGTTAATCCATTATATTATATATTGAACGACACGCCCCTATCAGTTCATGTGTATACATATGACACATGCTACAAGAAAGACTTGTTGGACTAGCTACTCTGTCAATTGAACATGACATTGCCAAAGACATTGAACTGACGGAACTCGTTTCTACATTTGCTTAAGCAAAAGCGCGAAAAATGAAGTTTTGAAATTACATTACCGGTATAATTCCGTATAAACGAATATACCATTATATAGATTATACATGTTCTATTCTATTATTCTTCTTTCTATTGAATGCAAATACGAATTAAAACAAAAGGCACCATAGCATTCCTTTGTGAAAGTTAATATTAATTCAATCTTAGTTGCCGTGGGCGCGGGGGGGGGCGCAGTGTGACAGGTTCGCCTAGGGTGCCAAATACTCTGGCGCCGGCCCTCTGTGTGTTGCTTAGGTAGTGCCTTGATGGACTAGCCCATTGTGTCTGAAAAAACTCTTGTTTTTCAACCTCGGATGTCCAGCGTCGATCTACTCTTCGGTTGGCGGACCAAGCTGAGCTGGTTCACTCGCGGTCTGCTATTCGACATCACCTTTCATTCTCTGTAGCTGGTACTAAAATCTGGAATGGGAATGGCCAACCCCTTTTCACAGCGCTTATTGCATGCCCATGGGTCACTCCACTCTGTTCCTTAAGAATATAAAAACTGTCCTATTTAGTTGTAGTTAAGTCGGGAGCGATTCCGGACAGCCCACCTTGAAGAGGCACTACGTAAAATATTCTAATTAAACAAATACTATGACTCTGCTACAGAAATGCGGACTGGACAAGTTACTTTTGCAGAGAGAATCCAATCCCATTGGTTTTGAGAAAAGTCCATGGCACAATCGTGTTTCCAGATCCATGGGACAGTCAGCTTGATACGATCTAATAAGGCACTGCATGATATACCAATCTTCCTTTATAATTTTTTCAGTGTTCTTTTGAAGAACACTCCTTGGTTTAAGACTTGCTGAAGGCATTGCGATAATTTGAATGAGCATATCTGGTCAAATAAGGGAACATTGTAGATAAATTCAACTGCGCAGGTTTCAGCGACCATCTTGCAAAAACATGGCAAAAAATTTGAATCAAGTTCCCATTACATGCATGACTTCACTAACATCCATTTTGAAATTCTTGCCGCCATTTTGTTCGCCATTTTGGTTTCCAGGCAGTGCTATATATGTCACATTGGTTTCATCACATGCCTTGGCCTCGAACATGTTGATTTAAACCCTGAAATCATGATTTAGTTGCATATATGTCTTCACTTATGACCATTTTAAGATTTTGTCCGCCATTTTGTCCGCCATCTTGGTTTCCGTGCAATGCCACATGTGTTGCTTCCATTGCATTCCTTGACCCCGAAAATGTTCATTTAGACCCTGAAATCATGATTCCATTGCATACATAACTTCACCTATAGCCATTTTAAGATTTTGTCCGCCATTTTGTCCGCCATCTTGGTTTCCGTGCAATGCCACATATGTTACCTTGCTTTCATTGCATTCCTTGACCCCGAAAATGTTGATTCAGACCCTGAAATCATGATTCCACTGTATACATAACTTCACTTACAGCCATTTTAAGATTCTGGCAGCCATTTTGTCCGCCATTTTGATTTTCTTGCAGTGCTACATATGTGTATTTGGTTCCATTGTATTCCTTGCACCCTATAATAGGGTGACCATACGTCCCGGTTTTCCGGGACATGTCCCGGTTTTTCGTGGCGCGTCCCGGTGTCCCGAAGACTTATGGGAAAAGGCCAAATTGTCCCGGTTTTTGGCAGGAAGGAAATTTTAATATTGAAAACGTCAATTTTATGTAAACCACAGAACAAAGTGTAGTTTATAACCTTTAAAAAGTCGTAACGAATTAGAAGTTATCAATTTACATGGAGTATTTATTATATTACATCTTTAGTAGGCTAGTGAGTTCAGTTGATAAATTTAAAGAACTATCAAGGAGTAACGAGAAAGAGTTTTATAATAGGCCTAGAAGTTTAAGATTTAAATAGCGGCTCAAGAACTATATCGACCGGCAGGTCGCGCTAGGGTCCTGTTCGACCGCTCATGCTAGCAGGTTTTTTAGCGTGCAGTTGTACACAAAAATATGTGCAGTTCTAAATGGATCTGTGCAGTTGGAAAAGCAACTATGTGCAGTAAAAACTAGTGAAAAAGGTCATTGTTTTGCGAGTGTGGGTAATTTACCATGGAGGATGGGAAAGCAAAGAAAGGTTTTGTGCAGTTCTAAAAATTCCTTAGAAACAGCCCTGCATGCTTGCACTGAAATAGACCAATTTCCTTGGACAACTTTAATTGTTGTCAGTGTAATGTGGAAATTCAAAAAAAATTTGGATGATGAGGGATACATTCCCTACCCAAACCCCGTTTCACTGCTCGGCGCTGAACGCCTCGTCCACCGGACGCTCCTGTGTGCTCCAGAAACGTTAAATCTTCGTCTTTACTAGATTATAGGCAAGTGCACCGATTGAGAGATGGTTCTCTATTACAAATGAGCAGGGGCGGATCCAGGGGGCAAATCCGGCCATATGGCCCCCATTTGACCAGCTATTCTGGCTCGGAAAGTTGACGTGCCCCTCCCATGAGTAGTTTCGCAGGCCCTCCCCACGCCCCACGAGGTCCGTACAGGGGTTTAAGAACACTGTTCGACTAAAAAAACAAAGGTCATCAGTTATTTTTGCGGGGAGATGGTATCTTTTTCTTGGGAATTCGATAAATGACTCAAAGAAGTTATCAGATTTTTGTTCGGTGACCAAGACGAAAATTTTCCCCTGTCCAAAGTAAAGAAAATTTTGCCCCCCCTTCGAAAATTTCTGTATCCGCCCCTGTAAAAGAGTACTGCACTAATTAAGTGCACTGACGACAGGAGCAGGTTGTAGATTTCTACACTGAAATCTATGTTCAGCATTAAATTTAATTGAGCATATAAAACTAGGCCTTCGATCGTAAGCCTGTGGCCCTGTAGTTAAGGAATTAGGCCTCCAATTGATATTTTTCAAAAAGTGTCCCGGTTTTTGATGACCAGAAAATGGTCACCCTACCCTATAATCTTAATTTAGAGTCTAAAATCGTGTTCCTGTAACATACAATACTTTACTTATAGCCATTTGAAGCAACTGACCGCCATTTTGTCCGCCATCTTGTTTTCCCATTGAACGGCCAAAAATCCAGCTTGCTAACCGCGATTTTCGTTTTCAGCAGGGTCAAATTAGTCTAGAAACACCGGTTAGCAAATTGTTACATGATTTGCTTCTAACAGTGTCATTTTGAGATTCCAAGCCTAGACTAACATTGCAATGTTACTTTTTATCTTTGTGACACCATTGTGACACAGGATAGAATCCTTAACTGGCATTTAGTTGATCTGGCATGTAACACCTAAAGAAACATCGGCTGATTACTGGATGACTGTGTCTCATGTTTTGGGCTTCAGCCAGAAGGTTAGGGAACCAGATGATGGATGGTTTTCATAGCTCTACAAACACATGTATGATAAATGAAAGGTTCTACAACTGTAAAGCACCAAAAAGCAGCCATTTTGTGGATTGGTTCTACATTGAAAGCCATTGTCCTGGCAGTGACGAAGGTGTTTGAACTTTGTACCCAAACCAGTTCTAGGTTTACCAATGATTTCAATCCTGAACAGTCTACTACCACATTTTTGACCAAGTCAACGGACTCAATTACAATGCTGTTCTTGTTAAAGGCAGTTTCAGACCAGTCTATTCGGTCTTGTAGTGAAGGGTGAGCTGGGATTCTCATCAATATTTGGCCAGTTCTCTTAAGATTTGTTGTACATAGCTCTCTTAATGTTTCTCAGAAGTATGCATAGAAGCAGAAGTAGGGGGCATTTGAGCAGTGGCATAGATAAGGGGTGGTTTCGGGGGTTAAAAAAAACCATTTGCCTGGGAGAAAAGTTTTTTAAAGGTTATTTATCCGCTTAAATAAGAAAAAACAAAATTGCTTGTAGTAACAATTGTTTTTCTTACTTTATTCTCTTTGTTACTTTATTCCCATTTTATTTACTGTAATACTGTTGGGTTAGTGTCAGAAAGGGCATCTGGCCAGGCCATAAAACCCCCCACCCCCATCATAAATTCCTGGCTATGCCACTGCATTTGAGAAACAACAGAGTCTAAATGAACGAAAAAGTCACGAATCTGCCATTTTAAAATACTGCTACGGTGTATTTAATTTCTGCTGAAACAAAGAATCTAACATAGACTTCAACAGTTTAATTAATACTGATTAAAATAACTCTGGTGGGGCCAAATCTTATTTACTTAGTTTCACCTAACAACATCACGTACTGAGCTACTTTACAGCAGAAACATTTATCTACTACAAACACAATCTTATTCTGACCCAAAAAATTCAAGTTTAATTATATGCATATAAATGCAAATTTTAAACTTCAAATACATTGCATGCCATATACAGTGAGCCTTATTTTAGACACCAAAGCAAATATGTGGAACGTGTTGTGACCATCTCATGCAATGTACTTATAACACAAGCACACAACGTACAATAACACATGCTAAAAGAAAAAAGTAGCCATGCTATCACTTATAATAATAATTGTTAGTCTTAATGTGAAGAGAGCGCCATATAATTCATCTGAGGTATGTCTTTACTTCTGCTTCATACATCATAGTTATTATATATGCATATAAATAGCATCATAATTTGAAAGTCAATAGTATCAGACATTTAACCTAAATACAGATATAACATCATAAAATACTGACTTCTGACTAAAAAATACAATGCATGGTAGTAATAATTGCTTTTCAGCAAAAGCTCACACAGGCCCGGCCTTAGGGCAAGGCGAGCGAGGCAACCGCCTTGGGCCCCGCGCTTCTAGGGCCCCGCGCTGCTGGCTGTAATTTTGTTCTTTATGGATTAATGGTTACGTCACATAACAACTGGTATGCTTGCAGTCAGTTTCCACGTGAATGTTATTGGGTAGTTTTCAAAGAACGAGACTTCATTAAGGCGGGTCACAGTTACCGTTGTAGCTATAGACCTACACGTAGAATTTTCTCCAGAAAGCAGTAATTAACTCATTTTGCTTCAAATTTGCACATGGACGACCGCAGATATTTATACAGGAGAGGGCAAGGTACGATGGTGACATTTTTAGCGAAAGCTTAAAAATGCAAAGCAAGCAATTTAGAGCATGGATATTTTCAGAGGTTTCTAAATGTAAATTTCTCCGTTTCACTTTGTGAGTAATTTGCATCATTTGTGCTTTGGTGCAAAGAAATTTGTCAAAAACCAAAACGTAGTCTAAGCGTTAATTGTTAGAAAACATCAATTTTCCAGACGGAGCAAGAGCCTCTGTTTCCCCTAAGTACGGGGGCCCATGATTTTGCACTACTGAAATAGGCCCACACAATGTAGCAGGGGAAAGCCACCTAAGATGGGATTGCTCATAATATGGACATCATCATCATCATCATCAGGAACCATGGGCTCAGCGCCCGTAGGTGTCCACTGCCATCTTCATCAAGCTCCTCCATCGACCTCTGTCCATCGCCGCGTGACTCAGCTCTTGGAGTGATGCTCTCCCCCACCTGGTGATGTCGTCCAGCCACTCCCTATGCGGTCTCCCTCTTCGATGGACATCGAATATGGACATCCCTGTTGTTATTGCTATACAGCAGAGAAAGTCGCAGTTTAGAGTTGCGAAAAACGTGTCACGTGCTTTAGACTCTACTAATACTTGCGGTGCTGCTGCTGTCTTGATTTTTTGATAATAGATATTTTCATGTTCGCCGATGTCATTTCACATTATTAAATTTTCACAATCTGACATTATGGAAATTGTTGTATCGCATTCTTAATTGTTAAACTTTTACATGCATCATTTGAAAGTCAAATATGTACATAGGCTACATTATATCAGCGTGGTTCATTTTAAAACAGTGCTCTTAGCTCAAAGAAATTTGGGAAAAAACGTAAGGTGTCCCATCTTAGGTGGCTCTCCTACACTCCAGTGCCGCATTGACAGGAAATCAACTGCGTAAATTTACGCTTGAGGACCCGCTTTTGCCATGGGCCCCGCAGACCCTAGGGCCAGACCTGAGCTCACAAGTATTTAGACAAATTAAAATGAAACCGATAGAGCTATCTGAATTCAGTCTTACATAAAATTGCAAATTCAGAACATCGAACTAATTCACAAAAATTACACACTACCAATGGTCAGAAGACAGAAGTCAAAACACAAGTAGTTCTGTAATTCTAATTTATCAGTACAATGTATGACCAATGCGAAGGATAACAGACTCTGCACTTTGAGGCTTAAAATAATAATAATAATATCTTTTCTTTAATTAAACGCCTGCAAGACGCACTGCGCTTTACATTTACAAGTTATGCAGTAATCTTAATTAAACTTAACTACCAACTGAACAGACAGCTTTGTAATTACACGGCGCCAATGGCAGCCTACAAAGCAAATCCGCCCAACGGGGGCTCGAACTCACTACCTCTCGCACTCTTGGCCAGCGTGTTAACCACTACTCCACCGGGCCCCCCCAAAAAAAAATGTTCTACAATAGTCTGATTATGTTATGGGCATTTGCCTTGCTTTGCTATAATAACTTGCAGCTAGAATGCCTTAAACAAGACTTCATTTATCATTATTGTCATTGTTGTTATTATTATTATTACTGCATGTCTTTCCAAACTGAATGAGAAATTAAGCAGCATGACATTGGCACAAGCCAGCATTATTATTGTTTTTTAAAATAAAAATAATGATGTCATATTTAATTCAATGTCATTATGCCCCAGATCTCGAGCATCACATTGAAGGCAACAACCTCACCGGCTCCATAGAGACAGATTGACCTGAAACTGACGAAAAACTGATCCAGACCTTCATATGGTTTTGATAAGCATTCAGATGAAGAAGTATTACAGATTACTACTGGTTCTCATTTATAAAATACTAAACTCGACATCGTTCTGTGTGCAGCTGTCACACTTGTTGATGCCATCCCAAAGTTGGGCGATGTCTCATACGTCATTAGTTGCTAGTGACAAGACATTGAATTCATCTATACGATAATGCACCTGCAGATTGCAGAAGCCTTGTCACTCGAGTCTGGCTGACCACAAGTTTTAATTTTGGTTAACATTTGGCAGAATAAAATAACAAGACAAGCACAAGTACTCATACGACGATCTAACATAGATAGCACTAGGAAATCATGCAGATGACTAGCAATAACAGATCTGATACAAGATCATGCCATCTGATGCAGCAGATCAGGAAGTATGTTGCTAAACAGTGACTGGCTTTGCTCAAAGCCGAGTGGAATGATTTAAGCAAAGAGACTGGATAGAAGGTAGGCAATTTAGCAGGCATATTTTGTTTGTCATAGGTAAATATTAATTAATCAATGCTAGCTAAACCACGCCATCTTGCATTTCTGCTACAATTTAAAGTAAGCACGTTTTCTGGGTCATGCTACATGGTATTAACCATTTTACACAACCTGCCCCACAAAACAATAATATGTCAAGATAAGATAATGCTTAAACTACCTAAAGACAGGTAACTGTTTTCTGTTTCTATTTAGCAACATGAAAAAACAAAAAATACCCATTTAACATAGTTGTTAAAAATATTTAAGCCTCTCTTTTCTTAATAAAGATAATTTATTATAAGAATTTATTCACCATAATCTAGAAACAGATAATCCATACAACATACAGCATATTAAATGACAAATAATTTATGCTATATAAATTGTACAACATCTTCAAAGACAGACCTCTCAACTATTCAACATAATACATATAATTCTTTAAAAAATTCAACATAATTATGTACATAATGAGGTAAAGCGTAGCAGGATGACAATTAGCAAACACAATCCACTCTTAAAGCCGCAATTAATAAAAAAATTATGTACAAATTAAATTCAATTAAACTAGGACACGGTAAAATGAATCTGAAAATTTAACAGGTGCTTAACAAGATCTAAATCTATAGCATAAAAAAGCAAAATCTACGACCGATTTTCAGTCACCTGGTCATCAATAACAATTTTCCTATAAGACTTAATATGGCTGGGCCACAAACGAATGCCAAAAAAACAACACTACTGAGCAATTGAATAATTGTCATTAGTAGCTCCAATACACCTGTAACTAACATCAAATTTCTCGCACAATGATTCCAGACCACACCTAAGGAACATGATTGTCTTCTTTTTGACCAGTTCTGATTGTCTTCAGCAAGTCTGATAGTCAGTCTTCTTAAATATTTTGCCCAAATATAATATAATATGTCATCTGCTCTTCACCCAGTTCTATGCCTTAGGTAACCATTTTATACAAAAGTGATTAAATGAAGACACAAAAATGTAAATTCGTCTCTTAAAAAACAACGGTACCTCTCAGATGCAGACTAGCAAATTGGTACAGATCTTTCCAAAAGGTAGGCTAGTACCTTTCACTGTCATGGGCAAATTACAGTCTTCCCAAGTGTGAAGAAACTTTGCGCACAAAACCTCAATAAACAATTGTTTAGCACTTGATTGTGGCATTACAAGTAGAAAAAGAAAATGAAACAGTAAAACTGCACCTCTCCAAATAAGATGCACATTAGTAAATGGTAAAAACAGGAAACAACAATGGTACATGCACCTCTAACCCCAAATTCAAAAGCCCACACTTGACAAGAAGGAAACACAGGATTAGCTGAACTGTAAGACATTCAATCCATGCACGACAAAAAAGTAGAAGCAGTAATGTTCAACGGGCAACTTATTGCAAATGACAAGCACTGCTTGCACAAGTAACAGCTAAACACAAAGCATGAGGTTATAATTGTATAACTACTGCAAAAATTGTTGATGACAATCTATATTGTAGAACTAACAACAGCAGCCAAAACAATCTCCAAATAAATGACTTGTGAAAGAACACTTGCCACCAAGCGCATACTATGCACTCCAATATCTACGAGGTAAGCTTACAGCAGCAAAGAGTTCACACTGCAAAGTGAGCAAGTGAATTTTCAGTTAAATACACAGCACGTCGTTCTACTGTATGCACCAGAGTCATACCTGAGGAAGCTGAGGTTAAAGGCTACAGCCACAACACAGGTGTTAAATCCATTTAATCACTTTAAATAATAATCCAAAGAAAACTGCTCTTTAACATAGAGGCAACTCTTCTGAATTTAAAAGTATCTTATCTCCAGTGGTTATGCAGTTGCACTGCATTGATTACATACAGCGAAACGAGTAAAACCTGATGGACAGCGATCAATACACCAGTAAAAATATTAGAAGTAGTTGTATATATTATCCTCCAAAACATGGCAAACAGTATTCGTGACTTGAATCTTGGATTAAAGAAATTTGTATACAAATGTCACACAGAACAACATAAAGAGTTAAACAATATGGTACAAAGTTATGCACAATGCATTACATAAAACTAATATGCAAAACCGAGTACAGAAATAGGACTAAGTCACATAAACTGCATTATGTAAAACTAATAATGAAAAGCTCATCACGGAATACGCACAAAGCCACAAACAGGAAGATAGATAAGCAATCCAACTAAAATCTACAGCTTCTAAAACTTGCTAACATAAAAAGATAATAGCAGGCAAGAAAAGGAGTCATGTGCAGCTCGTCATTATCGTGCTAAATGGGATTGGCAGCAGAGACAAGAGAATGAAAGTTATTGGGTAGGGTAAGAAATTCACGACTGATCATGAAAGAAAAAAGTCAGAGATTGATAAACACAAAACAGCACAACGCTATATGAAACAGACTTAAATAAAGAGTGGGCAGGCAAAAGACGTTGTTTGAAGGGCACGAGAGATGGATAGAGTCCAAATAACTGTTTGTCATGGCCTGATGAGTTGACAAAAGTAAAAGCATACAGACAAAACTATAACCACTGGCGCACATTCACAATTTCAATTAATCCAAACCAGACTACGATGTTGAACAGTCATTTCAATACTTGAAAGCATGCTCACTTGTTCTAGAGTGACATGGTCACCGCAGCATCAACAGCCATTGTTCATGACTGATTCCAGAAACATTACCACCCGGAATATGGTTCCGATGACACCACAGAAAACTTCGCAAACCAGTCGAAGCGGCTACTTGTAGGCTTTTGGAACATCATTGCCTGAAGTCGCAGCTGTCGAAGCGCTGGGTGCGGAGGAACGTTCCATTTCACTGGAACCTGACATGGAAGCCATCATCCGCTGTCTTACCTCACGGATCTTCAGCTGGAGTAGGTTCTTGGAGGGAAAAACATCCTGATGTTTGGCTTGGAAAGCCCAGGTCACCTCCGCTAAAGAAACAAATGACTATTTCTTACGATTAACTGTAAGCCAGATCTTCACTACCGTCATCATCATCATCATCATCACTGTCACCAACATCATCATCGCTGTCACCACACCAGTGTCATCATCATCATCATCATTGTCAACACTATCACCAGTGTCATCCTCACTGTCACCACCCCATTTGCTGTTTCATACATATCACTATGTTAAAACCTCTTATAAATGCTGTATTAATTAAATAATAATAATAACAATAATCCACTTCAATAATGACTTCCAAATACATGTGCAACATGTGCATTTGTTTAAGCTACATTTTAACATTCAGGTACAATCATGTACATCATGGTTGTAGTCGATATGAAAAAAACTAATACAGTCAACGATGATCGAGTGTTCGTCGTCTGGCTGTCTCACCAAAAAAACCTTTATAGTTAAGATGATTCATCAAATCTAAATAACACAAAAAGTATCTTAATTTCTTGGACAACTTGTGCATTTTGGACGCAAGAATTTGCATATTTAAAAAACTTTCTGTGTAAGCCAAACTGTAGTTAAAATGCAATTGGTCAAATAATAAAGGATATTCTATTCTATCGCAGAGGTATTAGGCTCGACAGAATTTACCGGAAGGAAACCATCCATGTTCCAGAAACAGTTGAGTGACAAGCTGACGACGCAGGTCAAGAACTCTTCGAGTGGATGACAGGGAACCAGGAGAAATCGGAGTGCGAGGGGTGCAGGGTGAGTCCAAAAAACTATCATCCATCTCCCCTGGAAATCAAATGGAAAGTTCCAATCGTCTCAATCAAATAAACTCAAATATACAAAAATAGTATTAGCAACAAGATTTGCATATTATATTAATTAATTCTGCATTTGTTGAGAGTCTCCTATTAAGTTATTTATTTCAAACTAGCAGATTTTCCAAGTAAAGTTACAAACAAGTCAATGTTGTTCATAATATGGTAAATGGGGCACATCACAAATATATATCTTTGCAATGTATAGAGGTGTGAAAAACTATAATCCCAGAAGCTAATACAAGAAACAATTATTATAATTGTATAATTGTACACTGTATCCAGTTGCGTTCTGTCAACCGGATTGTTGAATAAACGAAAATTATTATTATTATTATATTATATTATTCGAAATACCCCCTGCATATACATGAAGAAATCAGCCACCTTATCTTTCTACTTAACTGAATGGCCGATACTAAAGATGGCATTATCATCAGCATTCCTGTGCGTCACCTGGTCTCTTTCATTAGACGAATATATATATATATATATATATATATATATATATATATATATATATATATATATATATATATCAGACCAATCATTTTTCCGTTAACCTCTCTACACACTGATCAGTTCAGTAGTCAAGCGACATAATATACCTGAGCCGTCCATTGCAGCATCTGGGTTGAAATTGCTTCCGAAGAAAAGACGGTCGTCAGTCATCATCTTGCTGCTCATTGGAAGAACCATCTGGTTGTCTCCCTGGTGGTAGAGGCTTCGTCTTGACACCATGTCATGGCTCGACGACGCTGATGACGCATCTTTCATCAGGTCACTCGAACCTATTGGGTCTTAAAGAAAAGCAAAACACTGAAGGAGAATGCCTTGCCATAAGACAATACAGGGAGAGAAGGCAAAGTCAGTTAAACTGGGCAATATAGCCTAAGATAAGATAAGACAAGATAAGAATATTCTTTAATAGGCCAATTGCTATCCGAATTTTGGTGCACAGACATGGTATAATAAACAAACGTACATCATTTCTATATCTAATCAATGTCAAATGTTTTAAAATAGCACAAAACACTAAGTCCAAAATCCAATATAAATATTACAAAAAGGCGGTCAATGAGTCCCTGAGCTTCTTCTTTGGCAACTTTAAATACATTCAAGATATAATTTCACCAGCCCTACAACCTTAAAATGATCATATGCAACTGCTTCAACAAAGCCCATAAGATGAGATGCAGCAAGATAACCAAATGCCAGGTCAAAAATAAATAGCAAAAACCACGATCATAATATTCTAAACCCATAAAACAAGGGACTATTATTACTGGCATGATATGAAGCTGATAACGATTGGGTCATTGACCTAGATTATGTCTGTGGCTACATCCGAGACTTTCCAGGATAACCCGGCCAGTCCCGTTTGTTTTATTTAATTAATTTAATTTATTTCTTCATTTCTATAGCGCCCCTTCAAGCTATCTACTCAGAGGCGCTCCCGACTACAGAGCGGACACTGCATTGGAGTTTCACTCCGAAGCGCCCAAGCAATTGCAAGCGAAAGACTTGCCCAAGGTCCCTACGCGGCGACTTGAGGTGGATTCAAGCCTTGAACCTTCCGGCTCCAAGGCAACGACGCCACCAATACACCATCGCGCCTCACAAATATTATATCTGACTACTACTACTACTAACTACTACTACTACTACTACTACTACTACTACTACTACTACTACTACTACTACTATTACTACTACTACTGATATACAAATATAATATCTGACTACTACTACTACTGATATACAAATATAATATCTGACTAAGTCATAGGAAGCTACATTCACACCACAACAATGTGCCCCACAATATTTTGTCGACGACTGTCGTAGCAAAAGCAAATTAACTTAATGAAGAGAATCCAGACAGATGGCCACATACGCTGATCTCTGATTGGCCGACAGGTTGCGGCTTCACATCACTTCGATACTAGTCGAAGATAAAGCAGACAATAATTCAAGAACAAGAACAAAGATGATCGTTCGATCACTGACCGATCGAGAGCCGCCTGCGTTTCCTGCATCCGCTGATGACGTCCCACGGACTGATCGGCATGTGATTGCAACTCTCCGGATTGTCCGGGTCAAACTGAGGTAGCTCGTCAAACTTCCGCTTGAAGTCGGCATCCTTGAGGAGTCTAGAGATTTCACGAAACAAGATCTATTCATTTATGCAAAAAATTATCGTAACAAAACTTAAAACTTGTAAAGCACAAATTCGATACAAAAAAACTTCTTCAGCAGCATTTTATTTTTTATTTTATATATATATATATATATATATCTCAGTTAGTATAGTTAAGATTTGTGTATTCTGTGATCTCCGTTTATGTGAATTGTTAAACTGCATAATTGTACACTGTAACCGGTTGCAGTGTGTTAACCGGATCATTGAATAAAGAGAATATTATTATTATTATTATTATTATTATTATTATTATTACTTTCAACCAATCAAAGAAGTCAAACAGAATAGACTTAAAGCATTTGCGGAACAAAGGAAGGCTGATGAAATGTCTGATTTGAAAAGAAGACTATTGCAGGATAGAGGAGAACAATGGCAAAATTTCTGTGCTGGGTGAAAGACAACCTGACCCAATGGATGACAAGGATACCAATTGTAGCTGAACAAATGCCCTGCAGCCAGGAATGGATAAGGCAGTGATACACGATGATCTGAGATAGGATGAAGCAGTTACAATTAGGTGATTTCGCATCATCGCACCATGTAAACCTGACGAAGATGACAATAGCAAGATCAGTGGACATCGTCTATACAACTGTGACACAATAGCTCTCTATCAAGGACGTCACCGAAATCTCGGATGGTTTTGGAAAATGTGACATCTAAAAAAATTTGCAAAGGACAAGAAAATAAATGTTGATGCTTTATGAAGTCAAATAAATCGAGTATTGTTAGAAATCAACAAAGAAGACACCCAAGCAGTTAGTGTCTCAGATCCATGCACAACCAGTTGATGAACCAGGGCAGAAGCAAACCATGGACATAAGCCAGGTATAGGGTGTGTCTAAAAATTAAAATGTCGATGCTAATGACGACCAATATATTTTTATGTTCCACCTTCAGAAATATAGTTATCTGCCAAATTAGATGAAAATCGGAATAGATTTAGGACTTGCTCAAAGCACTGGAAGAATAGCCACTTAGGCGACATTGCGACACATTGTAATTTTCACAGATCCAAGCAAATTTGAACACATAAACATCAGATATAAGGCAAAATCCAAAGAAGTACTGTAAGATGTCATAGTTTATTCCTCTTCGGACACTTGAAAAATCTGGTTTTACTTGACCATTGCAGAACAAATTATTTCTCCCCCTTATTTCTGACCAGGACTTTATTGAAGGACTGGATAAAAGTCACTCTGCCAGATCATTCGTCACTCTTAGGTGGGGTCAGATATGATGACTCAAGTATGGATTCCCCTTTGGGCTTCATTGTTTCATGTACAATTATACATGCAGAGGAAATAGCACTTCACGCGAGACTAAGTTGCTGTCACAGAGAGTGACACTTCAAGTAAATGATTCCATACCTTTCCAGAGTAGGATGGTCGAGATTATCCTCTGTACTCTGACGTTGCTTAATGGAAAATTGATAACTGAAAAGCCACAACTCGATCATGTAAATCATCCAACACCCTCGGTGAAATGCATCTGGTTACCTGAACTTTATTACCTTGGTGGAATTCATCTTTGGAAAACGACTATTAGCTCTAATAGCTCTTGACTTCCACTACTGGAGTCCATGCAGAATCATGCAGTGAAACACTTTTCTACAACAATTTCAGAGGCATGGTATCGATGGCAAGGTTCAAGAGGTCCTTCCTCCAATTTCGCTTCCAGCTTCATGCATATGCCGCCCTTGCAACTCGCTTTACTCGCCACTGTCAAAACACATGGCCAGGATTTTGTCTTCCAATCTCCAGCTTCAGATCTCAGCCAACAAGAATCTGGCATGACAGTAGCTGTCACTGATTGGAGTAAGACGATGGCCATATAGTTTGGTAACATCCTTTTGAAATATACCATGTCCCTGTAACATCTGGCATGATCTTGTCATTCAAGTGAAGAGTAATCGGAAACTGTGGCTCAGAAGAACCTCTGCTGCCAGGACTTCAAGATCAACTCTCCCAAATAGAAAAGTACAATTGGTACTCTCTCTTATAGGTTGTCATCCAGACTCTGATTTCTTGGTGTATGCGTAAATTGAGCAGTACCTTGCATCAGTGGCGTAGCCAAGAATTTCTGATTTCTGATTTTTTTTGGGTTTTTAAGGCTTGGCCGGATGCCCTTTCTGACACCAAACCAACACTGTTAGAGTAAATAACAAGGGAATAAAGTAACAAAGAGAATAGAGTAAGAAAAACAATTGTTGCTATAAACAATTGTTTAGTTTTTCTTATTTAAGTGGATAAATAGCATTTAATTTTTTGTCCTAAGCCAATGGGGGTTTAACCCCCGAAACTCCTCTTTGGCTACGCCACTGCCTTGCGTGGGAACCTCTCCTTTGTGAAGATAGCTTCGCATAGCCGAATTGATATCAGTACTGCCTATCAACTAAATCTCAGCTTTTTGTAATAAATTTTGCATTGCGCCTGCCATGTGATACAAGAATGAAAAGCACCACTTCCCCCCATTTGCAACACATGACCAGTGACAAAAATAACATCATATCAGTAACGACATGATCATGAATGCTTATTTGTTGGGAACTAGTCACTGAGAAGGGTTCTATAGCATGCAGCTCGCATGTGTTGAAATAGTAAATTGTAATGCTTGCAATGCAACCGAGTTCCTAACTTCAGTCCTCTTGAGCAAGTCCTAAATGTTCAGCTATCGAGATATAATTTCAGATATTCAGTTCACACATGATTTGGCACGATAATTTCATTTGGTCGTTAAAAAATCTTTTATTTGAAAATTTCACATGTACCTTAAAAACACCCTAAGGTATACTGATGACTTTATTCTGAAAAGCCATTGTTACGAAAAGCCATTGTTTTGAACAGCCATTGTCAATAAGTCAGCATGAAAAACATTTGATAAATGCCTAAGATATTTAATTTTAAAAGATTTAAAAAGTTTCATTCAAACTTAAAGCAATATTCAACGACTTGCCTGCTAGAAGAGTCATTATCTGGCTTGGGATCTGCCTTTGAGATGCTAAACGAACTCTGGTGTGATGTTGATTCCACATCATCAGCTGCAGCAGCAGCCGTGGTCTCATCTGAACCGCTCCTTTGATGGCCGATAGTGGCAGAAGAACTGGACGCGTATTTCATCTTCCGTTCTGGTTTCTCCTAGAAACAAACAGTGTACGACACAGAAACGCATCCTCATTAAAGCAACCAATCTCAGCGCTGCTTCAACTCAGTAACCAGAATGACCTGCTGCCCCTTTTTACTTGCTGGAAAATACTTCAGAAGAGAGATATTTCATGTACATTGGACCCGACAAATACACACATTTATGTATACATATGTATGTGTGTATATGGCCATATATACATCATGTTATACCTGAATTTTTGCTATATATATATAATCTAAAACTATAAAATACAAGTTGCAACGGGAGGTTAATAAAAAATCTACTCATCCACGCGACCGATTTTTTCAAATAATTTACAAAACAACTTCTTAGCGCCTACGAAAAACACTATCGGGATTCGCGATCCAAAAATCTTACCTTTTCTCGAGCTTGAAAATCTTTATTTTATATCGCAATGCTAACGCGTGTGTTTAATATACGACGCCATTTATTTGCATACAACCATCATTATCAACAGACCATCGATGATATATTGATGATTGAAACCAGTACATTAATGACGTCATGGCCTATTTTAAAATTATAATTAACAATTATAATTATACCGTTAATTAATATATCTATAGCGTGTCGTATGTATCAGAAGCCTATTTAAGACGCAATAATTTTGGCCGATCGGTTTTCAATGAACCAATAGATTTTTAACCTCATTTTTCGCCGAGGGCAGATCCTTTGGCATGCGGTTTCGCAAAAATGATGACTATAGCGAAAACATTGGCGAGTGGCAGCTGAGTTGGACCGAAAACATAAATTTCACGGGCAACGCCGGGCACTCAAAGTGGTTGGACCGGGATGGGCCCGATGGAAGAAGGCGAGGTGAGAAGGGCGGTGTAGCAGCGGAGTCAGGCGTGGCGGGGGACGAAAACCGAAATTTTCCAGGCGTGAGAGCGTGGTCAGACGTGACTGTGAACAAAATCTGACATGTCCCGGGCAACGCCGGGTAATTCAGCTAGTATATATATATATATAGGAAAAATTGAGGCATAACATTAATCACAGCAATGGATCCTAGTTAAATTTAACAATAGTAATAACACACCAAAGAAGCATCATATAATCCACGCTCCAACAGCAAAACAAAACTTAACATCAGCACAACAATAAACTGAAAACAGTCGTGACAATAAACAATTCATAGAAGAATATGGTACAAAAAACAATAAGCATAATCGAAGCTATTTAGATTAATTTTAGCGATTCAAAAGATTTCTAACCATTTGATGCTTCGACTGCTTCTCCACGTCCATTTCGTATGTATTCCTTGTCGTTTCCCTCTCTCGACCCTGCGTCTCGTCTCCAAGCGAATGCTCCAGGGAAGTGCTTGGAGATGTCTTGGGGCAATCGACTCCAACGTTGCTTTTCTTTCTGTTCCTGGAGTCATAGTCTTCCATTTTGGATGAGCACATTCCGCTGTTTCCACTTCCAGAGTTGCCTGTAAATGCCGTGGAATCGTTAAAACCAACGGTAAAATTGTCTTAGCATAAAAAGACCACTGATGACCAGTGGCGTAGACAAGGGGGTTTCGGGGGTTAAGACCGCCATTGGCTCAGGAAAAAGTTTTTTTAAAGGTTATTTATCTACTTAAATAAGAAAAAAACAAAAGAATTGTTTGTAGTAACAATTGTTTTTCTTATTTTATCCCCTTTGGTACTTTTTTCCCCTTTTTATTCACTGTAACACTGTTGGGTTGGTGTCGGGAAGGGCATCCGGCCAGACCATAAACCCCCAACCCCCCATGATAAATTCCTGGCTACGCCACTGTTGATGACAAAGGAATGAGTTTAGACATTTGAGCAATGTTATCATGCATTAATTTTTGTAATCAACAATTCGTTTAGATATTGATTTGCGTTTACCTTTTCTATTATCCAGAGGAAAAGGACTCTGGCCCTGCGTATGTGGTGAATCCATTCCAACTGGAATGCGTGCAAGCGTAGCCTTGATTTTGTTTGTCTTCTGTGGCATGTTCCGGTTGCAGAAACCGATTTCACCTTTTCCTCCAACCGCTGTGACAGTGATGCTGTTCAAGGGCCCTGACAACAGCCAACAAAACATCTACCAATGAATTATCTGCCCTATGACATCTGCACTTCTCACACATTCCATCTCTATCAGAACTGCAAGGCCGTTGCTAGTGGGGTGTTTAGTGTGTTTGAACATCCCCCCAAATGATATAATGCTATAATGAGATAATGCATTTACTATAGCACGATCATGATGATCATGATTAGGGGAATTTCATTTTGAAGCTCTTGTTTATATGTGACATTTTACGATTGATTAGATCATCCAAACCCTTTAGTCAGTTGATTCAGTTGCTTGTCAGCTTGTTCATGATCGAGTAAACCCCCCTCACCCTCACCCCCACCCTCCCCCTCCCCCTCCCCCAAATAAAATCCTGGCTACGGCCTTGAGCGGAAGGTATACAAACTTCGTAATGATGGCAAATTTACATAGCAACACTTTAACAGAAAATCCCTTAGAGGCACTCCTGATACCAAAAAAGCATGAAAGCACCTCTGAGTTGGAATAGGGCACTACATAAATTCTGATTCATTTACTGATTAATTGATGACTCAATAGAATGGTTTTTTAACCCCTTCCCGACCAAAGTGTAGTGAATGGTACGGGGAAAGTCCTATACACTCGGTCGATCAATGGTTAAAGTGCCTGCTGGAAAGCGTCGTTGGTGACTGGACACACAGTCAGACAGGAACATCAAAAAGCAGACGTATTACAGTCTCACATTTTCTTAAAGAATGTGACAAGTCTACACAACTCTAAATGTACCGTAGTCTTCGATGGTTATCTGTTATCGTCAACAGCAATCGACTTAGGGTTTATCATCGACAACAGCCGACACTGAGGGGGGCGGTGGTGTAGTGGGTATGTTCGTCGCCTTGCAGCTGAAGGGTTGCAGGTTCGAATCCCCCTCAAGTCGCCACGTAGGGACCCAGGGCAACAAGTCCTTCACTCGCAATTGCTCATACGCTTCGGCGTGAAACTCAGATGCAGTGGTCCGCTCTGTAGTCGGGAGCGCCTCTGAGTAGGGAGCTTGAAGGGGGCGCTATAGCAAGTGCACACACATACATACTGAAACAACAATCTTTAAAAAAATGCTACGTTTAACTGCAGACAGACACAAACGTTCTTTGAGTGAAGAATTTAGCAACAGTAGCAAAATGAATGAACACCACAAAGAAAATATCTAAGAAACCTGGAAGTCCAAAATGGCGCATGAATTCTCTCTGGTCCGATGAAGCAGACGATGCCAGAGACTTGTAGCTGGGTTCGTTTAAGTCGGAATGTGATTCCGCGTGGCAGGAGTTAACTGCGGGCAGAACAGGTTGAACACGTGCAACCCTGTCAGCGAACAAACAAAGAGGAAGAGCGCTGATCTGATTAGTGTCATGATGACTGTTAATATGTTAGCATTTGTCTCTGTGTGTTTGAGGTTCAAATATAGGTGAGTCTAGTAAAAACAAATGCTTCAATCATTTGATCTTGCATTAGCGCTGCCATATCTGACAAAACAGACCGTGGGTGCAATGAACATGGCTTTCAGGATTACAAAGTAAAGCATCATTTCAATATTTTCTGTTAAGTGTTTTTGCAGAAACTTACTTAAAGCAAGTAGAAGGAGCTTTTAATAGTGGTAAATGGCAATGCAGCAGCAAATCTGAGGTTTAATAATTGCACAAGAAAAACAGTTTTTATACGAGTCATTTAATAATTACACAACAAAAACCATTTTTATATGAGTCATTAACAATTACACAACAAAAACAGTTTTTATATGAGTCGTTAATAATTACACACGAAAAACAGTTTTTATACGAGTCATTAATAATTACACAACAAAAACAGTTTTTATATGAGTCATTAATAAGGATAAAACACAATAAAACTCACTTTCTTTGTATCTTCTGTGAATCCTCACAGTTCTGCAGAAGTGAAACTCGTGACATTTCACTAAACGCGAGTCGTGACGAGTAGTGACCCCTCTGCTGCAGGTGAGCAGACCATTGCTCATACAACTCGCTGACCAACTTCTCTTGCTCAGTACCAGGAAATCGATCGTCCGCTCGGAAAGATGACTCGGGCGACTTCCTAAAGACACCAATTGGCAGCTCCGTGCCCTTCTGACCACTCGATCCTGCGCCTGCAGAAGACACCAGCTGAAGTGCCTGCTCGGAGTGACTGGGTTTTTCCTGTGCGCCATCTGGTGTGGACTGCTGGCTTGCCTGACGACTCGCCACGTCCAGTTCCCCGTTATCTCGTGGAAGCGACGGTCCACAAAGAGCGATTTGAACCGACTTTCCTTGCGGCGTTGTCCGGAAAGTGAACGATGGAAGGATGTACTGGACGAGAGTAACCGACTGCTTTGCTCTGGCATCCTCTTCTAGTGCGGCTGGATACGCAGTCAATTCTCCGGAAGGCAGTCGGTCGGAAAGACGAGGACTGCTCAAGGTCGGTGGCAGCAGAAGGTTTGTGAGGAAAGTCAACGGCTTTGAATCGACGTCTGCTCCGTTCGATGAAATGTCTGTATCCCTGTTCTTTAGCATCGGGAACCTACTGACTGGTTCCATGCCGTTCGATCGGCCAAACACTGAATGCCTAAGACTCATATCGCCAACCACAGGCATGACCTTGCCGAGTGACCTCACTGCGTTCCTCGTTTCGTCGGAAAAGAACGCCTGCTGCCCTCTTGTGGCGGTAACTACGTCGACCGAAATGCCTGCAGTCGTAACAACAACGACACCAGACTCGGTTGTCACTATGAGACTTGTCTTTGGGATGACCTCTGAACCCCTGTCCAGTGCTGCCACGTTCTTCTTGTCATCGGATTCTGGATTCAGCAGCTGGTCGATTCCCTGCATCTCTGACTTGCTCTGAACTTCGTCTTTCTCTTTACCATCAGCCGCTGCATCGCACTCTTTGTTGTACGGCTCTTGGCTCGATGAGCTGTCATCGCACCTCAGAGGCACAGTGTTGTCATCACTGGAGCTTCCGTCATTGGAAAAATCGCCTGGAAAACCACCAGCGCCCTCGTCACTTCCATTGCTGTCAGCGATGCCAATAGTTTCCACAGATCTCGACCAGAGTATTGCAGGATGTCCGCTGCTGTAACCCTTAACGTCCAACGGCGATGCCACTTCAACGCAACCTTGGTCTGCCACCTCTGCAACCTCCTCAGAATTAACGAACTCCTCCTTTCTTCGACCCTTCTCCTTCGTCTCCAGATGCATTCGACTCAGCTGCATTCTCGTGACGTTCGTTCCACTCGACGTCGACCAATCCTCGTTTATTTCTATGTCGCCAACGGACGATTCCATCATAACCTGGTTCCCAACTTTTCCAGGCATGATCCATGATGCAGCTGAAGCAACAACGATGCAGCACAATGTCATTAAAGCGTTGAGAAAACCTTCAACCATTCAAAACCGTTACAGTGGACTCTTTCAAATCAAAGCTTAAATCTTATCAACCATGGCTAAATAAAGCAGTTTTGGAAAAGTCTTGGTTGGCCGCCCAGTGGACTCTTTCAAATCAAGGCTCAAATCTGGTCTGTTTGCTAAAGCTACTCAGAAGTGAATCCAGTCCACCTATGGCTAAATAAAGCAGTTTTTAAGTGTGAAAGAAACATAGCAGTTTAACCTCCAGGCACCAGACGGATGCAACAGGGAACCCATTCCAGGTTCCAGGGCCAGACACCAAGAAAGAACATAAACACTTATACAATACAGGGATCATAGATCTTTGAAATATCTTATCTCCCTTCTAATCTCAATGGTCGTATGTAAACAGGTCTGTTTCAAATTCAGTATTCTGGACGCATTGCCGTATGATACACCAGTAACTGCACCAGAACAAACTCCAAGTTATTCTTCCAGACCAAAACTAAGTCCAGCTTATCTTAATTGAGGTGTCTATTTCAATCTGTCACACAGCCACGTGTCAGCAATTTTTTTAGGTATTTTTAGATCCTACATGCCTATTTAGATGCATGGGGCTAAATATAACACTATTAAGTGACTACCTGCTTATCATGATTTACAATATATTCTGTATATGTATTCTATCATTGTCAACTGACTGCGTAATGACGATCGACCTGTGGCTGGCATCAACTTCAGGAAACAGTTTTTAATATAACAAACATGCATGCATGGGCGCCCTCAGAAATTTCTGCAGGAGGGGGGCAAAACACGATGGTCACTGCAAATCTTCTTTGTATCAAGAGGTTGAAAAATGCAAAGCAGCAAATTAGGATTATGCATTGGTATTTTTCATGGAGTTTTTTGTGTATATCTCTCAGTTTCATGTTTTTACCATTTTAAAATGAATAGTTTAATTAGTGAGAAAAAAATTGTTTGAAAATCAAAAAGTAATAGTTAAAAAGTAAGTTCCTGAATGGGAGCAATGTGGCCACTTGCCCACTGGAAGACTGACACCTAGGCTTATTTTTCATTCAGCTATTCGTTCATGCACCCTCTAATTAATTACTTATCCAAATGCAATTTCTAAACATCTAAAGCACTACTCGAAAGTCAATCGTGGCCATTATTCATATTAGCTTATTCATCGGGTCAAATGGTGGTCTGAAGGAGGTCCGAGTCCAGTTGTCAGAGGAGCGGAGTAATTGTTAAGGTGAGTGTCCTTTAGGATTGGAAGGTGGAAGATCGGAGGATCAGATGAGTAGCATTATGAATTCCTTTGAATATAGCGAGACGTCACATTTCAGTGGAACCCAATGGTCATGGTTACAGTTTTTAGTAAGTGCTTGAAAAGGAAAGGCAGAAAATTGAAAGCATGTTTATTTTATAAAGGTTTCTAAACAAAGGCTTACATTTCTTACATTTCACTTTGTCCATCATTAGTATAATTAATTCTCTAATGCGAAAAAATTTGTTAACCAGTAGTTTAAAAAATGGATGTCAATTTTCCAAGGGGCAAGTTCCCCCCCTTGCCCCTATGCGCGGGCATTCATGCAAACATGACCTAAAGCGTTTTGGCAACATGGTAATAGGTGGCTTAATTTAGGTATCTATTTCAATCTGTCACACAGCCACGTTTCAGCAGTTTTTTTAGGTATTTTTAGGTCTTACATGCCTATTTAGATGCATGGAGCTAAATATAACACTATTAAGCTGCCCACTAAAAATGGTCACAATTGGTGCAGTAATCACTGCCATCACCAAACGTCATGTATCGGCGACAAAGGGCAACACTCAAGCATGATATACACACTGGTGATACACACTGATGATACACACTGATGATATATACACTCAAGCATGATATACACACTGGTAATAAAATTGTCAACTGATAATGAAAATTATTAAATCAATTTCAAAATGATTGAAAACGTTGGTTCTAATCTTGACAAACGCTTAACATTATTATGTTTATGAATTTAATAATGATGATAGAGGTGATGAAAATGATGGCTATGATGAATCAAATGATCCTGGAGTTAGTTGGTAAAGTTAGTTTATAGATACGGATGATAACAATGATGATGATGGTACCAACCAGAAGCAGGGGACCGATCTCCTCTGCTGTCTGTTGTCTCTCTGTCCGTCTTCCTTGCGTCAGGCATCGGTTTCTTTACTTCACCAGACCATTTCCAGTTGGGATGCTGCTTGAAATGTGCCTCCTTAACCTACAACATGATGAAACCTCTGCTAGGACTTCATTTCCAATTTATCACCAAAATACTCATTCGTTCATTAATTCATTACTGGGATTTTGTACAGTACATGCTTCTTCAAAGGAACTACTCAGAGGTGCTCCCAACCTAGTGAGCCAAATAAAACTGTTCTAAGGTGAGAGGGGAATGGCTGAGAAGGAATTCTAGAGAGGTAGTGGAGCATCAAGGGGAGGACATTCCAGGTTGAGAGGCCCTACCACGGATGATGTTAAACCTAATAAATGGTGACTTGTGAGTTGACTAAAGAAGAAACCATGTGCATGAATGAAAGAAGGGAAGATTGGCTGACTAATTGAAAGTTGCTGGCTGGCTGGTTGACCTACTGGTTTCTGGCTGGCTGTATGCCACCAAGGCCGTAGCCAGGATTTGAATTCGAGGGGTGTTTCACCAATTTCCCTTTCCAAAAAACTAATGACCTTTTTTAGTCATCCGACCGAAATCTCCCAAAAATGTCACCAATTTCCCTTTTTAGTCATCCGGCATTCTGGTTTTTTATTACATTTTTCCATTTCGGGGGTGTTTTCATGTTGTAATTTCATGGTTTTTACATCATGTGCTCGTAAATGCATTCTATTATTTTTCACATTTTCCATTTCGGGGGGTGTTCAAACACCCAAAACACCCCCTAGCTACGGCCTTGTATGCCACTACCTGAGTAACTTAATTCACCCACTGAATAAGATGACTAAATGGATGACCAACTGAAAGCTAGCTAAAGCAAGTGAGACTGGTACGTTTTAGTCACCAAAGTGCACAGATACTACTGGAAATAATCCTATAACTTTGGCATTTTACTGTCCCCCCCAGAACACGTGGAGTGTAGTCTCACCTGTAAACAATTTTTCAAATGCACACAAATCAGCTGAAAAAAATATCTAAAGGAAAAACTGGAAAAGTTTTTAAGAACTAACTTTGAGAGCAAGGTCGTGATATTTTCGTTTCTCATTGGCACCAAGTGCATACCACCACTCGCCCAAGATTTTGCTGACCGTGCGGTTGTCCTGATTCGGGTGACGCTGGTGAACCATGGCACGGTGACGTTTGCTGAATATCATGAACGCATTCATTGGCCGACGCACATGTTCTCCTACAACTTTCGTCTGCAATCAAAGATCCTCTGTTCACCACCACCAGCAAAGAACTATGATACAGGATTGCATGAAGATGAAACAGGCGAATAATGCGCAGTTTGAGAAAACAAAATATTGAATATATATGACACAAAAGATTCCACTGTACAGAATATGATGCAAATTGTTGCAGAATTTTGAATTAACAAAAGCTGTCCTAAATAACAGATTAGTGAAACATTCATTCACGCAATGGGTAAAAAAGATAGAAACAGATTAGTGAAACATGGCATGGAATGATGTAATGAGTAAAAATAAAAATAAAAAGTAATAGAAACAAAAAGTGCTTTCAAATGTTTACACTAGAACATAGTCTGATAAAACTAGAATAAATTAAATACGTCAAAAAATATTAACAGCTTTAGGGAAGTCCAGGACATTACAAGATACATATTCCTTGCATTTATTAGGTGTCTTTACACTTTTTACTGATGAGAAGCACATTAAACAGGTAATGCAATGTAAATCTGCTAACTTCTTAAGTACCATGCAAAAGATGCATCGTGATATACAGGGCTACAAAAAATAGTTAAAAATGGGAAAATTATATAAAGCCACTACAACAGGAATTTCTCAGAGCCACTCTTGATAACAAGAAAGCATGAAAGTGCCTCTGAGTGGGGATCTTGAAGGGGCACTTTACAGGGCCCTGTTTAACATAGGTCCAATGGGTGCGGTGCACCGAATGCCCCTGAGCCGAGAGTTTTGTTGCCCTTGGCCAAATGTCTTATGCGAGTGCACGAGCGAGTCTCAGTGTTATTTAGGCCTAAACCTTTTGTAAAATCAGTAAGTGTAAGAAAACATTCATTAAAATTACAGCTACCATAAAACCTCTGTAGGATTATATAAATTTCTTTATGACAATATAGGCCCACTTATTTACACGTGGCCGTAGCTTTTGGCAAACCAATGGTCGCTCGAATGACACTATGCCTCTTCAGGAACACTTTGCACCGACACTCGAAGGACCTTAAACACGGCCCTGGCACTTTATAAATTCCGATTGATTGATTGACTTATTGATTGATGTTTGAATAGAATGGCAATAAAAAAGCATTCTCTCTGAAATCGGAGAAAGTGTCAACATGAAAAAGAGTCCACTGGCCTTGTTTGTGTTTATTCTATTCTCTTTGAGGGCGCTGAGAGCCTTTGTCTGTCGTTCGCCGTGAGACGTGTATCGTCCGTCTTCCATTGACACAAACACATCATCGTCATCATCATTCGCTGCAAAACCTAAAACAGTACAGAAAATATGAACTTATTTACAGTGAAAATATAATAATAATTAATAATAATGATAATGATAATAATAATAATAATAATAATAATAATAATAATAATAATAATAATGAGGAGGAGATAAGTTCCCGAGGGATCCTAAATACCTCAGGGCAAAAATAAATAAAATACAAAATAATAATAATAATAATAATAATAATAATAATAATAACCCTCGCTTAATTTCAAACTGATGTGTTAACTAAAAGCAACTATTGTTGTTTTAGTTACCGTTACCTGGTAAAAGTAATCAGCTACTGTAACTAATAACTTTTTCGAAAAGTAACTATCACTGCAATCATCACCTCATAAAAGTAACTAGTTACTAGTAACGCGTTACTAACGAGTAACGCACAACACTGCAAGTAGGAGCCTGTTTGATATTCAAGGGATTGTTGTAAACTAAATTACATCAAAGCATCAATTGCTATTTTTAAAGCATATTTTACACAGACAGCATGACATAAACCAAGAGTCTGGTGTCACAAAATTAAAATTCACGAAAATTTCAAAAAGAAAGCCACGCCATGTCAATTGCGTGCTACAACTGTTGATAAAATGAAAATGAATTCCCGTTACCTTTCAATGGATCTTTCAAAGGACATGAGTCAGACGGATCGTCACCCAGTTTGCTGGTACTGGTCAGGAATGGTACTAATGAATGCCACAGAAACACTGGACCATCGCTCAGATGAACTGGAAAAAAACATTAATTGGCATATACTAAAAATTTCCTACGTGCACGCTATTGCCTCTCTGCTACTTCCTTGCTTGTTTGTTTGTTTGTATGTGCACTTGTTATAGCGCCCCTTCAAGCTCTCTCTACTCAGAGGCGCTCCCGAATGCAGAGCGGACACTGCATCGGAGTTTCATGCTGAAGCGCTGAGCAATTGTGAGTGAAGGACTTGCCCAAGGTCCTTACGCGGCGAGGTGGATTCGAACCTCAAACCTTCCGTCTTCAAGGCAACGACGCCACCACTTCGCTGCATCCCTATAGATCCTCTGATCACCCCTTTGTTCCCCACATCAGCAGGACTGCCATGGATCAATCTAGATGCTTTGCCTGCATAGGTCCCTCCTTCTCCATGGAATGGACTTCCACCATCAGTTCCCTCCGCCTTTCTCTCCGATAGTCTTTCCTCATCTTTCTCTCGCCTCAAATCAACTGCCTTTTCTCTTGGGGTCGGTCGAACTGGAAGCGCTGCTGAAAGCCTTTGCTGAGAGAAGTGCTTTATAAATTGGCATATACAATACAATGACATCACCCTGCAATGAACCAATGTTACAAACTGCTCAACACTCAAGAAAAAGCAAGTACAATGGCAGACATATATACAGTCTGATGGTAGACTGCTCTTTGGCTCTGCATTTGGTGTTTGAATCCCAGTACACCACACGAAATTAATTATTTCCTGTTAAGCCATAAGAAAATGGAGGCTTTCAGTGCCAGAGAGGAAAGACGAACTCCATTGATATCTTAGGCAACTCTAGCACTCAACGTCTCAATCGTCCATTTGCAGGATTGCTTAAGTAATGTTTATACTTGCGGTTTATCATAAATTATATATCCTTCGTTGCATGTTGCACAGTTATACTTCATTAATACTACTGTTGAAAGCGGTGGGCAATAAATTAGTGGCAAGATCAATAGTACAAGCATGATAAAAGTAATAACACTCAGGATGATGTTAATTCGCTACTCACTGCCAGTAATCATACTACCATTTCACAGTAACTAAGATCCATCCCATGGTCGACCAGAAAAAGAGAAACTATGGTTAAGTAGCATTTTCCATAATCAGTTCATGTACTACTGATCAACTTGGTGACTTGACATTGTGAGCATTATAATAACATTTAAGCTAAGTAGCTCACGCATTACACTAGATGCAATGAATGCGCCTTCGTGAGATTCTTGTTAGGGTGCTATATAAATGGTCATATACATACAAACATACATACATACATACATAATATTCCTTGCATGCAACGTTGTGACTGTGTGTCCGTCAGATGCAAATAAAGTCTACTTACTCACTTACTTTTTCTATTATGCTGGTACTAGCAACCCACTTGAGGAGCACAGTAAAGTGACACCAAATTTTTCATAGAAATAAACACTAATGTCAACTGATGTTTATGAAATCAAACTCAATTTATCAACTGCAAATAGACTGTCTCATAATTTAGAAACATGTCAAATTACAACCTGCAGCATAGATCTAACAGCCTGAAGGAAATGTTTTCACAATGGCACACAACACATTGTACGGCAAACATTGTAACGTGACCATGCATGTGTACGAATGACAGCATGATAATATATTATTACTGCACAATATAAGAATCCGTTTAGCACGGCTATACACAGAATATATTACAGTGTACAATGCAGTAAAACACTGCTGCGTGGAGTTTATCACAAGTGGTATTGATAGCAGCACCAGCAGGAGGTATACGATATACAGACATCATTACATATTTGCCTCACATGTGGTTATCTTGGACATGGTAGTAGTTATTTATAGTCGTCAATTGGACATGAACAAGTGCATACTGGAAACTTCCAGCAATCAATCTTAAGAACGGTGGTGGCGGTGGTGGCGGTGGCAGAACAGACTACGCAGTTCTCTTCAAATCACAAAACATGCTCCAGTTGTGAGCTGCTGCCGCTGAGATGGAAAAGCCTTCCACCTGTTGCTGCTGATGCTGCTGCTGCTGCTGCTGCTGCCTCGTGCTGGGCCCACTTTTGTATCCATTGGACTATCCTCATCAACTCCGCACTACCAACCTGGTATCAATTTACGGCTATTTTTGCCACAGCCAATCCAACAGGTCAGGCAAAGGTATTCTATTCGACTTGGCATTAAGAAGCGTGTTGCACGGCGGCATAGCAGACCGTAAAAACAAACATCATATCTCATCTCCCACACCTTTCTTTCCTTCCTCTCTTTCTGCCTCAGTCCTGTTTCTGTCTCCCTTTCTGCATATTGTTTCGTATTTAATATTTCTTTTATTATTTGTGTTGGCAGTGGAAGGCTTCAAACTAAGGCTGATACACACACTATGGTACTCATCAATTCAGTTGGCCAACACAACTACCAAGCAAGCCGACACAACTACCAAGCAAGCCAACACAACTACCAAGCAAGCCAACACAACAACCAAGCAAGCCAACACAACAACCAAGCAAGCCAACACAACAACCAAGCAAGCCAACACAACAACCAAGCAAGCCAACACAACTACCAAGCAAGCCAACACAACAACCAAGCAAGCCAACACAACAACCAAGCAAGCCAACACAACAACCAAGCAAGCCAACACAACTACCAAGCAAGCCAACACAACAACCAAGCAAGCCAACACAACTGCCAAGCAAGCCAACACAACAACCAAGCAAGCCAACACAACAACCAAGCAAGCCAACACAACTACCAAGCAAGCCAACACAACTACCAGGCAAGTCAACACAACTAACAAGCAAGTCAACACAACCACCAAGCAAGCCAACACAACTACCAAGCAAGTCAACACAACTACCAAGCAAGTCAAAACAACTACCAAGCAAGTGAGCACTGGAACCAGAACAAATTCAAGAAATATATATCCAGCATGATGACGATCCACCCATCTCTTTGGATGAAACACAAAACCCTCTCTCACTGTTGCCTTGCTGCATCTTATACTGACAAGTCCTACTAGGCTTACAAAATTAAAAAGTAGCTCATCTGTACCTCTTCAACTGAACAATGTGGATAACGTCAGGCCCATTACCCCTCTTCAAACCCCACCATGGCATAGTTGCTGAAGAACAGACCTTTATGCTAATACTGGAAGAAGTCCTGTTAGAAGTGGACGGGAGGCAAGAACTAGTCTAGAGCTGCAATCTGATATTTGCTTCAAGGGTGTTGTAATCAATGAAGAGAGTTTATCTTAATAGACATTTTGTGTAATAGGAGCACTTAGTGAAACCGAAATATCTTTCATTCCTCGCAGGGCTGTGAACTACCAGCTCCAGGGTTGATACTACACTCCATCATATCATTCTAAACATAGCACTTAGCTAATCGCATTATTACCAACCAGAAGAAACCATCGCAGAGAATTATCAACATCATGGCAACAGGTATGTGTCTGCATGGCCTCTTTGTCACTGCACACCAAGTTTTACCCCTTCCTGCCAAGCTAAATCATCCCTTCATAGTCGGATCACATAATTTAATTTAAATGTAACTAGTCACTTCAATTCAATCAATCAATAATAATTTATATAGTGCCCTTCAAGGTACCTACTCAGAGGCGCTCCCGGCAGAAATCAAGCAAAAAAACAGTCTTCAACAGTTTGTGAAATTGAGAAGATCTTGGGAGGTGTCGCATAGTCAAGGGAAGTCCATTCCAGATTGTTGGACCAACCACAGAGAACAAACGCCTCTGCATTGTTGCAGAGCGAGTGAAAGGAACCAATAAGTCACCATGGACATTGGACAGCAGAGCACAGTGTGCGGCAGCCTATGCAAGTGGAAAGGGGAGGCAAAGCTCACACAGGTAAGAGGGTGCCCAGCCTGATAAGCATCGCCACACCAATTATGATGGTTTCTAACACACATTAGGCACATGTACACAGTACAGTAGGTACATGTATTACCTAATCAATGTAATCATGCACCAAAACTAAGCCACAAATCGTAATCGTAATCTCCAAATCTCTAGAGTGCTGCTCAAAGGCTAAGCGCAGGGCACCAGCTTATTCACAAGCGCTGTGTCAAGTTAAAAAGGTTGTCCTGAAGAGTAGTTCAAAGGAGGTCATAGTCTGGTGACCTAGGGGATCAGAGGTGGAAGAGTAAATTTTATCCCGATGACCATTGGTTCATTAAGACACCTGTAGTGCAATGGTGGAAAAGCAATGTGAAAAATGGTAAGTCTGATGGTAAGTTGTTTGTAAAGTATTAAATCAGTAGAGCGGAACGCACGATGCACGAAGTCAAAAGTCAAGCTCCAGCGACAAACAAGAAGCAGCGACCAGAGAAAGAAAATGAGGTGACCTGCCTGAATTATGACAAATCTATATATATGATTAAATAAGGAATGATACAGGATGAAAGTTACAATTTTAAATTCAAAGTACTGTTGGATAGTCAACCAGCGCAAGGTGTCACACGTGTATGTAGACGAGGTCATATTTCAGGAAGCCATGAATCAGGTGATTAATTATTATCCAATTAATTAATTCATTAAAAACAGACTACCGGTAATTTCAACGTACAATAGATATCAGTTAAGAAAAAAACGATTCTGGAGAGAGATGAAAGCACAGAATAGTTAGTGTTTATCATACAGAACAGACCTGACGGAGATGAGAGCGAAGTGTACAACAGACACTGACTACATCGTTAAGAAGTATTAGCCCTTGATCAAAAAGTCTTAAAGTAAGTAAGTAAGTAAGTATATATATTCTTTATTAATTCAACTGCAGAGCTGCGCTTTGGTTAACATGAAATTAGGCATCATAAAGCATTCTGATTAAAAACGTTTTTCTCATTAAATTGTCTGCCTGTTGGACAATTCGGTCATGTGTATGTATGTATGTATGTATGTGCACTTGTTATAGCGCCCCTTCAAGCTCTGAAGGTCTTGGGCACATGGATTACGGGAGTGTCCTCATAGAGGGAGGAGTGGGTTTGGAACATGAGGTAGAGAATGCAAAACTGGTGAAGGGCAGACAGATCCTTCTTCGAGAATTGACTGACTGACTGCTGAACCAAATAAATTGGGTCCTATCAGAATTCACTGAAGATGGCTCCAGAATCTCCATGCAGCCATGTCCTCTGAAGCAAGTACAGTCTTGTCAACTATAGTAGCCATGCACAGCATCAACCAAACCATGGTTCTCACAAGGCTGCCCTATCCACAAGTGCTGCAAACTTGCAACGCATACCCGGTAAGTAGCTGAGTACCAGAATGAATGAGAGGGAAAATGTGGTGAAGCATATATGAAGAAGTGGTTTGAGATAAGAAGACGTTCAATGACTACTTCTGAGATGATGCAGCCTCCCTCGAGATGCCAGCCAACCTCCAAGGATGTGTGTACAGTGTACACTCGCAATGTGTCTCGTATCATCGTATACGGCTGAACAGCTTGAGAAGGCCATTGAAACGGATTGTCTACGAGGAACCAGGTTTCCCCAGGTGTATATTACGTTCATGATTAATCCGAAGAGAATTCCGCAAAAAATCCACAAGACTGATGATACAACCACGAGCAGAGATGTTGGCTTTGAACTTTCACATATACCACAAACATGTACCGGTATATATAAGATACGTATACAATATGTTATAATTATATACATACCAGTATACATAATCGTGAAAACAGATATCGAATCATGCATACCTACATACATGTATGTCTACAAACGTATGTAAATATATTATAAATATGTATTACAGCACATATCATCCATTCATGAAGACTAGTGTGGCTCGAACCATCAGACAAACTGCCTGAAAAAAATTTATTATTGCCTCTCACGATTTTTGCCTTTTAACTTAAAAAGTCACATTACTGGCTGGCTCATCATGGCCATGAGGTTTATTAGTGCTATGAGAAAACCTGTTTTAGCACAACCATGGCATACCTAAAGTAGGGTATGCTTTTTCCAGACATCAATCTTAAGAGCATTTCCACTTTATGAATAACTGAGCACCAGCCGTATTTTGCTAGGCAACAATATGTAAATATGTAAAAGCACGCACTCGAATTGAACTGCTATAATGCAGCGGCACTCTTTCTCTGTGGTTGGCCCTAGGACCTGGCGTTGGCTCCTTGTTGCACTCCACCTTGTGCCTGGAGGTCACACCACTGTTTCTTTCTCACTTAAAAACTGCCTTATTTAGCCGTTGTTGGACTGGGAGCGCTTCTGAGTAGTTTACCTTGAAGGAGCGCCATATAAAAAGTCAATAATAATAATAAATAATAAGTAAAAGATTCATGCCAGCTGGGCCTGTCAAGCAAGAAGAGCATTGATCAATCATCAAGGTCTACCACTCTGTGGCCATGTCCGTTAGTTGCTGACGCCATGCATAGCATGCTCCAGGTGGGGAAAAACAATTCCATTTTTGTTCCTCTTCAGTTGACTTCCTCAGATCGTTGAGGAGAACAACAAAATTCCACAACGAAATACATTGGTTCCTGTAAGCCTCCGGCAATCGCAGAAGCCATTAAGACACCTTCTGGTTATTCTGTCGTCAGTTTCCAACCTCAGAAAAAAAGATATATACTGCGGCTTTTAAAGCTGCTATCGCTTACCTCCGCAGCTGTGCTCGTGCTCAGCTGGGACGGCGGCTGGAGAGCTCATCGTATACAAAGTCAGCAGCAGCAGCAGCAGCAGCAGTCAATGCTATGTGTAATCGTATATAGATAAGCACATATTCCCACTAAAGCTAAGAGGTTGTGTCATGTACAGCTCAGCCGTGGTACAACTCTGATATTGTTGCAGCCCTGCAGGCTAAGGTGGCAGAGCATGCTTGAAAGATACTGGCAACGATCCTGCAGGTCAGCAATCCATTTGCTTCAAGTTCAAACGTCGTCGGCCATTGTCAAAAAAAGCTTTCAAGCTGTATCTTTGGCCAACTGAAGACGAGCAATGCTGGCAGAAGATATTTAAATTCACACATTTACATTCATGCACATGCATCTTTGAGCATTCAGTGAGCCATATATAGACTTGACTTTAAATGCTAGGTTGTAATGAAGCACAGAGCATCATTGTCAGTTCAGTTATCTCGTCCACTGTTGGACATCTGCCTAGCTAAAGGCTGCTTTTAAGCGCAACCTCTTCTTCATAGTGGGCTCATTTCTACAGTTAAAATTTCTCAAAATATCACCTCACATCTAGTTCTTCAATCTGGCCTGAAGCTGTCACCACACTTTATAAAGGATGCTGAGTACTTGCAAGTCTAGCTTCCTGTGTGTTGAACTGTGCTTCCTAATAACTGCTAATTCTTCTCTGACAGACATAATTCTATATTTATGATATAGTGTATTTCACTTAACAAAGGAAACACTATATTTATAATATAGTATATTTCACTTAACAAAGGAAACACTATATTTATGATCAGTGGCGTAACTAGTAACTCGAGGGCCCCTAGACAAAATATGAAGGTGGGGCCCTCTCTCTACGGTACTTATTGAAATGTATTATTACTTATTAATTTACTGAAATGCTGATGTATATGAACAAGATACAAGTACAAATTACAGTAAACTGTAAGTTCCTAACAAGGCTGAAATGACAATTATGACATATTTAACATATTATTTTTCGGAGTCTTGCAAACTCGGGGGCCCCTCTGGGGCCTCTACACTCGGGGGCCCCTAGACTTTGTCTTGCCCAGTCTACCCTATTGTTACGCCACTGTTTATGATATAGTGTATTTCACTTAACAAAGGATACACTATATTTATGATATAGTGTATTTCACTTTACAAAGGAAACACTATATCTATGATATGGTGTATTTCACTTAACAAAGGATACACTATATTTATGATATAGTGTATTTCACTCAACAAAGAAAACACTATATTTATTCTATTCTATTCTATTCTATTTTGGGATTTATAAAGCGCCTCTCACAGTACAACCTAATCAGAGGCGCTCCCAGTGCGAAGAACTCCTGGAAAGTACAAATTATATAGTATATTTCATTTAACAAAGGAAACACTATATTTATGACATAGTGTATTTCATTTAACAAAGGAAACACTATATTTATGATATAGTGCATTTCACTTAACAAAGGAAACACTATATTTATGATATAGTGTATTTCACTTAACAAAGGAAACACTATATTTATGATATAGTGTATTTCACTTAACAAAGGAAACACTATCTAAATCCAACTTTTCCTTTCTGATCAGCCTATTTTCAAGAGTAATTCATAAACCCAAAACGCAACCATCCTGGTTGGCCAAGTAAGCAATTGACAAAGCAATTTCTCACTGGCACTAAAAAGATGTTACTAAATAATGCCTTAAACACAGCCAATTCTGAATTGTATTGAGCAGGCTTTCTATCGCACATGATATACGGTACTTCAAAAACTGTCCAAATTTTTAAATTATTGTATTTTTATCACCTTCATTCAGTGGAGAGGTAGTAAAAGAACTGACAAACTTATGTAACAACATATGGACCATGGGTATAAACATGGAGAGATGGCATCACCACACCAATTACACAAAGAATATAGAGTATAGAACGCGATATTCGTTATTAGAACCAATAATTATTACCAATAGTGTACTGCATTCTGGTGTACAGGAATAAATATATTTAAAATAAATAATGTAGTCATGTTATAATATTCCATGTCAAATCAACACACTTTAGGAAAAAAATGGACGTCATCGTCTCCAATTTAAAAAAAATTTGGTATGAAGATAAATGACTATGAAAAATGGTCAAAACCAAAATTTTAGATTTTTGGGTTGACCGATGTCCGAGATATGGGTCAACGAAATTGACCAAAATGGGTCAATTTTCGCTGACCGGTCGAAGTTCAAACTGCTATATCTCAGCTTCTACAACACCTAGAGATACAATAAAAACACCAAATTGAAGGTATTAAATAGCTCTATCTGGGCAAATCACTCAGAAATGTTCATATCCAGCACACACAAAATTATGAGCAATAATAACATGGTGACACTGACCTTGGTCAGTTCGCCACTTCAGAAATTTCTTAAATATTTCCCATGCAAAGTCTTCATTGTTCTTAACAATTGGTGAAAATTTCAGCGTGGGCGCTCTTGTAGTTTTTTTTACAGTGATTTTTTAAAGGTTCAGACATGGTCGCGATTTACGACTATCGTCTATCGTATATCGCCGGCCAGGTTAGAACTACATTTTCCATTGACCAAATCTTTTTAGAAATGTTATGGAGAGCCTGGATTGCTGCAGAAGTTTTCTTGCATGTCAGAAAATATTTTCTCCCAGTGAAATGTAGGTTGAACAGTTGTTAATATGTCCTGGCATGACATAACTAAGATTCTGTCGGATGCGGATATCGATATGAATGAGCTGGTCCATTTGGGTGCAAAAAAAGATTTTCACCTCATTTGTGTCTGGAAACATTTGCAGGACACAGCCAGGCCACCAATGTCCATCATACTTTGCAATAATGTAGCCTTTAATAGCTGCAAGTTTTATCATGGTCTTATTGTATATCTCTAAACACTGCAAGACATGTTCAGTTCTTGGAGAATCTGGACTGCTAGAGAAATCTTTAACTTCAACTGACTCCCATGATACTGGACGGATGCAGTGAAGCTTTTGCGTGCCTGCAATTGTTCGTGCAGATTCAGATCTGCTCTTGAATAGGGTTGCCTCCCCCCCCCGTTCAAAATCCTCAGTAGTTGAATAGTGATTGCTTTGATCTCACTCTGTGCGAAGGTAAACAATTGATGTGGAGTCATTGATTTGGTCATTATAATGGCCTCTGTGATAAATCCAACGTTCATTCCCACAACAGGAAACACTGAAATGGGAACTAAAACAAGATCTAATAATAAATAAATAAAAAATCATGTAAGTAAGCTTAACATTTGTTTCAACCTGCTGCTTGAGAATTTAGTTTTCAGATGTACTTTCAAACTTATTTTACAATTTTCTAAAAGGAGGGCCATCAATTTGAAGTAGTTTCTCACAGCTCTAGTTTTGACCAGATGATTTTGCTCACTGCCATACTGTATTACTTTGTTGGTTCAGGAAATAGATAAGCAAAATTTAAAAAAAGTTCTATTAAATTGTAATTTATGTCATGGAAGCATGCAGAAAACAGGAAAGATTGAAATTAAAAATTTAAACCAGATTTTATTTATAAACAAGTATATAGATAGACAGGTAAGTAAGTCTCATTTATGTTCAGCATGTCAGAGCATCAATCACACCAAGATTATTGTTGCTTACAGAGCTCTGTGATTTAAGTAACAATATGCATGGCATATTCACTACCGCGAATCACGATCATGACCACCTTTAAAAATCACTGTTAAAAAAACTACAAGAGTGCCCATGTTGAAATTTTCACCAATTGTTAAGAACAATGAAGACTTTGCATGGGAAAAATTTAAGAAATTTCTGAAGTGGCGAACTGACTAAGGTCAGTGTCACCATGTTATTATTGCTCATAATTTTGTGTGTGCTGAATATGAACATTTCTGAGTGATTTGCCCAGATAGAGCTATTTAATACCTTCAATTTGGTGTTTTTATTGTATCTCTAGGTGTTGTAGAAGCTGAGATATAGCAGTTTGAACTTCGACCGGTCAGCGAAAATTGACCCATTTTGGTCAATTTTGTTGACCCATATCTCGGACACCGGTTGACCCAAAAATCTAAAATTTTGGGTTTGAACGTTTATCATAGTGATTGATCACCCTACCAAATTTTAACAAAATCTGAGATGGTGATGCAAATGACTGTGTTGATTTGACGTGGAATGCCCCAATATACATATATATACATGTAATCCAATTCTATGTCCAAGTCTATCTATATATGTTAAGTAATACTTATTGTCATAATAATTAATAAACAATTTTAACTGATAAACAACATCCTTTCCGCGCCTCAGATTCACACTTTGGTGTGACCTTGCGCGCGTAATAAATTTATGTAATAATAATATGATGAAATTTTTCTAGCCAGACTGTCAGCAGGTGTAACTACTTGATCACGAGCCTGCACGTGCAGGAAATGACCCATATATCAGGTGTGTGGCAGTAATTCATGTAGGATGGAACCCCTATGCCCCAGGGCCACTGAAAATGTTAAAAAAAGGAGATTCAAGGGAAAATTGCGAGAGCTACCACTCCATGGTCAATTCTAGAAAAATAGTTGACTCAATGACGTTGAATATATTTAGCAATTACAATGGACAGAAGGCTGAGACAGGGGCAGACAGGATATAGACATGGTTGATCCTTCTGTGAGATCCAATCACTCGCACATAGATAACGAAGAAGTCCTTAATCCGAGGAATTCTGATACTGATCAACTTCGTTGACTACGAAAAGGATTTCAACACCGTACACAGAGATACACTGAGGAGGATAAAGAAAAGCTTTATGGAATTCCATAACAAAAACCATCGACATCATCATCATCAGGAGCTTCTAAGATGGCTGCTGACGTAAAGTAAGTAAGAATGTATTTTATTGAACCGTTTGAAATGCACTGAAGAAACATTGGATGTTCTCACATACAGTGAGATTTGAGGGAGATGTAGTGAGAAGAAGAAGCCCAATGTGCAGACCTGCACGGAAAGGGTAAAGTACTGTACTACCAGTAGGCAAGTTATTCATCAAATACTCATATAATTAATCAGCATCATAACCTACATGTCACAGTTCGTAAGTTTTCTGTGTCGTCAAAAATTCTGGCTGTTGCCTCTGCTGGTGCTAAGCATTCAACACAATGCCTCATCCTAGGGTTTAACACATTGGCCGCCTACTACGAGTTAACTCGTAGTACAGCCAGTCATTTAACATGGCGTGTAGGCGGTGAATGTGTTAAGGACCACAAAGGCTTACAGGACTCCTCAGTTTAAGTTCATCACATGTGCCAAGAAACAGTAATCATAATAAAGAACTTGTCTTTGCTGACTGCAAAGCATATAAACCAGGGATTGCAGAATGATGTTGTATAACTTTATCACTTTTCATCTGGCTGACAGTTTGGTAATTATTGAAGCAACCTCCTTTCGACGTAAATCACCACAAATCTTGCTGAGCAGCAAAATGTAAAATTGTAAATACGTCTTACACAGAAATAGAAAGTGAAATCCTCTGTTACTCAGTTACAGCTAGAATGCCAGATAATTGCAGAACGTGATTAACGAGCACTCATTAATTCATCATTCTGTTGCACTGATAGTGAACTTAACATATCGCGTTTCCTCACGTGCATGCATTAAGCCAGTGCATCACGCTGGAAGTGGTTAGTTCACTATACTGACAGAGAAGCAGAATAACAAAAATATTCTAGTTGTTTGATTGACTGAATGAATTAGCTGACCTCTGACTGATTGACAGGTCAACCAGCTGGCTGACTGACTAATTGACTGGCCAACCAGCTGGCTGACTGACTGATTGACATGTCAACCAGCTGGTTGACTGACTGATTGACCGGCCAACCAACTGACTGACTGACTCATTGACAGGTCAACCAGCTGGCTGACTGACTGACTGATTGACTGGTCAACCAGCTGGTCGACTGACTGATTAACGAAACTGATTTTACCTGATTTTGATGATTTGTGGTGAGCGATTACGTCATTTTCTTCATCTCTTTTCCCCTCATCATCTGAAGCATCCATTATTGACAGAATGGGAAGTAGAGACGCTGGAGTCGGATATCCGAATATCTTCGACAAAGGAATCATCTTCAGCATCTTAGGCGGAGGCAGCGTTTCATCTGAGAAGCAGTCGAGGTGTCTTTCGTCCGGCTGGTTCTCTGTGTCCGATAGATCGAGAGAATCCATCTGATGCGGCGCCAGTCGCTTGAACAGCCCCCCTCCACGAGATCCACAGATCGAACTCTCCTTCTTCACCTTGCTTCTGCCTTCGTTGATGACAGAGTCGGAAAGGTTGCTGGCAGCCAACGCTCCTCTCCAGCCCAACCCTCGATTCGGACTCATCAGCTTTGGCAGCCGGTCCAATGCAAGGCCGGACAAACCCCCTTGATCCAGCATCAGATTAGCAGGAGCTTCATCTTCAGGGTTCGAGCCGTTGGGCGGCAATTTGCTGTACGCCCCGAAAGCAGACATCTCCCGATTTGCCGAGTAATTGAGGATCGACTGAAGGGACAAGGATTTCTCGAGTGCCAGGCTTGCAAGCGGGTCGGGCTTTCCAAGCGTCCAGTTCTTAGGAAGTGCTGAGTACAGCGTGTGAGGTAGATGATGCCTTGGCAACGAACCAAACGGTGGATAGCGACAGCACAGAGCAGACATCGAAGGACAGGCATCCGAACCAAACTTCTGTGATTGCAAACCGGGTGGTTGGGGTGGCGGTGAAAATCCGAGTCGGTTGTCGGACGCCCCAAGCGAGGCCAGCATTTTAGCCGTGGCCGTGGCATCGTCGTAGGGGAGCAACTGTCTCTCAGCATCAAAAAGGTGAAAGCCGTGATCTGACTGGGCGAGATTCCAGTACAGCGGTCCATCACTTCCGTCCGCTCTGCGCTTTCCGCATGGAAAGGGAAAGCCTGGCGGTCGGAGGCCTTTTCCTTTGAGGGACAAATGTCGGGAGCAGTAGCCCCGTCTCTGCGACTCCTTTGAACAGCCGTCCTTCGAACACAGGCGTCTCCACTGCTTCCCGTTGAACTTCTTGCGAATGCCATGTGGAGTGAATACGACGTCACCCTTCTTGTACTTCTGGCCCATGTACATCGAGGAACGCGGCCGGCTTCCTTGGTCCAGTTCCGCAGCTCCCGGCATCACGCCCTCGCAAACATCTATCTCGCAATGACTCTCCACTTTGCTTGCATTCGATCGCACATCCACGCCACCCAGATCGGAAATCGCAAACTTACTCTCCCACTCGCTGGCATTCGACGATAAAGCGAGGTTTGCCTCGGAAATCAGTTCATCTGGCTCCTCGTTAACATCGGTCGTATCCACCACCTCATTTCCTCCAGCCTGGTCCACATCCAGCTGAGTGGAATACAGATCCTCAAACCACGGTGGAAGCAAGAGCCTGAGGTTTGCCCGTGACACCCAAACAGAGTCCTCAACAAAAGCGTCCGGTTTGGCGTCAAGATCCACGAGGTAGGACGCTGGAAGCTGCTTCCTGTCGATCACGCGACCGGTGTAAAACTCGCATGCCTCCGGGTCAATGCGCACGCACACCATCGCTCCCACTCTGACCGCGTTTGCCGGAGGCGAGTAATCACTAATAACATCGAACGACCGACTCTCCAAAACGTCCGGATAATAGTGCACCTCTCGGCCCTCGTCGAACAATATCCCAACGTTGCGCTCCGACTGGAAATCCTTGATGACTCCCGGCCAGTACGCCGAGCCTTTCTTCGCAAGGATCCGTTGACCTTTCCACTCGCTAAGGTCGACATTCTGGCTTCTTCCGAGCCTGGAGGCGAGCACATTCCGGTTGCTCTCGTAATATCGTCGCTCGCAGATCAGCGACAACGGCTGCGAGCAGTCGTCCTGCTCCCGGCGCTTCTTCGGCGGCTGAAGGATCTTGAGGTTCTTCGAAGAAGTCGACGCAATGAAACCACCGCAGAATTCGCCGGATCCATGCACGGAAACCAGACCGGTCTTCAGTTCGCTCTCGTGCCCGGAAAGTAAAGTCGGAGAGCTGGAACTCTCTTTTCCGCTGTAAGGACTGTCAACGGACATGGCAGCAACGTCGCTCGACAGCTCAGATGTCATCATCTGCTTATGCATCCGGTTGCTTAGCAACCATTGGTTATTGCTGCCGGACCTTTCCTGATCTGGGATGCAGGACGGAATGTCTGTCGCTGTAGCAACCAAACCCCCTGCACCACCATTCTCACCGGATGCATCGTCTGTGTTGATACGTCGTGATGGTTTGTTGTCCATTTTGTCTTTTGAAGAACTGCAGAAGATATCCGCTTGCCTTAACAAGTCGCTCTCTGATTTAAGAAAAAACAATATTAAGTTTATAGCCATTAACAGAATTAATGGTCCATGTAATTGAAAATTTATATAGAACCATTTAAAGATATCCATTCGGATGCACTCTCTGGGTTAGGTTATATGTTGCTACTGAAATACAATTATTATCTGTAAAGATATCAACGGCTATTGAAGTCATAAGATGTCGTTAAACTTTTGATTCAATAATAAGTATCCAGACGTAACATAGAGACAAAGAAACACTGGAACATATTACATAATATGTGGAATGTCCCAGGACACAGGAATAATAAATAAATAGATCCTGAATCCTGATGTATTGAATGATGAATTGCAGTCACCAAGTAATTAATTCAAAATGTCACAAAGTAAATAAAATGGAAAAATTTAAACTGGCAAAAGTGGCAAGCATTGAGAAATATCTGATAGTAAATTTTAGACTAATTTCTTTTTTTAACAAGAGTGAATTTAATTCTAAATATACTTGAGATCGTTGGCATTATGCCATTTTTACATTGGCCCTTATCACATTAGTTTTACATTTGCCCTTATCACATAATATATCTGTCCGCTGACAGATTAAACATAAAATGAATTTCACTGAAAGCAAAGGCAAACTGTCATTGCTCATGTCTGATAATCAAATATCTCACGTTTCCTTACGTCGTTAGTTAGTCTTGACTCATATCTGATCAAACCATTGCTTCCCAACTAGGGTGTATCGACAGCGAAGGGTGGTGTAAACCTGCTCTATTGGTCCATGATTGGATGTAAAGCCAACGGACACAATAAACAATTGGTTGTGTTGGTTAAGTTCATTTCACTCTCCATAATATTTGTGCAGCTTTAAAAAAAATTAATTTTCTGTCAAAGAATGCGATTTTTTTCAAAACAGCTGATTATCACTACTGAAATACATCTCCTCGGCTTGACCTCCCGGATTTTGACCTGTCATTAGTGCTGACTTGATTTGATAATCATATCACTGGTGATTAAGCTGACATGGCTTTTATGAAGATTTACAATACATTACGTCTACACCGATGACTATTTTTTTAAAAGCATTAGGTAGCATAGAAATACAGTAATAGCAACACTTCAAGGAGTATTGCACAACGGCAGCAAACTAAATGGATGAAAAAATTTGTATTTTCACAATAGCACTTCGCTTCTGAAAAGGTTGCGAAACCATTGGGAAAACAAATTTCTTGGCAGTTATAGTACACTAAAGAAGCCTTCACAAAATACATGGTGTCTTAATTCAGGCAGTGCCAATAAAGAAGAGCATTAATCACATGCTAAATGTATAAGCAATCCCTACTACTTTTCAGAAATAAATTTCTGCTAGAGGGCCACCAGATGGAAAGGTGGGATAAAAAGAAAAGAGGAAACTATATTTTTTATGTCCATACGGAACACCCTAACAAATATAAATGTAAATTATATTTATATGTACATTGTACAATTGTACTTATGAATATTATAGAGACTATGCATGTAAAGATGGGGGTATATAATAATTATATATGCATATATAATATATATATGCATATATATATAGTGATGTAGCTTTTCTGGAAAAGTATTTTGATGGAAAGTTTCCGGAAAGTTTCCGGAAACTTTCTGGAAACTTTCCGGAAACTTTCCGAAGAACCGGAAAACACATTAAACTCAGAAAATATAAGAATTTCACTATCAGAAATTTTTCTTATAGTTTGAACTTCTTTTATTTACAGTACTTCTGTCGATGCAAATAATGTTGAACTAAAAAATAATTAATATGATCAGTAATCACTTATTCATTAGCATTTCAGACTAGAGTAGCCTATAGAAAACTAGTTGCTTGCATGTCTGCAGTCATCTCTGTTGCAGGAAATGTGTAAAAAAACTGATATAAACATGAAGTAATACAGCATCAATTTCTGTTTCTGTCTTATATTTTCATAACTCACAAATATGAAGGTGACTGAATGATAAAAAATATTTTCTCTAAATTTACATCCTAAGTTTAATTGCATTTAGTTCCTAAATGTACCGGTATTTTTGGGCTGTGTGAACAATTATCACTAACACTAGCAGTGCCATCTATTGAATAAACTATTACTTATAACCACCTAAGACTGCTTATAGTGATGGATGTATTTAGTAGCATTATATTGAAAGAAAATTTCGGACTCCTTAGAATTGAGTATGTATTAAATAATATTTCACTGGCGGAAAAATACATCGGAAAGTTTCCAAAAAAATATGAAACTTTCTGGACAATTTTTCCACCTCACAACACTAACTTCTGGTAGTGATTGATGTATTTAGTAACATTATATTGAAAGAAAATTCGGACTCATTAGAATTGAGTATGTATTTAATAATATTTTATTGGTCGAAAAATATGTCGGAAAGTTTCCGGAAAGATTCGTCGGAAAGTTTCCGAAACTTTCCGGAAAGATATGAAACTTTCCGAGGAAAGTTTCCGCCTCACAACATTATATAAATATATATATATAATATATATGCATATATATAATATATTTATGCATATATAATTATTATATACCCCCATCTTTACATATTATATATTCATATTTTTATACCCAATTTTGTATATCCAATATACATATGTAAAAATATGGATTATATGGATATATATATAACATAAATATATAAGTAATTATTATATACATGTCATGACCGTCTTGGTTCTGCTGGATATCAGTCACAGCAACCGTTGTTAGCATTGCTACCATAATAATGAACTCCGCAAAGAACAGGCAATATATTGCTGACAGTGGCACCTATAAAAATATGGCGATGGCGGCAGCATTTCAGTTTTAATTTTCCAATAACCAGACCAGCCGTGCAGAATTTTATTACGAATAACAGCAGTGCCTCCGAACGATCAACGATAGAGCCGCATAAAAGAGAATTTATAAATTTGCATTGTTGTTTCTAATAACATCTCGAAGACTATGGCGGTGGAATGGCTCAGCTAATACATGAACTGAAATGAGAAACTGTCCTTCCTGCTTTAAATGTCGTATTTGATCAAACCCAATATCAAAGTTTTGTAATAAATGCAGTGGAATTGGTTGGTTCTATGACTGCTTGGCAACAATGTGCATCACGTCATTGCCTTCGTGAGGTTATTGTAAGGCGCAACATAACTGTTCAATTGTTCATATACATAGATACATACATCACAGACACTTCTGGCATCACCTTCCATCCTCCGAACTTTGGGACTTCATTTCAGCTCAAACGACCACCTCAATCCTCACTTTACACCATCAAACAGTTTTAGAAAAATTATTTTTATCAACACGTAGGCATTACGAACGGCAGGTTTTTTCGGGCAAAAAATTCTGATGACATTTCTGATGACTAAAAAAAGTCATCAGATTTTTTCCGGCGAGAAAACCGGAACATTTTCGGATTTTCGGACGGATGACTTAAAAAAGGTCATCAGATTTTTTTGCCGAGAACAAATTTTTTTTTTAAATCTTAAGTTTCCTTTATGGGCAAAAGTTTAATCTTTGCCCCCCCCACTTCCGAAATTTCCCCTACGCCTATGATCATCAGGGAAGACTTGAAATGCATGAACATGACATGGGACGAGGCGATACAACTGGTGGAGGACAGGGAGAATTGGAGGAGCTGCATTGCTCGATGTGCATCGCATAGCACTTGAGTTCCAATCAGGCGAGGTATTAAGTTTTTAAATAAGCAATAAAACTAGTATCTCTTAGGCCTATTTGCATTTCTGTTAGATTTTAAGATCAATCTGCCTTGCTACGAAAACTGCTATACAGGCCCACCAGGGCTGTACTGGTAAATTTTGTGGTGAGTAAACGCTGACCGGGAGAAAAATCTACTTTTTGGGTGCAAAATTTCTGATGACCTTCTTTTTTTAGTCATCCACCCAAAAAAATTCTCCATTTTTCCGTGCGAAAAAATCTGATGGCTTTTTTAGTCTTTCACCTCGGATTTGATTAAAAATACACCTAAATAGCTGTGTGTACCATGATTTACTCGCATATACCCATGTACCCTGGTTTTTACCCGCATAATATACCCGGCGCATATACCTTGGTTTTCGGGAGGTGAGTATACGATTTCGTTTTTCGCCGGAGGTAAGTATACGCCGTATACCCGTGTATACCCTTGATTACAGTCCTGGGCCCCATGCATGTGCAAAGTTCCATTATTGTATATGCAAAATCAGTAGTATTCAAATAATTTGACAATTTGTTCAGAGATTTTAAACTCATTTTTGACATAACAATTAACAAAGATGAAAAAATTTCCGATTGCGTGTGTGTGGGCCCCCTAAAGTCTGGGGCCTCTGTTAGGCCGAACATGTCGAACATGCCTTAATTCGGCCCTGAACCCTGAATGATGAGGTACTCATGACTGAGTGGGAGCACCTCTGAATGGACTTCTTGCAGGGGCATTAAATAAATTTTAGAAATGAATACTATAACAGCAAATAACTAGAGTCTAGAGTATAGGATCAACTATGCCCACATAAATTTGCATCGCCCTTCTAGTGATCAACAGAAAATACTGCTAACAAGTATCACAACATAATGCTACTAAGCACACACACACACACACACACAATCAGTGATCACATGTCAGTATATTGCATAATGTATATAAACTATAAAACTGGCTACTAATACTTTTTCAACATCTCCAGGCAACATATTAAGATAAAATAGAAACTCTTGACATCCTTTAATTACGTGAAAACCATAACAACAGTCACTGCCATGAAGAACTACGGAACAAAATGCTGTGAGGGAGAGCATTAGAGTTTGGGTCCAGATATTTGTAAGGACTAGTTGACCTAACTGGTTATGGCGAAAATGAAATAAAATACCCTAAAACTGAAGCATCCGTGATGCATATTAAAAGCAGTTGCAAACACACACACACTGTAGTAATTTGAGCATCAGATAACTTGCTATGATCACGCAACATAGAAGAGAAACAACATATCAGTTTTCATAAAAACTCTACACCACAACCATCTCTCTCCCTCATCATATCATTTAGCTGCCATTTAAGACACTTGACAGATCACAGCTTCAGTGAAATAAAAAATTACAGCAAACTAGATCGAGGTATATGGATCAAATGACTAACCTAACACGAAAATGCTGAACTAGCAGGGTCACCAGACTCACCACAGTGCATCTGGTAGAGGCCAGTTGGATATGCTCCTGCTGGGGAGGTTCAATTCCGCAGCAACTAACTGTTACCCTACCAAAGCAACTGGCTTCCTGTGGCTCACCTTTTCCCATGCGATATCTCGGTTTTCCTAACCAGATTGGCGGACTCAGCAGACTCTTTCAAATCAGAGCTAAGGCTTATCCAATTAGTTATTATTTGTTTGTGAGGCAGCCTCGTAGCGGTATGGCCTTATTACAACGCCATGTAAATTGTCGTTATTATTACATAGCTAAAAAATAGACCTGGCTTATTTTATGTAATTTTATTTTATGTGTTGTTTAATTTAAAGTTCTAACGTCTCACAACCACAGTGTCAGGAAGTACGAAGTATGAAGTACGAACCTGTATGCTCACCCATGATAACCATAACCAAGACTTTTATTGTTTTCTTAATTGACAAACATATTCGTACAATCAAGAATTGAACAAGATAATTAAGCGAGCAAAAGGGAAGAAAAACGTACGGTATGTCCAAAAAAAGTGGAGTCATCTTATTCTTGAAACAGCAGTAGGTAGGACACAAGTACAAGAGACTTCGTAATAACTTAACTAGCTTCATGGGTGGAGACTTAGGGGGGAGGGACAGAGAGGAGGAACGGTACCCTGTCAAAGGTGTGGTGATGGACGGCCCATGAATTTGTCTCCTCCAATCGTTAAGTATTAGGACATGTACACTTCATGAACACACACACACACTGGTGAGGTTATAACGTTGGAAGAAGAGATCTTCGAACAAATGATGTAAAAAAGTCTGGGTCCCAAGCGGGTGGAAAAGAAAGAAAGGAAGACCAAGAAAGAACTGGGGGGACACCATCTCAAAAGACCTTGCGGATGGAGGATTGATGTGGGAGGAGGTTGCCGGAGCTGCTCAAGACAGAGAAGGATGGAAGACCTGTATCGCCCAATGTGCGCACAGCACGTGGAGGAACTATGGTCTAAGGTAAGGAAGCATAGCTAGAAAAATTTCAGGGGTTTTTACAGTTTCTGTGAAAGGATTTCCACTGCACATGGATCTGCAGATTTTAAAAATAAGAAATCAAATCTGGAAATTATTCATTTTGGGCGTTTAAACCCATAAAACCACCACTAAAAATGCCCATTTAAAGACATATGCTCCCACACATATAGCTAGGCTCTTGTAACAAAAGAATGCAACAAAATGCAACTTGCCTAATGTGTGACATAGAGTCAGAAGACTATGAAGCCACAATAGAAGGTTAACAGCCTGCATTGAAAGTCAAGTATGTTTATTTTAAACTTAACGTTCGTATCAACAAGAAGTCATTGCGAAACACACAATGGTAACCAAATGCATTTGATGATGGAGGGATGTATTAAAATAACAAGAGTGTTTAGAACCATCAGAAGTTCTTTTTAGATTATTTGCAAAAGTAGCCACAAAAGATGCTAAGGATTTCATGGACGGAGAAGAGAACTAACGAATTGGTGCGCGGGGAGCTCAGAATAGAGAGGGAAGAGACACTGCAGCAAACAGCAACTTGGAGGAAATTGAGCTACTTCGGCCATGTGATGAGATCTAACGGTCTGGAGAAGGAGCTGATGACGGCATGCGGTGAGGGAAGGAGGAGACATGGAAGACCGAGGAAGAGATGGTTGGATGAGGTACAGGAAAAGTCTGGCATGAGCCTGGAGGAGCTGAGAGAGGCGACAAAAGAGAGGAGTCACTGGAGAGGATACATCACGAATGTCGCCAGAGCTCCAAGAGCTGACGGCACCAGGAGCCACAAATGAAAACATATCATACAACAGAGTTCATATAATCTAGTAAAAAAGGCAACTGAACAAATCAATGTTTTTTCACTCATGCATAATTATCATTAGTCAAACAAGGCCTGACATGACATGACACAATACCCTACGGCAAAACTGTATTATTTTTCCCCAAAGGTCAACTGATTCATCACAATTGAACAGAGAATTAATTAATACTCATTTTGGTAAATCATGTTGGTGTTCTTCATATTATCATGTCCTGCTAAGTACTGTGTGGTTCCCCAATTTCATTTTTTTAGAAGTCATATCAACTGTGAGTAAAGGACTGCCGAAGAACCATAGAAATCTTAAGATGACGATTATGATTATTCTAATTATTATAGCTTCTGCATTTATTAAACAACAAAACCCAAGCAACTCAACTGTGAGTGAAGGCCCAAGGTCCAAAACACAGTAGCCAACTCAAAAGAGGCTCGATTCTGCACACTGCACATCACAAGCCTAACGATATTATAAGTCTAACCACTAGACTACTATACACGGTTAATTAATATTATTGGTAGGCATGTGTTTAGTCACCTGCAAAAATTTTAAAAGTTCTGAAATAATGTGAGTTCATTATACGAGTCCATCATTATGGTGGCAATAATTATGGTCCATTTATGTCCTGTCACACATTCTACCATTGTCCATGATAGCCGTCATAAATTCAAGCTCAATTATTTTCAGCAATTCAACTTCCATTTAGACAGAGATCTTCTCATCAATCCATGCAAGAAATTATTTTTATGATTACCTATTTTTATTTAGGCCCAGCTAGAGGTCATTTAATCAGAACAACCAATATTAACACAATGTATACCTTCCCGCAAAACAAGAATGCTATTAGGGGATTATTAAAATTGTCGCTGCAAGTTTAAAAAACAAGTACCAAATTATTTATAACATTATCATTAATGTTTGAACGAACAATAATAATTATTATCATCATCATCGGTAAAAGTTCATTTTAGGTGCGTAAATTATTTCTCACGATTTCAAACCGGATAGTTGTCTGAAATTATCGCTAACACTGTAAGAAACATGTCCTCATGACGGAATCGCTTGCGGAAGACAAATTCATGGATATAAAACCTTCATCCAGCTTCGATTTCTTAAGCGTTTTATCATTCATCCAACTTCTATTTAAGATCTATCAAACATTAATCCAGCTTCTATTTAAGATATAAAATACATTGATCCCTCCCGCCCCCATTTCTGAAGCTTTTTTGAATCCAGCTCCCATTTAATATTCAATTTAATATTTTATTCAATCCACCTCCAATTTAAGGCAATACATTTTACTCCATCCACCTGCAATTTAAGCAAGACGTTTTCGTCGATCCAGCTTCTATTTCATGTGTAACAATATTTATTACGGTTTCCGTTACTCCCGCGGTAATTATTTTCAACGATCTAGTTCCGATTTCATCAAGAAAGCGTATACATGGAGAAATAATTTACGCACCTAAAATGAACTTTTACCTCATCATCAATATAGGCCTACATCGTTAACTTTTGCGCTGGAAAAATTGGTACCTTCACTTACTAAACCAAAGTTTAGCTAAACAGTATGTAATCATCATTACAGCATCATAAATTAATGCATTACACAGGCGTATATCACATAGAAAATTAATGATGATTACTTGAATCATTCGAAGCAGATAAACTGCGAGAATTACAAACAATCATGTAGGTCTACTGCAATGCGTCGACTGACGCAGCAGCAGCAGCACTTGGTCTCTGTCCGATTGCATGCAGGATCCACCCATATGCCTGTCTGTGGAGTAGTTGCTCGGAATTGAGCTGCATTCGTATACGCCCTAATTACACCAATAAGTCGGCCGACGCAACTTAATTACCAAACAATTGTGCGGGTTAGTTATGTCGCCAAATTCACTCACCGTAGTCTGCTTTGTTCGAACGTCAGCTGCCTCGCTCGTCGATCCAGGCTCGGCCGCTTCGGAGACAGATTAAGTGTATGTCAGATCTCAGTCATACTGCGGTCCGCTTATTTTATAGAAAGCTTTAAACGATAGAAATATATCAGCTAAATTCGCATCCAGATTCAGTCTCCGCTATCTCGTTGCGGGATGATTTTCTACTGCGATATCATTTTAATATGCGACTGTCTGTCCTTCTTCGTTTAATAGTAACCTGGATGAATGAGCTATTCGACCTACTTAGGATCTCGGCCATTGGTCAGTAGATGCACGTGGTTTAAAGTTTGCATAAATGATCAAATTTACGTGTCCATGATTGGCTTGTTTTCATCACGTGACTTTCATAGACAAAACGCACAGATGCGATTCGATGGCTATTTTTAATCTTACGTTGTGCGTAGCCATTGCATATTCGCCGAAATTCTCTGCAACGTTTGCCCTACAGCGTTAACGCACAAGATATACAATTCTGCTGGACATTATGAAAAGTAGTAAGCTAAGTTTTGTCCCCTTTCCTGTTCAATCTGTATGCCGAGAGAATTATGAGGAGGGCTGGATTGGAGGAGGCAACAGAGGGGGTAAGGATAGCGGGGAAAATACTGAATAATTTGAGGTACGCTGATGATACGACATTATTGGCGGGTAAGAAGGACGACCTGGCCGAGTTAATAAGAAGAGTCAGGATGGAAAGCGAAAAGGCGGGACTATACTTCAATGTAAAGAAAACAAAAGTTATGACAACTGCAACATGGGAAAACTTTGAGGTGGATGGAGAAGCGATAGAGGTAGTATCGAGCTTCACATTCCTGGGATCTATGTTAGAGAAGGAGGGAAGATGTGATATGGAAATAAGGCGGAGGGTATCAATGGGAAAAACGGCAATGAACGGTCTGGGAAATATTTGGAAAGATAAATATGTGAGCAGGGAAACAAAGAAAAGACTGGTAAGAGCACTGATCTTCCCGGTCGTCCTATATGGATGCGAAACATGGACAAAGACACTGGATATGGAAAAGAAAATCAACGCGTGCGAGATGTGGATTTGGAGAAAAATGTTAAGGATTTCATGGACGGAGAAGAGAACTAACGAATCAGTGCGTGAGGAGCTCGGAATAGAGAGAGATGAGACACTACAGCAAACAGCGACTTGGAGGAAATTGAGCTACTTCGGCCATGTGATGAGATCTAACGGTTTGGAGAAGGAGCTGATGACGGCATGCGGTGAGGGAAGGAGGAGACGCGGAAGACCAAGGAAGAGATGGTTGGATGAGGTACAGGAAAAGTCTGGCATGAACTTGGAGGAGCTGAGAGAGGCAACAAGAGAGAGGGGACACTGGAGAGGATACATCAAGAATATCGCCAGAGCTCGAGAGCTGACGGCACCAGGTGACCAGATGAGTAAGCTATGACAGGTCGCTTTGGGGGCAAGGCTAACGTACGTAGTGCTTCCAAGCAGTATGCCAGTTTCGGCAGGTCCATACAGCAAATAGCGGCCTAACGGTGTACAGATGTTGATGTGTATGCCTATCAAAGAAATTTATATAGCGCCCCTTAGGATTTCTACGTAATCGTAATCGTAATCTCGAAACTTCTACAGCGCCCACAAAAGCCAAGTCGCGGGAACCAGCTTAATCACAGGCGCTCAATCAAAACAAAATCGATAGGCAGCGGGTCAAGTCCGGAGAGTCAGGCAGGCAGATAGATGGACGGCTAAGGTGGGTGATGTTTAGAATTGAAATGACGAGGGATGTGATGAGAAGAGGAGGAATCAGGATAGGATTTGTGAAAGAGCAATGTTTTCAGTTTTGAGTGAAAGACCTGTGGGGAGATGGCGAGAGGTGGAGTTTTGGTGAGTTCGTATGATGGGTCGGAAGTTTGCCGAAGTGCTGGCGGAAGCTTGTTCCAGAGAGGTGGAACGGCAATGGCTATGGAGCGGTTTGCAAATTTCAGTGATGAAGTGATGGGAGGGCGAAGCAGTGTAATGGAGGATGAGGAGCGTGTTGAACGTAACGGTGTATGCTACCTTCGTAGCAAACGTGGTGAGTAGGCCTACACTAACATCTAGCCTTCAACTTTTTAATGCCGTATTATGTTGCAGTAAATTAATATTTGTTCCAGAGAGGTGGAACGGCAATGGCTATGGAGCGGTTTGCAAATTTCAGTGATGAAGTGATGGGAGGGCGAAGCAGTGTAATGGAGGATGAGGAGCGTGTTGAACGTAACGGTGTATGCTACCTTCGTAGCAAACGTGGTGGGCATTATTATCTTTTCCTACAGCTCATTTTATCAGCGCCATCTGGTGAATGGAGACTGAGTCGGCCATTCAGAGGGTAGTAAGAATTAAGCGTTCATGTGCACGCTATACTAGCTGTCATGACAGATCTAGTACCACCATTATCTTAAAGGTTAAACCCGATGACTTCTTGGGTTAAGCACTGGCGAATCGTAGGCTAGCCGTAAACTTATAGGCCTCAGTAAGCTAAGCTCATTTTCATGCAACATCAAAGTACAGTAAAGTTTTTTTATTAGTATGCTCTCAGTCAAAAAAATAGGGGAGGGAGAGCATAGGTTTTTATCGTGTCTGTCACTGGTCCATCTGGCATGCGGTCTATAAGACTGTTAGCCAGTCTGTCAAGGTCTGTCTGGCAGTCTGTGTGCCCGTGTGACCGTGGTATCTGCGTCAAATGATTAATTTTTATAGCGACGTCTGTGCGTGCACATACGTCGAAGGAACGAAGCGTACAGCGTGAGTTAGAGTTGCTTCGCGTCATAGGTTACGAAAAACAAAATGGCGACAGCAAATGTTGAATTTTATGAAAAACTAAAACATTTGCAAGAACAGAAACGAGAAAGGTAAGCATAATGATCAAAATTAATTAAATGTATATTTTAGCGTCGTAAATACTTCGCTCATTGCAGCAATATTATTTTTAATCAATCCAACTTCTAGTGTGGAAAAATCTCATGGATCTTGCTTCTGTTTATGCAAGAATTCGTGTTAGAGACAATATGACGGCTCGGTAGCAAGTAAACATGACCGTCACATATAGAAGCAGAACAGAGCGGCCTGACCTACGGCGATCGATAGCCCCAATGTTTCCGCGGTAAACGTGAATGTATGAATGTATTTATTTAGATATTACAAAAGCGCAAATTTGTTTAAATAATTTTTTTAATGAAAATGTGAAGATTGGCATATGGAAGATTATACTGTACTTAGTTGGTACCCAGTTTTTTTTATAAATAGTGAACCCAAATACTCGAATGTGTTACTCCCTTCTGAATTTATTAAAACATAAGGTTATATTCTATAATGACTCGGTAGCAAGTAACTTTTTTTTATAAATTTGATGAAAAATATTTTCTGACGAAATTGAAGCGGGATTTATCGTGTGAGGGTCGGTTAGGGCTCAGGTTAGGCGTCGTGAGGGTCGGTTAGGGTTAGTTTTAGGGTTAGTGCAGTCATTCTGAAGCTGGATTGATGAACAATAATTTTCAATGAAAAATGGATGAAAAATATTTTCTGACGAAATAGAAGCGGGATTTATCGAACAAATTCTTGCCTAAAGAGAAGCTGGATCGATTAAAAGGATTTTCGGCAAACTAGAAGTTGGATTTATTAAAAATAACAACGCTGCAACGTTAGTTCTTGGTGTCTACCGAGTCATTCTAGAACGTCTACCGAGTCATTATAGAACTCTACCAAACATAAATAATATAATAATAGTATCTTTTCTTTAATTAAACGCCTGCAAGACGCACTGCGCTTTACATTTACAAGTTATGCAGTAATCTTAATCAAACTTAACTACTAACTGAACAGACAGCTTTGTAATTACAAATACTTTGTAATTACATTGCATGTCTAAGCAACACGTAGCTGGTCCCTGTTGTATTGTAGGCTGGTAATTTGTAGACTACTGTAAGTGATGAACTATTTAGTTGATTGCCCATGTTTACATTGTTGATCGTCATATATGTCAGTTGCTCTTACGAATACATGCATCCAGTTTGTTATTGTAGTAGTGAGTGAAGTTCAAAACCTGGATGCAACATTGAAAAGTCACATCACCAAATGAAAATAAAAGATTTTGATCTATTATTGAGCTACAGACATGACTCTTTGCAGTACTAATTTCCTTACAAATCGTCCTTGTGAAACTTTCTTGTGAGGGTGGGTTGATGGTTGAACGGTATTGCCAGTGGTTAAAATGGTTTGGGTGAACAGTGGGAACTTTAAATGGGTGAGCAGTGGGATCGCAGCATGAGCTTTTTTATTGGAGCGCATAAACATGTGTTTCCAGGGTTCCATGCATGGTGAGCAGTTTGAATGCCTTTCCCAAGTGCTCCCACTGACCCTGGATAATGCCCAGTCTTGCAGTTCTAACAGAAGGATATGCAGCTGTCACCATAGCTTTTTGACTTTATGAACAGTTAAATCAGGCAGTGGTCAGATGGGTCGTCACTTAACAGGTTGCCATATTATAATATATCGACTCATGTTTAACTTGTTATCGTGTGTTCATTCTATTTCTTGTAATCAATAATGCAGTTTGTCAGTTTGAATTGAAAGACTGAATATTTTTACTTTGAATGAGAAAGGCTTGTCGAGGACTGTATTCAGTGCTTAAGGTGTAAAATAGAAGTGTCTGGATGCCCCTTACATTTCCAGGCTTTGCGGGCCTGATAAGTGGCAGGACGGTGTTAAGATTTGAGAATAAATGCCTGGACGCTGACCATGACTGTCCAGTCACATTTTAGGCCCTGACTGTATTTACATATATCTCAAAGTGACTGATGCGCAGGATTCCAGACTTCAAATCCTTCAACTATCTATGACCAGGCAGCTGATGTGAAATGGAGTCATGAACCTGAACTTTTGTTTCAGTGAAACCCTTTTGTTTCAGTGAAACACTTTTGTTTCAGTGAAACACGACGTTTGTTACTGGAACAGCAGCTGAACATGAACACTTCATCTGGAAATAAAGTGTTAGTACAGATCTTTGTTTTATTTGTGATGATCTTAACAGATTGTACAAATTTGTGATTATGACGGAACTTAATGTAAAGTATGCCATTGGAATCTTTCAGAGTCACTATGCATGTAATAGTTCAGTGAATAAAAGTGAATGGGAAACAAATTCAGTTCATTGTTGAAGTGTTTTAAACAAATTGATGTGATGACACTTGATGCAAAAAATAAAGAAATCGGAATTGTTCGTCAGTTACAGACATTTGAAAATAACTGTTATGCATTTGATTATTTCATATTCATTGCAGTGCAGGCCGAGGCTGCAAGGTCGTTGCAGCCTAAGCTCAAGTTGGGCTACTTTTCAATGCGTTCGCGACCGAAAATTTCATCCTTGTGATGTTTTAGGCTCCTTTTGAATTGTCCCAGGATCGCCATGACAGCATTGTAAATTCTCATAATTTGATGAGCACTGTAGGTTACTTGGTTTCCTGTACTAGCTACCGGTACTATTCACATGTCGTGTTGCTCACTTATTGATAATATTTTTCCTGCGCTATGGTATGAGGACTACGATAAGAACTAGGCAGTCTGCCTTCTAAATTTTTACGTTTATGGTTTCATTACGTGTGTTGTGAAGTAGTGACTAATGAAACCAATAAAGGACGATTTTAATGTACACAGCACAGACATCTCAATATCTTCATTTAGCTGATCATTAAGCGCGACTTTTTGGCTACTTTTTGACGTGATCTCATGACAAATCATTTCCGAATCTGCAGACCTTTTTATAGGAAAGTCTGACACATTGCATGAGTTTTATGCCACACAATTTGAACTGTATTTTGCATCAATGCCTAGCTGTGTGTTCTGTTCTCTGCTTGTTCAGACATGCATTGAGAGTAGCACAGCTCCAGAACTACTGGAAGAAACTCTGTGAAGACGAGAGACGAAGTCAGAGACGGAACGAGCAGCTGCTCAGAGACCTTGACCGAATCAGTGAGCAGGCTGCTCGATTTGCAGAACGAACAGAAAAGCTACAAACTCTGAAGGTAGATTAAAGAGTGTAATATTTGGAAGCTGATTTTTATGTGTTTTGGCATGTGCTGCTCAAGTATAAATGCTCAAATTTTTTTACACCACTAGTGTCGTTTTGACAGTGACGCTGTATGAAAGTTGTGATGGTTGAATGGTAATACACAGGCACGAAGAACAGAAGGATGCATGTTCGATACACGCTAGCTCTCTTTACCCTTTAATGACCAACGTGCACTAAAATGCATGGGAAACATTTATTTCTTTATTTCTCCATTTCTATAACACCCCTTCAAGCTCTCTTCTTTGAGGCGCTCCTGACTACAGCGTGGACACTGCATCGGAGTTTCACGCCGAGCAATTGTGAGTGAAGGACTTGTTCAAGGTTCCTATGCAACGACTTGAGGTGGATTCGAACCTGGAATCCTCCTCGGCTCCAAGGCAGCGACGCCACCACTACACCACCGCGCCCCTGTAGCTGGTCGTTAAAGGTTGAGGTAGACTCAGCCTTCCACTCCCTAGGGGCAATATTAAAATGAGCAGCCGTAAAATGAGCATGGATTGACACTTAACAGGCTGTCATGCAGTTGTAAAAATTGACTCATTGTTGAACTTGTTATCAGGCGCGTGTACTATTTCATATATAATCATATTGTTGTTTGTCAGTTTCAATTGAATAGGTGAATATTATTATATAATTAAATATGTGAAACGTTAATAAATATTATGCCTGTTATGGCTAATCTAATATTTATCCTCAACAACTGTTCTGTTGTTGCTGTACCTAAATCTTTCCAAACATCCAGATCTGTGGAGTACGAGGCTTATAGGCACGATTATTTATGATGTTTATATCTTTTTATCTATACAGCATTGTTTTAGGTAATTGTACACTCTGGCATATATATGTAGTATGCTGTCTAGGGATGTGGTTATCTGGTCGCAAGTAGTCTGATTAGACCACTTCCCGCTGCTGCCATTTGAGAAAATAATGGCTGTAACCATGGCAAGGCAATAAATATTTCAGATGCATGTTTTTGGTGTTTGTACAAGTCGTTTAGTTCTATGCTCGATTGCTCTATTGACTGTCCAAGCCTTTGAGATATTTAGGAAATTTATATGTTATTGCATTTGTTAAAGCTAAGAAATAAAAATATTGGCATAATATTCACCAGAACCCTTGATTAACATTATGTACGAAATACACACATGCACACACCAACACAGACACACACTCAGACACACACTCCCTCCCTCCGTCCCTCTCTCTTTAAATGCCAATTTTTTGCTGTAAACTGTCGCGGTTGTTTTGTTTTTAAGTGTGAATATGAAGCCTACATTGAAAGGACTTATCCTAATTGGAAAGAGAAAGTTATGTGTCGACGCCAGCAACGAATGGTAAGTTTACAGATATTTCATTTTAATTTTCTTGACAAATCTGATTTAATAACTTAGGCAATTTACATATAATTATTTAATTATTTGTTTGCTTGCACAGTATGACAAACTTTTGCTGTTCTTTGAATGTCTTCTGTCTTGATGGTGATATAGATATAAAGGTGGCAGAGGTGGTGGTGATGATGGTATTGTTAGGTGGTGATGGTAGTGGTGGTGATGGTGGTGGTTGTAGTAATGGTTGTCATTGTCATAATGATAGTCATCATGATGGTGTCATCGTTGTACATTTACATGAGACCTTGGCACAGTCTGAGCATGGGAAATCAACACAGCATTCTTGCACAAAGTTAGATATATATTGTATTGTATTGTAGAAAAACATTTATAAAGCGCCTCTACTAGGGTGAACCGTTCAGAGGCGCTCATATATGCTCATATTGTAGAGCCCGACTGGTGAGGCAAGCTGCTGCACATAAGATATTTTGTATTGGTTAATTCGGGCCATAAATATCATCTGTAGACAAACTTTCATGTACGTATAAGCATGTGATTTGTGTACAAGTATAGGGCGAGATGATATGTGCAGTCAGAAGCATATTGAATATGGAAATGCAGGATTGATCTGAGCCAGTGAGAGGAACTTTGCTCCATTCCCCTTGCAAACTGCCAGTTACATTTGTCAAGGGTTTGGTAGCTTCAGAAATGAAGCCCGCCGAGTATTTGCTGTGCAACACAGCCATTTTATTACAGAGATGCACATGTGACAAATGTTCGTCTTATGTTCAGTGAAAATCAGATGATTATTTTATTAATTATTACATCAATGAAGGGATGATGATAGCAACAACAACATGATGTATGATTTTATTTCTTGCAATTGCTATAGCGCCCCTTCATGCTCACTACTCGGTGGCGCTCCCAACTACAGCGCGAACACTGCGTCAGAGTTTCATGCCAAAGCGTATGAGCAATTGTGAGTGAAAGACTTGCTCAAGGTTTCTACCCGACGGCTTGAGGTGGATTCGAACATGGAACCCTCCGGTTCCAAGACACCAAACCCACCCACTACACCAGTGTGCCTCATAACGATAAATATGAAATTTATTATGATGATACCGTTTTATGCTTCTATGGTAATGATATTGACAATGATAATATTATGATGATGATGATGATGATGATGATAAGGATGTTTATGCTTCTATGGTAAGGATATTGACAATAATAATATGATGATGACACTGTTTTGTGCTTCTTCAGTGTGCAACTTCCAATGAGCAGCAGATCTACACTGAACCCAGACTGGCGCAGAATGAACAACCAGTTCACTTCCTTAATGTGTCCGACTGCCACCAGGCAATATCAAATGGTAGGCTGTATGGGTTGGTCCGGCCTGTACATGATGGAATTGACCAGCGACACCCTGGCGCAGTTGTATTCATCCAGCAGCCGTCAGGGCAAATGCAACCTGCCGCTCTACATCCTGGACTTCATCCTTACCCTGGAACAAATGTACCTGCCTATTCATATCTTGGACCAAATGGACCTGCCACCCATCCATTGCCAACTGTATATGCCCAGCAAAACCCAGAACTCATACAACACAGTGCTGATGATCGTGGAATCTCTGGCAATCAGAGAAAGGTTTCTTTAGATAGTCCAGCCATTGGTCAAGATGCCAGGGATCTTGCAGATCGGCTTAGAGCTGAAAGCATACATCACAGTGTTGATGTTCAGAGAGCCGCTGCCATTGGCAACCAGAGAAAGGTTTCTTTAGATAGTCCAGCCGTTGGTCAAGATGCCAGGGATCTTGCAGATCGGCTTAGAGCTGAAAGCATACATCACAGTGCTGATGTTCAGAGAGCCGCTGCTATTGGCAATCAGAGAAAGGTTTCTGTAGATAGTCCAGCCGTTGGTCAAGATGCCAGGGATCTTGCAGATCGGCTTAGAGCTGAAAGCATACATCACAGTGCTGATGTTCAGAGAGCCGCTGCCATTGGCAATCAGAGAAAGGTTTCTTTAGATAGTCCAGCCAATGGCCATGCTGCCAGAAATCCAACCACCAGTGCTTCTCATGTTTCAAAGGATCGAACTTCAAAGGATCCAAATGCAAGTCCAACAAAGGATCCTTCCTCCAACAACTCAGCACGAAGTTCAAGCAAAAATCCTGCCTCACACAATTCGATCAAACAGTCTGACTATCAAAGTCCCGTTTCAAGTCCGGAGAAACAAAATGCGAAAGAACCATTAGCATCCATGGAGGTAGCGGTTCTGTTCTCCTCTTGGTTGTTTAGGCTATTCTTTTATTCGATTTTTAGGATCTGAAAATATAGCGGTCTTTTGATTTCACCAGGCCTTGCAATAGGATGTGCCTGAAATCACAAGAATTTTAACCACTGGACACACTAATTAAAAAACCAATGTGTTAGTAATCATTCTAGACTTTGAAACTGAACAGGTAGTACGGGTACTTAGTATTAATTTATCTGGAGAAGGAATGATTTGATGGATTGTTATGTATACAAAAGTTGAGCGAATGCCCATTGCAGCTACCACTTGCTGTCTTGTCTTTCTCTACTAACCTGTACCTTTATGTGAACTCAGTTTTGAACATTTGTGGAATTGCCGCAATCAAGTGCCTACTGAGCATTTTAGTGTACACACTAGTGATGTTATAATGTAATAAGATGTTAATGTAATTATAGTTGGGTCTTTTCGTACAAATAGCTTCACTATGCCTCTTCACTAAAGATTTGTCCGTTTCTTTAATGTTTTCGATTGATTTAATGTTGATTGTGATCTATTATAAATTATCACCTGGGTTTTTGTATTGCAGGCTAATGATGTCATGGCATCTCCGCGTATCAAGAAGACTGTTGGTGCAAAAGGGGTCGAACAAAAGGAAGAGATTCAGAGTAAACTGACTTTGTCAATGGAGAATTAAATATAATTTTCTCACATTCTAGGTTAAGTTTTGTTTGAAAATGTCAGTTGTAATTATTATTATTATTATTATTATTATTATTATGCCGGGCATTTATAGGCACACAAATGCTGCTCTGGTTTGGCGTTGTCTCCTTTGCTATGCTCCGGCCTACCTGTGAGATCTCTGCTGTCCAGTATCTGCTGTGGTATCTTGTAGAGCCCTTCACTCTGCCACTAGTGGATAGCTTTTGATCCCTTATTTTAGAACATCGGTTTGTCAGTGTCACGCTTTCTCACTTGTAGGTCCTTCTTCTGTCTGGAATAGTCTCCTGTTGGAGATTAACTGTTACCTAGGGATAATTCATCAGCATTGTACAGGTTACTTAAGACATTTGTATCACCATGGTTGTAGGCTTCTTGAATGGGTGCTATATAAATTCTTGAAATGGATGAATGAATGGGAAGTCACATAAATGGGAATTTTAGGCACAATTGGCCAGTTGCCAGGTGAAGACCTAAATCTGATATTTGATAAATTTATGAGATGTAGTGAGTTTTTAGGGTTTTTTAAAGAAAGGTTTGAGGATTTTTAAAGAAAGGTTTGAGCAATGTATGAACATTGGTAGCCAATTCAATTCCTTGGGGTGGCAGCATGGAATGCACAAGATGTGAAGACAGTGCTACATCTAGGCTCAAGCAAAATGCTCATGAACCAGTCACAGACTGCAGGGCTGAATTATAAACAGAGAAATTAGTGACTGAAGGTAGTTAGAAATACAGCCTATAAAACCCTCACAAATGTTTTATTGTCTTAAAGCTTATTCTGAATTCAACAGCTGAACAGATTTATTAAATCTGAACAAAAAGGATGTATGCGAACCAGAGTTTTGGATGCATTGAAGCCTGTTGACTTGAAGAGGTTATATGCTTGCAGTTGGCATAATTGAGGCTAAAACAGACAAGAGAGCAAGGTATGGCTTGTGACCACTGACCAGTCTTGGTTAAGAACAGCGCCAGGGCAACCCCCTAGTCTTTCTTAGGTCCCTATGGGCTATAATAAAGTCGTCATTGCACCATCAGCTCCACATAAATCAACATCTGATCCCCACCCCGGTATTTTTCTACAATTCTCATGATGAACATACCTTGTGTCACCTTATATTGCCCTGTTGAGGTACTAATAAGATTTGTAAAGGTTTGTTGTGTAAGATTTGAAATGTGGGATAACTTTATCCTGTGGGTTTATTGTGTGCTATTAGTCTAGATGATGGATCTTTTTGGATGATAGAATTATGCATATGTATTTTGAATGTCCTCAATGATTTGTTTAAAGCTGACAGAACTTACGCTACTGAAATCAGTGATTTTGAAGAAGATGTCGACCATAACTTCAATCTGTCCAACTGTGCTGATCCCATGATAATAAGGTTTGTTATCTAGTAGTAGTATTTGCAGTTTAACGTCCCTGTGTGGTAACAAAGACCATTAGCGATGCCCTCCTCCTTTATCCAGGCTTGGGACTGGCACTGGCAGAGTGCAACCAGTGGCGGAGTTGTTTGTTATCTGATCTGTCTAATCCATAAATAGTTGGTGGTGGTTCTGTTTTCAAAGTGCCAGACATACACACATACAGTTCAGATAGGAATTCAGTTTTTCCATGACGACAGCTTCACCTAAGGTGTTATTTCCATCTGCATGCGGTGCAAATTACATCTTTGAACAGCCCACTTGCTTTAACAGGCAGCATTTGTCTTTTTGTTGCTATCTGGTAAAAGCAGTGGTCTCCAAATGGCAATGATGTATCTGATTGATAGGTGGACCGGGACCCATTTCAAAGGAATGTTCCTGACCATGTAATATCTAATATATATATTGTATGTATGTGCACTTGTTATCGTGCCCCTACAAGATTTCTTCACAGAAGCTCTCCCGACTACAGCACGGACACTGAATCGGAGTTTCACGCCAAAGTGCACGAGCAAATGCGAGTGAAGGACCTACTCAACAAAGTCCCTATGAGGTGGCTTCGAACCTGGAACCTCCGGCTGCAAGGCAGTGAACATACCCACTACACCATCGCACCCCACGAATATGATGTATAATATATATGTACATAAAACTTTAAAAAATAAATGGATGATATTTCTGTCATGTTTCTGAATTTCTAGGCACGATGGGAGATCCGATTCTGTTCCTCCACCTGACGTCAGTCTGCAAGGCTTCTGTCGAATGCTGAAAGCGGTTGAAGATGACGTTTCTCTTGGACGATCTCCGAAATTTTACTTTCGTTCGGCAACTCCTCGAACTTCTGTCATACAAGAAATCATCACGTAATTATAATATTGGCTTTGTTTGGAAATGTTTGCTATAATTACTACTTGTATGTATTATTGAATCGTGAAGAGATCTTACCTTCATTTAGGTATATTAAGTGTTGCTGCTACTTTTCTTCACATGTTTATTTGGCAGATAGTATGTTCATGCTTTTCTTTGTTCGTCCAAACTATTGGGTATTCTGCACGTTTTATTGCTGCTCATATTATTTTCGTCTTTATTATTATGTGCTGTATTGATCCTCTTTAATTTTGCGTATTTTGATTGCACGGTTTTTATTTCACTATCCCATTGATGTATAGAAAACTTTATGCAGTAATTTGCACGGGTCAATACTCGTTTTAGTTTCTTTAGTCTTCCGTGTATGCTGGTTGTAACAGGATATAAATGCTTTTAATTGAATGAATAATGGAAAAGTTGATAAAAAATGATGAATAAATTGGAATTTATAAAGAAGTTGAAGGTGCATGATATACATTGATTATGCATTCTTTTCTGGTTGTAGAAATGCGAACAGAGGAGGTCCATTGTCTCACTTGAATGTCGAATCGATAGCAATGGTTATTCTTGAACAATTGCCGTGTCTCAGCATGAACTCTAAGAATTCTTGCCTACTCACCGACCAGATATTGACGTCTTCTTATGAAGAAGTCAGCAATGAAGTTGTGAGGTACGTTCTTGCACTGAAAATCTTGGTTCGAGTCAGACTGTTTTGGCAGTTTTACACCGTAGGCAAGGACAAAATTGCATCCCCTTACTCATAAATGCCGATCAAGGGCACGTATATTCCTATAAACGTTTTTTAGGTTGCCGGAATTTGCCGCCTCTTGAAAGTACCGCTCTAGGCAATCGCCTATTATACCTAAAAGCACTATTGGTAGTATAAATGTGAGCGTCATTAAAGTTACATCCTTTGTCTTATTTGATTTGGCTTCATTATGATTGAAGTGAAGCATGATAAATTATATGACTCTTTCATGCGCACATCAGTGTTGCTTGCTGAGCTAAGTTCTGGTATTTCGCTTGAAATTATCAGTTCACTAGCTGAATTACCCGGCGTTGCCCGGGAAATATAAGTTTTTGTCCCCAGCCACGCCTGACCCCGTTCCGACTTCACCATTCTGACCCCGCCCTCCATCGACCCCCGCGTTAAGGAGAAGTAACGAACCTCTCCGCTAGGTGTACAGGTCTGGTCGATAATCGAAGAGCAAAACCCGTTAAGTCCACTCGACACGTAACTGAGAAAAACGACTTTTTCTGAAAAGATACTACCATTCAGCGCAACGTGCTTTTTTCATAAATTGTTCTTTGCCACTTAGATAAAGGAAGTTTTTTAAATCTACGCTTTTTTATTCCGATTATTTGCAGTTATATTCGCATTATTTACGTCCACAACATTTTTGCTACGCGGTTCGGCGAGATGTGACGTTAAGATTTGAGCTCAAAATAATGACGTCATGAGTTTAGTGAACATAATTATGCCGTGTCTAATATATCGTTTTTATAACAGCGAAATTTAAAATATGGAAAGATTTTTGGATCGCGATCTTTATGATTTTCTCGTGTGGATCAGAAGAAAAAAGCCGAGAATAATCCTCGCAAATATTTTCGATAGAAGTAAATATCACGTGACCTCAAACCGTCATGCCATTGGCTGTAGTTCTCTGGTAGGCAATGGAGCCTTATCAACGTGAATGGATTTTGAATCGCTTATCGCGTGCAAGTTTAAATGTTGACATCTCAGGACTTATAAAGTGAATTGGCAGCCGAAAATAGTGGCGTTTAACTCCAAATGTAAGTAAGAATCGATTGCAAAAATTTTTTTTAAACGAATCCCTGTAATTTCCGAGTAGGCCTCCGGGCAAAATTGGTGCATCCCACACACAGAAGGACAAACTTTGAGTTTTATACTTAAAGATTGTAGAACTATGTGATTCCCATCATGAACGACCCGGTTCAGATAACCATTCAATGTTACCTTTTTACAACATTTCAGCAACGACGGTATAGAAGTCAATTAATTGCATTACATTAAGTACCGGCATAGTGCTCGTGAATAAGCTGGTGCCCCACGCTTGGCTTTCGAGTAGCGCTTAAGAAATTTGGAGATTACGATTACGGTATATTGCAAAATACTGCACTATATAAGAAAGCAGCATCTGTCTAACGGTGTCACACTTGTCTGATCTCTGCCACCCTGTCTTGAGCTTTGCATGTTTCAGCTAAGGGGGCTCCGTGTCCCTCGAGCCCACTCTTCGCTCACAGCATCGAGTCTTCTCAGTTGTTCTCCACTTGCGATGTACCTCATAATAATTTGCCTGCTTTCTAGCAGACCTGTGCTCAGGATCTTTCTCTTTAGCAGTGGCTGGGGTGGGTGCACCTCTGAGTAGGCTTCTTGAAGGAATGCTGTATAAATTTTGGAATAAAACAAAGATATGGGATGAAATGCAAAGTTAGTTCTGTTGGAAACTGATTGTAGAAGTAGACTTGATCCATCGGATCATTTGCTCTGGGACTCGCTCTACAATCATTTTCTCGTATTTCTGCAACACAAGGTCATTTCAGTGACTGACATCGCGGAAATGTTTTCTCCATTACTCATATCTAGGAACTCCAAACTGCAGAAGCAGGTACTTAACTTGTTTATTTACTCTTAACTATCAATCAATCACATATGTGGGAGTCTTTGAAAGTTCTGCAAAAACTCTAGGTTGCTGTTTTCACAAAGGCTGTAAATTATCACTGTTTTATTATTGCTATTTTGATAGGAATTATCTCTGGATTAAAGAATTGTTAAAGGACTAGTAATTTATCCACCTATTGAGAATATTAAACATCCCAACAACCGTAGAACAGAGATATTGAAATTTATTTCTTCCCAGTAAATATTCGGGCCTCTGACCTTGTGGTTCTCATTCAATCATTACAAGGATTTATATAGCTCCTTCAAGTGACTACTCAGAAGCGTTCAATGATTGCAAGTCGAGCACACTAAACATGACTGATAGTTTAACTTGAAAAAGCTTCTTTCTTACAGGCTGTTGTCCTAGTGACCAAAGTACTGGAGGCAGTTTCAAAGGAAGAGCTCTACATTGCCTCTCCAAGATCCGTCTCTGACTTCTCTTTGGCTTCTCCTCGTCCACCAAAAGATGGCACCAGCGTCAGTCGGCCTGCACCCCAGTCGGTCAAATCGTCTGCAGATGCCTCTGATCAGAAACCAAAAGGTTTGTTGATTATGCTCCTTAGCGTGCTCAGTGGTTGGTCATTTTATGCAGTCTGGCTTCTTTCTTACATGCCTGAAGTGTGAAAATAGTGTGGTGCTCTATCGAAATCAGGCGCATGTCGACGAGATTAAAACTCCCAAGTTTAGTCATTCACAGAGGATTTTTTGATAAAGTAGTGATTATATTACACGAATCTGAGTCAAAGTCAAAACGCACAATTTTGACCCGATCGGTCATTTTTGGCCGTTATTTCAAAAATGTATCTGCCGACATGCGCCTGATTTCGATAGAGCACCACACAATTGAGCTGTCAATTGTGCATTGCCAATCTGTGCTGCCAAGGTTGTAGTCGACGGTATGCATGGGTATGCAGCGTGTACTCTCCTCACAAATGTTTGTGTTTAGTATACAGGAAATGACCTGCAGACGAACCTCAGCAACTGTAGCGTGTACTGACCTCTAATTTTGCCACTACCATCCTGTGTGCTACCTGTGTTGGAGTTTACTGTTTGTTTGCAACCATCAGCCAGGGCTCTCATGCAGTTTCTTGGGCCTGTGATGGTCTATTGAAAACTGGTGCTTAGCTAAAGGTCCATTCTGGGAGTATACCTAGTGAGCATCTCGAGTTGTGCCTAGCAATAGATTTTATTGTGGAAACAGAAGCAAATGTTGATCAAGACCTGACGTAGCGACGCTTGTTAATCTATTGGAATGTATAGTTTTATCAGCTACAACACTCCCACATGTAACAAATACTAAAAATCTGTTCTTAAGACTGTCATATTCGACTGGGGTTGTACTGGGAGCGCTCCTGGGTAGACATTCTTGAAGCGGAGACTATATCAAATTGCTGTAGTTAGTAAATAATAAATAAAATAATAATTGTTATTTGATGTCCATTTGAGTTGAGATAATTTGCATAATTTGTCTTTTATTTGCTTGCATTCTTTCAGTGTCAAGTACTGCTAAAGCGCCATCTTCTGGTTCTCTGTCACCTCCTCTTCATTCCGCTCCTCTACTTCCTGGGTTGCCTCTCGGAAACAGTCTCGATGACGATGGGTTGCCATTGTCCAGAGATCCACTGGCAACCCTTACACGTGAGTATGTCATGTCCTATGCTGTTGTTATTGCACCCGACCGATTTTGTTGTTATGATGTGGTGACTTTATTTATCGTAATGATTTGTTTTCCATTAGATCAAATGATTGTAGAGCGAGTCCCAGAACAAATGATCCGATGGATCAAGTCTACTTCTACAATCAGTTTCCAACAGTTGCATTTCATCACAAATTTTTGCTTTATTTCAAAATTTATACAACGCCCCTTCAAAATGCCTACTCGGAGGCACTCCCACCCCATCCACTGTGCTTAAACTGGTCTTTTTGTGTATGAAAATGTAGTCTTTTGATGGATATTAAAAAATAAGCAATAACTTTTTATGTTACTCATCAGAAGTGACTAACCTACTGCTTACACTTATTATTTTGATACAGTTAAGGGAAATGAGTGTGACTGTCACTTGGAGACTAACTGTGCTTCTCGCTGGTAAATTCATATTCCACAAACCGCCATCACCTTGGCTGCTGTGACAGTTGGTTCCCAGCACCAAAATTGCTTCATTCTCCTTGGTTACACAGTGCCTGCCTTGACTGAAATAATCTGCTTGTTTGTCCATCTGAACTTTTATAACTACTGCAGATAGAATTCTATATTATGTTGAAGACGTTGATCTAAAAAAGTCTCACATCCAACATTAGAAGCATCGGTGAGAAATGGATAATTGATTGTGTATAGGTTGCTACTTGTTCTGTAGACCAGATCTTTCAGCCTTTATGACAAAAATCGTGTAGTGCAAAAGTAACTGTGTTTGTCACAAGATATTTGTAAGGAACTCTGAGAAGGATTTTTCATATGTGATGTGCTTTCTCGGTGGTAGGACCCTCAACCTGGTATGGTCTTCCTCTGACACTCCGCTCTCTTTCTAAAAATCCTGCTCAGGCTTTCCTCTCTCATCTTAAGACAGTTTTATTTGACTGCACTGAGGTTGGGAGCGCCTCTGAGTAGCCCCTTGAAGAGGCGCTACATAAATGCATTTAATGAATGAATGAATATGTGACCTTGTTTTATGTGTGTACGACTTTTTATTTTAGAGACAGCAGCTTATAAGCAGCTTTTAGCAAGCACGAGTCTGTCACATAAACTTCCCGACATGGACAGTGACGAAGATGATGAGATCGAAAAGAATCTGAGTCAGCATTTCAACAACTCCAGGTAAACATTTTGCAATTAATTCTGACAACAATAATATTTTTTTAAATTTTAGACTTTGAATTCGAATATGGTTGATTGAATTTTTTAGATAGTTTACCTTTATTGTTTTGATTAGATCCAGTGTAAACACTTTGAAAACACTAAGTGTACCGTAACGATGCACAGTTGCACACGTCGTCAAACAATGGTGATATTCTTAGTAAAACCGTTAATCCAAGAAAATTCTGTGGTTGTTTTAGTTTGAAAACTTAACTTCCTCAAATTAGATAAGGTGCTGTTCTTGTGGTACTCATATCTTTTGCCAGATGTTCTTCTGCAATCTTAACTTTTTAATTAGCTAAATGCTGTTTGTCTGCTCTGACCGCCAAGTGACCTGGGTTTCACTCCAGTCTTCTCAAGCCTGTGACATTTGTAATAGCTCTTCTAGATATATCAAGACTTAGCGAAGAAAATGTCAAGCCGCTTATGAGCACTCCTACAAAAAGGTGTGCATTTGCATGAATCCCAGGACTAGCCTGAGCAGAGTTGGGCAGCTATTCCATTCAACCCCCCTGTGACAACATCTATGGTGAAGACTTGTGACTGTTGCTGTATGGCTGTATTTTATGGTGCAATTGATTTTTGGGGATGATGGTACATTATGCATTACATTGCCTTTTAGGCCAGCTACAGCAAACAAGAGTGAAGAGAGCGTTAAATCACCCAAATCTCCCGACCACCTGAAGTCTCCAAAGTCACCAAAAAGTGATTCTGCACGATCGACTTTCAGTGATGAGAGTCTTAAGCAAGAAATTGATCGAAAAAACAGGTGAAATATTAATAATTAAACTGAAAAGTGGTTTCATTACGGTCTGACTTGTTCATCTTGCATTCATTGCTGATGTTGTATTGCTTGTCTTATTTCTATTAAGTACTGTCATTATTATCACTGCTATTATTAGCCCTCAGGCTACCAAGCTTTTTTTGTAACACTGACTACCAAGGGGGGGTGGTTACCACCCCCCTGGATTTTGGGTTTGGTTTGAGATATCATAACTTGTAATACACCATTGGATTCAGCATTCATTTCTGCACAAAATGGTATATTTAGGTTCAGAAAATATGAATGCCCCTCGAAATTATGAATTTTTTACCATGGGTACCCGTCGATTTCACAAATTGTATACTTACGCATAAGGAATATATTAGATTCTGTGTGTTTTATACATGATTTATATATAAAAAGTAGTTTACATATAATAAAGTCCAATATTCAACTATAAAAACTAGTAATAAGTCTGTTTTATGTTCAATCAAAACAAAAAAACATGTTTTAGCCGCTGAAAAACGTTTACGCAGACATATCGGCTTGCGTTGTAAAAACCCCCAACATTTTCACACATTTTAATTTATTTTGAGCACTTCCGGTCATCGAAAGACAAATTATTTAGTATCAGAAAATAACCCTAAATGCCCTCTACAGAATGGCATAATTTATTTCTATTAAAAAATAAATTATGGATAAGTTATAATAGCAAAAACATGACAATTTTATGAAAATAAAACACCTTTATTTATATTTTAATTTATTTTGAGCACTTCCGGTTGTCAAAAGACAACTCAGTGAGCATGGAAATGTAGCCCCACATTCCCTCTATAGAATGGTATAATTTGTGTCTCTTAATATTAAAGCGCGGAAAAGTTACAGACGATATTCTAGGGGTGGTGGTATCCACCCCCCCTGGTACCTTGGGTATATCGGATGTAACTTTTGAACGGTAGGGGGCATCATCAAACATTTTAGCTCAAAATGTGTCCCAATGAACCCTCTACAGCTACCAATTTTTTCAAAATTTTATTCCAGATGAAACGCGTTTGATTTGCGAAAAACCTAGGGGGGGTGGTGGCAACCACCCCCCCTTGGTAGCCCGAGGGTTAGTCTGTTATTATTATTATTTTTATTTTTTTAAATTTATTATTATTATTATTATTGTTATTACTTTTATTGTTTCAACAAATATTGCAAACAGACAAACAGAACAAAAGCTGTGTGAATTTTAGCGAGTCCAACCACCCTGATCCATGTCAATTAAGGGCTTAATAAAAGACCCTGTGAAAGCCACAGCGTTAAAGCGTTGTATAGTCATGGAAATACGCTGGAATAGGAAGCTTGATTCTCGGGGCTCCCCGGTTGCTTGTGTTAGACGCCGGCCCAAATGTGAGATGAAGTCTAGGCCTTTGTTGTTGATTGGGCCTAGGGTTTCCAAAGCCACCGGGATGAAAACATGAGCATCAAGGAGGGCGCTGTATTTCTGGTTCTTTCTGTTATTATTTATTGTTGCATATAGATAAACGTTCACCAAAACCATAAAAGTACGCTATTTTCAGCTTTTTATTCACTTTAGATTTCGAAAAATAGACATTAATTAAATTTCCCTGTGTTAATGTATGCGCTAGCGGCTATAGCCTACCGCTGCAAAGCCTGCAATTGCGTCGCCGTATTTCAATCGTTTTCAGTAACGGCCTGTTGCCGTTGACGTCATGTTTCAGGTCAGTAGCTGCTAAACTGTGAGCGTGCATCGGTCCCAAATAAATATACGTACATCCTTTCTTATAGATATAGATTGTTATTTTTTTATTATTATTATTATTTCTTGCCCTGAGGTAAACATGTAAACATGATCACTCAGGAACTTCAGCATTGACTATAAAAGCAGATTTGTCTGGAATAGGAAGTTTCCACGGCTGTCCGCCCCCCCTCCCCTCGTTGTGATGTTGATACTCCACACCTCATTGTTTATAGGGCCTAGGGCTTCAACAATATCCAAAGAAACAAAAAGATTGGTGGCAGACAACTGGCAGTATTTTCATGTTATTATTATTATTATTATTTGGGTTATTATTATTGGAAATTTTTAGTAAATTTATGCTGCCTAACATTGCTACTGGTATCTTATTAAAGTTTGAGCTATTATTATTGATGTTTTAGTAATTGGTAACTCATTTGTGATTCTTAGATTCTGAACTAATGATCAGTCCTTGTTACTTCAATATTTTTCACTAAAAGCTTTGTTTTGTGCTCTTATTTTTTCCACTACATATAATATAGATTCTCTGTTTTTCTTAGTTTGGCACTCAAGTCTGCGTCACTGAAATCTGGGAGAAGTGCAGTTGAAAATATCAGTAAGTGCTTGAAATATTCAGTCTGTACTGCATAAAATTTGCCTGTTTGCAGATCCATGGTAAATTGTTAGATATCCTGGTAAGTCAAAAAATTTGCAAGAGAGGCATAAACATGGGAACCTGACACTTGGGAAAGCCAATATGGTCAAAGAAGGGAAAGAGTAAAATAAAAGAAGCCAAATTATTATGCATATATGTGTGTGTTTTATATAATTTTTATATATGTTTGTGGATATAAATATATATAATAATTTGTCTTTTATTATTATTATTATTTTATTATTATTTATTATTATGAAATATTGACAGCAATCACCTGTTAAATCGCCATCTCAACTACCTTATTGACATACAATCAAATTCAGTAAATGATGAGAGAAGAAAGAGAAACTGAGGACAAAAGTTATATGCGACTGAACTGAAATGCTGCAGAACTATGAACACTTCAACAACCTTTGAAGCTTTAGGTTGTCATAAGACATTGGAATAATAATAATAATAATAATAATATTAGTAATTATTATTTAATAATATTAATAATAATTATTATTTAATAATAATAATAATAATAATTAGGCATTAGTTAAGTCCCTGAGAGATCCTGTGTACCTCGAGGCAAAAATAAAATATAATAATAGTAATAATAATAACGATAATAATAATAACAATAATAATAATAGTAGTAATAATGATAATAATGATAAATACTGATAAATGATAATAATGATAAATACACCGAGGAAACAGTTGAAGATCTTACTACCGTAGTTGTTATCATTATGTTGCTTCCATTGAAGATCTCAAGTTATGCAGTTAATCTGCCTGAATATTGCATGTTGAACGTGTTTTGTTTTAGTATCTCGAGTACATGAAGATTTTGATCTGGATGATGACGATGACGATGGTAGCCCACCAATCCCGACCAGCAACCTGACTAAATCAAATAATGTTCAACTTAAAGAAGTAAAGAATGATGATGACGACGATTTCTGGGCCTAATATTCACTCAGTCTGTGATATTTTTAAAGATGATTGATGCCATGCTAAACACTTTAACGTCAATCATCTAACAAATTTTCAATGTGATTTTATTTATTCTAATTTATTTGGTGACAGTTGTACTAGGCTTTACTTTGGATTTTCTCATGCGTGCAGTTCATGACAACCTCAAGTAAAACAACGCACCAGTTTCTTTTCTCGTTATTTCTTGGCATTTCAACGACCTATCCTAAGTACAAAGTCTTATTTACATCGTATTTGCTGAATCGACCTTGTTACATTTGATTTTCTTTACATCCTCAGACTGTCGACCTAACCCAGATATTTCTCGCAGCTGTCTTCGTCAGTCATCATTCCAATTCCTTTCCTCTTGAAGTTGATGGTGTCTCTTGTCTCGTACCTTACACCTTCCGAGACTAAAGTTTTACTTTCAATTTCACCCCTTTTTATTCCTTTCCTTCATCCTGCTGTCCCAGCCTCTTCTATTTCTTTTCTTATTTGTTCATTTCCCATTCGATCTTTTCATCTATCAGCATTGACTTAGGTCACCTTTTATGTTGATATCATGTAACTGTGTTGAAAATTCATTGGACCTTGCATCTGTGTGTCTTCAGTCAGTGTATATGTAAATATATATATATATATATATATTTAGGTTGCTAGTTCTATGCCTATTTGTCTTTTAAATATGATGTTCATTTCTATGTCTATGATGTTCACACAACTAGTTGATCATTCTAGTTTTGAAAATGCTACACATTATAAAACTGTTTATTTCATACTACTAATCAATTTGATTTTTAAAATTCTACATTTTGCTATTCTTTGTAAAGTGTTCGTTTTAGTTAGAAACTCTAATTAGTTTCACATAACCAGTCTCCCTCTTCCATTTCTCAGTCTAGCGCCTGTTCTCATTTTTTCACTCAGAATCATTACCGTTATCACTCTCCTTGCTGTAGGTCTGGTTTCGATTGTCAACAGATAAAGTCATATAGTAACACAGATGAGTCAGTGTGTTTGTCTTTCATTAAGGCTAGCTCATAAATAAATTTGTGCTATGTACTTTGTCTGCATGTTTGGCAGAGCCTTGGTGCATTATACAATGAGTGAAGAGCAATGGAAGAATCTTGGAATTCAGATTTGTTATGGTCTAACCTCTGTTCATCCTATAGTGTCTTTGATGTTTTTCTAAATTAACTGGCAGTGTCCTTAATTAAGCTCAATCGTTTCGATCTCTAACTCTAAATATATGCTATATTTTATGTCACATATAATGGTGCCATGCTTATGCACACTATGATATACTGATAGTTATTTCCCATGTTTTGTTTCACTGTCTTTTGGATGATTTGACCCATTTGGGGCATGTTCCATTAAATACACTTGATAATAAATCACTTTGTTTTGGACCCTATTGTTGAATTTGTTGTTCAGAACCAAGATGCCTGTATTGTTGCCTTTCCAGATAGGAAATGCCATAAAATGAAATGCAATAATTTTTAGTAGAGTTGTGGAATAATAGGCTTACTTGCAGTTTTAGCAGACATGTTGAGTTGAAATAGCAAGAGAGATGAGGGAAAGAATTTGTGTTAAAAAGGTAGTGTTTTCTGTTCTGAGTGAAAGAACCGTGGTGGTAATATACTGTATAGCAACAGGCACAATATGTTTGTGACCGAGGCTCCAAGTGACTCCAACTCATGCAAAATTCAATTGCCAGAACCCTAACACATCACTCCCATCCTCGAGTTGCTTCACTGGTTAAAAATCTCAAAAGAATCCACTTCAAAAGTTCCCTCCTTAACGTACATACAATATTCCTAGCCCAGGTATCTTCGTGAACTCTTCACCATACAGCCAACCCACTCTACCTGATCATCCGCCTGTCTCACTCTTTTGAATGCCGGCCACATTGAGTCACCCCAAGTTTTGCAACCGAACCATATCCAACACAGCACCACGCCTTTTGGGACGACGCGATCTATCGGCCTTCTGAATTTCGCCCATATCAGTGCCTCCGCCATCAGTACTAATCACACATCATTATCAAGCTCTTCCATCCATCACACCTCAGGCTTTTCATTTTAAACTGAAGTTACATCTCAAGAACTATAGGCCTAACTGTAACCTGGCTATCTCATCTGATCCTCCACCCTCCAATTCCTGACCGAGACGACACGTACTCGCCTTATATATATAGTTAGCTTAGTTACTCCGCCCCTCTTATCGCAACCGGACTCGAACCTCCTTTGACTACTATAGTCTACCTTTTTACTCAACGCAGCGCTCGTGAATAAGCAGGTGCTCGGCTTTTGCTTGGCGCTCTGAAAGTCTGGCGCTTACGACTACATGATAGCGATGTGCTTGAGGTCTTGGCGAGTTCGTAAATGTACTTCGTAGGCCTATAGGGTGGAACGATCAGAACATTATATTTCGTAATTTTAGTTATTTGTTTATTCATTCATTTTTATAGCACCCTTCAATCAAGGGCGGACATAGAAATTTTCAAAGGGGGGAGCCAAACTTTTCGGTCTTGGGACAGAGAAAAATTTACGTCTTGGTAACTGAAAAATCTGATGACTTTTTTAGTCGTTTGTCTCGAATTCTCAAGAAAAGATAGCATTTTATCCGCCAAAATAGTACTGTTGATGACCTTTTTAGTCGTAGGCCTACCTGGGACTAATTCGATATTAGCCCTACGCGGCGGCTTGAACCCGGAATCCTTCGGCTGGAAGGCACCGATCACCACCACTGCACCACCGTGGTGACCGCGCCCCACAAATAATAATCATTGTTGAAACTTAAAAGAAAACTGCACAATAGAATTATAGGCCTATTATTCGTCATCTGTTTTGCTGTGTTCCAGTTTCAAGGTCATCTACTCTTAGCCGGAAGTTATTTGACGAATATGTAAAATTTTAGAACACTGCTGGTCTGTTGATCTCTACTTAAATTATTAATTTTATCCAAGTGATTGGAACTGTTAAACTGCAGATTTTTTTATTATTCATGGTCGGTATTCATGAATAAACCGGTAAGTTTCTTATTTTTAAATGAAATTGTTGAATCGCGTAATGTACTGGGAGACCATTCACATTAAAAAAATGTACTCCTAGTGTTCCATTGAGTCCCCCAACGCTGTTGTGCGGCTTGTGCCACGGCTTCCAGTGTCAGAAAGCACATCACAATTCCCAAAGAGGTTTCTTCACGCTTTAGGGCTTTTCCACGAGAAACTACTCTAACGAGTAAGGATACGTGTCAGTTTAAGAAGTAGTGGCGAGTGTAAAACACTAGCTGCGTTGTTAGATTATTTTATGTTGTCAATATAAAATGGAAGCTAAATTTATAGAAGCTGGATTGCTGGAAATAATTGCTTCCGTTAATAGAAGCTGGATTGACGGAACTAAATATTTGCTTCAATATATTCTGCGGTAATCCTGAAGACTGGGTGCCTGTACACAAAACAATATGGTTGCCAACAACTTGGCTAAAATAGAGTGCTGCGACCTATCAGCCTATCTGATGCAATGCGCTCAGTAGGTAAGCAATCAATGTGATATCTAAGTAAAACGGTCAGGTTAATGGTTATAAATGAGGGGAAAATATTCAGTAAAAACGAGAAAACAGAAAGTTCAACACCAAAAATCCTGCACTTTGTGAACTGATTAGATGCTTTTCAAATTAGATGTTCATTTATGTTTCGCACTTTGACGCCGTTAATATCAAACGGAAAGCTTATGACATGAATTCATGGCCGTTTCCGTTGACAGAATTTCAAACATTTAATCCACAGTTTTAAGTTTTTTCGGTAATCTCTCTATTGCTGTAATTCAACAAAATGGCCTAAATATTTACTTACTTAGAACACATGCTAATTTCTTGCTAATTACTTACTTACTGAGTCACTGCTCCTTTTGATGCGGTTTATTAGGCAGCAGCGCTCTATTTTAGCGATTTATTGGGCGGCCGTGCTGTTTACATGGACAAGCATGCAGTCTTTGGGATTGCATATTCTACGGTTTTGTCCAAGAGTGTTAAGTGAAAGTCAACCATGCACATGAGGTTTACATTTACTATATGCAGTCATTGCTGCATATAAAAAAATACACACTATGTATCCCCAGAGTAGTCTTTGTCGTGAATGTCGGTTAGACTCAGGTTAGGCATAATGAGGTTGTGTTAATGTTCGTGTCATCATTAGAAACTCTGGGGATTGATGGAAATAATTACTGGTGAAATAGAAGTTGGATTGATGAAAATAATATCACTGAATCAGAAGTTGAATTTTCTCTGGAAATGGAATGGCTTTTATAGTGCATAGTACATTTCTCAATGCTGCTTGCACTGGCAATAGACACTATATTCCCTCCCTCCCATCCCCTGATAGTAAATGTATACTGCACATGGACATAGTACTTTGTTGTTGAATGGTCGGCTTTTTCTTCAGAAGTCAGAATGCAGCTCTTTCCTTCCCTTAAAAGAAATGTCAAGTGAAAGTCAACACGTTGCACCAAAATGTGGCTGGGGGAACAATTACCTTAAGATTGAAATTTCAGTGTGTAACTTTGAAAATGTGTTAGTTACAAATTTTTTAAATTGCCTTCATCACTTGACCTTTACTGTTGTGGATCAATATCAATAAATTTTATTGCACCTCTTGCAGTGCAGACTAGAGACCAAGACCAAGAGGGGGAAAAGTGGCATTGAGACAGTGAAAAAGGCACTTGAACCACCAGTTGTTATTTCTTCTTTACACAAATACATGGTACCAAAATTTTGGAGCATACAATTGTCTTAAGAAAACGTTCTGGCTACTATAGCCGGGACGTTGAACTGGAAAAACACTATGTGTAAAGTACTTGTTATATCTTTGAGTTTTTTAAGAAAGCTAGTAATATTCTAATGCATTTTTGTACAGAGTTTCACCAGCCTGAAGTCGATTACACCTGAACAGAAAAAGCATTCCACTCTATTTTATTGAATTGTGATTGCAAGCCTGGGAAAGCCATTGTGAGCTTAGTGAGCTTCACAACTTTACATTCCAAACATCGTCATAGTCTGCACTTGCTACACCAGTTTTTCACACCCACGTCTTCACAATGTCCGACACTGCAGGTCAGAAAGCAATGCTAAATTTCGTTGAGATACTGATGAACTGTGGTGGCCCACTGACAATCTCTCAACTCGCCGGTCATTTCGGAAGCCGTAACTTCGATGCCGAAATGCGTGCAGCAGCTGGGGGGAACGAGGCTGGACTGAAGAAGCTGCTGCTGAAGTTTCCGTCGCTCTTTACTGTGAAGGGCAATCTGGTGAGTTTGTACAGTCAAGAGGAGGAGGACCGACTGAGAAGCCAGAGCCCATTGTCAGACGTCGCTTCAGAACCAGGCCTTCCGGACATTTCCGTTGAGTTGGAGGCCGTCCGCTACTTCCAGGGAAAATTCGCAAGGAGGCGTGAGCGCTGGATGCCTATTGCAAGCCTTGCCGGTCACCTTTCACAGGCATCTCGTGCTGTTCGTACCGCTGTTGGTCCGCAACTGCAGTTTCAGAATTGGATTCACAAGCATCCACACATCTTCGAGGTCTCTGACAACATGGTTGGGTTACAGGAGGACATAGCAGCGGTTGTTCTGAACACCGAGCAATCACAAGTCATTGACAACGTTTGCCATCTTGCAAAACCAAAAGATAGGCAAGACGATATTTGGAAACTCTTCATGGCAAATGGTAACAAAGTGGCCGACGAAAGTTTACTGTTTTCGCCAATTCACAGGAAAAACCGAATCGATCAGATGGATGGTGAATATGCGTCCGTTCTTTATCTTGTGAACTTGATAGATAAGCATGAGGTACTTGGTGTTGAAGATCTTTGTAAGTATGTGAACGAAGATGCACCACGCAATGTTCAGAATGCTTTAAACAACGTCGGACTTGACAAGTTTCTACAGGATCACGCGGGAGTCTTTTCCGTGGAAGACGGAAACGTGAAGCTGACGCAGAGCAGACAGGCAAGCGAAGAAACTGGATCCGTAGATTTGGAAATGATCAAGGAAGGAACCGGGAAGATTTATCACGTGGCAAAGCTTTGGGGGATAATTGATCTAGGCCAGCACGAGCACGTCTTCTTTGATCGCTCGATCCTGGAATCGGACCTTCCGGATCTCCAGGCTGGGTACAAGATCGGAGAGACGCTTTCTTTTAGAGCCATTGCAGCTCCAAAAAAGAGCCGGGCAAAGTGGAAGGCGGTGAGAATTTGGAAACCAGAAAGCATGGAAGATAGTCAGAAGGATGAACTGCGTGTGACGACACCGACCGGTGAGATCAGTGAGGGTGAATTGTCACTCACTTCCCCTGAGGATATTAATCATTCCGTTGTATTAAGGAATGAAATCAGGATAGAGGTTATTGATGAAACTGGCAAAGAGAATTATTACGAAGACAGTGGGAATCTGTCTGCAGAAAGGCAGAGTGATGGCAGTTTTGAGTTGGCGGATGAGTCAGGGATGGTGGGTGTGGACAGGCAAGGTAACAGTTGGAGAGATGAGACAAAACCGGAGCAGCCTAAGAGGTGTGTAAGTGTTGGGTGTCAGACAATGTCCACTGGAGATATCATTGCTACAAATCTTTATCAGTCTACTTAAAAGGCAGTTTGTTCGGAGTCTATCTTACACTAATTATTAGTCAGCTTTTTTGGTATGTTGTTACTAAAAACTTATTATTAATGTTATTATTAATGTTGCTATTATTAATGTTATTATTAATGTCATGATTAATTTACCCAAAGTAAGTGTTATCCCTCAGGAACAAAATATTACAGTAGGAGGTGTTAATGGGTATTACATTATCTTTTTAATATGATTTGTAAGTATATTATTACTACAATTACTGTTTTACCCCAATTGTATCTGACCATTTATAAAGCGCTTCTCGTAGCAAGAGCCTTTCAGAAGTGCTCCCAGTGTGTGCAGTTTCGAGAGAAAAGGCAAGTCTTGAGACGAGTGAAAGATGATGAAAGACTACCAGAGAGGATGACAGAGCGAACTGATGGGGGAAAGTTCATTCCATAGGGAATAATAGATGCAGATGCTTGCTTTGCTCTTGACCAGTGATTTAATTACTGGTAATTATGGTTTTATTCCAGGACTACTTTTTCTATTCAGATGCGTCATGTTGCAGAAGCTTTATGAATTCAGACTTGTTTGCTAAATGTTATGTAATTTTAAATGCATTGTGTTTCACGTCTATGTCGGAAGGAATAAGTGATGCAGAAAAGTTGTAAGATTCTTGTATGAAAAATGAAGTGCAAAGCCATTTCACTAATAATAATGAAGAAAGCTGGTTAACCAGGCATGATTTAATTAAGATTATATACCAAAAGGCTGATACTGTTTTGAAAGCCATTGATCTCTTTTGAGTTCATAATCTAAAATTTTGCAAACTTTGTGGGATGATTGGTATTGTAAGTTATAGCTTGGTGCATTGAGAATCTCTGTCACTTGACAGAATGTTGAAATGTGAATATTTATTAACATTCCTTTGTTACAATCATTCGAATTCATTCCCACTAAGGATAACAAACACAAGTGATTTTAATTGTACACTTGAGAAATGCCGAGTTGTATGCTGCATTCTATTTTTCTGTGTGTTCATTTCACTAGGAATTGACATTGTGCTTCACCTGTTTATCTTTGTAAAGGTGCCCAGATTACATAGCTAGTAATTGTGTCATGCAGTGAAAGCTTCATCTGCATTTTTGGAGCAGCTAATGAATTTTAATATATTGGAATCAATTGATAACCCAGTTAAATCCCAGTTTAAAATTTCTGTAGTTAGTATTGTCAATTTAACTAATTGTTGGCTACTTGTTTGATATGGGTTGCTGCTCAGTGATCTTCAGAAAGTGTTTTTAATGTTTAGGGCTCACACAAAGTTCCAAGGAACCATGACAACCGATATTTGCCAAATTAGACTATATTTTTTAGGCTCGGCAAGTTTCAGAATGGATTTCAGGGTTAAACTTAGCGCTTTGATCACAGGTCTAATTTTTGACTAAGCAGTGAGCTTGGTTAATGTAGGCCAGAAAAACTTTAAACTTTTTATAATTTTTTGCATCCTTTTGTTTGAAGAATCAAAAATAACTTCCTGTTGTCGGGTATTTGTTGCCTTGCCATCACACTGTAGTTTGCATAGAAATAATGTGTTTAGCTGTTGAAACACGGAAATGTGGGGGCAAGTTCCTAAGCAATAGCACATTTCTTTGGACTTTCCAGGCTTGTTACAGACAACACACTTTCTGTAAGGTCCTGCTTTTGGCTTCTATTGGTGGGATAACACATACTCCAAAGCTTTGAGGTGTTTGAAGGCCATTGCTTAAGCAACTGCTACTCGTCAAACTTGTCTTCCCAGAAGAGACCGAATAACATTCGTTCTGAACCAAGTGTTTCCTCCAGATCTCTTCAACCAATCAGTCAGAATTTATATAGCGCCCGTTCAAGGTATCTACTGAGAGGCGCTCCTGGCCAAGGTCAAGGGGAAAACACCGGTCTTCAACAGTTTGTGAAATTGAGAACTCTTGTACAGAAGGCATGCATTTGATACAGAACCACAGGTCTTTCTGTACCTCTTTAATGACTTTCTCAGTGGTGTATAATAAGACAGAAATTGGTCTATTTGTGATTCAGTCTACGCAGCACGTGAAGTCATTATAGTCGAGAAACCAGTCTGGCTTTTTCACGAACTGGTCACATAGGTGTATCATAATGTCCTTCTAGTCCTTGCACATCTGTTCTGGAATGCAATGTGCTGACCAGCTTTGCAGCTGTAACTGCAGCAAGTAGATGTTTTCTGTTTCACCTCATAAACTTGTATCTCACCTTATTTAGTAGGTAGAAGCACATTCTCCATTATTGCCCCATCGTATGCAGTAGAAAATGTTACTGGCTTAACTGACTGAACAGCTGATACCTTTTTGGATGTGGATGTGAGTACTTGTCTAATAGCAGCTGAACTTTAAAAAATTGTTAGGAAATGTTACATGTCATTCTTTGATTGATTTATTGATTTATTGATTGATATATTGATTAGCGAGTGATCAGAGTGTTAAAGGTGGTGTGCAAAGAACTGCCTGAAGGTTTAATTAATGCGTGAAGTTGGTTAAGTTGGGTGCTGGCAGTCTTTTCAAAAACATAAACATAGTCAGACTGTAATATAATTATGTCCTCTTCTGAAACTTCATTTCGGCCCTTTTAGCAGAAGATGTCTCTTCTAATGAAAAGGGCAAAGAATGTTCAGAAGAGACTTCTGACTTACTATGAAGACATTGTCGCAATCAGAAACTCACAGTAATACTGTCATAGTCTGATCTCAAATAAAGTGTTTTATATAGCTGTTCATTTTAAGATGCTGTTTAAATGGACTATGTTCTGTAAAAATTCCTTATGTAGTATGTGCATTAATCAAATTGTTTGGATTTAAATTGTTTGAAAATCAATGCATGTAGTTTGAAATTGTCAGATTCAAAATCATGCAAATCAAAACATTGCAGTACTTGATGCATTATCTGCATATTTTATTTAACTGATTCTAGATGTGAGTGTTAACTTAACGTACATGTACATGTGCACTTAGAACTGTTCTGCAGAAGTAGTCAGTTAGTGCACCCATCGCCCATCATCTTCAATACGAATGTAGTGTAATTAACCAACGTAATCATCGCAAACAACTACACTGTAGAAAGATGATTACGTTGTCGTGAGTGTATTACATGGGCAGTGAACACTTTTTAGATGAATTATTATGACTGCTTTTTAGGTTAATAATTATGTAAATCAAAAACATATTGTTGCGAAATGACCTTTTATTGCACCATCTATAGACAGTTTTTTCTAAATCTGGCATGTTTCAGCACGACCTTTTTTGATATACTTGAGCTTTTATTCGTTGCAATTGTGTTACGTGTACTATGCCTGCCTATATAATAATATGTTAGTTTTTGGGTCCTAGTCAATGTTTGTAGGTGACGTTTTGTTAAATGTAGTCTTAGATGATATTTCAAAACTGTAGTCTACACTATATATATAAGCTTCGTTTCTGTGATATGAAGTCTGTACTTTCATGATGAGAAATTTTAGCCAGACTTATGATCCATGTGACTAAGAAGTCTTGACGACTTGTTTTAGTTTGGCTCTTTTTTCTTGTTTCGCTCATTCACGCTTAACTCTGCTACTTTGCATATTATGCAAATAGTGATCATGTGACAACGCAGATTTCATGTCTTTTGGGGTTGAGATGATGTGTGTTGCGTAATTATGTAATTTATTGTGAATTCTGTTTCCTTCTTGTCGTTTTAAATACTAAACAGAAGAAAGATTACATACTGGTTTTCATTACTGCAAAGAGACTGTTTAAATAGGTCATGCAAACACATCTGCCACTAATTCAATAATTGGACACTGATCTTCCTTTTTGCACTAGTACATTTTCTTTGCAAGGGCTTCTCCATATAATACGTACGCACATAGAGGATGGGGGGAGGTTCACGGGATTTAGGCGATTTGCATATGGGAGGGGATCTTGGCAAAATTTATATATGCAAATTGAGTGTCTAGTTATGACATCCAATTCTGTATTATCCTATAGTGGTCCAGTAGCTTTTGATTGCATCATTGGCCTAATTAAATTCTGTTAAGATCTAAACAGTAAACCATAACGGTTAAAAAAAATTTACATAGCAAATTTGATGTTCAGCAAAAATAAATAGTAGCCTACGATAAAGTACATGTTTCATAGATGAAGTCTTTAGCTAAAATAGCCTTTGTAAGGTGATGGAGAGAAGAAGCTTAATTATTTGTATGTATGCATGACAGTTCATATGTTAGTAGCTCCTTGTTTGCTCTGAAATCTCAAACGATGCTTTGGCAGATAAACCAAAAAATATCAATGTGGGCTTATGTAATGTGTGTGTGTGTGCGTGTTAGAAAACTTTGGGCTTGTTGGACCATGTCATCTATGCCCTTATAACCTCATTTTCTAGATTTTGACCGGACAGCCAAAGTTTCACAGACGTTACCTTGGAGGGTAGGTATGACTAGGATTGCACTAAACCTGCAGCTTTACATTATCCAATATAGGTTACAATTCAAACGATAGTTTAATTTGGCATTTAAATCATCGTATTGCAACGCTTGAGGCACGAATATGAAACGACGCTTTCGTATTCGACGCACGTCCATCACACATGCACAACACACACCTAATATTGAACACATACTGAAGACCCTATACTCCATGATAATAATTATAGGCCTACACATGTCCCTATTCTCCTACAGAAACCTTAGAAGATTATTCTTTACATACCGGTACTAACAGAACGTCAAGTCTGAATTAAATGTCCATTTTCTAAAAACATAGACCTATTTATATAAGATCAACAGTCAACCAGTCGATATAGTTTCAATAAATAACATAGGTCATGTGAACAACGGTCACCCTGCAGAAGCGAATCGGGCGGAGCATGTGCCTTGTTCCAGAGGTTTTCATGTAATACGAGTTATGACAGAAACTCCCATATGAGTTAGGGACTTATGGCAATTGGACGTTTCAATTTGTCATAATCATGCCACAGTTTTGTGCTTCCATGTGCTTATTTCTCATTCCTCAGAATGTTATTTGGGCAAGTTCGAAATAGTTTTAAAATCCATTTTATATGAAAACTGCCCGTCACTTAAAAGTTAGGATCGTTATAGTAGCACAATGCTGTAAGGCCAATTCTTCTGGCTATTAGACCTATAGCATCTTGCCATGTTAAAGTAGGGACAAAAAATGACAGTAATATCTTCAGTGTTGTCTTTCCCATCATTTGAGATTGCTTTTCTAAACTGCTTAAAAATTGCTATTTTTATTAAACATCTAACTGCACGTTCTAAGTGAACATTCACGAAATTTTTTTTCTCAAATCAGCCTTCATTTTAAAATTTAGATCTGATATTATTATTAGCATTTGAATTATCCACTGCTAATAGACTCTGGTATACGCCATGCTCCGCCCGTGAGTATAATTTAAATCTAACTACACTTTAAGTACGTCGAGATAGTTAATGCAGTCAGTCAGGTTTGACTAATCAGGGTTCCAATTCATCTCCATCACCATTGAAGAAATCATCCATTAATTCGGCTTTGACGATCTGATTCAGATGGTGAATCGGGCGCACACGTTGGTCGATGGTTTTAGTTTCAAACATTGTGCAATCTGGAACATAAACAATTTTTCAATTTATTTTGTTTTTATATGTTATGCTCTCTGTAGAAACAATATTGTTGTTATTCATTCATTCGTTAGTATTATTATTATTATTATTTTGCCCTGAGGTACTGCGTTCCTCCATGGGGACTTCAAAACTATAAAAATAGTGCATCTGAAACGGATACCCTTATTATTATTATTATTATTATTATTATTTATTTATTTTTATTGCCCCAAGGTATTTAGGATCCCTCAGGAACTTAAATATTAATTAAGAACATAATAAAAACACCTGGAACGGCACCTAATCGTTGTAGAGATCCTGCGCTGGAAAGGCACTGTGGAATGCAACCGCATTGAATCGCTGGATTACCAGCGGCGCCCGCAGGCGTACGCACTTACGCAAGTGCGTACAGCAGCGGCGCCCGCAGACATACGCACATAGGTAAGTGCGTACAGCGCGATGACCCAAAAGGTATGTTTTTAAAAAAATTTCGGTTGATGACTAAAAAAAAAAAAAAGGTCATCAGTTTTTTCGGCGGATAGAAAAGGTATGTTTTGGGAAATTTTTCGGTTGATGACTAAAAAAAAAAAAAAAAAAAAGGTCATCAGTTTTTTCGGCGGATAGAAAAGGTATGTTTTCGGAAATTTGTTGGTTGATGACTAAAAAAAAAAAAAAAAAGGTCATCAGTTTTTTCGGCGACCTAACGAAAAATTTTCCCTGTTCGGCCCTCTTCGAAAATTTCTGTGCGTACAAAAAAAAAATCCTGCGGGCGCCGCTGTGGATTACTATTAGTATTATAACTACTTAATTATTATTATTATGATTATAACTATTTAGTTATTATTATTATAACTACTTAATTATTATTATTATAACTACTTGATTAATTATTATTATTTTGCCTGAGCCCTGAGGTACTTCATTCCCCAGGGACTTTGAAACTTTAGCTGGGGTTGGGTCTGGAGCTCTTCTGAGTAGATATTCTGTTAGAGGCGCGCTATATCGATAGATATTTTAAATGAATGAATGACATTATGACCTTGTCCATTGTCCAATTCAATTGATCCGGTGAGCAACACAAGTTTCCTCTATGATCTATCATAATCTTTTCCTCGTCTGAAAACCTAGTGACTATAGTGAATGACTGAATCCCAGTATTTGTGGAAATAAAATATTCTGCGTTTAATAGTTCTGAACCAGTTAACCTGTTTTTCCGTTTCCCAGCTTCACGTTGCAACCTGGCATCATGTACCGAAAGTGGTTGATCTTGCATCAACAAAGGACAAACAAGTTGACTGGGCTGTGGTGTTGTGTCAGTAATTACATTGTGAGAATTGTTGGGGTTCAAACCCCTACCCTTTCTTAGAACCCCCCCCACAGTAAAGTCTTCATAGCACCCAAGGGAGAATTGCCAGGGAGTTGGGGGATTTCAACCCCAGTATTTCTTAGAGCAGGGGTTCTCAAACTTTATTTTTATTGTACCCCCAAGTAAAAAAATCGAATGATGGCGTACCCCCAGCAAAGTCAGGGCATAAACAAAATACCATTGCGAGGTCCCCTTGCGGCGACAACTTAAAGTCCATTAAATTTTGCCATTGGTGGCATCGTTTATTGGTGTAGTTATATATAGGGAGCAAAATTTAGTTTGAATCATAATCTTATCAATAAAATTTAAACTAAAAGGGAAAATAATTGGTCTATAACCTCTGTAAGAAAGAGCCAACCTATAGTGCCGTTGGCGTGTTTAGACTAGCACAGATTAAAAATATCTGGTTTAATATTTGTCAATTTCGAACGCAAATTAACCCCATGTTTGTTTTTGAATTTTGATAGTAAGAATAGTTTAAAAGCCAGCAGTACCCAGATAGGACGTGCTGAAAGGAATCACAAAATTTAAAGTTCGATCAGAAACTACTCCTTAGGCCAATTCAGCTCTCTGCCATTTGAGCACGACATGCAATATAGGCTGAGAATTTATGACTTTAGTACCTTCAGCTATTTACATATTTTTTTCTTCCAAAATTATAGCACTTGGCCTAAACATAAATCTGCCACATGCACTGTATTGTATGTGAGTCTAATTATATGTTGTGAACGATTGAACGAAAGAAATTACGATGATGTTACATTTAGCAACGTTAAAAATCATTGCTAATCAAAAAAAGATGGACAAAAAGTCCATATAAACTCAAAGAAAATGTATATTTCTGAAATTTTTCGCGTACCCCTTACCGACGCCTGGCGTACCCCTAGGGGTACGCGTACCACAGTTTGAGAACCCCTGTCTTAGAGCCTCATAGTAAAGTCTGTTTTTCACACCCGAATTCCAAGTGGACAGAAGTGGACCATAGTCCAGCCCGTTATTTTGCCACAATTCTCACACTGTATTGCGCAAACCAACTCCACATAAATCAGTGTCTGACTGACGGACACCCCAGTCAGTGGCGGCGCTAGAGGGGGTTGGGGGGGGCTAAGCCCCCCTGCAACAGGCTCAGCCCCCTTCCTAAAAAAAGGGCCATCCCAATTTTTTACATTAAAAAACCACGATTTTCGGCTCACGACTTAAAAAAAGGTCGTCAGAAATTTTGGCGGCAAAAATGGAAAATTTTCATGAGATTTCGGTCGATGACTAAAAAAAAATTTCCGGAAATTTTTTGGCGGCGAAAATGAACATTTTCGACGCGGGGCTTCAGCCCCCCCCCAAACTGAAATCCTGGCGCCGCCACTGACCCCGTTATTTCTCTACAACACTCAATTTCTCGTAGTGAGTCACTAATAATGCTGACTGTGTAGGTTTTGCTTACGCGGAAGGCGCTGAATTCACTGCACGAATGTCGCGCTGAAACCGTGACCTTGACCTTGCAACTTCTGTTGTGATGACGTCAAGGTACGGTTGAGTGAAGTTCATGTCCGAGTCAACTACCGAGTCATTGACCAGTGACTGTCCGAGAGTATCTTCGAGAGTCCACAGTGGAAACTCCACTGGAGCAGGGTGACCTACAGCAACAGGTGACAATGACGTCACTATTATAACTTCAGACATCAGCAAAATCACAAAATTGTCCTGCTACCAAAACATCTCTTAGATGTAGACCTAACTTAGACCACCGTAGTCCTTCGGGCCAATCAAGCATAGCCTACTAAAGCTTACTAAAACGCGCACATGTTCACAGATGACGTAATCGCCAGAACTCGTTGACGCTTGCTCGCGCGTGCGCACACCAATAATTAATTACACTTAGTTGACGCATGCTTTAAAAGGCTATTGAGGTTGTTAGAATGCGGTTTGCATTTAAATACTAGAACGATATGCAGAGCTCACCGCAGCTCCACCTTGAAGGTTATATTCGCTTTAATTTTTTATGGCAGTCAGTGCAATGATCAGGTAACGTGGGTTCAAATCTTAGAGTTCAAGTGATAAGGGCCTAGGCGTAATAACTCTGGGCGACCCAAGAATGTTTTAACTCTTTTGAAACTTCATCAAATTAGCTTCTAAAATACCGATCTGAAACACGTGAGTTGTCATATAAACGAAACGACTGGAGATTACCAGCAGATCATGATCATAACAAAACAGGGCAGAAAATGGTAGGCCAAGACATGTTAGACAGTTAGAGGTATCCAGTGCTTAAAGTTGTTTGGGTGAGCAGTGAGAACCAATTGGGCGGATACAGAAATTTTCGATGGGGTGGGGGCGAAAATTGTGGGTCCTGGGCCAGGAAAATTTTTTCGTCTTGGTCGCCGAAAAATCTGATGACTGTTTTTTAAATTTTTTAGTCATTTGTCTCGAATTTCCAAGACAAAGATACCATTTCATCTGCCAAAATAAGTTGACCTTTTTTATCAGTCAACCTGGTCGACGTAGGCCTGATGGCCGCTCTGGTATCCTGATTTTCTCGCTTCGTAGCTTGTTGAAACCAAATGGGGGGTCACGTCCCATCATCCCATGCACTTTTTAAATCATCAATTAAATGCGGGGTCATGGCCGGATTGGCCCCTGGATCCGCCCCTGGTGGGAACGCTGAATGTGTGAGCAATAGGAACGCTGATGAGGAGTTTTATTAGAACGCATGTGTTCCAGGGTTCTATTATGATGAGCAAGCCAATAATTTCGAGAGCAATGGGAACGCCGTTCCCACGTGTTCCAACCTGCTTTAAACCCTCGAGGTATCTAATCTTATGGATATCGTGTATGCCATACGGTTGTAAATATGATGCGTAATATAATAATATTACATTGTAGGAACGAATGGATTTACAAGTGCTCTAAAAAGCCTCTAAATATTATATATCGGCCTAGATTTCTTTTTATAGCCTCATATTAAGACTAGGCCTATGTGAAGTATATAGCCTAGATTTAGAGCACTTGTAAATTCATGGCTTTCGTCTAGTCACCAACAAAACACGTAGTGCATCAAGCAGAAAAATGCAGAAGTTCGTTGGGTGACTTTGCTGTCTGCAAGTGGTTTGCATGCGGTTAACAATCCGCAAGTTAAAAATCACTCCATGAACGTTTCTAACAGATGCAGACTATAGTCTAGCCTACATTTAGACCCAGGCCTATTATAATTATTATAGGGCTAGGCTCAGTGGCGGCGCTAGGGGAGGTTGGGGGGGGCTAAGGCCCCCCTACAAGAGACTCAGCCCCCCTCATAAAAAGGGCCATTTGAAATTTTCTACAGTGAAATATCCACGATTTTGGGCTGACGACTAAAAAAAAAAAAAGGTCGTCAGAAATTTTGGCGGCGAAAACGGAAAATTTTCATGAGATTTCGGTCGAGGCTTCAGCCCCCCAAAACTGAAATCCTGGCGCCGCCACTGGCTAGGCTATACTTCCCGCTTAAACTTGAACTCAATATAATATACTGACTCTGGTCTTCGCTGCAGTTGAAACCATCGAAGTAATCGCCCGGATGTAGCTCTTCCGCCACGGCCGTCGTCGTTCCACCCTCGTTCTGTACGGTCACCTGGATTCCGAAGTTCCTCTGAGGTCGCTTCGACCAGTCGTCGACGGTCGCAGTCAGGTTGACTCGCAGCCACCCGGTGAGGTTACGAGAAAAGTGAACAGTTCGCACGGCCGATCTCGTCTCTACATAATTATATATATATATATATGTATAAATTATATAAATTATATATATATAATATATAATATATATATTAGGCCTATATATCTAGGCCTATAAATAATATGTATTATATTTAATGTATAATTTATATAGGTATATATGTGTATATTATATAACACAAGCCACATAATTATGTAGACTGTCACAAAAACGTCCCTCATGTCTGGAAATGATTCTGATAATCCGGCCTGATTTTGTTTTGTTGAATCAAATGCAGCGCAAATACTGTCGACTTACTCAGCTATAGCTAGACAGGGCAGAGAGAAGACTGTACCAAAAACATCAATAATTGAGCTGTTTGTCCCTCGTTTTGGAACCTCAACCTAACTGTCAGTGTTGTGCTTACTCGAGCAGTTATAGGATCATACCTTTCTGGAATAGTCTGCCATTGGAGATACGCCTTGTATCAATTAAGAATTGACTCACATAGGCCTATAATGATGTTTTACATGTCTTCTTAAAACCTTTTTGTTTGTTTGTTTGTATGCGCACTTGTTATAGCGCCTCTTCCAGCCCTCAACCGCTACTCAGAGGCGCTCCCGACTACAGCGCGGACACTGCATCGGAGTTTCACGCCGAAGCGCTGAGCAATTGCGAGTGAAGGACTTGCCCAAGGTCCCTACGCGGCGTCTTGAGGTGGATTCGAACCTCGAACCTTCCGGCTTCAAGGCAACGACGCCACCACTATACACCACCGCGCCCCACATACCACCGTTGATGGACTGGCAGTGCCTCTGAGTGGGCTTCTTGAAAGGACGCTACATATATTCTTGAAATGAATGAATTAATTAGTGGTCCATCTCTAGAGAACAGCAGGTGAGAGCTGCTATCATGGAGAAGCGTTATATACGTATAGTCTACTGAATGTAACACGTGACTCAGGTTCATGGTTCATTCCTACCTTGCCTGGCTCGCTTTGTCTGTCGACTGTACAGATAGACGATGACCTTCAGTTGACCGCTGTCTCCTCCATCCAGCGCAAGAGGAGTAGGAGTAGGAGGAGCGCTGCTGTCGCTTACCCCTCTCTGCGGTCTTCGTCTTCGGTTTGTCTGTCCCCTCTGTCCCCCTCGCACCGGCTGACCATCCCCTGAAGGCTGGCGCCCAGGGCGCACTCCGGCAGGCGTCGGCGTCACACGAGGAGGAGCACCTTCAACAGGAATGATTGCTTACGTGTAATTAAAAATTACAAATAATTAAAATACTTAGTACGGCATGAATTAAGTCCAAGGGCATTAACTGACATTAAAAATGTACCATTTGCTTAGGACAACATAATTTTTACGAGAATACAATATACAGAGACTGCTTTTAACCCCGGAGACTGGTCCCTGCAGCGAGCAAGATCTGCTCGCTCTCCGCGTCACAAGGCCAGCCCTCGTCCACGCAAAAACAAGTGGGTCTATAACCTCTTATCTGTTTACTTAGATGAAGTTCATAAGTGAACCTGTTATCGAACATCGTTTTAAATTAAAGTCCTTGAAGAGCGGAATCTAGGCTAAAGTTCGTTGAACTGTAGCGCGGTCATCGACCTAGCCTTGGGCGTTGTTGGCCGTATATCCTGTAACATTATATAGTTGGTGCTAGTAGCTAGCAAACTGAAAGTTAGGACTTGTTGGATGAAAATTTCCCTAAAAATACTGGACCAATTATTCAGCTCGCCAGTTTTCAGCCACTATAGTGTTCTAGTAATAGGCCAGGGCTTTTTTAACGCGCAGTTTTAACTTCTACACAAAATGTGCAGTTCTAAAATTAATGGATTCGTGCAGTTGTATAGAAGCACTTCCGTCACGTTCCGTGCAGTTAAAACTAGTAGAAAAATTGGTCATTTTCCTCAGATTGGGAGTAATTTACCATGGAGGATGAGATCATGAGAAGGGAGAGAAGAGGATGTGTAGTTCTAAAAATTCCTTTAAAACAGCCCTGTAATAGGCGGAAGCCTAGGAGGTGAAGCCTTGTTTGCATAAATGCAAACATTGGTTTTGCATTTTACCTACTTCGTCCTTCCTTACTTCCTTCCTTATTACAAAACTTCGCATACTACGTCTCTGATGAGTGTGGGCGAGTCATCAAAACAAGTCGGTTTTTACTCAGACCTTCAAATAGTTCAATGTCAAGGCCGACTCCATAATCAATTTATTGAAGGACTGCATGCGCTCGAAGCGACAGCTAGCGACGAATTTCCGGTCGTTAAACGGCCGCCCACTGCAAGAGGTTCGCAGTCGACAGTTTGACAAGAAACCGGAAGCGAAAGAATCGAGAGGAGCGTAGGTAGACGTTAGAACAACAAACCCCTGCAGCACGCAGAGAGACTTTGGCCACATGCGATGGAATCGCCGTTTAATTAGACGCAGATCTCAACCACATGATGAGATAGAACAGGGTCAATAACCTCGTACGTGATTTAGCACACCTCATTTTACTCTCCCTACCGACCTCATTTCCTCTCTCCTGCATTTCCAAATTGTTTCCCACCATTCTTTCCTTCCTCCTTCTTCTCATCCTCGACCTTCTCCTCGTTTCAGCCTTCTCTTCCCTATTCCCTCTTCTCGCATGCGTTCTTGTGTATCGGTCTATTGCGAAAGGGAAGCAGAGAAGGGAGAGATGGAAAGAGATCGGCAGAACGAGGAGCAGGAGGAGGAGGAAGACAAAGAGGAAGAGGAAGACGAGGAGGAGGAAGACAAGGAGGAGGAAGAGGAAGACAAGGAGGAGGACGAGGAAGAAGAGGACAAGGAGAACGAGAATGAGGAGGAGGAGGAGGAGGAAGACAAAGAGGAAGAGGAAGACGAGGAGGAGGAAGACAAGGAGGAGGAAGAGGAAGACATGGAGAAGGACGAGGAAGAAGAGGACAAGGAGAACGAGAATGAGGAGGAGGAGGAGGAGGAAGACAAAGAGGAAGAGGAAGACGAGGAGGAGGAAGACAAGGAGGAGGAAGAGGAAGACAAGGAGGAGGACGAGGAAGAAGAGGACAAGGAGAACGAGAATGAGGAGGAGGAGGAGGAGGAGGAAGACAAAGAGGAAGAGGAAGACGAGGAGGAGGAAGACAAGGAGGAGGAAGAGGAAGACATGGAGAAGGACGAGGAAGAAGAGGACAAGGAGAACGAGAATGAGGAGGAGGAGGAGGAGGAGGAAGACAAAGAGGAAGAGGAAGACGAGGAGGAGGAAGACAAGGAGGAGGAAGAGGAAGACATGGAGAAGGACGAGGAAGAAGAGGACAAGGAGAACGAGAATGAGGAGGAGGAGGAGGAGGAAGACAAAGAGGAAGAGGAAGACGAGGAGGAGGAAGACAAGGAGGAGGAAGAGGAAGACATGGAGAAGGACGAGGAAGAAGAGGACAAGGAGAACGAGAATGAGGAGGAGGAGGAGGAGGAAGACAAAGAGGAAGAGGAAGACGAGGAGGAGGAAGACAAGGAGGAGGAAGAGGAAGACAAGGAGGAGGACGAGGAAGAAGAGGACAAGGAGAACGAGAATGAGGAGGAGGAGGAGGAAGACAAAGAGGAAGAGGAAGACGAGGAGGAGGAAGACAAGGAGGAGGAAGAGGAAGACAAGGAGGAGGACGAGGAAGAAGAGGACAAGGAGAACGAGAATGAGGAGGAGGAGGAGGAGGAGGAAGACAAAGAGGAAGAGGAAGACGAGGAGGAGGAAGACAAGGAGGAGGAAGAGGAAGACATGGAGAAGGACGAGGAAGAAGAGGACAAGGAGAACGAGAATGAGGAGGAGGAGGAGGAGGAAGACAAAGAGGAAGAGGAAGGCGAGGAGGAGGAAGACAAGGAGGAGGAAGAGGAAGACAAGGAGGAGGACGAGGAAGAAGAGGACAAGGAGAACGAGAATGAGGAGGAGGAGGAGGAGGAAGACAAAGAGGAAGAGGAAGACGAGGAGGAGGAAGACAAGGAGGAGGAAGAGGAAGACATGGAGAAGGACGAGGAAGAAGAGGACAAGGAGAACGAGAATGAGGAGGAGGAGGAGGAGGAAGACAAAGAGGAAGAGGAAGACGAGGAGGAGGAAGACAAGGAGGAGGAAGAGGAAGACAAGGAGGAAGACGAGGAAGAAGAGGACAAGGAGAACGAGAATGAGGAGGAGGAGGAGGAGGAGGAAGACAAAGAGGAAGAGGAAGACGAGGAGGAGGAAGACAAGGAGGAGGAAGAGGAAGACATGGAGAAGGACGAGGAAGAAGAGGACAAGGAGAACGAGAATGAGGAGGAGGAGGAGGAGGAAGACAAAGAGGAAGAGGAAGACGAGGAGGAGGAAGACAAGGAGGAGGAAGAGGAAGACAAGGAGGAGGACGAGGAAGAAGAGGACAAGGAGAACGAGAATGAGGAGAAAGAGGAGGACGAGGAAGAGGAGGAGGAAGACGAGGACATGAGAACGAGGAGGAAGAGGAGGACGAGAAAGAGGAGGAGGAAGACAAGGAGGAAGAGGAGGACGAGAAAGAGGATGCGCTGCACGAGGTGGTTGAGAACGAGGACGAGGATGAAGAGGAAAAAGAGGACGCGGAGGGGATGGAAGATCTGTTGGGAATTAATGCGAGGCGGATGCTATGGCTTGTCTCGCGTTACTCGCTGTTGTCTGTCTGTCCTGTATTTATTTCTCTATCTGTCTCACACTGAGACAGATAAAGAAATATATAGGCGACAGACAGACAGACAGACAGACAGACGGACAGACAGACAGGCAGGCAGACAGACAGAAAGACAGACAGACGAAGATAATGATAGCGGAGGGTTAACGGATTGGCTTGAAAAATGTGGGACTCAGTTGGAACTTTGATCGTGAGTGCAATATAGGATTCTCTTGGATTTATAAGTTACGTTTTTTCTTGGCTTAAATATAGGCTGATCGTGGCTAAGTGTAATCGAGATTGTCATCATTATGTTAGTTTCGTATCAGTCTTCTTATCGTAATCATCACATTGTCGTACTCATCATCGTCGTCGTTGTCACCCTTATCATCCATGCTACCCCCATAATTATTGTCCTCAAAACCGTTCGAGATGTGGTTATCAGTCGCACGCAGCGGAGTGGGGGATGGGTAGGAAGGTGGGGGATGGGTAGAAAGGTGGGGGATGGGTAGGGGGTGGGGATGGGTAGGAAGGTGGGGGGAATGGGTAGGAAGGTGGGGGATGGGTAGGAAGGTGGGGGATGGGTAGGAAGGTGGGGGATGGGTAGGAAGGTGGGGATGGGTAGGAAGGTGGGGGATGGGTAGGAAGGTGGGGGATGAGTAGGAAGGTGGGGGATGGGTAGGAAGGTGGGGGATGGGTAGGAAGGTGGGGGATGGGTAGGAAGGTGGGGATGGGTAGGAAGGTGGGGGATGGGTAGGAAGGTGGGGGATGAGTAGGAAGGTGGGGGATGGGTAGGAAGGTGGGGGATGGGTAGGAAGTGCATGAAGAGGTGTGTAGGTACGTACTCGTTGTGGCGGTCGTGCTTGTCTTTCTCTTGAGATACAGGTACGCTGACAGGACCTTCGTTTCCCGTCCAGATCGATGATGACCTCCCGATTCAGCCGATGACTCGACGTTAAAGTACAACCGGAAGTTCGTTCCGTCGTTCCAATTACCAGTGAAGTTCCGTGGCCCGGAACCTAACATTTGTGCACACAGGAACATTAAATCACAACAAACCAAGAACATATACGGTGTCCGTCCTGTTCATCCATAATTATCATTGTTATTGTTAAAATTCATCTTCACAGTAACCACCACCACCACCACAACGAGGAGGAAGAAGAGGAAGAGAAGGAAGAGGAGGAGAAAGAGGAAGAGAAGGAAGAGGAGAAGAAAGAGGAAGAGGAGGAAGAGGATGAGAAAGAGGAAGGAGGAAGAGGAGGAGAAAGAGGAGAACGAGGAAGAGGAGAACGAAGAAAAGGAGGACAAGGAGGACGAGCAAGAGGAGGACGAGCAAGAGGAGGACGTGGAGGAGGAGGACGAGGAGGAGGAAGAGACGGAGGAGGAGGGACAGGAGGAGGAGCAGGAGAACGAGAAAGAGGACGAGGAGAACGAGGACGAGGAGAATGAGGAAGAGGAGGATGAGGAGGAGAAGGAGGAGGAGTTCAGTATGACTTACAGTGTGGGAGGTAGATGCGATTCCTGGCGTTCGTGTCCTGTTCGTTGGTCGTCGTCGGGTGAGGAGGTGAACCCCTTTCCAGCAGAGACTTGAAGTCCTGCAGGTCGGTCATCGTGTGCATGTTTCGAGGCACGATCTGACTTCCGCCGACGGTCGAAGAATTGCGTCTGGCGTGCCACAGACGTTGCAGAAGCACGTTCTTCCACGTCTCCTTCCTCCTATTTATAGAGACATCGAACCAATCAATCAATCAATAAATCAACCAGTTGTAAGTCAATCAATCAGTCAATCAATCAATCGTAACTTGTAAGTCAATCAGTCAGTCAATCAATCAGTTGTAAGTCACTCAATCAGTCAGTCAATCAACCGTACCGGTAACTTGTAAGTCAATCAATCAGTCAACCAATCAGTTATAAGTCACTAAATCAGTCAATTAATCTATTAGGTCGTTCAGCCATTTTCAGTCAGCAACCGCATCTGGTCCTCCTTTTCCTATAAGCCCTATACATGGCTCTGACACGACGTAGCGCTCGTAGATAAGCTGGTGCCTCAGCTGCGCTTATAAGCCAGTATGAGTGAAAATTGCAGAGAAATAAATGAGTAGGCCTACGTCAGACGTCGATCGATCTATATGTGAAGTTGCGGTGTGTGAAATGAAGACTATTATAGTATCGGATCCTAAAAGGATAAGGATTTGAACCCTTCTCAACCTCTGGCAATTCTCATCCTCTTATATATAAGCCTCAAATAGCGCTGTATAAATTCCGCCAGCTTCCAGACAGATAACTATAATAGGCATTGTCTACTTCTCATATTCTATAGGAGCAATATATATATATATATATATATATAATATGGACTGATTAAGCGCTGCATAACTGGCATTTGTTCGCATTGTCTTCTTATCATATTCTATAGGAGCACTGTATATATTATATATAGCCCACATATATATATAATTATATAATAAACATATACTTACATGTATATATTAGCATATATATATTTATACAATTATATCAAATGTATGCAATTAATATAGATTATGTATATCACGCACTAAGTGCCCAAGACCTACATTACTTAAAAACAGCGCATAATAATGTAGACTACGTTGTTCGTCAGTGTAGGCCTTAGTGCAACATCAGTGTATACTGTCCACCAATTATAGTCTCAGCGTGTGAATGAGTCAGTCAGTTATTCACTGATTTAGCTACTCATAAAAGAGTTACTCAGTCAGACATGTAGTCATAATGCAAATCCGCAGACATTAGTGAAATGATCCGTGACTGGATTCGTGGAATCATTAGTTACGCTCTGTTGAAGCGCATCATGCCCAGCTCATGTGCGTGCTCACACGACCGACGAGTCATTGGTGCAGGAGTAATTGAGTTTGATGTGTCATTCCTATCAACTGGCTTCATTATTAATCCACAGAGAATAGGCTAATTAATGGTGAATTATTTGCAATACACCTTACAAGACATTAAATGATTGGTGGCTCACACACAGATCTCGAGTCCCTTGAACCACGATAAACCCTGTTATGTTCTGTTATGTTAAGTTACAGGTTATGCAGGTTTCCGAATTCGCAGGTCTATTGACGATCTCAGCTTAGTTTGGTTCCACGTTGTAAGTGGGCCAGTATTCGTAGCCTACTATTATGAAGGAGCTTATAGATAGATATGTCTATATACAATTCATCATCATTTCAGTCCGTAGGCTCAGCGCCCGTTGGTGTCAATCGCATGCTTCACCATCATCTTCCATTTGTCACGCTCTTGCCTGACCCAGCCAGCTCAGTTTTTTTAATGTAATTACAGCATGAAAATTGTATAAAAATAACTGAGGGGTCAGACGCTGATTTATGCGGTTTAGGGTGTACAACGAGGACCTCTCTACAGCGTCCTAAGAAAGACATGGGGTGAACCCCACCCCCTCCACCCCGTAATTCTCACCCTGTGTTCAAGGCCATTGCATGAAGATTAGGCCCACATTTTAGATAAATATCCCTCGGTAACATGTAGCGATTTAACGACAGAACACAACGCGAAATAAAAGTCACACGCTGACAAAACATCAACTGAATATCATGCAGCAGCAGCAGACAGACAGACAGACAGACAGACAGGCAGGCAGACAGACAGACAGGTATGCATGCATGCATGCATGCATACATACATACATACATACACATACATACACACATACATACATACATACATACATACATACATACATACATACATACATACATACATAAATACTAACATACATACATACATACATACATAGATACATACATACATACATACATACATACATACATACATACATACATACATACATACATACATACATACATACATACATACATACATACATACATACATACATACATACATACATACATACATACATACATACATACATACATACATACATACATACATACATACATACATACATACATACATACATACATACATACATACATACATACATACATACATACATACATACATACATACATACATACATACATACATACATACATACATACATACATACATACATACATACATACATACATACATACATACATACATACATACATACATACATACATACATACATACATACATACATACATACATACATACATACATACATACATACATACATACATACATACATACATACATACATACATACATACATACATACATACATACATACATACATACATACATACATACATACATACATACATACATACATACATACATACATACATACATACATACATACATACATACATACATACATACATACATACATACATACATACATACATACATACATACATACATACATACATACATACATACATACATACATACATACATACATACATACATACATACATACATACATACATACATACATACATACATACATACATACATACATACATACATACATACATACATACATACATACATACATACATACATACATACATACATACATACATACATACATACATACATACATACATACATACATACATACATACATACATACATACATACATACATACATACATACATACATACATACATACATACATACATACATACATACATACATACATACATACATACATACATACATACATACATACATACATACATACATACATACATACATACATACATACATACATACATACGATAGATTAAAGCTGCTACTTCTCTTATGCCTACCTCAGCCTGTCCATCCATTGTTGCCTGGATGGCCTCGGTGCTCCACCGCCCGTTGAATCGTTTGTGGCTGGGTTTCCTTCGGGGGTCGAGTGACGTGAGTGTCCGCCACCGCAGCCCCTGCCGTGTGTCGACCCTTCACTGGTCTCATCGCAGTCTTCAGGGTCCGTCGCACTGACGTCATCTCTCGTACAGAAGCCCCTCGGAAGTAGAACTAGCAATACTAAAGCCGCTGTTCCCACTGCTTCCGAAATCCTACGGGGGTTTACGCAGCGCATTTCTTTCGTTGCCTAAAGCTGTTCTATAAGACAAACCTAAATTCTCGAGTATCTTAAATAAAGTCGAGAGCTGTTGTTATTTATATCAGGAGAGTTCTTATACTTATATAATAGGCCTATATACAAGCTCACTTCTCAGAACGCCACTCAACTACAGCCGACAATCATGAGTTAATATGTTATTGTCTCTACTGATTTCTTCCTAATTTCTCCGAGAAATGTATTCTTTTACTATGCTGACAATGAGTTAGAATGTTATCGTCTTTCCTGATTTCTTCCTAACTTCTCCGGTTAAGAGAGAAATGTGTTCTTTACTATACGCAGTCTTTTATCGGCTTCTTCCAAAAATCGTCTGAAAACAAACGGGTCTCACTCTGCCTCATATTCGTTTGCTTCGTACACCGTGTTTACGTCTACCGTGTCTGACGTTTAGCCCAATCGACCAATCACATTCATCTAAGATAGGCACGACTAAATCGCACCTCATGAAATAAGTACCTCACATGGTAATGGTGCTGATGAAACACTACAATAATAACTACACCCCGGATGGACGGAACCTTACTTAGCTACATGCGACTTTCCTTTCGCAACGTGAACTGCGCACACACCCGCCTCTACGACTGCGGACTCACGTTACTCATTGGTCTTTCACCTCGTCGAAAACGAGGAGCGTGCGTTGGGGGAGTTTGGGGTGCGTTGGGGGAGTTTGGGGAGGGACTGAGCGTAGAATTTGTCTAAGACGTCACTTCTGCGAGTTCCATAGAATGTCACGGAATTAAACTGCACGACGATCTATGGACTTTGCGTTGGTCCTAATTTTCTGAAGACCCCGTGGGAGACTAACGTGTTGTCTCGAATTTTTGTGGCCTCCGTGTCACATTCTTGTCAACAGAACCGGCGAGAGAGGTATTACGAGAATGCATCGGGTGGCCAGCCTGTCTTCTTTGGCATGCTGCCAAAGAAGGCTTTTAAAGCCAAAGATAAGCGCAGCCAATTATAGTAAGGCCTGACACAGGATTTAAAGCAGCTATAGGCAGGGTTTTAATCTGGTCCCTCTGCTTTGAGGGGGGGGGTTGGTGGTGTTCGGGTTTCTGGGGAAACGTCCATTTTGGGCTGACTTTAAGGCGGACGACAACCTGCCACTGATCGAGCCACCGGACTCTATAGTTTTATTATGTAGTCTATCTGTCTATCTTTCTGTTTGGGTGCATGTCTGTCTGTCTGTACGTCCGTCCGTCCGCCTGTCTGTCTGTATGTATGTCTGTCTGTCTGTCTATCTGTCCGTCCGCCTGTCTGTATGTATATATATATATGTCTGCCTGTATGTCTGTCTGTCCGTCCGTCCGTCTGCCTGTCTGTTTTAATGTCTTTATCATGTCCTTATGTCTGTCTGTCTGTCTGTCTGTCTATTTATCTGTAGCTCTATCTGTCTTTGTCTCTTGATGTTTTTTCTTTCTCTCTGTCCATCCATCGTACGAGACTAGTTACTCTAACTTAGAAAGAAGAAATCTTTCCATGAGACTTGACAGTTCTGTACTTTTACCTCGGATTCGAGTCCACGTTGAGCAGCAGATGTTGTGTGCAATATACGAACTGACGGATGGTCATCAGTGCGTCCATGCGAACGAAATCGACCTTTTCTCATCAGAACAAACATGTCAGGGCGTGGTGAGAATTCTTGGTACAGAAGGGGCAGAGAGACGTGAAGAAGACAATAAGGTGCTTGGGGACAAAGTTCGAAGTGCAATCCCGTAGACAATGTTGAAGTGATTCGAACGAACCCTTGATCTCGATCAGCGCATTGTATGTGACGCTGATACGATGTTGCTCTCAACCACCTCTACGTACTGTAGGCGTATACGGTAGCGATGCTTGGGGAGCTCGACCCCCTTCTTTGAAGACGATGGCCACAGTTCTGTGGCAATATACAATCATTCATGACCATAATTATGCGCAGCGGATCAGTGGGGGCGCTAGGAGGGGTGGGGGGGCTAAGCCCCCCCCTACAAGAGGCTCAGCCCCCCCCCTAAAAAAGGCCATCCGAATTTTTTTACATTGAAATATCCACGATTTTCGGCTGACGACTAAAAAAAAAGGTCGTCAGAAATTTTGACGGATGAAAATGCGAAATTTTCGTCGCGAGGCGTCAGCCCCCCCCCGAAACTGAAATCCTGGCGCCGCCACTGCAGCGGATCCATGAACTTGCACTTCTATCTACGTTAGAATGGACCTGAACGGTGCGAGAGTATTATAACTCCTACGCCGTTTCTATTGACACCATTTTAGGATATGCGCGTGCACATGCATGGCTAAACCATAAAATTGTCACATCTATCTACAGTATCAACTTCCCGTTTTGGAATCCGTGACCAAAATAATATAGGCCTGCGTTAACTTTGCGACCTCACGTTTTTGGTTATAATACTTATACACCTTCCTCGCCTGCATGGGCAGGCCCTGTAAGATTTAAGCCTATAGATATATCAGAGCTGTTTTTAAGGATTTTTAGCACTGCACAACCCCTTCTCTCCTTTCCCATCATCCATGGTAAATTGCTTCCAATCGGAGGACAATGACCTTTTTGCTAGTTTTAACTGCAGTACAGTGCTTCTATAGAACTGCACAAATCCATTTAGAACTGCAATTTTTTTGTACAACTGCACGTTAAAAAAGGCCCTGGTAGCTATCAGTGCCCGTGAATAAGCTGCTGCCCCGAGCTTAGCTTAGCTTTCAAACAGCGCTCTAGATAATAATTGTAGTCAACAATTGCTATATGTAGGCCTATAGCCTATAGCTGCCTATCAGTGGCGGCGCCAGGATTTTCGTTTTGGGGGGCTAGATTTTTTTTTTCATCGACCAAAATCCGGAGAAAAATTTTCATTTCAGCCGCCAAAAAAGCTGATGACCTTTTTTTTTTTTTAGTCATCAACCAAATTCTTCAGAAAAATGGTCCTTTTCCGTGACCGCGGCAAACTTCGTGCGTACCTTGCGCTTATTTTTGGGGGGGGGCTAAAGGGGGTAAATCGTCCAAATATTTTATTTTTACATGGGAAAAAAAAGGATGGCCTTTTTTAGGGGGGGCTTAGCCCCCAGCCCCCCCCTAGCGCCGCTACTGCTGCCTATATGTTTATATGCAGACAGTCTGAGACAGATTGGTGTATATATTCTCTCACGCGACTGTTTACCATGATTAGGCCTAAGCGATTTGATGGAGGGAGAAAGGGGAAGAGGAAGACCAAGAATAGCATGGATAGACAACATCTTGAAGTGGACTGGACTTTCGGGGAGGAGGTTAATGATCATGGCAGTAGATAGACAGCTGTGGAAAAATAATGCTCATCCATTCGTGCAGCCAACCGTCGCAGAGCGACAATGGCGGAATGACTTGACATGATGACTCAGTATCGGCCTCGACATAGATTTCTTGACGTCTCGATCGGAGTTTATTTATTGTCTCGGTGTTGCCGTCATTTCTTGACTTTTGGAAAGCGAAAGTCTTGTTGTCTTGAAGACAATATCTAATAACATGATTATAGTTGATGTTGCCCTCAACCACCTCTAAGGCTCTAAGTAGGCTATTGTGGCGCGCGGTGGTGTATAGTGGGTATGTTCGTCGCCTTGCAGCCAAAGGGTTGCAGGTTCGAATCCACCTCAGGTCGCCGCATAGGGACCTTGCAGTTGCAATGGCAAGTCCTTCACTCGCAATTGCTCAGCGCTTCGGCGTAAAACTCCGATGCAGTGTCCGCTCTGTAGTCGGGAGCGTCTCTGAGTATAGTGAGCTTGAAGGGGCACTATAACAAGTGCGCATACCAACAAACTGTACGGTAGTGATGCTATGTCATCATCTTATAGACTTGTACGATATATTTATATAAGAGCGGCCTCCACAGTTTTAGCGCAGAATGTCTACTTTTGAACTTATTGCACTATATAGGCCCATATGTATATATTTATGTCCTGCGACCTGCGCAGATCTGATTGAGACGGAAGTGCTAAACACATTGCAGGAAGTTTAGAAGTTTCTTGTTAACAATAACATTAACGTTCAGATAGACAAATATATAGCGAACAAAAGCATTTGCCACTATATAGGTAAATTTCCATTTTCTACCAGTGCAGAAATTATAAAAATGTCTAATAAAAGAATGAAATAGCCCAACGGGCCACAGGGCTCACACAACACAGCGCCTCTGAGGAGCGCCTCTGAGGAGTTCTCTTGAAGTGGCGCTATATAAATGTACGATTACAATTACAATTACAACACAGTCAACGCCTTCAGTTCAGTATATAATATATGGCCTATAGATGCCATTCGCATTTCACAACAACGCAGTCTTAATAGGATTCCTTTTTTAAGACTCAAGATAATTATTAGCACCAGGTGCGGATCCAGGGGGGGGCAAATCCGGCCATGCCCCCCATTTAGAACTTTCTTTATTTTTGACTCCCCATTTAGAAATTTCTTTATTTTTGACCAGCTGTTCTGGCTCGGAAAATTGACGTGGTCCCCCTCCATGAATAGTTTCGTAGGCCCCTCCCCACGAGGTCCGTACAGGGGTTTAAGAACGCGGTACGACAAAAAAGTTATCACTTAGTTTTTAGGGGGGAAATGGTACGGTTTTTCTGGAAAATGGTATATTTTTGTCAGAGATTTCGACTAAATGACTGAAAAAGTTCAACTATTTTGGCGGGTGAATTGGTATATTTTTCATGGGAATTCGACAAATAACTTTTAAAAAAGGCATCAGATTTTTCGGTGACCAAAGACGAAATTTTTTCCTGTTCCAAGACCGAAATTTTTTGTCCCTCTCGAAAATATCTGCAATATCTGTATCCGCCTCTGATTAGCACTAAGCGAAGCAGTTTTGACTGTCTGCAATGTCAGAATATGATGTTCAGGAATGTGTCAACGTGTTTCTAATGTTCTTCGCTTTGCATGCCTATATAAGGTTACAAGAGAACTGAAAGTAAATGTCAATAAGTTTGCACAGAGACCCGAAATTAGGACATAAATCAAAATTGAAATGACGTTTAAACGAAGGGGAAGGTTTGCACTACACCAGTTGCAGAGGATAATGAAGGAGATCGTTTACTCGTACGGTGAGTCGTACCCATCTCCTTAAAATATCTGCGTCCGAAACTGATAATGAAAAGTAGGCCTAGTATTAGGCCTACATATTTATGTATCTTTCTTTCTCCTCCGTCAAGTGTTCACCGACGATGAGACTCTAAAAAAACTTCTCCATTTCGGCCGGTGTCTTGCGAGTTCTAATGCCTTTCTTAGCTCCAATCCTCTGTCGTCTATGTCCTCCAGTAGGCCTACGTTACATTTATGTATACATAGGCTATATATATATATATATATATATATATATATATATATATATATAGATCTATATATATATATATAGTAGTTGCCAGACATCTACATAATTAATCGGTCTGTTTCAGATTGCTTGCAAGCGACAGAAACTGCGCATCCAACTTAAGATATACGATATTGGCCCTAGACCTATATAAATTAAATCTGCCTTTCTCTCCTCTTGTCTGGCTGTCTATTCTATTTTGTAGGCCTATGTATGATGTCTGCATGTTTGACTGGTTGGTATTTAGGCCTAGGTGTTTGACGCTCTCTCTAGCTCGTCTTACACTTTCTTCGATTGTCATAAAACCGTTTCTCTCCATAAACATGTCTGCACGCCTCCGGCTGACTATTTTCTTCCTCATCCGCTTTCACACGTTCCAAACGAGGCGTACATGTATATGAAATGAGCTCTCTCTGTCTCTGCCTCTGTCTCTGTCTCTGTCTCTGTCTGTCTGTCTGTCTGTCTCTCTATCTCTCTATCTCTCTCTCTTTCTGACCGTCTTTCTGTTCGTCTTTCCCTCCGTCCTTCTGTCCAACCTTCTCTCAATTTCTCTCCGTCTGTGTGCTTGTCTGCCTGTATGTTTTTCTCACCCTCTGTCTATTTGTCTTCTGTCCATATTTCTGTCCGTATTTCTGTCCGTATTTCTCACCGTCTGTCGGCTTGTTTTCTCTCCGTTTTTCTGTCAGTCTGTTTGCTTATCAGTTTCTGTCCGTCTTTCTGTCCATCTTTCTGTCCGTCGATCCGTCTGTCAGTCCATCCTTCTGTCTGTATTTCTCTCCGTTCGTCTGCCAGTCCGTCCTTCTGTCCGTCCTTCTGTCCGTCCTTCTGTCCGTCCATCTGTCTATATATTTCTCTCCGTCCGTCCTTCTGTCCGTCCTTCTGTCCGTCCTTCTGTTTGTATTTCTCTCCGTCCGTCTGTCCGTCCTTCTGTCTGTATTTTTCTCCGTCGTCTGTCAGTCCGTCTGTCCGTCCGTCCTTCTGTCTGTATTTCTCTCCGTCCGTCTGTCAGTCCGTCCCTCTGTCTGTATTTCTCTCCGTCCGTCTGTCCGTCCGTCCTTCTGTTCGCCTGCGTCTTGTATTATTGTTCTGTTTCTCGCACGCGGACAAGTTCATAAACTGTGTTGCGGCGGGGCGTGTACCTTCGCTCGCATCCAGTGGCGTTCTAGAGGTCAATTATGTGCGCTCGTGTCTCATGCCATCGGGGTCCCTACGAAACAAAGTATGTGGCTGAACCTTGAAGCATCGGCTCCAGCGTCCTTTGGGCGTGCGAAGGTTTGGGTTGGTTCTCGTCCAGTTCCTGTCTGTCTATCTGTTCGTCTCTCTGTCTGTACGTCTGTCTATGTCGCCTGTTTACGAGGGCACGCTGTTTATCTGGACCAGAGCCGAGTCGAGTTGAGACGAAGGCCAGTTCCGGTTCATTCCGGATAATCAGCCGAGTACGGTGGTGGTGGTGATGGTGATGGTGGTGGTGATGGTGGTGGTGGTAACACCGGATATCTCAGTCTGCCGTTTGTGCTGTCTGTCTGTTTAATTTATCTGCCCTATATCTACGTGGTGGCTTTGTCGTGCCAGGGTTGTGTTAGTGTGTGTGTGTGTGCGTGTGTGTGTGTGTGCGTGTGTGTGTGTGTGTGTGTGTGTGTGTGTGTGTGTGTGTGTGTGTGTGTGGGTGAGGGTGGCTGCGTATGTGTGTGTTGGGAAGGGGTGCGCGTACAATAGCGTAATTGAACGTGTTTTCTATAGTCTCATACTCTAATATTATTATGTTTCTGTCGTGCCTCCTCTCTTTCTCCTCCTCAGATATATTCTTTCTCTATTATTGTCTGACTCTGCCTAAGTATCTCGCTCTCAGCCTCGTTCTGTAGGCGCAGATGTTGATATCACGTATATAGGTCTACACACGTAGGCTATTTGTGCGGTTACATGTGGTGCGCTGGTGCAATGTCACTGGTGACATCGAACGATAAGGTTATCGCATGTTTGTTTAGAAATCTGGAACCAGAAACAGATAAGCGGTGCATGGATTAAGGAGGGGAAGAGTTGCGTAGGTTTTTTCCTTTGACCCATGTTTCTTGATCCGATAGAAGTTTTGTATACAAGAGATTCCACTCACTCAGAATCTGGACAAAAGGCGCCAACTCTTGTACCCCATTCAGCGCCAAAGTTCAGACATGCCATCCATCATCTACCAGGAAAACAGATGGTTGATAGCAAGTGGACAGCCTGTCGGTTTGCACCAGGCTCCAAGAGTCTCTAAGTTGTGCACTTCCATTATTGTGCTCTGTGCCTTCATATCTCGCAGTTTTTCGACGCCGCTATATACATTTTGCTCTGTTAATCTGTCTTGTTTCAGTTCTCCTGATTTTTGTTTCAGTTTTTTGTTCTTGCTTTCAGGAACGCCGACAGAAAGTCCTGACCCCTGTGCAGGGCAGTAACGGGCTCCTATAGCACCAAACGAGGTCAACTGGATCTTAGAGGAGTTAAGGCAAAGCTTATACAGGGTGCGCCAAAAAAAAGACCCCCCTAGGTTTTTTGACAATATCTTGGCCAAAAGTCAGAATTTCAAAATGAAATTTTACAGTCTTGAAGACAATTCATATTTACATATGATGGCCAGATTTCATCAAAATATTTCAAACAAACCAAAAGTTATGCCACTTTTAGGGAGGTCACCCACCGTTTTTTGACGATTCAAAAACGTAACGCAACAAAAAGTAGGTTTTTGCCAATATTTTGGCCAAAAGTAAGAATTTCAAAATGAAATTTCTACATGCTAATAGACAATTCATATTTACACATGATGACCAAAATTTCATCAAAATATTTAATACAGAACAAAAGTTATATCACTTTTAGTGAGACCACCCTCGGTTTTTTGGATGATTCAAAAACGTAAAAAAACCGAGGTGGTCTCACTAAAAGTGATGTAACTTTTGTTCTGTATTAAATATTTTGATGAAATTTTGGTCATCATGTGTAAATATGAATTGTCTATTAGCCTGTAAAAATTTCATTTTGAAATTCCAACTTTTGGCCAAAATATTGGCAAAAACCTACTTTTTGTTGCGTTACGTTTTTGAATCGTCAAAAAACGGTGGGTGGCCTTCCTAAAAGTGGCATAACTTTTGGTTTGTTTGAAATATTTTGATGAAATCTGGCCACCATATGTAAATATGAATTGTCTTTAAGTCTGTAAAATTTCATTTTGAAATTCTTACTTTTGGCCAAGATATTGGCAAAAAATCTAGGGGGGTCTTTTTTTTTGGCGCACCCTGTATATAATGTTTCAATGCACAGGGCCTAGGCCATAATTTTTTTTATCGGTGCCCGTTATTAGTGCCATGGGTGCCACGACATAAGATTCCCGTGTATACGCACCGTGTTATAGGATGCAGAAATCTTTGAAATATATCCACACTATTGGTGTATAGGCCTACCAATTGACATTCTCAGTTCTCACGCCCTATAGGCGTCTTGACGTATCCCTTAGGAAATGCAGCCAGCCAGGTCAAAGTGATCTTTAGGACCCGATCGATCGAAAGACTTGCGCGATGACTAAAGGTTATTAGGCTTATAAGCAGTGCGTCGCCAAAATATTTTCAAGACCTCGTTTCGAAGGTCGTGAGGATTCAGGGTCGCGGAAATAGGTCTAACTAATAGAACGTGTTTACTTGAACGGTATTGTCACACTTAATTGCACCCTTAGGCCTACAGCTTCTGTGGGGCAAACTTCGTCGAATCCAAACTTTGACGAGCAAGGTATAGCCTAATTGTGGGTGCGTTAATTGTCTTTCCTCATTGGCTCAGTGGGCCAGGCCGTAGCCAGGATTTGATTTGGGGGTGGGGTGGTGTGTTTCTTCAGTAAGTTCAGTTTCCCGTCCGAAAAAACATGACTTTTTTAGTCATCCGACCGAAATCAATTCATTCTTTTCCCCACATTTTTTCATTGGGGGGGAGTGTTTTCATGGTTTTATTTCATAGTTTTTACATCATGTGCTAGTAAATGCATTCTGTTATTTTTTTGCTTTTTACATTTCGGGGTTGTTCAAACACCCAAAACAATCCCTAAATTGTCCGCCACGATGAAGACCGGGATTAATTATTCTCCGACCGAGGGATGGGCGGGGGTGTGATGAAATTGAGTCCGATTCGTCAACGAGGGTCGGAAATAAATATAGGTCTTTAAAAAACAACAAAAATCCACTCTGTAACCTAAGTCGCAAATCAAGGCAATCAGGCCTAAGCTTTTTATTCGCAAATTTTTCCTTGCGCTCTAGCTATAGCTAGGTCTTATCAGGACTTTTTTAACGTGCAGTTGTACACACAATGTGCAGTTCTAAATGGATTTGTGCAGTTGTATAAGCACTTCTGTGCAGTTAAAGCTAGCAAAGCAGGTCTGATTGGAAGTAATTTACCATGGAAGATGGGAAAAGAAAGAAGGAGTCGTGCAGTTCTAAATATTCCTTAAAAACAGCCCTGGGTCTTATAACTTTCATAAACGACCCAAATGGATGCAATTTATCGGAGTCCGCGAGCTGGATGCTCGGATGCTGGATGCTCTGATTCACACACACAGAAAGATTTTTGGGGTTATGAATTTTAGGGCACCGCCAGAAAATCGTGTATAGTGGGGCTGAGTACATGTAGGCCTATCTATAACTTATAAGAGCCAATTGTTTTGAGGAGTAGACTAGCAGTTCAGACATTTTCTCGCCGCGCGAAGTCTGAGTAGAAACGGCATCGAGAATTATGTTGCAAATCCTGCCTGTTCCCAATGCTAGGCCTATATATTTCAAACGATGGACGGTTTTCGAGTGATTTTTGAAGCTTGTGGTATAGGCTATTTCTCAGAACACTGCGAGAAAATCGCGAATAGCGGGTCTGGATAGGATACATAAATTATATGCATATATATGCGTGTGTAGCCTATACCTATTAGGCCTAGCACACTGTTTTTGAGGAGCAGCTTAGAAATTTCCGGGCCGCGCAGTCTGTTTAAAATGCCATCGAGAATGCTGCAATATTCCTGTCTAATTCCAATGCTGTGTAAATCGAACGATGGACGGTTTTCGAGTGACTTTTAGAGCTTGCGGTGACTTCCAAGGCACCGTCAGAAATCACAAGTAGAGGAGCTGGACAACTAATAGCACAATGTATTGAGGAACAGCTCGGAAATTTTCTGGCCGCGCAAAGTCTGCATGAAATGCCATAGATTTTTAGAGCATGCACCGCCAGTAGGCTACATGGCTACATGGTCTAATGGGGCTGGATACACTATAGAAGGTTTAGAAGCACACTGTTTTTCAGAAGCAAAATGATGCTGATAATAATAATAATAATAATAATAATAATAATAATAATAATAATAATAATAATTATTATTATTATTATTATTGGAGTCACGTTGGAGACGAGAACCTGTAAAAAAGCTTTTATTATTTATTGTTTTTAAATCCTGAGGGATCATTTATACCTCGGGCGCTAAAAAAAAATAAAAATAAAATAAAAAAATAATAATAATATTTCAACGACGACTAGGTGCCGTTCCAGATGTTTTTATATTAGTAATAGGGTGTAAGTCCCTAAGGGATCATATGTACCTCGGGGCAATTTAAAAAATAATAATAATAATAATAATAACAATAATGATGATGATGATGATGATGATGATGTTGATGATGATGATGATGATGATGATGATGATGATGATGATGATGATGATGATGATGATGATGATAATAATAATAATAATATTTCAACGACGACTAGGTGCCGTTCCAGATGTTTTTATATTAGTAATAGGGTGTAAGTCCCTAAGGGATCATAAAATTATGTACCTCGGGGCAATTTAAAAAAAAAATAATAATAACAATAATGATGATGATGATGATGTTAATGATGATGATGTTGATGATGATGATGATGATGATGATGATGATGATGATGATGATGATGATGATGATGAAGATGATAATAATAATAATTAATAATAATAATAATAATAATAATAATAATAATAATAATAATAATAATAATAATAATAATAATAACAACATTGCCACCGCTCCCCGATCGACACGAGAAGGAGATTTACAATCCGGCAAAACGAGCCGTGGAACGACAGATGGAACCGACCTGCAGCAGATGAGACTGTGTGGCACATTAATATGTCGATAGTAGCCTAGACATTAGGGTTGTTCGAATGTAATGGACAAAAAAACTTTGTCTTGAATAAAATGTTTATAATAATAATAATAATAATAATAATAATAATAATAATAATAATAATAATAATAATAATAATAATAATAATAATAATAATAATAATAATAGCCGCTGCTTCCCTAGTTTTTTGTACTTCCTGTTATACTGATGTTGTTTGTTGAAGATATTAAAAGGAATAATTATTTTTGAAAAAAAAAGATAAAAAAAAAAAAAAAAAAAATAATAATAATAATGTCGTATTGTATATAGCCATTTATAAAGCGCTTCCCTCAGGGACGTCATTTGGGGGGGGGCAGGGGGGGCATTTGCCCCCCCTGAATTTGACCGATTGTACTTACACATGACAAATTTTGCATTGCTTTGCAACACCACACGTTCAAAATACCAAAATGCCTGTGTCTTCACGACGACCTTTGTGGTTTTGTATGTGCGGGCAGCAGGGGCGGATCCAGGGGGGGCCAATCCGGCCATGGCCCCCCCCATTTCAAATCACCATGGGACGTGGCCCCCCCCATCCACGGTGGCCAAAAAAAATTCAGGGTGTCAGTCATGCACAGGAGAATTAATGTATAAATGTAATTAAAACCTATAATAAAAATAATGTATAAATGTAATTAAAATCTAATCTAAGTCTCTCACGCAATTGCATTGTCTTTATATAAAGCATCAAAATGAAACAATCTTTCAACAGTATCCAACTATGATTTATGGCATGCAATGTATGTTATTCGTGTATATATTCGTAGTAAATTGTAAAAACATTAACACCAATAAACACAATTATAACTAAGTACAACTAACTATTAATTACAAATCAAGTTAACACTAACAACAGTGTTTGGGATATAATTTATTTTTAGGAGATGCCAAAAAAAATTCAGGGCGAAACATGTTAAGTTTTGAGTTTAGTCTATATGTGCAAGAAAATGCGGTGAATGATAACACATGTTTACTCCTTGTTTTTATTTATATCTTACTATATTTCATTCAGTAGTGGGAAGTATTTTGTTTATTCTAGTCTTAAAAAGTCATCAGTTTTTGGGAAGCGAAATTAAACACCTTTTTTATATTTCGCACGGAAGAATAAAAAGTCATCGCTCTTTTTAGACGAAAAATTTAACACCTTTTTTAAGATTTCGCACGGATGACTGCAAAAGTCATCAGTTTTTTAAATTCTAAATTGAACACCTTTTTTTGAAAATTTCGCACGGAAGTTTAAAAAGTCATCACTCCTTTTAAACGAAAAATTAAACACCTTTTTTAAGATTTCGCAGGAATGACTACAGCAAGTCATCAGTTTTTTGGGATGCGAAATTAAACACCTTTTTTGAAAATTTCGCACGGAAGACTAAAAAGTCATCACTCCTTTAAGACGAAAAATTAAACACCTTTTTTAAGATATCGCACGGATGACTACAAAAGGTCATCAGTTTTTTTATTCTAAATTGAGCACCTTTTTTGGAAAATTTCGCACGGAAGACTAAAAAGTCATCACTCATTTTAGACGAAAAATTAAACACCTTTTTCAAGATTTCGCACAGATGACTACAAAAGTCATCAGTTTTTTATTCTAAATTGAACACCTTTTTTGGAAAATTTCGCACGGAAGACTATAAAGTCATCACTCATTTTAGACGAAAAATTATAAACACCTTTTTTAAGATTTCGCACGGATGACTACAAAAGTCACCAGTTTTTTGAGAAGGAAAATTGAACACCCTTTTTGAAGATTTCTGGCGGATTACTTAAAAAAGAACATCTAGTTTTCGGGAAAGAAGTTTTTGGGAAAAGTCTATACTTATTGAGACCTTATGGCACTCTTATAAGCACTGAAAAGTACAGCTATTTTGTTAAGATTACAGCTTAAAATGCTACCATTGCAATGTGAAAATTCAAAAAGTTTCTGGTGGGGAGGGGCATATCCCCTCCCCACACCCCTCCCCTACCACTCTCGGCGCTGCGCGCCTCATGATTGTCTTCAGACGGTCAATTATCTACCCCTCCGGAAACCTCAATTCCCCCAGAGGTCGGGCTAAATTAAACTCTGGTTTCGGCCAAAAACGACTAAAAAAGTTCATCAGATTTTTCAGCGAAAGATCAACGATAAATTTTCCGACCCCAGCCCAAAAAATTTTTGGCCCCCCCCTTCGAAAATTCCTGGATCCGCCCTTGGCGGGCAGATTCGAGCTGCACACAGTACACAGTTCATAACCACAGATATCAACTTACATATGTATATATATGTGTGTGTGTGTGTGTGTATGTGTGTGTGTGTATGTGTGCATATTGTGATATTGTCTGCACAGGGAATGAGCTCAGGCTGATACTCGAAAGACGTACAGCTTGTTCCCCCTAGATAAAGTCCCAGGTCAGTATAAGGTCACCAGATGTGTGGGTCTTGTCAGCCACACATGTAGTGCAAGCCGACCAATACCCAGTTATAACATGAAGCAGCCAGGCATCTGAGGCATGATTCTCCCTCCGAGCCTTATAAGCACTAGGCCTACAAGCACCCCACCCTGTCTGACCGGGACCTGGAGCGGATTCGCCTGTCGTCAGCCTCCAACACCGGCGACCTCTAGGGCAAGTAACCGGCAAAGGAGAATGAGCGGGAAGTTATGAAAGAACACAGCAGAAAGATGTATTCTTGCGTGCTGACTGCTGCATGCAGTCAACCCCTTGTAATACATCTTTCTGCTGTGTTCTTGCATGCAGCAGTTGGGGGAGAGGTATAAGTGTGGGTTACCAATGTAATGACGCTCAGTAGAGCTGATGATTGGGCTTTCTTGAGAACTGAAGAGAGGATAAAGACGGACCAAAGGACATGAGAGTTCATCCTGTAAACACTCACAACGATCCACATTCCACACGGTAGGCCTATTATGTGACATCCAATTGAACTGGAAATTTACACAAACTGACTGTTTTTTGGTGCAATGGTCATAAGCAGGTTACTTCTTATACATGAAATCCTGGATATTAAAATTTTCTTTCAGTCATGTCTTTTCCAGGTTGACATAATCACAAGCCATTGACCACCACTTGAATGATCCAATAGGCATAGATAATAACAGTCATTAACCCAAAGGCAAAAATAATTATTGCAGACTTAGTGCATGCAGCATGCAATATTGCTATGTGAATTGTTATTAATGACAAATTAAAGCAGTGTCTAATCTGGACCCCTCCTGGGGAGGGGTTGTGTCCCCTGCCTGCAAGAAATGTGTTTGAATTTCCACAGTGCAATGGCACCATTTTAGGCTGTGGTCTGAACAAAATTGCTCTGTTTGAGTGCTGCTAAGAGTGGTCTAAGACTTCAAAAATATAGGTCCACTTAAAATAATAGCAAATTCTTGTTGAGCTTTCGCATTGTAATCATAGCATGTAGGATGTTATCCTGACAAAATCACTCCATTATTTCAGTGCTGATTAAAAAGAGCGGTTTAATATATCAATATCAAAATGTAATTATAATTGCAATAATAATTTCATTGTGTATCAAGTTAGGCAATTCTGTTCTGTTGCTAATGGACTATTACAATGAGTAACAGCAGCAGACTGGAGTATAATAATTATTATGTACATGTAAGCTTACTTTGTTGTACTGGAATAAGCTTACCCTTGTTGTTCAAGACAACACAATTAGTAGAAATGGTTAAACATGGTATACAAAGTAAGCAAGAATTGCCAAACTACCAAAATTGGGAAGCATATGTAATAAGGATGTTGTTTTACTAAGTGTCTCAAGGAACAAAACATTTTGAAGTCTGACAGTTTGAAATTTGAAAGATTACACTGGATAGTGGACATTTAATGGTAATTTTTTTATTTTTACAAGTATTAACAGTAAATTATTTTCCATTTCATGATGATGTCATCTATTAGACTATTATTATAGTAAGTAATATCATTATAATTAAATAATAATCAATAATATTATGGTAGATTATAATGGTCCAACCCAGTCTATGTAATACAATCCTATGTAATACAATAATGTAAACTGGAACAATGGCCATTATAATGTTTCAAATTTTTCTGTTGGTGAAGGTTATTTCTGTTATTTTAATTGTATAAAAATAGTATTTGTACAAATATTAACAATAAATCCTACTCTTTTAATATGATACTATCATATCATAGTAAAAAATACCATTATTTTAATCATATAATGGTAAATAATATCACGGTATATAATAACAAGTGCAAAACACTTATAGTCTATTTAAAGTAGTAGGCATTTAAAATATACCTCATCACTGAATCAAAAAGGCCTATAAGTAGAATTAATAAATATGAGCATGAATAAAACATCTCATTTAAGCACAGTTTTGCACATGTTGGCTAAATACAGAACTTACGAAGCTTGTGGAGTTTTGACTCGCGAAAACTTTTTTGCCCCCCCCTGAAAAAAGCTGAAATGACGTCCCTGGCTTCCCTCAGCAATATCCTTTGAGAAGCGCTCCAAGCGACTCCTGAGAGTAAGGCAAGATTTTACGGGAGAGAAAGATGAGGTGAAACGATCAGTGAAAACGGAGAAACTCAGTTTTAATCTCTTAGAGCCTGAAGGATCTTTCTACTTCAAGACTCAAGCGACAACAAAAATAAAATATTGATAATAATTAATCAGGGCTTAAAGTGTGGCTGGCCGGTCATGGGAGGCGTCCAGTCACTTATTTTTAAATGTCAACGTCCTCCTGCCACTTATTTGGACAAGATCGAGAGCCTCGAGAAGTGATGGGCGTCCAGGCACTAATTCTTTTTCTACACTTTAAGCACTGGTAATAATAGTAATAGCCTAATAATAATAATACAAGCAAAGTGGGACTTCCCGATTCTTGAAAAAGAGCTTTCAGATCTGCACCTCTCCACCACAGAGCAGAGCGAGCAGGCGCGCCTGAAAGCCGTTACCTTCAAGCACGCCAGCGACTGGCTACATTGTCTGCCGATCACTTCCTGCGGCCTCAGACTCAGTGATGAGGCCATCAGAGTGGCAGTCGGACTTCGTCTAGGAGCCAATATCTGTCAACCTCACGTCTGCGCTTGTGGCACGCTGGTCACCGCTAGAGGAACACACGGCCTCTCCTGTGCTCTTGGTTTTGGTCGCGTCGCCAGGCACGCTGCCATCAACGACCTTATCCACCGGAGCCTCATCAGAGCCAGTTTTCCAGCGGTCAAAGAACCACGAGGTATGCTACGTTCGGACGGGAGGAGACCGGATGGCACCACCCTTATTCCGTGGAAAGCGGGCCGATGTCTCGTATGGGATGCCACTGTGGTCGACACCCTTGCGCCCTCCTATCTGCAGGCAACGGCTGTCACTGCAGAAGCAGCAGCAGAACTAGCAGATTGTAGAAAGGAACAAAAATATACGTCGATCACAGCTACACATGACTTCATTCCGCTGGCCCTGGAGACGCTAGGTCCCATCAATTCTAGAGGAATTGATTTGTTAACTGATTTAGGTCGTCACCTGTCGCAGGCGTCGGACGATCTGAGGGAGACGTCCTTCCTCTTCCAAAGACTCTCAATTACTATTCAGTATTCAGCGCTTTAACGCTGTGGCCTTCACGGGTTCTTTCGTTAATTCCATGCCCGCTTTGGAAAAGGGGTAGCCTTTCAATAACAATAGCTTGACAATAATAATAATAATAATAATAATAATAATAATAATAATAATAATAATAATAATAATAATAATAATAATAATAATAATAATAATAATAATAATCTCTTTGTTCCGCTGGCCTTCGAGACCATGGGGCCCATCAACATTGAGGGAATGAAGCTACTTAAAGATTTGGGGCGCCTGCTGACACGAATTACCGGAGACCCTAAAGAGTCAACTTACCTATTCCAACGGTTTTCTGTCTGCATCCAGCGATTCAACGCTGTTGCCTGCAGGGGCACATTCGAAAAGCAGCCACTGCCATCTTATTAACTGTTCATTCCTGATTCTTTAGGTTTTATTTGCATGCGTTGTCATAATTGCCTTTGTGACTCGATCTCCATAATAATAATAATAATAATAATAATAATAATAATAATAATAATAATAATAATAATAATAATAATAATAATAATAATAATAATTCAGGCATTGAATTTTTAACTGAACTTGGACGGCGTTTGTCAATGGCAACTGGTAACCCTCTCGAAACCACGTACCTTTTCCAACGCCTCTCAATTTGTACGCAACGATTCAATGCAGTGGCATTTCGAGGCACGTTCCCACAGTTGTCCTGTGATGAAGGTCGCTAACTCATGAACAAAGAACTTTTTATGCTTTTTCTTGTAAAACATGTTTCGTTTAATAAATGATTGTTATAATAATAATAATAATAATAATAATAATAATAATAATAATAATAATAATAATAATAATAATAACACGGTGGCCGCCTCGTACGTCCACGAGAACGCGACCGAAGCTGGGAGAGCAGCAGAGAAAGCCGCTACAAGGAAAATTTCAAAGTACTTAGACCTTCAGAAAACATACGTCTTCGTCCCCTTAGCCGTGGAAACAATGGGGCCAATCAACAACGAGGGCCTCGCTTTTGTGTCCGAGATTGGACGCCGGCTGTCGAAATTCCGAGATTGGACGCCGGCTGTCGAAATTATCTGGAGATATACGAGAAACGGGTTTTCTTTTCCAAAGCATTTCAATCACTATACAGCGCTACAATGCCGTTGCCTTCCAGGGCACCTTGTCTGGATTACCCGGGGCCATCGACCGGCCACCCTAAACAAACTAAAATTTATATGTAAAATCCAAATCGTAACTGTATATAATAATAATAATAATAATAATAATAATAATAATAATAATAATAATAATAATAATAATAATAATAATAATAATAATAATAATAATAATAATAATAATAATAATAATAATAAATTATCACCATTGTGCCACTCTGGAACATTAGGCCGCACTCTGATCCACCCTGAGAAGGCGCTATAAAAACGATATACATTGATCCAGCTATAAATAAAACAATAAAGATAATGACGTCATCAGCAGATATTAGCGTTCGAAGACATAATAATTATAGCCGACGTATAAACTTAATATTGAGGAATTAGCTGTCTCCGTAACCGTCAACGTTTGATTTACGCATCTTTTTCGAAATCAACAGTCCGTTACTTCGAAGATGGTATTTATTGAAGACAAGGTATTCAGAAAACAATGTAGGCCTAATTATAAATTATATCGTCTTTCCTCAGCGTTTTTGGAAAACTTCGCCGATAGCCGTAGGCCACGTGACGGTAACCAATGGCAACGTATTGCTTTAAAAGTTGACTTATTGAGTAGCTGCATGAGAACCTGAGAATATCTGATGTCTGAAGATGTAAAATGTATACTTGATTATATGGCGACGGTAGGCCTATATATATTTATATAATATATAGATAAGCTTATAACTGATGTAGGCCTAAGTTATTTAACTATTATGTCGTCGACTCTGCTTTTTTAACGAATTGATCAGCTGAGATCCTTCACGACGTACGGCTTGTTGCCTGTTTGAAATTCTTGAAGGGGCGCCACGATGTTTAAGATCCTCAACGCTCGTGCACGTAGGCCTACCATGATCATGATCATGAATTCAGGGCTGTACACGAGGGTATACGCGGGTATACACTATACAGCGTGTACTCACGTCCGAGAAAAAACGGCATCGTGTACTCAACTCCGGAAAACCGGTGTATAGGCCTACGCGCGGGCATACAGAGAATTCAATATGAAAAAATATGTGAGAAATGAAATTTCGACGATAAAGCAGGCGAAAATCGCGAAAAGTGGTTTTTTCACTGTCGTGGACTACGAATAACAAGAAAACCAGTTGATGACTAAAAAATTTTAATATTTTTTTAAAAGTCGTCAGAAATTTCGATGACTAAAACAAGGTCGTCAGACAAATTTCGGTCCGAAAAGTCGAATTTTTTCGGCCGGTGTCACGAAATAGAGTATCCCCCGTATTAATTGTATCCCCCCAAATTTAAAAAGTCGAAAAACCGCTTCCGCGTTTAATTTTTTTGGCAAATTAATTTTCATCTGCTTTGTTTGGAACAATGACACTCACAGGTATGTTTATTCCTACTTTATTGTTTTGCCCTGTTTTTAGAGCACTTAAAACATTTAAAACACTTAAGAACACTCAGAGTCACTAAATAAATTAAAGTTGCCTTTATCTGAGCATTGCTTAGGACACTTAAAACAATTAGAGTCACTTTAAATTTTGATTACAGCATAATTTTTTTTATTATGCGCATTTTTCAAAGAAGGGGATAGAATGGTTTATCCCCCGGATAGTATAGACCGGTTAATTCCATCCGGGGGATAGATTAACTCATCCCCCCTGGATAGCTTTCAGAGGGGATACTCCGTTTCGTGTCACCGGCGTGTACTGACCTCTAAAGTCTAAATTTACCAGTAAGCCTAAAACCCTGATCATAATGCGATGATAATATTAGTACTATAGTCCTATATACATTGGATGTGAATAGTAGTTAAGTTATATATATTGTATATGTCATTCATTCATTCATTCCCAGAATTTACATAGCGCCTCTTCATGAGATGCGCTTGCAGGCTATAGCCCAGCCACAATCAAAAGGTAGGGTTTGAGCAACTTGTGAAAAGCTGGCTAATTGAACCAGTTGGGCTAGGATTACTAATGTTTTACGAGCGGACGTTAATTTCCCTTTGACGATTTCTTGCAGAAGTGAACGTGTTGCACCGGCTCTGGATCAGCCTCGATCAGTTAGTGCTTCGATCCCTGCAGAACTGCTTTAATGCGATGGCGCTGCATTCAGTCGTTTGACTGAACCGGTCACAGAAGACCGAAGCCACCGTCAACAGCAGCAGCAGCAGCAGCAGCAGCAGCAGAAACAGCAGCAGCAACAACAACAATCCATCTTTCTCAAGTCATTGGATGACTGTACAGACTCGACACTCGGACAACAAACAAACAAATCATTGACCTGGGTTTAGTAGCTTTCGACTTTTTCATGTAAAACTAATTAATTAATTAGTTAGTTAATTAATTAATTAATTCATTCATTCATTCATTCATTCATTCATGCACTTATTTAGCTAGTAAAATGACGTCGGTCTTCAAGTACAAGTCGTGATAGTCTTGAAACGTCTGCATGTCGAAACCTTCCAAATTAATATTTTGGGCATAATCGTAGTCCGAAATGTCGCTTTCTGTCCGTCTAGGTACTGTAAAAGCCGCCTTTGTGAGGTAAAGTCCGTACGGTCATTCTGCAGGCTGATGTCATATATTCGTAAGGAAATATCCCCCCCTACGCAGCAGCATTATATACCTCTGAGCGGCGCTCTAAGCACAACCTATTTGAGACCTATATAGAGCAGCTTTAAAAGAGCTTTGTTGCATGCGTATACACAGGCATCATGAATAATCAAAGCCAATACCCAACTGGCACCTTGAGTAATCAAAGTTACTCCCCAACTGGCACCTTGAGTAATCAAAGTTATTCCCCAACTGCCACCTTGAGTATAGTCAGAGTCATTCCCCAACTGGCACCTTGAGTAGCCAGAGTTATTTTCAACTGGCACACTAGCACAATGGAGGCCTATTTATGGTGTGTTTTTCGTTTTCGTTCTTTGCTATGTTCTTAGGCGTTCTAGTTTTTAGTCGCTTTTCGTTCTTTGTTGTTTGCGTTCTTAGCTATGTTCCTTCATTGCTGTTTTTGTTCTTAATAGTTATCGTTCTTAGCTATGTTCTTCATTTTAGTTTTCGTTCTTTGTTGTGTTCTTTCTTGTCGTTTTCGCTCATTCGTTTTCGTTCTAAGTTATGTTCTTTCTTAGTTGTTTTCTTTCTTAGTCGTCTTCGTACTTAGTTAACGTCTTTCTTTTCGTTTTCGTCCTTATAGTCATATACAATGTTTTCATTCTTAGTTGTGTTCTTTCTTAGTCGTTTTCGTTCTTAGTTATTTGCCTTCTTTTCGGATTCTTTCTTAGCTCCGTTTTTTCGGTCGTTTTCGTTCTTATTTGCTTTGTTCTTAGTCGTTTTCGTTTTAAATCATATTCTTTCTTTTCGTTTATTTCTTTGTTACGTTATTTATTTCGGTTTTGTTGTCTGTTATGTTCTTTCCTTTCGTTTTCGTTCTTTGTTTATTCTTTATCGTTTACGTTCCAAGTCGTTTTCGTTCTCAGTTATGTTCTTAATTAGTCATTTTATTCTTTGTCGTTTTCGCTCTTTGTTATGTTCCGTCTTTTTTCGTTTCTGTTTATTGTTATGTTCTATATTTGTCGTTTTCGTTTTTAGTCGTTTTTGTTCTTAGCTAGGTTTTATAATCCTTTCGTATTCGTTCTTTTGTGTGTTCGTTTTTCGTTTTCGTTCTTTATTATATTCATTCGTTTCATTTTCGATATTTGTTGAGCTCTTTTCTTTGTTTTGTCCGTTGTTTCTTCTCTGTTATGTTCTTTCTTTTCTTTTTCGTTCTTAGCCTTATTCTTAATTTTCGTTTTCGCTGTATAGCTGTATTATTTTGTCGTACCTAGTTATATTCTTTCTTCGTCGTTTTCAATTTTTTAGCATTTTCGCTCTTTGTTATGTTCCTTCTTTTCTTTTTTGTTATTAGCTATGTTTATTTTTTTCGTTGCCGTTGTTGTTAGTTATGTTCATTCTTATCGTTTTTGTTCTTAGTAGGCTATGTTCTTTTTTCGTGTACGTTCTTTGGTATGTTCTTTATCTCCTCTTCGCTCTTTGTTGTGTTCTTTCTTAACCATTCCCGTTCCTTCTCATGTCCTTTCTAAGTCGTCTTTATTCTTTGTTATGTTCTTCAATTTCGTATTTGTTCTTAGTTTTATTCTCCCTTTCAGTTCTTAGCTGTGTTGTTTCTTAGTGGTTTTTGTTCTTAGTTGTGTTCATTCTACTCATTTTGTTTTCGTTTTTAGATATGTTCTTTAATTTCGTTTTCACTGTCAATTATGTTTTCCTCTCGTTTTGTTCCTTGTTATGTTCTTTCTTGGTGGTTTTTGTCCTTAGACGTTTTTCTTTTGGTTTGGTCATGCTATTTCGTTTCGTTTTCGTTGTCAGTTGTGATATTTCTTTTCGCTTTTCTTCTTCATTGTGTTCTTTCTTTGTCGTTTTCGTTCTAATACATTTTCGTTTTAGTTTTGTTCATTCTTCTCGTTTTCGTTTTTTTGTTCCTTTTCGCTTTCGTTTTTGTTGTTGTAGTCATTCTTTTCGTTTTTGTTCTTTGTTGTGTTCTTTCTTAGCATTGTTGTGTTCTTTCTTAGACGCTTTCGTTCTTAGTCGTTTTCATTTTTAGTTATGCTCTTCTTTTCGATTTCGCTTTTGCTGTTTTCTTTCTTAGTCGTTTTCGTTTTAGTCGTCCTCATTTTTGTCGTTATCGTTATTAGGCCTAGTTACGTTCTTTTTTCTTTTTCCTCTTTCAATTTTCCTATTTCTGTTATGGTTTTCTCTTGGTTATGTTCTTTCTTTTCGCTTTTGTTTTACGTCATGTTTTTCGTTTCGTCTACGTGCCTTGGTATGCTTATTCTGTTCGTTTTTGTTCTTTGTCATGTTCATTCTTAGTCGCTTTCTTTTTGCTGTGTTCTTTGTTTATGTTTTCATTCTTTGTCATGCACTTTATTTAGTTTTTTGAGTAATATTCTTTGTATTGTTTTCGTTCTTAGTTGTGGTCTTCCTTAGATGCTTTCGTTTCTAGTCGTTTTCGCTCTTAATTGTGTTCTTTCTTTTCGTCTTTGGTCATAGTTATGTTCTTTCTTTTCGTTTTGGTTCTTAGTTATGTTCGTTATTTAAACTTATATTGGGTATTGGTCTTAGGACTGCTATTTTTCGGTCGTTTTGGTTCGCTTTACTTTTGTTCCTGGTCGTTTTTGTTCTCAGTTATTTGTTTTCTTTTTGCTTTACTTTCTTAGCATGTTCTTTGTTCTCGTTTTGCTTTTAGTTATGATCTTCCTTTTCGCTTCGGTTCTTAATTATGTTCTTTTTTGTCGTTTTTGTTCTGAGTAGTGTTCGCCTTCAGTTAAGTTCTTTTGTTGTTGTTAGTCATGCTCCCTATTTTCGTTTTCTTTGTTCATTATGTTCTTTCTTAGTCGTTTTCGTTCTTATTCATTTTCCTTATTGGTGATGTTTTTTCGTCTTCGTTGATAGCTGTGTTCTTGCATTTTGCTTACGTTCTAAGTTATATGTTTCTTTGTTTTCGTTTTAGTTGTGTTTTTTCCGTTTTCGTTCTTAGTCGATTGCATTTTTAGCTATGGTCTTTCTTCTCGTTTTCGTTGTTACTTATGTTCTTTCATTTGTTGTTGTTTGTTTCGTTCTTTCTTTTCGTTTTCGTTCTTTAATATGTTCTTCTTACTCGTTTTCATTCTTAGGCGTTTTCGTTTTCAGTTACGTTGTTTTTCTCGTTTTTGTTGTTGGCTATGTTCTTTCTTCTTGTTTTCGTTGTTGCCTTCATTCTTTCTTTTTGTTTTCGTTGTTTATTAGGCCTATGCCGTTTTTTGTTTTAGTTATGAATCTTATTATTTTTATCTCGTTTTCGTTTTTGTTAGATTCTTTTCGTTCTGGCTGTTTACTATGTTCTTTTTTAACTGTTGTGTTTTTAGTAATGGTCTTTCTTTTCATTTTCGCTCTTATTTATTTTTCTCTATTTCGTTCTTGTCGTTCTTTTTTTGCGTTTTCGTTCTTATAAAAATATAGTTATGCCCTTTCTTAGTCGTTTTATTGTTATCTACTTTTTTCGTTCAAGTTATTTTTTATGTTGTTTAGTTTTCGTTCTAGACTATGTTCTTCACTTTCGTTTTTCTTTTTAGTTATAATATGCTGTTCCTCTTCCGTTTTCGTTGGTTTTTAGTCCTTTTTGTTTTCAGTTATGGTGGTGGTGGTGGTGGTGGTGGTGGTGGCGGTAGTAGTAGTAGGCCTAAATAGGAAGAGGGGGAAAGTAGATTGTGACGCTGAGGAGGAGGATGATGATAAGGAATTTAGGAAGCGGATTGTGACGACGACGAATATAATATTTCAGCAATGGTAAGATTATCCATCTCAAGTCATACATGGAGCGTTTATAATTATAATGTTAGGTGTGTTTGGCGGTTGTAGCCTAGGCTATAGGTTTGAAGCAAGAAATAATATTTATGTAATAACAATAATGAAATTATATCTGATCCTTAAATTCGCCAGTGCATGCATGCATCCCACGCACAGCCTCAACCTCATGTTTAATTTTCGAACATCGTCACTCTCTATTAATATCAAACATTGAAAAAACGAAAGACATGCATTGTATTGCTAATATAAAAACACGTTGCAAAAGACGGCATTCATACATGTACATGTAGGCCTATATTCTACACGCACAGCGACCATCCGGCCTCGTATTTATCGCACATGCTTGCTACGAGTTTAATCGTAAAAATTTATGTCTTGTCAGTTATTGATTTCCTATTTGTCGTATGAACAAGGTTTCATATATGTTTGTGTGTGTGTGTGTACTGTGTGTGTGTACTGTGTGTACTGTGTGTGTGTACTGTGTGTGTGTGTACTGTGTGTGTGTGTGTACTGTGTGTGTACTGTGTGTGTGTGTACTGTGTGCGTACTGCGTACTGTGTGTGTACTGTGTGTGTGTACTGTGTGCATGTGTAGGCCTACATGCAAAATATATGTTTATACGTGGGCTTCGTATATATGCATGTGTATCTCATGTATAGGCACATAAACATATTTTTGCATGAGTGTATAGGCAATAGTGTATGCTCAGCTCAGCCTCGGTGTCACCTACACTATTGTGTACAACAGTACAAGTGCACATTTGTACAGGCTTATAGATAGAATGCAGAAGTAAGCTAACTTAATTAGAGTTAGACGATAAGCGAAGTAGTAGGGCGGCATTGTGGTAGGCCTTACGGGTACTATTCGTTTATATTGTGCGTAGGCCATGCATGTATAATAGCCTAACGATCAAGAAATAGGGCTATTTAATAACAATTATTTGAGATGAGACTTAATAAAGTCGTGTTTTGAATCGTAAAAATCGGTGGGTGGCCTCACTAAAAGTGATATAACTTTTGTTCTGTTTGAAATATTTTGCAGAAATCTGGCCATCGTGTGTAAATATTAATTGCCTTTAAGACTGTAAAATTTCATTTCGAAATTCTCACTTTTGGCCAAGATATTGGTAAAAAACCAAGGGGGGAGATCTTTTTTGGTACACCCTGTATATGTGTATTTCTGTGTCTATTCGACGAACTATGTAGGCTATGGCCTATAGACCTCTACTCCAATGTGCGGTGAGCCTATCATTTTCTTTTCTAACAATTAAGGGATTATACATTTATACTCACTTATTTACTGTTATAATAGTCTCATGTAAATTCATGACGATTGTAGTGAACATTTCGAAGATAGGCCTATAAACAATCAAAGAAGCAAGTGACACTATCGTAATCTCGGGACTTCTACAGCGCCCACAAAAGCCAAGTCGCGGGAACCAGCTTATTCACAGGCGCTCAATCAAAACAAAATCGGTAGGCAGCGGGTCAAGTCCAGAGAGTCAGGCAGGCAGATAGATGGACAGCTAAGGTGGGTGATGTTTAGAGTTGAAGTGACGGGGGATGTGAGTAGAAGAGGAAGAATCAGGATAGGATTTTTGAAAGAGCAATGTTTTCAGTTTTGAGTGAAAGACCTGTGGGGAGATAGCGAGAGGTGGAGTTTTGGTGAGTTCGTATGATGGGTCGGAAGTTTGCCGAAGTGCTGGCGGAAGTTTGTTCCAGAGAGGTGGAACGGCAATGGCTATGGAGCGGTTTGCGAATTTCAGTGATGAAGTGATGGAAGGGCGAAGCAGGGTAATGGAGGATGAGGAGCGTGTTGAACGAGGTGGCTGGATGGTGAACAACTGACGAAGGTAGAACGGCTGGGATGATTGAAGTGTATTGTAAGTGAGTGAGAGGACTTTGTATTCGATGCGTTCAGGTATTTTGAGCCAGTGAAGTGATTTCAGAACAGGAGTGATGTGGTGACGTTTGGGGGTTTTCGTCACTGCACGAGCAAGGGCATTCTGGATAGCTTGGAGGCGATTAATTTGGGTTATATCAATGTTTAGGAAGAGAGAGTTGCAGTAATCAAGTTTCGCATGAACTATGGATGTGGCTATTGTGGATGCAGTTTTAAAGTCGAGCATAGGTCGGATTCTGCGGAGATCTCGTATGTGCATGAAACAAGTGCGGGAAAGTTGGGTTATGTGGTCGGAGAAGTTGAGATGCTGGTCAAAGATTACACCGAGGTTTCGGACAGGAGAATTTGCGGAGAAAGTGTGGTTGGAAGAAGAGTCATTGTTGAAGGAAATAGAGGGATCAGGAATTTTCTTGAGTTGTTCTCTGAGGCCAATTAGTATGAATTCTGTCTTGGAGGGGTTAAGGCAGAGGAGATTTGAGGTCATCCAAGAGGTGATTTGGGTGACCACAGAGAGAAGAGTATCTATGGAGTCAGAGAAGCTGCTTGGAGAGAAAGAGATGAATAGTTGGGTGTCGTCAGCATATAGATGATGGTCGACTGTGGATGCTTCTATAATAATATGATTAGGCCTACATGTATAATAGGCGGTATACAGCCACACGTATCTACGCTTGCATGCTACAAGAATACGGTAACTAAAACTAGTAACTCATGCAGTGGGCCTATATCGCCTATGCTGCTATTGCCTAATTATTGTTCAGTTCAGTAGGCTACTGTGCTTATTGCTTAATGGACACTGACATGAATTTTAGGCGTTGGCTACAACAGGTCCAACAATACATCATTGGTCTACGTGTGTTTTACAATTGACTGCACGAGCCTTTATCTGATGCGACGCGCCACAGGCTCGATCGGCCAGCAAAACAGCGGAAAGAGCGAGAGACCCAGTTATGTCAGTCGTAATCCATACGGAGTTATGTACGTTGCGCTCATAACCTACATGTGTTGCACGAGAATCTCGGCTCTCTACTCTGCTGCAGCCATGCAGTTGCAGCTATTGAGGCTCTTCACGCGTCACTTGCTTCGCCATCTGCATCCACATAGATAGATAGATCAACGATTACCTTGTATGCATTAGTCTTGCTATGCATGAATAGTATCCTCAAACCAACCGTACCGACACTCAGGGACTGACTTAGGCCTACTTGACCAGCATATAGTTTTGTACAACTACCGCTTTCTGGTAAGTTTTCTTCATTTGGAAGTTGATTTTGATATTTATTATTAATTTTCTAAAGATCGAACCCTCCAAGAGGCGCCCAGTAGCGGCGCTAGGGGGAGGGGGCTAAGCCCCCCCCAAAGGCCATCCATTTTTCTCCATGTAAAAATGAAAATTTTCTTGCTCAGCCCCATAAAAACTGAAAACCATATGCATGAGATTCCAGCCGGATGACTAAAAAAGGTCTCAGAAATTTAGGCGGAGAAATGGAAAATTTTCCGCGGGAATTCAGCCCCCCAAAACTGAAATCCTGGCGCCGCCACTGGAGGCGCTTATAGCTCCGACCGAGACCCATGGCAGTCACCACGAGGAAAACCTTTAGCATAGAAATGAAAACCTAGAGAGGTCTCACTGGACTCTGGAGAGAACGCAGATCGGAGCGGGCTATCCGAAAGAGAAGGACCCCGAAAGAGAAAGTCGGACACTGTCTATAGTTGCAGAGCAAGCAGGCGAAACCATAATAATTAAGTCGGCTCCAGAAGCCGAGCGCAAAGATCGACGACCGACGACCAGAAGAGGCCGAAGTGAAAGTAAAGACCTCCCGGAGACAGACAGGTGCTCTGCCTGAAACACTGCCAGACGAATTCAGAGACCCGGCCTGTAATGGACTAATGGAGCCATGGAAGACAGTACGCACAAACGCAGAGATGTGTCCGAATCCAGGGATATGTACCACCAAATCTAACGCAAAACGCATTCCAAAGGATGCAAAAGGACGCAGAGGAAGGGAATCTATGAAAAGGTGTATATAATAGGCCTATAAAATATTATAATACTATGGCCCATCTCCATGTTTTAAGGACCTTGCAAAAAAAGCCATACGAGTTATCACTAAATCCACTGTTAACTGTCATACTGGTCCCCTATTTGCTGAGCATAAACTCCTAAATATTAAGCAGATTAGATTTGAACAGACATCTCAATTTATGTATCAATACATCAATAACCTCCTCCCTTCTTCCTTTGCATCTTACTTCTCTCCTGCATTGCATCCTGGACTCACTAGAGGTAATAGAGACTTCAGTATTATTTTTGCAAAAACAAATGTTCGGAAATTTTCCATTAAATTCCAAGGCCCTGTCATATGGAATAAAATTCCGATTCACATTCGTAAGGCTACTAACTTAACTCACTTTAAACACCTGTTACGTGTGTAGGCCCTATACATTATGCAATGTTTTCTGTTAATAGCATGAGGGGTTACCCATGCTAATGCTGATTTATTTGATTGTTTGATTGCTTTTATTTTGTTCTTTCTCTGAGTTTTTCATGTAGTGTTAACTACATTAGTTTTTTTATAATATTTTTTTTCTTTCCCTAGTTAAGTAATATCCCTGCATTCCAATACTCCCTTCAGCTTTCACTTTCTCACTTCACTTTGTTAATTAGGCCCCTGCTTAGCGGGACTTGTCCCTTTTGGTGTGCCTATTTGCTCCCTCACTCTTATAATAGGCTACCTATTCACTTTGAGTATTTTTATTGCGAATTATGTCTATACTTTGTTAAACATACATGTAGGCCTACAATAATTATTGTTGGGATCAATAAAAATATGTCTATGTCTATATGTTTTCGCCCGGAGGCCTAATTTGCAGGGGTTACAACGCATAGCCTACACGCAGATGAAGGATAGGCATATCGTAATTGTGATCTGCAAACTTCTAAAGCGCCACTCGAAAGCCAAGCGTAGGGCACTAGCCAATTTCCGATTCGTTCTAGTTGGTCTAGTTAAAAGGTTTGTCCAGAAGAGTGTCCGAAGGGGTTCGAATCCGGTTACCAAAGGATCAGCTGTGGTAGAGTAGGCTGATTCGGCTTACTTAAGCTGTTAGGGTGGACGTTGCTTAATTTAGGATATGCTCTCTCCTGATTTGAGATAGGTAGGCTAGCTATATTTAAAACACATTCTCCGTGTATGCCTATATATTTTCTTGTCCAGAAGGACGCTTAAAAGATGGGGGACACGTACGACGGATTTGCGACGATGTTCATGCGGATGCCGATGTCCGCCTCATCGCTGCCGATCCAGGGGTCGTGCCAGGTGACGGGGCGACGCCTCTGCCTCCGATTCCCCTTCACCGGCATCGAGTTCGACCTCCCACGGTCGCCTGCCGACGGCGAGTGGGGCGATGACATGGAGTTCAAGATACGCGGCGCTTGCGGAGACATGGTCGTCGTGCTCGGATACGTCGCCGAACTGCAGGCGTTCAAGGGAATCGGAAAACTGGAGAGCCATGACGATGACGTGCCGCTGCTTACCTTCTTCTTCTTCCGACCGGACAGCCCCCTCTCACATCTACCGAAAATCTGACGAAGCGGTCGGGACTCGGGAGGCATCTGCAGGAGAACTCTTTCGCAACGCATGAACACAAAATGCACAATAATTGTGAAACTAGCGGCCTATGTTATAGGCCTGCTACAACTGATTTTTCTCAGAAGACAAACTTTTTTCTTAAGGATGAAATAGTGATCCGGAGTAGCCTAGCTATATTTCAAATACCGGTAACTCGTTACACTCGTATGAGCCTATGAGGCTTAGGTCTATAAATGTACATTTCCAGAACGAATTAAAACTGATTGATATCTCACGATAAGAAACCGAATAAAAGATTAAAAATTCAACGCTGCTCCTCAGCACTACGCCTATAATTATGATGCTACCACTGTTCACTCACTGGCTGTGGCTTCGTCATCAACTTTAGCACGTATGCCTATACTTTGAAACGATCCACTTAAAGCCCAAGGTCTGAAATCGGCAGTTTCTCCGTAAACCAGACACGTGACGCATTCAGTAACGCCTACTATATAGACGTGCTTGTCAATCAGCCTGTGCCTCAGTTTGCCTGCAGACTAGTGCCCAGGGATCATTCCACTCGCTAAACATGCCGAGCTGACGGGTTCCTCCAAGGTTATTCATATGCAAATTAGCTAAACCTTGTTTGCCTTCAAGGTCTTGCCACTCACCTGTGTCTTTAGGCCTACCTCAGCCTAGGTCGTACAGTTCCTTTGTTTATACATGATGATGATGGTGCTCTGCCCGAAGGCAGGTTCATTGGCTTTACGCCCCTGGGGATGAGATGAGTGAGGTGGTTTCCCGTTGCCTTCCTCACAGACAATGATGGGTAAGCAACTTGCCCAAGGTCACTCTGCAGGAGCTTGCGCCCCTGCGTCCCACACGTGCTAGCCCGAGATATCTAAATCTCTGACTGTCAACTCCCAGCCCGGGGCTTGAACCGCAGTCCGTTGCAACCAACAGACGAATGCAGCTCCCGCTTACCGGTGTAGCTAACTAGGCCAGTTGTTTATACATAACACATGTAAATAATCATTATACGTCGTCCCTCCTAATGGGTATTTGGGCATCTCAATTGGCCAGCTATAGGCCTACATATAATAGTTCCTTGCTTGGTAACATATCGTGTCTTGCATGAATATGCATCTCAATAGGTAAAAGTTGTTTGTTTTATAATCAACAATGTCCAAGCCTTGCAAATATACAGCTTTGCACCCCTACTCCACCAATCAATCCAGTGGTCATTGCAATGAAGGTGCACATAAATTATTATGCCTAGAACAGAACAGAACCTCGAGTTTGTCTTTGTTGGAACCATGCAAAAGTAAGACCTAACAATTCGTGTTGACAGCGAGCAAGAGGAGGCCATAAGGGCCTTTTTTGCTCACAACAATTGGAATTTTGAACAAATTGGTAAATATTCAGAAAGCAATATATATACACATGTATTTATACACACACATTATGTTAGTATGTATTGTAAACTTGTGCCATAGCTACCTTGTGTGTGCAGACTATAATGAAAATTATGCTCATTTGTTAATTTCTATAGCGCCTAAATATTTCCAGGATAACCAAAGAATTCAGTCGCAACTGCAGCAAGGTCAAGTCTAGCAAGTCGCTAACTGTTGCATAGCAGTATAAATTTAGTATATATATATATATATATATATATATATATATATATATATATATATTATACATAGAGGGCGCGGTGGTGTAGTGGTGGCGTCGCTGCCTTGGAGCCAAGTTCGAATCTACCTCAAGTCGCCGCGTAGGGACTTTGAGCAAGTCCTTCACTCGCAATTGCTCGGGCGCTTCGGCGTGGAGCTCCGATGCGGTGTCCGCGCTGTAGCCGGGAGAGCCTCTGAGCAGAGAGATTGAAGGGGTATAAATGGAGAAATAAAAAAAATAATAAATGTATATTCAGCTAAGACTATGTAGGAATACCATATATATATATATATATATATATATATATATATATTCACGAATATATTTATAATGCTACCCAACAGATAGCAACTTGCTAATCTTGACCTCTGTGCATTTGCTATTGAATTTTTCGGTTGTCCTACTATAGAAATATATAGGCGCTATAGAAATTAAAGAATGAGCAAATATCTTCTGCACGCAGTAGCTAGCTATGGCCCAAGTTTAGAATACATCCAAACATATAAATATATATCTGTATGTATATAACTATATATATATATATATATATATATATATATTGCTTTCTGAATATTTACCAATTTGTTAAAAATTTCAGTGATTATTGTTGTGAGCAAAAAAGGCCCTTATGGCCTCCTCTTGCTCACTGTGGCCTCCTCTTGCTCACTGTCGTTGTTAGGCCTGGGTCGTACTTTTGCATGGTTCCAACAAAGACAAACTCGAGGTTCTGTTCTGGGCATAATATGTGCACCTTCATTGCAATGACCACTGGAATGATTGGTGGAGTAGGGGTGCAAAGCTGTATATTTGCAAGGCTTGGACATTGTTGATTATAAAACAAACAACTTTTACCTATTGAGATGCATATTCATGCAAGACACGATATTTTACCAAGCAAGGAACTATTAAATGTAGGCCTATAGCTGGTCAATTGACCTTAGACCTTAGTCCTTCCCGTGCAGCTCTGCACATCGGGCAATGCAGTTTCTCCATTCCACTCTGTTCATCGCCATCTCCACAGCATCGTTCCACGTCATCTCCAGCCCCTGCAAATCCTCTCGAATAGTCTCCATCCAGTTCTTCCTTGGCCTCCCTCTACCACGTTTGCCCTCCGGAGTCCAAATTGTTGCTTGTTTTGCTCTCCTCTCTTGCCCCATTCTTGATACATGCCCCATCCACTTCAGTCGCCTCTTTCTGATGGTAAACTCCATTTTTTCCTGTCGATCAGCCTGTGCCTCAGTTTTCCTGCAGAGTGGTCAATTGAGATGCCCAAATATAAACACCCCTGACCCATTAGGAGGGACGACGTATAATGATTATTTACATGTGTTATGTATAAACAAAGGAACACTTGTACGACCTAGGCTGAGGTAGGCCTAAAGACACAGGTGAGTGGCAAGACCTTGAAGGCAAACAAGGTTTAGCTAATTTGCATATAAATAACCTTGGCGAACCCGTCAGCTCGGCATGTTTAGGGAGTGGAATGATCCCTGGGCACTAGTCTGCAGGCAAACTGAGGCACAGGCTGATTGACAAGCACGTCTATATAGTAGGCGTTACTGAATGCGTCACGTGTCTGGTTTACGGAGAAACTGCCGATTTCAGACCTTGGGCTTTAAGACTAATCTAGTGCTGTATTAGGCCTGCTTGAGAACAAAGTAGGGTAATGACTAATTGTACTCGTAAAGTAGTACCGGCACTTAAGACCTAACTAGGTTTCTTGTGGGCCTACGTACAAGTTACAACCCAATAAGGCCTTCTTGAAACATAATGGTGCTTTTGCTATATATATGTTTACTATCTTGTTTAGGAGTTTAATTGACTATGTTGTCCCTTTCTGGAACAGTAATTTAGCCTATTAAAATCCATTAACTAAATACACGTTTTAATAACTTTTAGTAATTTTTCCTTCATAAATCATGAATTCATGCGCATACCTACACGCTCTTTGTGAGGCAAGTATATGCTGTAGTGTATACCCACGTATACCCTCATTTTCGGAGGCGAGTATACAATGAAATTATACAATGAAATTATTTCCCGGAGGCGAGTATACGCCGCATATCCGGGAGTACCCTTGAATACAGCCCTGGACAACGTCCTGGAAAGACCTACAACAGCTTTATCTAGATCATAGCTATGGCTAATGGGTATCATAGCACTTTCCTCATTCATTAGCATTTTTGTGGTGCAAGGATTAAATTGAGATGGACTTCGTAACCAGCTAGATCCAGCAGGCACCATCGACATTGCCCAATCAGTGTGAGAATCATAGAAAAATAACTGAGGTTCAGACGTTGATTAATTGTGAAGTTGGCGTATGCAATGAAGACTTTACTGTGGAGCCCTGAGAAAGTCTAGGGGTTTGAACCCCACCACAAACCCCCAACAATTCTCACCCAGCGCCACTCGACCGGTAGTGATTGGGGGGGGCTGCATGCAATCGAAACCACAGCATACAGTCAACGATGAACTTTAATGCGTTATTATTACATATGCCTACAGGTAAAAGAGAAAAGAAAAACGTAAATTGCTTCTCAAATAAGTTAACTTCTATTGCTTGACAAGAAAACAAACCAATTGCATTATAATTAAACGACATATCGACGACAGACCATTAGGTCGATGAACAGACAATTCTGAAAGACAAATCTGCACAGAATAACTAAAGTCAACGACCCATTCATTCAACCTTAGCAGCAGCAGCAGCAACCAATTCTTCACTCATATGAAAATCAACACGCATTACATACAGCTCCAAACTATTGAAAACCTATGGGGAAACTCTTGCCAAACATGTGCAAAAGATTTAGAAGCTAAAATAAACCTAGCACAGCACAGGTCAGATGATAGAAAAATCGAATAAAGCTCCAAAGACCGCAGACAGACAGAAGTACATCATTCACAGTTAGTCATGTATCAGTAAAACCCAGATCTCGTATCACTCAGAAAAATAGCAGCACTCAAACAAAGCAAAGACAGTGAAGATTCCTTTGTTTTCGTTCTGATCATTATCATACTGATAATTAATATTAAGGAATATAAAAAAAACTGCTGCAAACAAACACTGCCAACAGACTTTCTACGTAAACACCATTCAGAATAAAGAATATATACAATAAACAGACAGATTTGATCAACTCCACACTTGCCATGCAGAAGAAATAAAATTATTTCAAGCTTTTCTACAATGCTAACGCACATAAGAAATATTTAAGCCATTTTCTCCAGCACTCCATTGCAACATTAACAAGCATCGCTCGCCTATTCAAGACTAATATTAAGCCATTTCATGCAAAAATTTCTGGCTTGATAATACTAGATTACTATTGAATAAAGACATACTACAAAGCATTTAAGATCAGCTCTGAATGTCATGTATACACTAGTCAAATACCTCGGCTCATTCTCAACACTGTAAGGCAACATTTACTTACTACTTAGCACTTCTGTCAACAAGAAATCATCAGAAAATGCAGCTGCAGTATACTCTTGACTGAATTGCAGATATGATAATAGAACACTTCATAGTAGTAGCTCAGAAAGACTTGCCAATGTCACAAACAAAGGAACCTGAACTCTAGACACTGCAGTTAGGTGACAACATCGCCATTAGGTCACCGTGCAATATAATGGTTAGCATATTAAACAGATATATTATTTCTTCCCTAATCAACCTCAAAGGCACATGGCTATGGAAATGAAACCATCTCCAAACATGAAATCACAAGAAATTGTAAGCTTTCTACAGACAGACAACTAACTGACCACCAAACATCTAAAATATAAATAAACATGACACCTGCAATCGAGAAAAGTATCATGAACAGAACATTCATTATGCACCTTTTCATTTATAACCACCCCTAATGGAACACTTGGCTTACGCAAACACAGGCACATAAATAATCTTTTCTTACCTAACAAGAAGCAAACCACTTAAATCTGAAATCTCTGAGTGTACCATAAATGCTTTGAACCAAAACATTAAATACATATTAAAATCCTTACAAAATACTATGCACCTCGAACGCCACTAAGAGCTCAAATGGATACACGGATAACACAGCACACAACAGCAATCTTGGCAAAAATGAAATCAAACCAGAACGAAGAAACCTAATGACGGATGCAGACATGTCCAACTTTACCAAGGACATCAGGCATTCCAACGTACAAGTGAAATTTCTTTCGATGGCTAACCCTAGCCACCATACTTTAATTGAAATATATGCTAGTTTGACATTTCACAAGCACTACAACAGTAAGTAGAAATTTTTATAAATGCCACAACAGTGCAGTCAATATGTGGCAGAAGACGAAGCACAGTTCCTTAAGCTAAACTGAGAGATGGCGGCCATGAACATGAAGTCTTTGTTAGCCTCAGCACACCAGAGCAATCGGCCAGTCCTCTCCCTTACCACACCGTCTTCCCATGGACAGAGTACAACAGTACATACTGTAGCCAAGTTGGTTGGGGCAGCACAGATGAAGCAGAAATCCTGGAGGAAATTTCTGTCCTTGCAGAAGATTCTGCCGCACAACTTCCCAGTTAACAGTTCAGTATGTTAATCACTGCAACATCGAAAGCCACAAATAATAAGTCATATGGCCAACATAATTAATCATGTGATAGAAAATGCTTTCATAAACATTTCTAAAGCTCAAGTCTTACAGTTGTTGTGTCCAAATGGATCAATTCTTAATGCGGTATGATCGCTATATTCAAATGCGGGTTAGATGTCTGCTAGACCTTGGGATTTCTAGACAGCTCTCTGTCTACTCACATTGTAAGTTATTAGTCGTTACCTCTGTCAGTGCTCTTAACAAGATGACAATAAATTCTGCACTTTCTACATTAAAACAATCACACACTCTTCATAGATAAAATGACGTCTCACTCTAACTTTTTTCAAACCAAATACCTACATAAGCCTTTGTGCATAAAACATAAAAATATTAGAATAAAACTGTAACATGCACTATTGCTACACAAACTTGCTATCAAAATCTCAAGCACTTATAGCATTTGGATGAGAAAATCCTTGAAAAAAAAGAAAATTTCAACAGCAAAAGTGTTAACAGAGAAGCACTTCACATAAAAACATTCTATCATCAAGCATCCTTAGATAAAACATCCCTCAGACAAAAGCTAACTTAATATCAAAACATGGCTAACAAGACAGCAGCAAGGAGCGCCTCTGAGGAGTTCTCTTGAAGGGGCACTATATAAATGTATGATTACAATTACAAAGGATTAGAAGAGTTTCAACACAGATAGTTTTGACACTAAAGAGATTTTGCTACAAAAAAGTTCTTTGAAAAAGAAAGTTTTCACAATACATAAAGAAGCAGCTTATAAAGATATGAAATTCTATGCAAAGTTTAATTCACCTCAAGAAATATTCAACCATATTTTGACACATTTTCAACAAGAGAACAACGGTATGTGTTTGGTCTTCACCGCAACCACGTGAAACCATTTTAACAGTAAAACTATCATCTTCTTTGATTCTTGACGCTTTTACGTAAATTTAGACACTGCAACAAACAAATATATTATTGTCCAAGTGAAAAATAGACTGAAAAACACATCAAAATCCCCGTTACCAGTGAAACTGAGTTGATTTTCATGTCACATTTAGAGCTTTATAGCTAAGAAGTTCCCACTATATATAAAAAGTAGAAAGACCTTATAATTAATATTTCCATCTTCACTATCTGTTTGATAATATATTAAATGTAAAAGCAATATACTGCAAATGAATTACAAATAGCAATGTAAGAAATGCAATGGAAATTCATTTAGAAAGTCTACTCATGTCAAATTTACATGTATTATTGCGACTTTATGTCCAGCACACAGACTTAACTCCTCAGAGAACTAAGTAAAAGTGAAGTCATTGTGACAAAACAAGCATATCCAAGAGTAATTTTACACCTACAAGCAATATATCATGCCCTAAATGGAGCCATAATTGAAAGCAACATAGTCTTAGTGACCAGTGAATATGGACATTCAACTGCTAACTGATTTGAAGCCAATTAATTGCAAATGTTGATGGAGTTAGATTTAATTTACAGTGTTCACACAAAATACAGTTGAAAGTAACAATTGCTTTGACTGAACTTTTGTTTTGATAGAAGAGCACAGTGTAAACCCATTTGACTACTAACTAGTTATATTTCGCAGCTCTGGCATCTAATGGTTTCAAAGATACTCAAGTTGGGTACAAGCAGCACTAGGACAAAGGTTCAAGGATTGGAAATGATGCAACTCAACAGAAACCCCAAGCCTCAAAACGTGCAGTTAATTAAAGCATCGATTGACAGGATGTCCCAGCTAACAAGCAATTTAACGCCTGCTTCCACACTCAGATCATTCAACACACGGCTATTTTACTTACAAAAGCAAACATGAACTACACACATTTTGCTTAAAAGGTCGATTCGGTGCACCGATGCCCTCGCTTCCATCGTGAAATAAGAAGCCCTGATATAAATTAACAGCGTAGAATAATTCATCGTGCCTCTTATCATACCCAAGGCTAAACTGACATTACGGCCTAGTGCTCGTTGGCCACAGTTTTCCCAGCACCGGCCGACGAGGAGGCGCCTTGGGCTTTTCCACCACCGCGGCCGTGGTTTTCCTTGCTAGTTGAGCTGCGTGCCACCACTCCATTGACCTGTGCTGCTGAACCGCTGTCGAGCTTCGCATTTCCGTTTGCCTTTGCGCCCGACTTCTCTGCAGTTGCGACCGACTTCTGTCCTGAAGTCGGTGTTTTCTCTGCTGTTGCAAGCGACTTCTGTCCTGAAGTCGGTGTTTTCTCTGCTGTTGCAAGCGACTTCTGTCCTGAAGTCGGTGTTTTCTCACGATCATCAGACTCGCGTCCTGTGGAGGGCGGGTCGGTCTCGACTTGCGGTGATGATGCGCTGCGGGTCATATTGCTTGGCGCCGCCTTGCCTCCGTCGCTAGGCACGGTGCCACCATCCGTCTCCGTTTCAGAGTTGGGAGCAGCCGGTTGCTTTTTGGTGTTGCGCGGACGTTTGTTTCGTCTACGTCTTCGATTGGAGGAAGCTTTGTTGCCATCAAGTGACGACACACTTTCTGGAACGCAACCGTTTGAAAACCATCGATAGAATAATCTTAATTAACCTAAATTAATCAACTATAGATCAAGCTTAATCTTATCAACCTAAACTCTAACAGCACCACTGAATTATGAATGCTTACCCACTATCAAAATTTTCACTGATTATAGGTACAAGAACATCTAAAATATGCCGACTAAAGAAAAGGGCAAACTACGGCTACAATACACTAAAACAATATGCTGGAAATCAGCTTTGGGAATTGAATCATATAAGAAGCTCAATTTGGGATATTCTTCATCATCAAAAGTCACAAATGTGGTACAATTTTGCTGTTTGTTAAATGTATGTATGCATGTGAGTGTTGTGAGGTTGTGGAGCTATTCATTGTGAGAAGTTGGCAATTTCTTCAGGCTACAGCCTAGCTTTTACATTCTGAACTGTCAACCAACAGGTCTGATATGGACAGCTACTGAACCCTGGTTAGAAATCTGTTTCGGGTCTTCTGCTTCATCTGTGTCTCGTACCAGACTCAGCAGCAATGAATAAACGGATGGGAAGATAAGACAGCAATGCCGAGGAATGGCCGCCTGTCTTCGTATTATGCTGAGGTTAAGAAAATGAAGAACTTAATAACACTTGATACACATGGCAACCACTTGGGCTAGCTTACTGGACGGTTCTTCTTTTACATACAATGTCACTGAACGCTAATTTCAGTTTAAGAGTTGCAACAAATGGCTAATTTTAAACGATTCCAAGAAAATCTGCAGAACAAATTGAAACCAGAATAACAAATGATAGCCACAGACCACCTGTCACCAAAAACAACCATGTGCAAGGTAATATCGTAATCGAACGCAATGGCCAAAAAGAAAAGAAAACTGTTAATTCAAACACAATTCTATTAAATGGATCACTTTTGGATCTATATTGATGACGATGACAGAGCAAAAAAATTAAACAAATGTTGGTCATCATGAGGGAGATGATGATGATGATGATGATATACCTTGATCCTGACTAGTCACACTAGAGATGTCATGTGAATCTAAGATAGTATCCTCATCATCCGTCTGTCTTCGACGTTCTCTCCCCTGCTGCTGCTGCAGCTCAGACGCTGATTCATTATCTCTTGCGACTGTCGAAATAAAACAACGAATCTGTACAGAAAGTTTATAAAACATCAAGGAAGTAACATTTAACGATCTCATTCATGTTGAAAATAACGACGCTAAATTAGAAGCAGATTTATTATCACTGCACGGCATGATATCCGTAAGCTGGCCATCTCATAACCTGATGTCATTCAATAACCTTGTAACTACTTGGTAGTTATTTCACATGTCCTCAGAGCAAAAAAAGAACAGAACACAATGACAGTCCACACCGTTTACGTCCAGGTATCAACAGCTTAGCACATTCAGTACGGTAGTTGCTAGGCAATTGTTAGGAGAGTGAAAATATTCAGCAACAGTTTGACATGCGTTCAGAAAGTACAAAACAACATCAGACACTGGTGACTTGCTGGTATGGATGATCAGGTCATTCCATTTTGTAAAATTTCCCAATGTCTTTAAATGATAATAGCAAGTCTGATTCTGCAATGTCAGCATAGTAGCCATTGCTACTTGCGGTGGTCTCCTCAATGAAAAATCAATTAACATGCTAGCCTGATAATAAAAATCCTTAAAACTCTAAATAGCCGACCCCGAATCACTATAACAATACCAATGAACCACTGCAATTCATAACATGAAAAAATCGCCCGACCTCTCACAATGAATAGCTCCACAACCTCACAACCCTCACATGCATACATACATTTAACAAACAGAAAAATTGTACCACATTTATCCACACAATAATCCATAAAGTCATGAGGTAGGACTGAACACCTTTTCTAACATAAAACAGTTACAGACTTTATTAACCCTTTAACGACCAGCAAAAATTTTATCACCTAGGGCCCGACGACCAGCAATTTTGGCGTATATCAGCTATACAGTAGACAATATTGTACATGTGTTATCTCAGTCAATTCTTGACCCTTCATGCATAATGTAAATATCGTTCTTTAGCATTTTATATCCTCTCCCCATCCATCCGTCCAGAATTGGACAAAAAAGTTGTGAGGGTACTCAAAGCTGTCCCCAAATGTACCCCACCCTAATTTTTTAAATTTTCTATGTTCAAGGCCAAATATAAAAATATTTTCAGTGGCAACATGTGTAATGTGAACGTAGAAATTGTGCAGCAATCAAAGCTAGACAAAACGCAAAAACAATTGTAAAGATACATTCATAAATGATGGAGTTATAATTTATTTAGTAATTAGACCATAGTCGATATCGGCGGAGAAATTAGGGGAAACACGCGAAATATCAGCTTGGTTACGTTCGTCATATCTTGTTCAGTTTTTCTCAAAAAGACATGATTTTAACAGCATTCTTTAGCATTTCATCTCCTCTTCAAATATATCTTAAAACAGTTACGAGTAAAACCGGATAATCTAGCTATAATTTGCCAGAATAGCTCGCCCGTCGCTAAATTCCATCCCACTTTTGCGCTAGACAACACGTGGCGAAAGCCATCCGTGACCTCGTGTCAAAGTTGTCATTTCCTCTTACCAAATGCTTTTTATTTTCGTTACCAGAAATAAAAGATGATTTTTAATTGTCAGATTTATCAAAACTATCGTCATTTTAATCTAATTCTTCAAGGAAACGGCAAGTTTATTCTGGAATCTATACGACCGCACGGGCTGCCATTTTGTCACTGGACCAATGTGTGTTGATTCAAATGTCCGTTTTCATTGGTCAAATGACGCCTCTAGGTTCCCTTTCTAAATATATCTTCAACATATATCTATGCTTATTTATATTACCTTGGACTAAATGACGCAAGGTTTCAAAAATATAATGCTTTTGATAGGTCTGTAAACGTCACTATGATAGCATGCGGCTACTACACTTTACTGCACGCTGGTCGTCACCCTCCTAGTACACTTTAGTGCACGGTGGTCGTTTAAGGGTTAAAGACATGCATAATGTTGTACAATTGTGGTATGTGAAGTTTTTTATAGATCACACTAATGCACCTGTGACAAGTTAAGGCTTAGGAACTTGTTTACGAATAGTATTAGAAGACACAAGTGCCATGCACACTGCTATATACTATACACTGATATACACCATACACTGTTATACTGCACAGTCATATGACACACCTTTAGAACGACATCTCAGTTCTGCGCCAATCTACACTCTACAGTGTGTATAATTATACATGCTGGAATTCAACAATGGAAAGACATCCAAGTAAATATATGTAGTCACCGACTTACCCGGCTGTCGATAGTTGCCAGTATAGCGTGCCCTTGCGCCTCTACCCTGACCCCGTCGTGGTCGACCACCCTGAACAACACTGTCTGTGTAGTAACCCTTACGCTTCTCCTCCCGTTCCTCTTCTTCAACAACTGCATCGGACCAATCCCTTGTGCTTGAAGAATGCAACGAATCAAAGTCTCCTAAACCACAATGAATTCACATTGTTAAACACGCATCATTTCGATGTGGATTCATCCATTCTTAATTCCTCTCCCACGTGATCTTCTGTCATGTCCTTGCTCCTTAAAGGTTACTTTTTAAGCAGGTCCATTTAGCAAAACTATACTATACTATCTTTGGATTTATAAAGCGCCTCTCACAGTACAACCTAATCAGAGGCGATCAAAAATGCATGTGGCATCCCTAAATTTATGACCATTTAGCCCTCTCCCAATCTATTAAGTCTGTCAAAATATTATTTCATCATCAGTAAAAGAAACATAGTAGAGAGGCAGTCTGGTCTTCCGTTGATTAGCCTAATAATAATACTTACAATATTTTCAATCACCGTTTCTCGGATATTTGATCCAATTTCTTCCCCTGAACATTTAACCTGTTCCTACAATCTGCCTCTTTTTTTATCCAGGTAGTATATCTGAATCTACCTCATCATTGTATTCTGCTAAATACACATAACATAAATGTCTTTTACAAGAACAGTCCCTGTCCGGCATGGATGCCACTCAACAACTTAACACCTTTTATAGAGGCTAGGTATAAATATACAAAACATATACAAACATATATACTAGGTTCATTAAATGCGATCTCACCTTCTCGGTTCTGTCTATCACCAGCCCATCTGTTGAATGAACCGCGACCCCTTCCTCTTCCGTGGCCACCCCTTCCTTCTGTGTAACCACCGTTGCTGAATCTAACACAACGAACATTAAATACATTGCTAATAAAATTCTCAGCAAGACTCTTTCCGTCTTCCAGTAATATATATATATAATATATACAATATATATATATAAAATACATATATAATATATATATATATAGAAAAATTCTAAACAATTTCACTAGCTCTACTGCATGATACACAATATGACTTCAGTGTATATTTAATAATTTAGAGATCACACTGAAAGAAGAAATTGGGCAATGTCCAGCAAGTGCATACAAGTGAAAACTCTCTGAAAAAATCTTCTCCATTATTTTAACAAGCTACACCATGCTAGAACAGGGACCTCATGACCCCATGATATTGCGTAGCCACGGTCTTGATCAATCTACAGACTAACACGTTCAGACTGAAATTTGCACACCTTCATTAAATGCAATTATATTCAGAGTGTAACATAGTGATGCAAGTCTAAAGCATAGCCTTGGAACAATCAAACTGCAATCCGTAACAGCACTGCAATTGTTACATCAAATGCAATGCAGGAACTGACACTGATTTAATGCGATATGTAACACACAAAAGTGTGTTTAACTCAACAATTACAAACTTAAAGCCACAGAGATATCATTTGATTCTGAGCACAACTTCAATCATAATTCTCACGTCCTAGAGACACAGGAATTCATTATCAAAAAACTAATAATTATAACAAGGTAGGAATGCGGTAAGCCTATTCAAAACCATTGAACAACAAAAACCTTTAAATACAAAAAAAACCCAACCAAGTCTACTTAGAAATCACTGATACCCGAAAAAAAGTTGACATAAACAACTCAATGTTTCCATTCCTCAAAAAACTAAAATTGGTTCATGAATCACACCACACCTGCGTTGTGAAGAGTTAGCCTGTGCACCACCAGACAAATTGCGCAGCTCGGCATCAATCTGCAGCTTTTCCATCCGCAACTTTTCCACTTCCTATGCAGACAAAAAGTACAATTCTGTTAGATGCAACTTTAGTACGTTTACTAAAAGCAGCTTCATCCAGCTGCATGGCAGGTTTCTGAGACCCTTAAAACAGATCAGCATTCTGTTACAAGAACTATTCAATATAACACTGCAAGTTTCCTAAATTAAAATAAGCATAGAAGACTACTGAAAACAGTGAAGTCTTACTTACATATGCATATTTCATCTTATAATCATCATCAGTGGTCTGGTGTGTGTGTGTGTGTGTGTGTGTGTGTGGCTTCAGATAGGTAAAAACAGCAATGGAAAAGGTAAAGTTTTAACCTGTCACTGAATTGTACTGTATCGCATCCATAAATTTATATAGCGCTGCTCGCAGAATGACTATCCAAAGGCGCTCTCAGTACAAAAAACTCTGGGGAAAAGAAATGCCTTTACAGAGTGAGAGACAGACGAGGAAAAATAAGCCATTAGTTTAGTCCGTAGTGCGGGAGGAAGGTAATACCAAATGGAGGAACAAACCACAGCAAACACCTGACGCTGGGCAAGAGCAGTCCAATGTTATACTATAACAGCCTAAATGTTTTGAAAGGTCTTTGTAGATAAAACAATTGCTACATCAAAAGACATCTGCCTTGAATCAGACACAATAGGCTGCTGTAATCCAGCTAGCCAAAAATGGCAGGAACAGTTGTTCACAGAAGGCTTCAGAGAAGGCAAAAGACAAGAAAACAGACACAGGCAAAAGGAATGAGGTAGAGTGACCTAACAGAAGAAAACATCGTATCCCCTATTATGTCAGAATGCAGATCTGAATGTCAATGCCTGAAAAAGAGCAAATCTTTTATATCAGGAGAGCACAGCTCGCTCAGAGTGCTGAAAATTACACACCTTAAGATGACTCAGCTGATATTCAAGCAGCAGCTTTGCATCAGTTATGCTGTCAACCGTACCAATAAAAATAAAAGGGATTTCACTCTAAAAAACATAACACAAATTATATCAATCAATAGTAATGTCTACAAACTAAAACTAAATATTACCTACTCACATGAGCTCAGAAAATCAACTCACTTGATAAAACAATTGATCACAGCTCTCTAGTTTAATGTCGGGCCTTAAAAATCAAATTACAGCTTACATTTTAAATATTTTTACTTAAGACAAAGTTACGGCAGGCAGGTACAGGTTTAATAAGAGAATACAAGTATGTCAACTAATTTCATCAGAAGTGGTCTGTGGTATGTGTGGTTTCAAATGGTCTGCTGCAACAACTATTTGGTCAATGCGTAAACAAAACAACTATATAGCATAACATCACAATAACATTTTACCAAACAATACAAGAAACAATTACTTTAATCCAATTAGAATATATAACTAAAGAATTGTCTAATCTTAAATATGCAGCAAACAGCTGAAACAAAATACGAACAGATGGAGCTTCCTGATTATCCGAGTCTTCCTGGTTGGACTCCGTGGGACCAGCGTCTATTTTAACCCGGACAACCCCGGACTTGTCAACGATTTCCTGAATGTTTTTCCCATTTTTCCCAATCACTTTTGCTAAAATAGACAAAATTTACAAGCAGTATAAAACTTGTCTGCCCAATCCCTCTCTACTGAAGCTCAGTTTATCAGGCAAATTTTGTGGCAGTTGTTGCATTCTATGAAAAAATTCACTGCAGTTAATATCTATTCATTCCATCGAAAACTGCATAAAAATGCTTGAAAATTGAGCATTTAACTTCACGTTCTTAATGACCTTTAATAAATTAATACCGTATCTTCTGGATACAAGATGCGGTTTTTGCATGACAGTCGAGGGTAGTGACTTACATAAAGGTGCTCAACTGATTAAGCTGTTCAATATCTACTTGGTTCTATCAGTCAATACATTCTCTTTTATCCTTAAACAGCTATGTGAGGCACAGAACCTAGTACTTATCAATGTAAAATCCTAAACCATAAGCAATTAATAAAATCACAAACTCATAGCCAAAGGTCTATACAGGAACTCACAGACTAGAATTCGAGGGACTGGATAATCCACTTCCGCATATTCCAACAGCTTCCGTGCCGACCTAACCGACTCTTCCGTCTGCCACAAACAAAATAACAATCAACTGCACAGACGAAGATAGAAACAACAATTATCATAGAATAAAGACTACGAAACAAGATATGAACAATAAATACAAAAGAGAAACAACCTAGTAAAGAAGTAATTCAATCCTTTAACTTTGATAGCAACTGCATCCAGTACAACACAGCGTCTCGGCTCTTAATCACTGACTAATGACAAATTGTTTTTTTAAATGAATAAAATTACATACAAGCAGGGTTTAAAGTGGGTGGGAACGCGTGGGAACGGCATTCCCACTGCTCTCGAATTTCTTGGCTTGCGTTCCCACTGCTCATGCATGGCACCATTGAAACATGGGCGTTCCCAATAAAACTTCATCAGCGTTCCCACTGCTCACAGTTGGCATTCCCACTGCTCACCCAAGCCGCTTTAATAATAATAATAATAATAACGACAATTTATATGGCGCCGTAACGCGGCCATACCGCTACAAGGGCGCCTCACAAACGGCCAACTGCGGGATACGCCTTAGCAAACAGATCAGTTTTAAGCTTTGTTTTGAAAGAGTCCACTGAGGCGGCCAATCTAATGTCCGGTGGAAGACTGTTCCAGCATCTGGGACCAGCAACCGAGAATGCGCGGTCGCCGAAACGTGTCCTCATCCTCCGTACACGGAGGTCGGTCTTCCCAAGCGACCTGAGTCGCAGCCCGGAAGCGGAGGAATGGGTCTCGGAACAGTAGTCGCGGATGTATTCAGGCGCAGTCCCATGAAGCGAGTTGTAGACCAGCAAACTGAGCTTGAACTCAATTCGGAACGGGACAGGCAGCCAATGCAAGACGTCGCGTAGGAGTGGTGTAACATGATCATATTTTCTCCTATTACAAATGAGCTTGGCCGCGGCATTGAGCACCGACTGAAGTGCGTCCAAAAGACACACAGGCGCTCCGGCCAGCAGACTGTTACAGCGGTCCACTTGAGAGATGACGAAAGCAGCGACAGCTGCTCTAGCGGCCTCGAAAGGCAAGGACTTGATACAGCTCCTGATGAGACGGAGCTGGCGAAAACAGCTGCTGACCGTCCTAGCTTTAACCACTGCATACAAGGTACATCAGTAAGTAGATGTAAGAGACCATGCCAACTCAACAGCAATTACAAAATTTCTAATGCTCATTTTCTCTTATATAAACAAAATGATGGATCGAAAGAAGCATACCAATCCACTGATTCGGAAGGTGCTCGATTCCTCTTCGAGATCTACAGATAAGACGCCCTGAATTCTTCTTGCCTGAGAGATGTTAGAACCATGCGTGCCAATTGCAAGCCCCATCAGTGCCTCCGGAACAACAAACTCCTCTTGAAATGGAGCCTTTGTGGTCTGCCGTGAGCTCTGTCAGTCAGGCAGAAATAATAACGACCGATCAATTACACAAAAGGCAATTCTGTAAAAATACACTACTCATGCGGATTCCCCATGTCAAAAGAATGAGGTAAATAACTGGTCACAAAGACAATTTTTAAAAACAATTCAAGGGTATAATGAACTGATAAAGATTAAAAGAGAAATGAATGATGGGTAGGTATGCTTGATCCATTTTTTCGAAGAAGTGGCATGAAAGAGCATTGACATGAGTCCTATTAATGCTTGCATAGAAATATCAACCTCAACTGGTGTGCATCATTAAGTGAGAATTTCCTACAGACAATATAAAGTTCCACGCTGACAATATAAAGTTCTTCAATGTTAAGACCAAATACTGCCACAACTGTTACAGGAAGTACAAAACTCCTTCTCAAAGAAAGAGATTAAACCGATCGAAATGGGTACCACACACTCATAATGGACAGTGGACACATGTTAAACTGTTACCAGTACCAGCATTTCCTCGTTATGAACCAAGACAAACATATTTAACCAGAACAAGCAAGATTTTCTGATGCAAGGTTTCTAAGCTTTCCATCATCAACTGCTAGATCTTCTCAGACACTGGCCTATGATCAACATTGATTATTGGAGGCATGCAGTCTTTATCAATATTTGCAAACTGTTCTCTTTAAAAACAGGGCAGTCTGGGAGTAAATCAGAGTCGACAGCTTGAAGAGGTGCAATAAATGTCACTGAATGAATTATAACCAGATAACGAATGAATGAATTTCACACGTAGATGATTGAAATAATAATAAATTATGTTTCAAGAAGGTGCATACAAACTGGTGAATAAATAGACACAAGAACACATGAGGCATGAATGAAGAACTACTGTAACACACCTCAAGACGTTTCGCTACTAATTCAGTCTGCTGCCTAATCAGCATCTTCTGCCGAAGACTTCGCAGATGCATGTCAGCTAGAAGTGCCGCCTTTTTCGTTACCGATTCATCAAATGCCTACAAACATCAGTATCATAACTATAAAGGAATTTTGAATCTTAAAATCTCTCAAGAATAAAAGCTGGTAAGAAATCGTTTTTCTCCACGATCAAAAATGATAAAAGAAAAAATAATTTTCAAGAATCACAATATTATCTTCGTACAGATCATTTGCAAGGAGATCATTAATAAACTGCTCAATACATGACATACAAACTAGCTAGTCACCTGGAAAAGCAGACATAACAGCATTCACCTTGCGATTTGGAATTTGAACTTGAAATTGAATAGCACAGATAAATAAATACCAGTAACTGCTTTCATAATTATACTGAGTCTAATAACAATTCTTTTAAGCAAACTTAATCGAGTAATTAATGATATTTATGGAAATTTCAAGACATGAGTTATTCTGAAAGCGAATAAAACTTGACACATAAATAAATAAAGTTACTAACTGTAATGACGAGTGTATTTCGGGCTTCATCGAATGCAATCACAGATGCATTAGAAGACTTCATGAAATCCTTGTGACAAGATAGATCTTTACTTCTAAAGAACGACGGCAGATTGCAAAGCACAAAAGTCATCCATCAGTATCTCTGCACTGTTAGTACAAAATTTACATATATGTAGGTTGAGACAATACTTTAGAAGTGGTATGTAACCTTACGTCAGAATCATTACTAACGCATCTACCCCTGGTATTACCTGTAACCCACTTTATGCCTCTGGTCACTCAGATTTACACCATTCAGTCTCATAGTTTGTAATGCTCAGCATGGCTGTGTTACAGTGCCATAGAAATTGACATTGCTACTACCCGAGTCCATTAGTCTTTGCCAAACCACTCAGGAGATAAAGGGAAAGTAAAACAGGAAGCTGTACATAAGCTGAGACGATAAAAGCAAAGATATATGGCCATCTATTCACTGAACATTACAAATCTTGATGAGATAGAAATCAACAGAAATGTGGAAGTAGATGGCAGAGAAAGACTGTTAGATCTCAATTTATCACTTCTACCATTACTACACCACTTTGATCAACCGACCGGCAGGCAATTATTATTACCTGCCTAGCATCCATCCATCTGGCAGCATAATGGATAGTCAAACATTCATCACCTACTACCAATATAACGGATATTTCCGTGTGCTGCAGCAAAAAATACAAGCATTTGTCATTGACGTAGCTCGGTACATAAACTACACATGATGTCAACTATAAACTTTTGAGGAAATTTGTTAGTTTTGTTTCAAAGAACGTACGCAAGTTCTATGCACATTGCCTTGCTTGAAACTGGCAAAATTTCTGTTATTTAACATCATTCAAGCTATTAGTCGTTATTGAAGTCGTTATATAACTTTCCAATTACAGTAAGCTTCCAATAAAGAATGCAATTGCAGCATATGCCATGCACAGAAGAGAGCAAATGTAAATCTTGCGTCATTGTAGAAAAAAACAAGAGCACAAGAAAACAAAGCACTCACATTTCAGTTAAGTCGGAGGGAACTTCGATGCCATACGTATGAACTCTGGTCAAACAAGGGCTACAAATGATAAAGGACACAACAAAAGTTCTGCTAAAATTCTAGAATGTCTGACACAGTTGTGAATGTTGCTAACCGCCTCTCTACACTTATAGTTTCTCAATTATCATATTGTATATATAAGCATTTGTACAGCGTCTAGATAGTGATAGTGTCTAGTTAGTAGGTGAACCATTGAGATGTGCTCCCAGTGTGCTCTGCCCTATGAGAAGAAGCAGGTTTTAAGAAAAGCAAATGACGTAGAATTGCAGTGCAAGCATAGACAAAGCGCACGCCAAAGAAAGTGACCAATTGAAACAAAAGGTCAGGACTGAGCCGTAGCTGTTCTGATATGAAGAATCAGAAGGTCAATTCAACGAGTACTGTTTTGTTCGCTTCTTTGTTTGTATGTGCGCTTGTTATAGCACCCCTTCAAGCCCTCGCTACTCAGAGGCGCTCCCGAATGCAGAGCGGACACTGTATCGGAGTTTCAGGCCGAAGTGCTGAGCAATTGTGAGTGAAGGACTTGCCCAAGGTACAGTGTACACACAGCACTCTAGATGTAGCTTGCAAGAAATATAGGTCTACAAATCATCACTTATAGATAACATTGAACAATTTTAAAAAAAACTTATATGCAACAATTGAATATTCATTGACACAAGTCATGTAAAAATGATCATGTCAACAGAACTATGCTCTTCAGAACCAGGTTTAACTCACCTGCAATTTTTTGGCCGAACTCGTTCGACCGGAACAATTTCATTGGAGGATGACTGATCAACTCCAGGGTATTCAACCACGGTAAATTCACCCTTTGTCATCTTAATCCTCGCAAGCCACCAGCCCTGCTGCTCCGAATCTGAAGACTGAGTCAAGACCTGATGACAGTAACAACACAATAACACATCACACCATCAATAATTGGCCACAACTGCACAAGATGTCATCACAAGGACCGAAAACAGAATGTAGCAACACTCACACAAGTAGTCATAAATACACAAAAAAACTAAACAATCTATTGTACATATTTGACCCCATACACGCCACTGACCGTTTCTCGAAGGCATTCCTTCACAAATTAACATCCTTAGTTCCTTAATAGAAAACTGTTTTACGACTGTCCAATGGTGCCCATTGTGACTACTTAGAAGTTAAAGAAAGGCTGCCGTCCATTATCATTATTAATATTTAATATATTCATAATGCGTGCACAGAAGTGTGCATCTGGAGAGCAGATAGTTAACGGACAGTAGGAAAGTACGTTAGATATACAATTGCCTGAATACCAATGAGGAATGGTGAGTTTTGAGCTGCCTGCCTTTGAAGGAAGGTAGCGAATTAAAACTACAAAGAGAGATTGGCAGCATTTGATTCCCATCCTCAAGTACAAAGGCATGGAATACATGCAATCTCATAATAATAGTTCTCCATGGCAGCCAAAACCCTGTACTTGATGATCACGGGCAATGAGGAATTGAGGATGGATGTAAATAGTTAGTAGAGTTTAAAGGTAGGGAGGAGTGCTGGTGCTGAGGGTCTTATAGGTCAAGCAGCCAACTTACCAAACATATCAAGAGTATAAAATTCACACTGTTCACTTTTTACATTATGATGCAAAGACCCTGACGATATTACAGCATAACTTCAAGTGCTATATAAAAATGTTGTATTTTGAACTTTCAGTTACATCATATAACAGTTGACAGTTAAGTCACAGCCAACGTTAACATAATAACACAAGCAAACATAATTCTATTTTATCAAGCTTTCGTGCAATGAAGATTTGCTCATTGCAAAAGCATTTTCAGTCCTACTAAACTACAAAGAAACAGAATATATATCTAAGTTACAAGGGCATTAGACTGCAACTTGATATTCTTAGTCTGACTGATAAACAGATTCTCTGTTCGTCAAGCTCCAGGTATGAGCCATATATACAACATACGCCCACATCACTGGGAGGGGTCAGGCAATAAATATTATGCATACTCAAATTTCATTTTCATATGTTAGACCCAGGACTGCTATATAATGGGTTATCTAGAAAGTCTTTGGTTAGCTTCATATTCCTGATCTAAATCTTCAAAAGTTCTGCAGATTCTGAAAGATAACAGTTCTGTGGTCCCAATTTACCAACACTGACCTTGTTGCACATATTTGTAGACCCACTTAGTCATTAGTATGATCCTTGATTGAAGTGTGCAACTGTGCATTTTTTAAATAAAAAGGCACCACAAAAGGAAGCCTTTAGATGAAAAACAGGCACACTGTTACTGTTAATAAGCAAAGCAGAAGGTGTATCCAATGGGTCTAATAGTGCTGCAAAGTGATTACAGACCAGTAGGTACCAACAGAGATTTGTGTTAAATATATAAAATAGTGCCCACCAATGATTCCACCAACACATATTAGAAGGGCCAGATATCCACTGCATTTCTGTGCCTTAGAACAAGTTCAAAGCCCAGATAGAGGACAAAACTAATGAACTCTGCTATCACACAGTGTCATTAAACTACTATGTACTAGTTTTCTGGCATCGTGTAAACTTTTTTGGGGATGATTTAAGCAGCATACTTATAGAGATGCTTAGCAGTACTTAGTATCTTTCAACAGGTTTTTACCTTCCTGCAGGGCCATGCAAAGTGCTACCTATCAGCCTAAAATATTGGATCTGCAAATTCACATGGATTTGCAAAAGGTGAATCATTGCCTAATTTCTCTAACAGTCACTCATTACACTGTAGATCAAGGAATGCTGTGCCTACTGAGTAATATGGGCTTGTTTTTGAAAAGTGAAGGTTTAGATATCAAAAATCGAAAGGCTGCAATACAACCGTTGCACAATCATTTTTATAATGCCAAAATGAAAAAATGCAACATCAATATAACTCGTCCTGTAATATTAAACTGATGGGTTATAAACCTGAATGGATTGGAGACCTTACGTTGTGAAGATGCTGGCAAAGAAGTAAGGACAAGGTCGATTCAAGGACAGATTGAAATTTAAAAAAAAACATATTCAAATGCTTGATTTTTGCAAGAACCCTCAATTTCTTTACAAAGAAATTGAATTTATCAAATAGAAAATGGATGTTTTTTATCTGCATATTTAATAGAAAGCAGTTATGATCCTATTACTTATTGGCATGGTAAAGAGGCAAAAATTGGTTAGCAGGTACTCTCTAATTCTCTATATTTATACGTCATTTGTGGATGCAGGAACTGCTGCCAAAGTCAGAGCAAAAGTGCATTCTAGCTTAACAATTTAAAAACTGTCCAAAATTCTGCAACTTATTCTCGAAGATGTACCAGTTGAATTATTACATTTAAAAATAGCGTGCAAGTAGAATGACAGCATGTAACAGTTCAATTAAGTTCAATTTTCTTAATTAGTGCAAGACTGACCTCTACTTCATCGCCTTCTTTACAGTCTGCTGGGGTGTCAGCTGGGGGCGGAAAACGAACCTCCCCCACCTGAACGTGTTTCTCCCCACTATAAACAGTCACCAAAACAATTGTAATAAAACTTTACTTCAAAATTGTTAACATTTAGAAGTCATCACATTTGACTAAGCTATAATGTGAACACAGTAAAGCTAATTTAAATTTCACAATATTTACTGTAACACGTTAAATAAAAACACATATCTACACGATAGCACCACATTATGAGGTAACCAGTCTCCATTACAATATAAACGAATTTGCAGAAACTTCAGATATCATTCATTTAATAGTAAACTAAATTGTAAACAAACATGTAACTTAAGATCCTGACTAAAATTATTTTTATTCCAGTACTTTTCAACCTTTGCTGTGCCTATCTTCAATATACAGATTATGTGGATATGTGCACATCAAATCAGCCAACATAGCGTCAAATCAAAACTCAGATTTAAAAAGTTTAAAAAAATGTCAAGACATGCTGAAAGGCTAAACTTTCCACCAGATTATCTTACTTACAATATGAGAAATGACATTTGACTTTTCTCATACAAAACTGCTAGCTGAAGAAACAATTAATTCCTGGCATTTGAAGGGTGGTACGAAAAGAATTATTACAAAAGGTATGATTAATGGATATATATATATATGCACATAATATATAGAGCCAGTTAAACCCATATTAATAGTATGAGGTGCATGATAGTCTAGAGGCTAGCGCAAAAGGTCAGGGTTCAAACCCCACCAGAGGCAGAAATCAGCTTTCAGATTTCTGCTCCACTAGTACCCATCAGCCATAATGAGTATGTTGACCATGCACCTTGGTGAGAAGATGGAAAGTCAGGGGAGAGGGCTGGCCAGTGCCACACATCCCTGAATGCCAAGAATAAGAAAAATGAACTTATGTAGACAAGTATTACACATGGCTGGATCTGAGGTTAGTTTGGACATCCAAGCACTCTTCTTCTACTGGTATGACGTTTTCTGCAGTTCAAATTATAAAATTACAAAACACAATAGCTTTGATACACCTATTTAAAAAAAAGTGCATGAAGTTTCTTTCAACAGCAGGTTACTATAATTATTAATTACTTAGCACATCAACAAACAACTTGAATTGGTTTCTCATTCACTTTAAACTTACATTGATCACTAAATCATTTACATATAGACAATAAGTCAATCTTACCTGTTCTCAAAAGCCACAATCAACTCATTGCCATCCACACCTTTCAGGAAAGCCTACAAACAATTCAGAGATCAGATTACCTGTTTAACTATTACTCCAAAAACTGTTACATATGGGTACTTTCCAAATATCAGTACTTACAAACACTGCAGATCTATAAGTTAATTAATGCACCATCATTTAATAACAATTATGTCATCATAAAACTAACAAGTCTTCAGGAAGAACAGATTGCACTGTAAGCAACCTTTAAGAATGATACCGCACACTAAGTAGCAAGATACACCAACATTTTAAAGTACTTAGTATTCAAGTTTAGTTCATCAAAGGTTGTAAATTAAAAGTAATGCAGCGCGTGTTAGACTGTAATGGATGTGTTTGAAAAGATCTAAATTTATTGTTGTAACGAAACACTGTTTAGAAGAATTGTAGCCAAACTGCATGTCAGAATGATTGTGATCAGTTAAACTTAAGACACTCTAGGAAATTTATTTCAACTGATAAATTATTCAAACATCTGCACCTCTTCAGTTGTACAATAAAAATGCTCCCAACTGAGTCTGGTGATATACAACGCTTCGAGACTGGTAACCAACAACAGTCATGACTTATAAGTGGCAGAACTGATCACAGCAACTATATATGTGACCCATCTGACCAAAACCAGGCTGACCAAAACCAGGCTATGTCGCGACACAAGTTTCTGAGATAATGACCAAAATGTGAATAATTTTTTTTATTTTTAGTTTTATACAGAAAATGATAAATAAATGCTTTATACATGTGCATTAAAACTAAAAATTTTGCCAAAAATATTATTTTCAGTGATATTTTTGATGATTTTGTGGTTTTTATTATCTAAATAATTCAATGACTTTTCCCACCATTTTCCTCCTTCCCGCCATTAATAGCCATATTCAGCATATGGCTAGCCATATTCAGCATATGGCTAGCATAACAAATCAGGCATGAATGAAGATCCCAGACTTCACTATGGCCCATCGGTTCTAAACCGGAGTCCGCAGATCCCTGCATCTGCCTGGGGGCCCGTGAGCAAGTCCTGAAAATTATATATTTCTTAGTTAAAAACAGTGACCCGTCAAAAGAGCGCTGACAATAGGGCGCCAATCTTAAAAGAAATCATATCGTGAACTATATTACGAACGAGTTGGCCTAGAAATGATAAAATAATTTTTTTTAAAGACAATAGATTCACCATCAAATGACTTTAATGTTTAACGAGATGTATAAACTATTATTTAAGAAGTATAAAGCAGCAATTTAATGAGAAGCTAAAACTACATTAAGATGTTTAAACTAGCAATTTAATAAGAAATTAAAACTACAGTTAAGATGTATAAACTAGCAGATGTACTAGTGAAGTGGACATGGCTTCTATGTCTAATGAAAATGCTTTCTCAGAAGTAGGTCTCCTCCATATTAATGTGTGCGAACAGTAGAGCTTCCTTGCTTCCTTTGCTTTAATCAAATACGTTCTAAGTCAGATCACTTTACTATTATCATGACAACTTCATCAAAGCAAATTGTCTCTTTTGTTCTCTTCAAGGTCATTTAAGTAACTGCCAGTTTCATCATTGTCAGTTTCTTGAATCCTGTGTCAGGATAGTGTAAATCAGCAGTTCCCAACCCATTGCTCGCAGGCCAAAAGTGGCCCGCCAGGCCTAAAAAAATGGTCCACATCTTTCAAAGAATTAACAAAAATAAATGAAAAAATTGACAATTTGGACAGGATAGAACACATAACTATTTTCTATCACAAATTATTTTATTTTGACGTCTATAAATAACATCAAACATTCTATTTTGAATCAATCATGACAATTTTATATGCTTTTAGCTAATTAAAATTTAGCCAATTAAATTTTAGCCTTGAGGCCCCCTACTGCCCTTCAACTAAGAATAAGTGGCCCTCGTGACCTCCAACTTAGAAAATTTATGTGGCCCTAAAGTAAAAAAAGGCTGGGAACCACTGGTGTAAATGGTATCATCTTTCCATGGCAGTGCTTGCACTGCATAATGAGTTATCTACCATTCTCTATGTTCAAATCAACCCAGGTAAGTTTCACCTATTCACAACAAATTTTTCCTTGATCCCTTTGATTGATAACATTGCTATGCACATCCACTCCATCCAAAATTCATGGACATGGTCTTAAAATAACTAATTTAGCCAAATGTAAAAAATTCTAGCTCACATATACTAACCCACCAGAAATTGCATATAGATCTGTCAACAGTTTGTCCGATGATTTAACTGGATCAGTCACATTTGCACAGGAATATGTACCACACTAGCAAACCTTACAGAACCTTAATTCTACAGAATATACATTTGACCATGTGTTCTACAAGCGCTTCAACCAATCCGCTGTTCCAACATCATCCATCTAAACTCTAATTGAATCGAGATTTATGCTCTTGAAAGGCTTTTGGGAATATCATATCTACATTGGGAGGATCTTCAGCTTACAATTTAAACCACTGGTTTTCATTTCGTCCCATCTCCTAGACAGAGCTCTACAGACCATGCATGCATTCGAAATGCATTCGTTTATGGTCTGTAGCTCCCCAGAGTTGCGCTTTTTCTACAGAATTTAGGACCTGATCCATAGTATGACTAGCATTTCATCTATATTGTCAAACATGACTTTACAGCTGCAGTACCAAAATCAAGTGATCTAACCTTGCATGAAAAGCATGGTACTCAGTCAAACCAAACAATAAATAAGAACCGATATTTGATAAGGAGAGCCAACATACAATCTTCATTAGTTCCAGGGATATTTTGTCAGTATTTTAAGCAAATATTAATCTCACTTTGATAAAAACTTATTCTGACTAGCATTATTTCCTCAACAACATCATATGATCCCTTTATTCCAACTTCCGTACCTAAGATATATGCTCAACCTCTCATTCCCGTCTTCAAAAAAAGCCTTTAACCCAAAATGTCATTTATGTACTCACTAAAATAAACAGCTAAGTGGCCAATTAAATGCCATTAACAAAGCAGAGCAAGGTGCTTCCCACGATGGGAATAAGTATACCAAAAATTACCATTAAATCGTCATATTACCTTGTAAAAGGCACCGTTTCTTCCTCGGACTTCTACTTCCAATTCTTCCATGAAAGCAGTGCAGCGGACAATTCTCGGATTTCAAGTAGTCGTTGAACAACGGGACGGTTGAGTTGCTGAGTCCTAGAAGTCAGTTGTACAATAACCAAAGACCGATAAGTTCCCAAACTTATACAGATTTTAGGTCCGGAATTGTTTTGAAAAACCTAGTGATCCGACGTTCACAAATTAAACTTTAGACACTTTAATTGCTCGTTATATTCCACACTTCAAACTACATCATTGCCATTGTGAAATATATATGACAACGTAGAGCCGTACTACAGTGTAACAAGAGTCATATGTCGATCTAGAGGTATACGCAGTCGTCGCGTTGAATTATTTTAAAATTATAGCGCAGTACAAGCAGAGTATAAAATAACGAAGTCATGGATATCCTGAGGGATTTCTGAAACTTTCTTTGTTCTCTTTCGCGGTGCTTGTTAATGCTGAACAGATAGAGCCATATTTCGCAGTCAGAATATTATACGAAAGGAAGTGATCGGCTGAATAGTGTGAATACTGCCAAAATTGTTTCAAGATTTCGCGTGCTCAATGAAAAGTCTGAACACAGATATTATAACACTTTATCGTATCGCATGGTAGAATAATTTCTGATGTGTTTCTTGAAGCCGTAGATCTATAACTTACTCAGTGGCGTTCCCAGGGCACAATTCCGTGAGAAATCCAGCTTTTTATGTGCCTCCAGTTTGCATCAGGCTATGAATCGCATGGGGAGGCAATTCTAGATCGACAGAGGCACAAGCCCGTGTTGGGCGGCAGACCGGCAGTGGTCTGAGATCGGGCCATCATCGGGAAACAAGACCATCATTACGGTACAACGAGCTAAGCTAAAGACCTTCTAAAGACAATCGAAACTTGAATTTTAAGAAATAAATTTTATTTCTTCGGCTAAATACTGGGGTCCGCGAACTATGCCCAGAAAAGGTAAGAGGATCCCTGGTTCTCAGAAGTTTTAGAGCCAAGTTTTTAGGCCTAAGTGCACTTGTTATAGCACCCCTTCAAGCACGAGATCTCTATCTACTCAGAGGCGCTCCCGAATGCAGAGCGGACACTGCATCGGAGTTTCACGCCGAAGCGCTGAGCAATAATATATTATTGTGAGTGAAGGACTTGCTCAAGGTCCTTACGCGGCGAGGTGGATTCGAACCTCGAACCTTCCGGCTTCAAGGCAGCGGAGCCACCACTACACCACCGCGCCCCACAAGTGTCTATTTAAATTTTGTGACAAAGACCCACTGCATTGCAGCGCAGTAGAAATTATTTAGCACGGTATAAATGATTTATACTCGGGCTGCAATTTGAATTTTCACGCTAAAATAAATTGAAGGAAAAAAGGAAGCTAAATAAAGCGAAGGCTAGGAATCAGAGATACCTGAGCCTCGTTCTGAGACTATGCTTGGTCGGAAGACAACAAAAGTCCATGTTGCAGCCCAGGTAGAAAATCGAGCCAGAATTTGAAAAGAAAACCATTCAGTTACAGTTTTGTTATATCTAGTTTGGATACGACTTTTAAGAAAGCTATCTATTGCGTTTGTTAGTTTGAGTTTTGAGCGGTTGGTGTCGCATGGCGTGTGTGCGTGTTAGGGGTTCGACGCGCAAGTCCCAACGTGCCGATTCCATGGTCCGATTAATATTATTATCCTTGCACGAGCCAAGAGTAAAACTGGCGCCAATCAGGTTTTAAAAGCTGATATTGGGTTAGACATTCATAAATTGATAATTTCGGTTGTGCATTATGTTTTGCTGGGAAACATTCATCCCAGAGTGAATGACCTGGTTTTGAAATTCGCATGATTTCTCTCTTGGAAGTAGTGAAACATTAATCAATCAATCATAATTAATATAGCACTCCTTCAAAGTACCTACTTAGAGGCGCTCCAGGCGGAGATCAAGCGAAAAAAGCAGTCCTCAACAGTTTGTGAAATTCAGAACAGCTTGGGAGGTGTTGCATAGTCAATGGAAGCCCATTCCAGGTTCGACCAACCACAGAAAACGAATGCCTCTGCATTGTTGCAGAGCGAGTGAAAGGAACCATTAAGTCGCCATGGACAGCAGAGTGCAGTGTGCGGCGGCCTATGCAAGTGGAAAGGGAGAGGCAAAGCTCACATAGATAAGAGGGTGCCCAGCCTGATAAGCATCACCCCACCAAAGATGCAATCCTAAATGAAATGCTCTGTGGGAAAGGAAGCCAGTGTAAGACCTCATGCATATATTGGGATACACGATCGGACTTGGTGAACCCCCAATAAGTCGCGTGGCAACCCTCTCTAACCTCTCAATCCGAACTTGTGGGAGACCAGCAAAGATGGAGGCCAGTAATCGCGGCGGCTCTGACAGTACAAATGCATGGACAAGAGAAGCTACACCCTTAGAAGTCAGAGAGTGAGCAATTACCCTGAGCTGTCGCAGTTGGTAGAAGAGCGGCACACCTGATCTATATGAGATGCAAGGGTGAGTTCAGTGTCCAGAAGCACCCACAGTCACGCACGACCGAAGAAAAAGTCATAGATGGGAATTGAGAAGAGAGAACGCTTAGGTTGAGCTTAGCCAACTGCTTTATAGTGCCCTACCAAATGAATTGGGTTATTTTGGTGTTGAGGTGGAGTCGGTTTGAGGACATCCAATCTGTGAGGGACCCCATTGCTTGTTGCATGGCTGCGTGTGGAGGGCAGTGCAAATATGCCACAGGTGTGTCATCTGCATACAGCTGATGGTATCGAGCAATGAGGTCATGGTCAGCAATGAGGCTATGGCCAGTAATATGTAGGATTTTGTGTTATGGTATATCAACCAGTTAAACAGTTAGCAGCTAATCTGCCGCTTCTGATCCTCTGGGAACCGGATTACGACCTCATTCAGACTACTTTTTGGACTGTAACCCTTCTGACACAGCACTTGTGAATAAGCTGCTGCCCTGCACTCGGCTTTCGAGTGACGCTTTAGAAATTTGGAGAGTACGATTACAAGTTAGCCATTGTTTAACTGTTTAAGTACCGTAGTTCACACTGCTTAATATTTAATGTTTGCTTCTGTAGCAAATATTTATTTGTTGTATTATATTATTTAAACAATATTTATTGTTTATTTCTGTAACAGATTTCCATCATTTTGCGTGAACAGAGAATACAGTTACTCAAAAGTAGCTGTACTCCTTCGAACTGTACTCCACTGCGTTTCCAGTCAGCGCCACTGAACATACGCAACACTGAACCTATCAAGGCAATGGCTCTAAAGCCGTGTTTAAAGCTGAAAGTAGACGAGCTGTTTTTATCGTGGCTCACAGAAGTCGATACGCAGACTCTGCTGAAGACTAATCTACGCCAGCTGTTGAAGGGTGAGCCAATGACACGTGCTCCACCATCCCCTCACCAGCCGTCACATGGTACCAGACCCGGTAACAGCGTCCACTTAAAGCAGCAGTCTCCACGTCTTCGTCCCTCGTCACCCCAGGCACCTCCGTGCGCCCCGAGTATCGCTAGTCCTAGAAGTCCTCGACCGCGAAGTCTTGTAACAAAGACCCCTGGATGGCAGGGTCAGCAGGCAAATCACAAGGTATGACATCAAGTGTACAAATCATTTTAATTCTCATAATTGAATCTGTTACTCTCATCCATACTGAAACCAATGTAGGGAAGTTGGAAAAAATTCTAAACAATTGCACAATTGCATAATTACGCTATAATATATATATTAGCGGTGCATACATGGAAAAGCTGAATTGTTGATGGGCAAAGCAAGGATATTAAACTTGGTTATTTGAGCGTGATGGTAAAGGGGTTAAAATAAACTTGATTATATGTGTACAACATAGAAATAGAGAACCAAAGCACTATGTACTACAGAGGAATTCATGTCTGTAGCCAAGATAATAAGCTCAGACACCAAGTTCAAGACTAAGAGGAAGAGTTTTCAAGTCTACTACACTATATGTCGTAAAACTTCTTAAATTGCGCAGCGTGTAATGCCGACCAGTGTCACACAGAACCTAGTGAAATCATGTAAAAAATCATGCAAAATTTTGGATGCTAAGTTCTGGCCTAACTTCAGACTGAAAACTCCAAAAATCTGCGTAAAATCAGCGATTCAGATTTCGTTGACGAAGAAGAATAAATATTATTAGTTTTAAAATCTTGGCTGAACATTTCAATGCACAAGACATTGACTGATTGCACGCAGAAAACGATCCCTAACCAGGAGAATACGCAGGAGGTCTGTCCCTTGGGACAGAGAGATAGAGACAGGCTATAATGGCTTTACTAAATATATTCTTCGCTTCGAAAGCTGATGATTAAAAAGGGTGTTTCCAATGTCTAACCTTCGTAATTCAGAATCTAAAAGCCTTCTGCAACACAACTTTGATCTTTCAGAACTAAAGGAATTTGACTGTTTCAGAAGTTTCTGGATTTTCTATGACTTTTGAATCATTGGTACCTTAAGATATATTAGAAACAAAAACTATAAAACTTCAAGACAGTCACCATTAATTTTTTCCCATCTACGACTTACCTTTGATGCAGAGCTGTTAGCTGACCGAATTGATTTTATTGTGTGTAGTCCTTGGCATCTAAAGTCAGACAATTGCAGTAGTGTAAAGTTTATTGAAGCCTGGTCTGCTTGAAAACTAAAGTACTGACTGTCTAGTATGGAGGTACCTATGCTGTAGTACACTTTTAGAATTGTCCCATTACTTGAAAAAATTGTAATTGTTGATCTCATGTGCTTATTTATGTGGCTCCTTTTCATCAGTTTGTGGTAACCCATCAGAAGTGCTCCTGACCTGATTTGACAAGACTATGGTCGGACAAAATAGTCCAGCCACTTGCGTAATAGAGACAGGTGTGGAAAGTGAATAAACTATTCCAGGATGAGAGACATATAAAGTTCTGCAAATTTTGCGTAGTGCATTGTTAAAGTAGATGTTTTTGAAAATCATGGTGTAAACACTTGTTAAGTAGAGTCAAGTGTTAATGGGACTCATGTAAACTGGTATCCAGTGTAATAATGGAAATAATAATGATAACAATGATAATGATAGCAATAACCATATTGATAATGATAACAACAATAGCAACACCAACAATAATGATAATGATAAGACGAAGACAAAGCTTTGTACATGAGTTCCAGAATAATTTAATCGCATATAATGGATTAAAAGATATTTAATAAATATTTAATATGTGTTGTTGAACGTTTAGCACTAGTTAGCGTGTCCAGCTTATTTATTGACAGGTACTCAGAATAGGTATCCCATCCTGACGTGTGTGATGGGGATCAGTTACTGTGGGTCAGTTTATAGTAAATAAAAAGTAGGGTAAACTGGGTGAAAAATACCTTGTTCCTAGCAAGTGTAATTCCACTGTTGATCTTTTGTTTCAAGTAAAAATAGTTTAATGTTTAATTAGTATGTAATGTGGCACAATTTTTGTAGGTAAGACATGTAGTTAATTTTGTGTGGGAGCTCTGATCAGTTTGCTGCGGGACCAGTTTGCTACTAATAGACTGTGCTGTGACTGCAGTAGGCAGAAGTCCTGATGGCATATTGACATACTGCTTATTATGTAGATTGATTGAGTGATATTTTAAGAGTGACCCTACCAGTTCATGCTGGCCTTCCCTGAGGCAGCCCCTCTGTAGGTGCCTAAGCTGATTAATTCAATGCTATTACCAATACAGACATGTGCACAAGATAGTTGCACCTTGTATATGTGTGTATGTATTTTATAATGTATATAGTTATAACTATGTATGTGTATATATATATAGACATATTAGACATATTTTTATTGATCCCAACAATTGTACATGTATGTTTAACAAAGTATAGACATAATTCGCAATAAAAAAATACTCAAAGTGAATAGGTATTATAAGAGTGAGGGAGCAAATAGGCACACCAAAAGGGACAAGTCCCGCTAAGCAGGGGCCTAATTAACAAAGTGAAGTGAGAAAGTGAAAGCTGAAGGGAGTATTGGAATGCAGAGATATTACTTAACTAGGGAAAGAAAACAAATTATTATAAAAAAACTAATGTAGTTAACACTACATGAAAAACTCAGAGAAAGAACAAAATAAAAGCAAAAGCAATCAAACAATCAAATAAATCAGCATCAGCATGAGTAACCCCTCATGCCATTAACAGAAAACAATACATAATGTATACACACGTAACAGGTGTTTAAAGTGAGTTAAGTTAGTAGCCTTACGAATGTGAATCGGAATTTTATTCCATATGACACGGCCTTGGAATTTAATGGAAAATTTCCGAACATTTGTTTTTGCAAAAATAATACTGAAGTCTCTATTACCTCTAGTGAGTCCAGGATGCAATGCAGGAGAGAAGTAAGATGCAAAGGAAGAAGGGAGGAGGTTATTGATGTATTGATACATAAATTGAGATGTCTGTTCAAATCTAATCTGCTTAATATTTAGGAGTTTATGCTCAGCAAATAGGGGACCATTACATAATGTATACAAACGACAGTTAACAGTGGATTTAGTGATAACTCGTATGGCTTTTTTTTGCAAGGTCCTTAAAACATGAAGATGGGTATCATAGGTTGAAGTCCAAATTAAATTAGAGTAAGGTATGTATATGTATATATATATATATATATATATATATATGTATATATAAAATAAATTCATACTTTGATGGGTATCATAGGTTGAAGTCCAAATTAAATTAGAGTAAGTAAGGTATGTATATATATATATATATATATATGTATATATAAAATAAATTCATACATTCATATTCATTGTATTTATTCTTTAAGATTTAGTTAACTAGTAAGGCGCTCAGCTCTTGGTGATTATATGGATAATCAGTTGAGCTATATTTTGCATGTACAAGGGTAACTCTGTCAGCCTGACCAGGATGTGCTCTTTTGGGGTTTATCTCCCTTTGCTTTTTGTTGTTGACCAATGACCATTGATGTATAATTTACTTGTATATGTGATGTTGTAAGACGCTTGAAGCAATATTATAATAATATTTTTGGCTATGGTTATATATATATATATATAGCAAGCAAATAAATTAATTATATAATAACGTGTTGTGTGTTCACACAACACACTGAAACACACACCATCCAACTTCACCATGTACTGCTCCCTTTAACAAGGATCCTGCCCTAGTCTGCTGCTGTATGCCTTTGCACTCACTCATATTACAGCTGCTCTCTGTGCCTTGTACTGGCTTCCAGTACATGTGCAGATCTATTGCAAGATCTATTGCAAGTTGCCACTCCTTATTCATTCAAACCAGATGCTTGTATTATGCCGTCCGTCCATGAAGTGTGGTCTGTTAACTATTCTGTTCCTTGTTCAGTACCTCTTCTCTTTGTTGTAGAGTCTCTTTTACTGACCATTGTTATGTATTGAATGATTACCGCATCCACTCTGTATGGTTCAGATTGTTTTCTGCTGCACTGCTTCATGACTTCAAAGCCCATATCTGAGTTATTAAACTATAATATTAACTGATACAAATTTATTATACAGACCTTTATCCTTAATTCACTCCTCAGCCTCTTTATTGACGATTATGTTTTATTATTCTCATCTAAACTGCAGCTTTTGTTGTTGCGTTTGTGTCAGCAAGTCTCCAATAAAGGAATAGTAGTAGGCCTAGTAGTAGTTTATTTAATTTAGTTGTAAAGAAGCGTTACCAAATTCAGTTGTATGTATGGTGGTTATGCCGGTAGATATTTATTTGTAAGTATGTGTTGACTTGCAAATGTATTTGCGCCTGTTGTGAATGAATGATTGAAAATGAACCTGTATCATTGTCCTAGGTGATTCATAGATGAATAGGATTGGTTGAGCACAAATTACCACAGAAGCCAGGAATGGTCATAAGACTGCTGTTGAGATTGGAGCATTCATTCACTCTGAGGCTTAGAACGACCTCGGTGTATAGCACTGAAAGATACAGTACTTAGGGCATTTAGTTTGTTGCCTTTGTAGGATCTTCTTGTTATATTGCTAGTTTATGATGATGACCGTATTGCAGTATTGGGGAACAATCCTCATTACTTTAATTAGCAATTTGGCCTGCTGCTGATGCCTTTACGGAATTAACACACACCCGCCTGGGCGCCCCGCTGGCTGGCCGGCCGGTTGACCTCCATAGGGTATTGTCCGTGTTGGGGTCATAGGCCATTTGTAGCCTTGGGATACTGCAGCTGGGTGGCTTGACGGGAGGCTGGTTGATATTTGAGGCATATTTGTCAGGCCTTGATGGAACAAGGAGGATGGGTAGAAGCGCGTAGGCTGCTGTCTAGCCCGGCCTTGAATCCTTCTTCTGCTCTCCTTCCAGTAGTTTAAGTTACACTAGTTAGTCTGTTAGAGGTGGCCGTCAGCCAAGGAACTGTGCTATCCATGCAGAGTGAGTAGGCTTATCAGTCTGGCCTGGTGGCTGCTGAACTGACTGAGGCTTGGTGATGAGGAGGTGCCTGCCCTCAATGGGTCTTGTTGCGCCGCCCGCGCGGCGGCATGCCGTGCCAGCGGCTATTTTAAGACCTGCTCTACAATCAGCTGGCGGTGGTACATACGCTGTTGGTGCTTGCTGGCTGTGGCTGACTTGTTGCGCTGCTGCCGCTGCTGCGAGGAGATGCTAGTGCACTGAGTGGCGCAGGCTGTTTCGGTTGGATGGGAGTATGTGGCCACCCGCCCCACGAGCAATCTTCTGATTAAGTTTTCGAAGTCTGTTCGAAGGCCGACCATGATGCAGAGGGAGAGAAACGGGTGATGCAGGGAAAGGTCCAAGTTCACAGAGGAGGGAAGGAAGGGTCGGTCTAGCGTTGGCGTTGGTGTGGGAGTGATAAATATTTACTAGGAGGGAGAGGGTCAGCTGCTGCTGCTGCTGCTTGTGTGCCTGACATGAAGTCGTCGTGATGAAAAACTCACCTTGGAGATTTTAAACTGCACGAAAGTTGCTGGGATATCTAACTTGATATGTGAAGGGTTTCTGCTCTGTAGGGTGGAGGAGCAGAGATGGCCCATCTCTGTTAGATGACGTTGAAGTCTGAAATCTTTGTGCTACGTCTGAATGTGCTCTGACGGAATTGGGAATATATTATTATTATTATTCATCGATCCCTGGTATGCGAGAGGATCTCGAAGTCTTGGATTTAGTTTTCGTGTCGAGTTATTCAAGTGCTAGTAACTCTTCACTGTTATTCGATGGCACTTGATTTTGATGTTTGGACATTATTTCGGAAAGTTCTGCGTTATTTGCAGTATCTAGGTCTTGTAACTTTGGAATCTGATTACAGTGAGATAATCTGATAATCTGATGATCCGGTCATTTTGAGGCAATCTGATGATCTGGACATTTTGAGGCAATCTGATGATCTGGACATTTTGAGGCAATCTGACGATCCAGTGATTTTGAGGCAATCTGATGATCTGAACATTTTGAGGCAATCTGATGATCTGGACATTTTGAGGCAATCTGACGATCCAGTGATTTTGAGGCAATCTGATGATCTGAACATTTTGAGGCAATCTGATGATCCAGTCATTTTGAGGGAATCTGATGATCCAGTATCACTGAAATAAAAATCTGGTGAACTTCAACTCAGATTGTTCATGCACTCTGGTTTGTGATAGATATTTTTTTGGAGGCAAGTTGTTCTACGAGTTCTTGTTTTATTGCAATCAATGGTTCTACTCTGTGAAAGAGTCTTAGATGTCACTCTGCAGCTGGATGCTTGATGCCGAGGACCTGCAGTGAACACTACAGAACCAACAATCTATTTGCCATTATGTCTGTGATATTCTGATCAACGAGTAATAATCAGTCAGTCATACATTTTCGGTCTAGTTAATAATGTCTGTTGCGGGTAAGACAACTGGGCAAATTTCAAAGAATGTTAATCAAAATACAAACACGAAATATTGGAGTCAAAATCATCAGAAGTTTGGAGAGTTTCGACCTGCGGATCATCACTTGCGCAACACAGTTTGCTTGTTCAGCGTGACTTTCATTCTGATGACGTGAGGATTATGAAATCAACAATACAGCAGCTTTCGGTTTTGATCAGCAATTACCAGGAACAAACGTTTTGCGCCGACTTCTGTTGAGAAGGAAGTACAGCAGAGGAGACCCATTTTGAGCGAAGAAGAAGTGAAACTGTTGTTGCGTAGAGTAGGCTGAGGCAGTAGCAGCAGGAAACGAGAAAGAATTTTCATAGTAGTTTGGACTTCCTGGATGCCGACCATTATGCAGAAGGCTCCAGCTCCGTTCAAGTACGTCCACACGAGGGTCATCCAGTACTACTCGAGTATTGTTGACCTACGATGGAGTCGGTCCATCCACAGCTGCGACGTTTGTCCGCATCGATTTCAGAAGAACGACTCCAAGTGCAGTTCAGTGCACTACGGCATCTGCTCCCCGGTTGTATCCGTGCCGTTGACGGCTAAAAACCGGGCGGCACACGTCCCGGCTTCTCTGCCGATCCCCGTTCGGAAAATCTCGATCCCGATTCGCGTCCAGGTGAGTCCTACCGTGTTGTCGATTCTTAGGCTTTCACGGTGCTTTTGCGGTAGGTGCGTTTTGTGCCGGTTTTTGGTTACGATTACGGTAAGCTAAGAACTAGTTTAATGTGGCAATGACGTGCATGATAACGGACTGAGCGGGGTTTTTTGTAATTGGATCGTGTCATGTGTTGTGTGTTCTCAGTCAATTTGGTTGGTCAAATTGGGTTATGTGTGCTCTCTATCTGTGATAATAGCTTCCGAACTACTTTTGTTGGCTCGTTTTTAGTCTGCGATACTGTACGTCTGGCAACTTTACATTCTGCATTTGCTGTACGTCTGGCAACTTTACATTCCGCATTTGCTGTACGTCTGGCAACTTTACATTCCGCATTTGCTGTACTCGCTGAACATTGTTCAACATCTTGAAATAAGACTGGTAGTTGAGCTGCCTAGTGTAGGGTGGCCATTTTCTGACCATGAAAAACGGGGACACTTTCTGGAAAACTGGCAATTGTAATTTCTTAAGTACAGGATTATACTGGCCCAGCCCCATACCCCTCAACTCCCCATAATCAACAGTAACCAATATGGTTGGCATAGGTGCAGAGGCGCTCCACACTCATCGTCGACTAAAGAAAAAGTTGAGCTTAGATTAGAACATGGTCTCAAGGTTGTCTAGGCATCAGGTATTGCTCCACAGCAGGCAGCTAATTCCAGATTGCAGGGCCAACGACAGAAAATAGACTTCTGCCACCCGGAAGCTGGATGCTCAGCCTGTTTAGATGAGTGGAGAGAAGCACGGCATTGGACGCTCAGGGAGGAGCGGCAGAGCTCCTGTCAAGTAACAAAGGCCATACCCGCGAGGCAGCACCATACCAAGGCAGGGATCCGGTATGTGATTTGCTGCGGGAAAGGGAGCCAATGCCTGATATCCCAAATATATTCAGTGACATGGCTGAATTATGGAATGCAAAAACGAGGTGCGCCTACACCAAACTCGATTTAAAAAGAGCAGTCTTAAGGCTAGGCCTCAGTTGAACATGGTCACACAGGTTCTAGGGCAGTGGTTCCCAACCTTTTTTGACTGTAAGGCCACTCTTTCTAAGTGAGAGGACACGAGGGCCACTTTTTCTTAGTTGAAAGACATTAGGGGCCACAAGGCTGAAATTTAATTTACTAAAAGCATTTAAACTTGTTACAATTGAATCAAAATAGAATGTTTGATGTTATTTATAGATGTAAAAAATTTATAATAGAAAATGATTATTTGTTCTATTCTGTCTAAATTGTGAATTTTTGAATATATTTTTGTTAATTCTTTGACGGATGAGGACCATTGTTTGAGGCCTGGCGGGCCACTTGGGACCCGCAGGCCATGGGTTGGGAACCGCTGTTCTAGGGAATCTAGGCAATAGGCTTAGTTCCACAGGGAGCCCATTCCAGATTGCAGGGCCAGCAACAGGCAACTTATCCATCATAGCAATTTCTTTGTTCATGGGTTAAAAACTATAATTACAACTTATCTGTTAAACCGTTAAAGTCAGTGAGCGAGACATATGGTTCTATCATTTACAATATGAAGAACTGATGTTTCCAGGATGCAAGTTGAGAATTCCTTTTCCATTTTTTTAGAAACTGGGACAATTTTGCTCTTTCCCTCAAGTCGTCGGGACACCGGCACACACCTACAAAAAACCGGGACAATTTCCCAGAAAATCGGGACGTATGGTCACCCTAGCCTAGCGGCAATGCTAAGTGGAGCATTGTAAAAAATATTGGACATTCCATCAGTCTTATCAGATGGTTCTAGAGAACAGCAGAATTTCAGTTGCCTTTCCATGTTTCATATTATGATGGAGCCATACCACGAAAACAAGTGCATTGCTCAGGTTGAATGCTCCATCAGGCATCAATGGAATGAATGATCCGCTGTTGGAAAGGTGGAATGCTCAACCAGTTTTTAGTGTTACGCTCCACCGGTGGTGTAAGGACTGAATGCTGTGCAGACTTATTGGTGGCATGCTCCACAGTTGAAAGCTTTTTAAATGATAAAATACCCAACAATTTATTGGTGAAACTTTCTGTTTCTACCACATCTATTCTACTAACAGATGGAAATGTCCATATGAAACCAGTTAGACTATCTTTTATTTTGTAGAGGTGGGATGCTGTGTGGGTGTGTATAGCTACCCTAGGTTCAAACATAATGTGGCCTTGCAAATTTTTAAACAGCTGTAAGCTCAGGTGCTCACTGCTCAGTCACATAAATGAATTGCTTTAAAATAAATTAGTCAATAATCAAGCAATTAAGTAAGTAGGTATATTCTGTATTAATCCAACTGCATAACAACACTTTGGTTTGCATGAAATTAGTAATCATAAAACTAAAACATTCTGATTGAAAACGTTTTTCTCATTAAGTTGTCTGCCCGCGGGACAATTCGGTCATGTGATCTGGAGCACATGGAATAGGTGAGTGTCCTTATAGGAGGCAGGAGCGGGTTTAGAACATGCCCCGAATTATTTTACCACTGGTTTCTTTCAGATTTTGTTCTTTGAGCGGTGCATGTGGTCTGGATGAACTGTCACCCAAAATTCAAATGTGGGGCGCGGTGGTGTAGTGGTGGCGTCATTGCCTTGAAGCCGGAAGGTTCGAGGTTCGAATCCACCTTAAGTCACCGCGAAGAGACCTTGGGCAAGTCCTTCACTCGCAATTGCTCAGTGCTTCGGCGTGAAACTCCGATGCAGTGTCCGCTCTGCAGTTGGGAGCGCCTCTGAGTAGAGTGCTTGAATGGGCGCTATAGCAAGTGTGCATACAAACAAACAAAACAAAACAAACAAATATGCATGGCTATTCCATTCAGCAACACTATTAAGTTGAATCTACTTTAATGAGAATGGTTCATTCTCAGAGGGTTAGATGGGTAGAAGATGGAGCTTTTGGCAATTTATGCCTTCATTTGATCAGAGCTGAGGAGGGTAGAAGGTATCATTGCAACGTGTGTAGTCGTTGGCCTTGACCTTATGATTCGTTTCTAGACCATAGAGCATCTCTAGGTGTGTCAAATATTTATTGACAGTCATGAGAGTAGAGAGTACATAGATTTTAATGCTGAAAATTGAGATGGACATATGCGATGACCTCACTATGCTTGGTCGCATTCCATTTTTCCGTTTTTACCTGAGTTTTTTTGTGTTCCCTGCTTATTTAGTTCAGGTCAATTTGATGATGATGGTGGTGATGATAAGTGAAGCTGATCAGCATTTTAGATTTGACCTGTTTAGGTTTACTGGGTGGTGGTGTCTGTTACTTGTGTGTCTTCTGGAGTTTTTAATTAGTGGGTCCTAGCCGAGCAGCTGTTCAGAAGACAGTTTGTCATTTCTGTGCCACGCAGCCATAATGTCATGCAAATCATGGTTGTACATTAGAGGACTCTGTTTGATGCTAGACATGTGTGTTACTTAAGTCCTAAGTGTAAATTGAATGTAATTGAAATGCATAGAAATGTTTACACATTGTCTGTGCTTGACACTAAAAGAGTGGAGTGTTTGTATACTTCTCTGTGTTCGTGCATATACGCGTGCTTGTGAATTTATTTGTTGATGTGTATGAATTGATTATATATTTAGGAATTTAATCAGTTATGTTGTGAAGTTAGTGAAAGTTGTAAAACCAGTTTTACGCTTTTAGTGCTTGCAAGAAGATTATGTTAGCAACCAAGTGATGAGCTAAAGGAAAAGGTTTAAGAGTATTTGACCTTGGAGGAAATCGCTTCGTATCAGTTTGGTCTGTGAGAGCATCTGACTTTGGGGGGCATAAGATTAATTTTGCGCAGTGGGAATATTTGATCTTGAATGGCATTGCATAAGATCCATTTTGGCCGAGGGCATTTCACCTGAGAAAACATTGCATGAGATCAATATTACGCTGGAATATTTGATCTTAGAGTATATTGCATAACATCAGTTTTGACTGTGAGAACATTTGATCGTAGATGTTGCGTGAAATTGAATATACTCAGGCATACATGAGAGTGCTAGTAGCTAGGTCTTAGAAGATGTGTTGATAATTTGTAATAAGAAAGCACTAGTTATAGTTACGGTATTTACAGCCTTGACTTTCCCAGACTTGCTCAGTCATGTGGAATTAATTGCAAGATCCTTGTGATTCAAGTTGTATTCCATGAAAATTGATTGACTTCTGTAGAGGCTTCTGTTGGCAAACTTTTTAGAACTTTTTCTACTGAGAATTTGGCTTTATTGTGGTGAGCTGACTATATAAAATTCAAAAAACCTTTGAATTGTCATGTCTTTATCTTACGACATAGAAGATATTGCATTTATAAGTTCATAACGAAATTAAATGTTCGCATGTGCGTTCTCTGTGAACCGTTCCAATTGCTGAACATTTGTCTGCATAAATATCCAGCACTCTAGTTCCAAGTTGGTTTATTTTATAAATTTTGCTTTGCATTATTATATCGCAAAGTTGAGATTAGGTTTATCTCAAGAACTATCTCAGAGTCGCCATACAGACTGAATGAGCCATGTTGCTTATAACTGGCAGTAATGCTACAAAATCACAAATGATGACAAAATAATAAAAATGTGAATTTATATCAAATATGGTAGTGATCGATTAACTCCAGAGTGTAATTTACGAAATACATTTTGTTAAAACGACGCATTATCAGACTATCTGATTAATTGCTTAAATTGAGTTATGAGGACAGTCACTGATTCTGATGAACTTCGTTGCTCATTGCAGTCGCATGGCAGCAGAGATGCTGGAAACGTCGTAGAAAAGCGTGAAATTCCTATCGTCGACAATCGCTTAGCACCGGACGGAGAAGCGAGTTCATTTTTACGCCAGAAACGAGATGAACTCAACCAGAAGCGGCTGAACGTCGTCCGCGAGAAAGAACCGACCACAGTGGTACCCTCCGATGTCAAAGTCAGCGCTGCCGGTGATGCCACAGGTACGGTGGTTATTACACCGTCCACACCCACGGACACTGTACTTGTACCCGAGAGCCTTGCTGTAAATTCTATCGCAACAGCGAACAGGGAACCGACGAAAAAGGCGGAGAGTATTTCGATAAATGAGAATAAGGATTTACCAACAACAACAACTGTCCCTCAGAAGAGCAAACAGACAACCGATGTTGTTCCCAAACGGCCAACCACCACCACCCCTGCCACCTCGCCTCCCAGTGTAACTCCTACCTCGACTCCGGCTGCTGCGGCTCCTGTTGTTGTTGCAACTTCTAGTACAACGCCTAGTGTAGATTTGCCGAGTGTTCAAGCTTCGCCGAGTGTTTCTCGGCCGCTTCCGCAGCTGTCGCAGGTCACAACCAGCGACGCTAACAACCTACCGCAGTTCTACTTTCCGATGGGTCGTCCGTCTGAGACGGCTGGAAACGAGGCGCTGCTGCAGAAGGTCAAGGAAGAATTTGATAATGCCGAAGGAGGAAAGATTACCAAGGCCCAATTCGGTCCCATTGTGAAGGTAGACTGATGTTTGATTTGACTCTTTTCTTATCTAACCTAATCTAATGACTTTTATTGAGCCGTTGTTATAGTATTGACATATATTTCAATAATTGTTTTAAGAGAGATCGCAATAAATACTCACAATTCATTGGAAATTTCATTGTCAGATGGATCGATACGATTCAATAGGGTAAATTGGAAGAGCCATATATGTTTCTTTAGTTTAGATTTAAATGGCATCAGAGAATTGACTACTGGTAAACAATTTCATTTTATTTTATGGGCAGAAACAAACTCCATGGCTTTGAACTAGTGACTAATTAATAGAGCCTGACTGCCCAACACTGTTCTTATGCAGCGCTATAAATCAAGAGTTGCTGCTCTTCCATTGATTGTGTGCAGTATCTATTTGAATGTTGATTGAGTGCAGAATTGAGGCCAGTTGATTTGGTAAGATTTAGTCCTATTTGAACCGTAACACAGATTGTGAGATGGGTTCTTTTCTCAGTAGGCAGCCATGGCAATGATTATGTACAAATATGCTGGATATTTAAAGGTTTTTGTTGTGGCCCTGATTATTTTTTTGAACCATTTGTACTGTGTGCAGATCTACCACATTATTGATTCCAATGGAGAGTTAGTTATGGTAGTCAAGTATACTGGAAACAGAAGCGTTAGCCTGTGTGATTCAGAATTAAAATAGTATGAATCAAAAGATAATTTTATCTAATTTTCAATTGGCACTGATTGAAGGCACTGTTCTACATTGTTCGGTACAAATGGCACTATTGTATCAATGTGAAATAGAGCAGATCTGCGCAATATTGAAACATGGTTTGAAAATTGCTTGGCAGAGTTAGACACTACATGCTAGAACTGGATTGCGGTTGACAAGTAAACAACACAACTGAACAGACGCAAGACAGTCATATTTGTCGAGTTTTTAGTGTTCAGAATATGTTGGTTAAGTGCTGGCCATCCAAGATTGAACAATGTTGCATTAAAGAGGAGCAGGTGGTTGGAGAGAGTTACTTTTTTAGATTTCTTCTTGTCCTGTTTTTCTTAATTTAGAACGTGGTGAGGTACTGACTGTTTTGTTTTTATTCTTAGGCTTGTGGCATTCCACTATACTGGAAAAGTTCTTTCTTTCGTTATCTTAATGGAGAGAAGGCTGGTCACATCACGTTACAAAGTTTCCTTGCATCATGGAAAAAGTAAGTTTCATTCATTCATAGATTCATTCAAATACCTCTTCAAAGAAACTACTCAGAGGTGCTCCCGACTCCTGCATGGCGAAAAGGAACATAGATTATGTGATCAAAGTTTGGAGAATTAATACTGCAAACTTTACAACGGTTCAAGTTTTTTTTTTAATATGCATGAATGAAAGAAATTGTGCTTTTTGAAGTTCAGACTGTTTTAGATTTGGCTGTAGAGTGTAGATTATAGAAGTTCCCAGTTGCATGACTCTGACGTTTTTGATAATTTCTTTCCAAATAATTTTCTAAATCTGATTTAAGTACAGAAAAATGTTCTATTTCTGAAAGAAGTCGTAGTCATAGTTACACATTTGTATACTCAATATGGTAATACAAGACCATGTTCGAAATTGAATGATCTTCAGTGCTAGCAACATAGAGTCAGAGATAGTTAATAAGCTCATGTTGCATATTTTATAGCAGTCTGAAGCTCTACAATGCTGCAATGTAGAAGTGTAATAGAAAGGGACAAACCGAATGCCTTATGTTGCAGAGCGATGATATCCATCATTAGGGATTAGTAACAGATGACACTGAAATACGCAGCTCACCTCAGAAACAGAATGGTGCACAATTGACGAGGCAATTAAATATCGGCAAGGAATCTTAAACTTAATGTATCTTCTCCAGGGCAAGCAAAACAGTCCAGCCTATGTTTCAACTGAACTGAACTTTGAAATGTGAAATACAACACTGTCAACACAACCATATTTGACTCAGCAGAAATATGACCCAACTGAAATATGAGCAAAGTCCCAGCCTTTAAAACAGATTTTATTTGTCTAAAGCAAAAAAGAGAGAGTAGAAAACTGCATAGAAGGCATTACGATTGTTAACCTTGCTATATTTATGAATGCATATACAAGGATAGAAGCAATCTTAGAAGACCACAAGTAGTAGTGGATAGTGCTGATCTGGGTCACATGATAAAGTCCAAGGTCAGGTCTTGGCAAGATTCTGGCAATAGGAGATTTCATTTTCTATATAGATATATCAAAACCTTGTTAGCCAATTGCAATATTTACCTATGCCTTCAATTGTGCACCTCAGATTATGTGGAATCAGGGCTGAAAGTGAGCCGGGTCTGTCCGGGTCTCAGACCCGGCATTCATTTGTTGGCGCTTGAATAAACACTGTTATTTAGCACACTTTGGCCCAAACCACTTTCAGCCCTGTGTGGAATTGACATAAATTTAATGATGAGCAAAGATGCATTTATGAAATGAAACGAAATAAGTTAATGAGAGTAAGACTGCAGGAATGAAAGATAAGAATAGTTGAGGCAATGGTACATAGAGTGTGGTGTTGTATGGTTCAGAAGCATTGACCATCAGAGCAGAGAATAACAGAAGGTTGGAGCATATGCTAAATATATATCAGAGAAAGACAAGTGAGGTGTGTTGTCATATAACTGAGAACAGTGAAAGAACGTTGCTTAATATGTGTAAAGGCACTGCTTCTCTATCTGAGTGGACAGGTCTTCTGATGGATTAGTGCGATAGAAAGTTGCTAATTGTTAATAATAATATTTTGATCAAGGCATGAATTTAGTCCGCTATGAGACTGCCTTAAGCCTGAGTGGTATGAGGGCAAATTGCCAATGTTGAATTTATCCTGTACCTGTTGGGTTTTAGCTCTGGTACTTCAGGACCTGAAAATTTGTTATCAAAATAGGCCACACCTAAAGAAATATCATATTTTTAATGTCTGCAGTTCATAAAAAAATATACTTCACCACGTAGACATTTCTCTTGAGAACAGCTGCTGAAAGATGCTTACAGAAATTACATTTTGTTTTGGAGATGAAATCTTTGTTTACTGGTTATTGTTTATTAGTTATTGTCTCTTAGAATGCCTGATATGTTTTGTGATGCTGCGTGTAAAGTTTAAAAGTACTCTCTTTAGTTCAAGCATTTCAAATCTAGTTGTATTGTTGAGTAATTGTTTAACAGTTTGAAAATGGCTACTTTGCCCTGGCACATAATAAGATCCTGTATTTGTGGATATATTTTAGAATGTCGAGTTCTTGTTACGATGCTGCCGCTCGGTTCATGTGTATCATGACGAAACCAGGTCGCAGTTTTATGGAATTTGATGACTTTCTACCTCTTGTACAGGTATGTACAGCTGAACATCTAAAGCCTTCTAGTTTTCTACTTGAAGGTATCTTTTTACTATGAATTTGCGGAATTGCATGTGATGTGCAGTTTTGGTTTGTGCAGATTGAATTTGAAGACTAAGAAGGGACTTTGATTTGTCTGACTTGAGTTGCGATTTGATTATATGGTCTGGGAAAGGGACCCCCTGTAGTAATATGAAAAACAACTAGTAAATATCCATAGATTTTTACTTTTCAAAACCCTTTTAATCCTGATGTAGTTAGCTAATGCTTGTTAAAATATAAAAGTTTTGGTCTTTCAATAATGACGTAATTCCCGTAAAAATTCAAGTATTAAGGTAGCTCAGAAGTAATCTGAAAATTTTCAATATTATTTTAAGATGTTATGTATGATCAGTTAAAAATGTCAGTTAAATTTAATTTTAATATTCGAATAATATTAAACTTCAAGGCATGTTCAAAGTGTCCGCTTTGGTCAACGCAAGTTGCAGGAAGTGCTTGCTATTGACCAATAGCATCATCAATACCCAGCTGTTCAAATTCCTTCCAGGCATTCACAATTCGCTCACATCAATATAACATCATGATTGTATTACAGGAACTTTTATTTTTTAACCCTTTGAACCCAAAGCACCTGTAATGCTATGGATAACGGGCCAGAAAACCGGCCATTCGGGTGCAAAGGGTTAACCAGTATTTGCTAAATAAGTCCAGATTGAAATGGTTTTGGAATTTTAAAATTGGTGTATATTTGCTAACTGCTACTCATATTACCATCTTTTTTCTTCCGGGACCAGTGTATAATTGTATGTTTATTTATGTCTGAAGTAATTACTGAAGTAATTATATGTTCAGTCATGCTGGGTGTATGCTAGTCTAGTGGTTAGCACATTGGTCTGTCACTGTCAGCTGAGAGGTTTGGTGTTCAAATCTCTGCCATCGTAGAGATTTGTGTCCGTCTGCTTCACTTGCTCCCATTAAACTCAAGACCGTACACTGTCGGTGGAAGATGACATGCGAGGGAAATGACTGGCTGCCTGTGCTCATATGCTAAGTGTAAGAAAATGTAGTTGTTGAGTTGACACTTCATTCACATGGGTAAGCCAGGGCTAGCATAATAATAATAATGATAATAATAATAATAATAATAATTTGTCACCTACTCCACATGGGGAGCGTCGAACGATTAGTTGATCAGATGTCAATGCCTGTCTCATCTCACTACTCATCATTTATTAGGTGAAGATGACCTAGTCGGGTTGCGAATCTGGCATGGTGAGATCATTGATATACAGGATGCGCCCCAAAAAACCTCCCCCTAGGTTTTTTTGCCAATATCTTGGCCAAAAGTATGAATTTTTTGAATGTTTTTGCTACTTTTTGTTGCGTTACGTTTTTGAATCGTCAAAAACCGGTGGGTGGCCTCCCTAAAAGTGGTATAACTTTTGTTCTGTTTGAAATATTTTTATGAAATCTGGCCATCATGTGTAAATATGAATTGTCTTTAAGACTGTAAAATTTCATTTCAAATTCTTACTTTTGGCCAAGATATTGGCCAAAAACTTAGGGGGGTCTTTTTTGGTGCACCCTGTAGGAGCAAAGTAGACAATTATGGGTGAGCACCTTGTAGCTCAAGAGTCTGCTAAAAGAAACTGGGAAGCTAAAGTGTTTAAAAGGGACGGCTCTTTCTCCTTCGTAGTTGTGTCTGAAGCAATGATATTGTTTGTCAAATCTTAATTATTATTATTGTTTGTGTTGTACAGGATGTAGTCGATACTCATCCAGGTCTCAAATTCTTACAGGACGCCCCGGAGTTCCACTCCCGATACGTTCAGACGGTTTGTCTCCTCCATTTCTCTCACGCTCTTCCTCTGCTTTAGTTTCAAAATTGTTTCTAATCATATACTAACGGTTCATCATTTTGTCGTTTCATAAAATATTATTAGACTATCTACTGCATTAACTACTCTGTCACTTGTTGGTTTCTTTTACTGGATATCTATGTATTGTAATGTAAAAGCTTGGATGCATGTTTGTTTGTGCAGTTCCCCATGACAGACAAGTGCACATACAAGTGTGCGCACTTGTTATAGCGCCCCTTCAAGCTCTCTCTGCTCAGAGGCGCTCCCGAATGCAGAGCGGACACTGCATCGGAGTTTCACGCTGAAGCGCTGAGCAATTGTGAGTGAAGAACTTGCCCAAGGTCCTTACGCGGCGAGGTGGATTCGAACCTTCCGACTTCAAGGCAACGACGCCACCACTACACCACCGCGCCCCATATTGTTTAGATATGACATTGTAGTCTATAGCTTATCTATAGTTTGATGTGTTGTGACTGTGGACATTGATCATACATAATAATAATAATATTCTCTTTATTCAACAATCCGGTTGACAGATCGCAGCAATTATGCAGTTTAGACAATTCACAAGAACGGAGATCACAGAATACACAAATCTTAATTACACTAACTGAGTAGACAGCCTGCAATACATGGCGCTAATAGCAGCCTACAAAGCAAATCCGCCCAACAGGGGCTCGAACTTGCTACCTCTGGCACTCTACGCCAGCGTGTTGTCCACTACTCTACAAGGCCCCACCCATTAATTCATTGTGGATTGTTATGTAGCGCCCCTTCAAGGTTACTACTCAGGGGTGCTCCCAATGAGGTGATAATGATTCCGAAATTGCAGGAAGACAGCGGTTATGATGCTCAGTAATAATTATCCTGATTCACAGCTGTAGTCATGGTGAACTGCAAGTACAGCCATTGAGTGACGTTTCTCTACTGCTTGATTTCTTGTGGGGTTATCAACAGCAACTTTCTTTCCCTTGATGAGATCACAGCTATAACACTGTTTCATGTTAAAACATTATCGGAGGCAATTGGAAAGATCTATGGTTTATTTGAAGAAGAAATTGTTTAATTATCACAATTGTTTGCAAGGATATAGTAAATTATAATGTTCTCGATGGCGTTGAGATGATGAGCGTACTGTGTTAATAAATGTTCTGTCCTTGTCATTTAGGTTATCTCGCGAATATTTTATTGCGTTAATCGCTCATGGACGGGTCGTATCACAACACAGGAAATCCGAAAGAGTAACTTACTTTCTGTAAGAGGATGAGTTACTTGTTGAGTTAATTTATGTATTTTTGCAGACTTTTAATTTTTACTTTTAAAATTTCTGTGTAAATCTGAATAGTACATCATCAACAGTTAATATGTCTATTGTGTTGATTCAATGTTGTTTTGTTCAGTGCTTTTTAGCATGAAGCTATATACAAAATGTGCATTAGTTCTAAATGGATTTGTGCAATTGTAGAAGCACCTCTGTGTAGTTATGAATATTTAAAAAATAATTGTCATCTGATTGTTAGTAATTTACTCTGGAGGATAGCAAGGAAGGAAGTGGTTGTGCAGTTTAATAATTCCTTACAAAAAACCCTGGTTTTGATGTAATGGCAATGAGTTTGTTGCAGTAATTTTTAATTGAGTGTTGATGGTCTGTTTAAAAAAAAATTCTGGTTTATTGTCTGTGTTTATGCTGTCTGACTTGTTTAGCGCAGAGAGCACCATGGACCATTGTATTAGCCGAGCCTTAGAATGGTGAACTGTGTCAATTAAACCGGAGAGATCTAATATGGGTGTGATAGCAAGTGAGGGGCACTTTCTGAAAGGGAGTGGTTTCTGCAATAGTACTGCAACAATGTACAATTGAGAATGTATCCCCTACTTTAATATGCTATTTAATCATTTTGTCACTTTGTGTTGCATGCTGAGCATGCGGAGGATTTATGTGTGATAAGCCATCAACCATATGCTGATTATTTCCAAATTTGAGATTTTTAAATTCTTTTTTTGCTTTATAGAATAATGCTGGCTGTTGCTTTAGACAGAGAATGGCTTAGTGGATCTGTAGTATTGTTGCATATTATGGTATTGTATCCTGTTATGCACTCGGCAATATGGGTAATACTGGGTATGTGCCAAGAGGACCTGGAGATTTGTGCAGTATCGGTTCAAGGGGCCAAAGTGTGGGAAATAAATGCCTGCCCTGTCTTTGGTCTACATAGTGTGTGTGTGTGGGAATTGTGCTTTTGGGTCAGTGTATTACCACCATTGATGTGTAATTGGATTTGTCTGTGCGTTTGAGTAGACGATAGAGCTGTTGGAAGAGGAAGAGGACATAAACCAGATTGTTGACTTCTTTTCCTACGAACACTTCTACGTTATCTACTGCAAGTTCTGGGAACTTGATACGGATCACGACCTTCTTGTCAGCAAAGAAGACCTCAGCAGACATAATGACCATGGTAACGTAACTCTCTTGCACAATCTTTGTCACATGGTGGTGTAATGTAGGCTGTTCCGAATCACATTTAATTTAATCTTATGTTGTACGATGTATTGTTTATACTTGCCAACAATGAATCGTTACTTATTTATGTTTATTTTATATGATAGTGATTGTGCTATAGTTGATCCATCTATGTAGAAGGATGTGATATATATAAAATGTTGTTGTTTTTGTTTCCATGGCAGTCATGTGACTTAAGGCACTGATGCTTGGAATAAGTCATTCTCTGCCTAGTTGTTCTTCTACCACAAGGCAGCTAAGACCTGGCTATCCTCTTTTGTCTGAGTTCATCTGTTTTTCCAGTAACCAGATATTCCTCCCTGCCATGGGAAAAAGTGTCTGGTGGATCATTTTTGCAAAGCTGTGCCGCTAAGCATAAACATAACTGCAATACTGACCCCATGTGCACACTTCTTTAAGTTTGATGCTGGATGTTTTTCTTTTATTTCAACCAGTTGAACTTGATCAGTTCACCAATTCTCACTCTTTCAACACCTGGTTTGAGTTAAAGTATCTTTTCTTTATCTTTGTATTATCGGATGCCATATGAATTGTGGAATTCAGCTGCATCTTTCGTAACTTGTTTTCACTTAAATGCCCAGGCTTTGCTTTTTTGCCTTTTTTGGGGAGTTTGCTGTTAATTGCATTGAAATGCTTTGCTTGCAGAGAACCTCTGTTTTAAATGAATGTGATGTATGTTCTGTAACTGATGTTAGTGAGTTCCACTTTTGCCCCTCAGCTGCTCATCTTCTATTATAAAGTAGTGCATCGAATGATGATGTAAGCTGAGAAAAAAGTGACATAAGTGACTAAGCAGAGCAGGCTCTAACAAAAGAAGAGGCTTTCAGAATCTAAGTCTAGCAACCCAAAAGGCGTGTTCACCAAGGGCAGTTGTAGTTCGTGGGTATGATCAAAAGAAGATGACAGAATGACATCCTTGAATGATGATAATTGGTCTAGGGATCTGGGTAATCAGGACTGACTAATTATAATTGCTGTGGTTGGCCAGCTGTAATGCTTTGTAAACTAGAAGTCTCAACTTAAAACAAATCCTTTGTTGACCTTGTTTAGACTGTACGGATGAAACAGGACGTTAGCATTTTGGTTGGAACAACTAAACGGTGTTAAAAATTTCAAGTACTGAGCTTATTTTATTAAGATTTTAAATGAGATTCTTTAAATGGGGTATGGTTTTATTGTTTATTTTAAGCAAACTTAATTTTGAATTTTTTATTTTAGACAGAAAAATTGTTCTTTTGTTTTCAGCAATCTCTTCTAGAATGATTGACCGAATTTATTCTGGTGCAGTCACTCGGTACGTTCACTTATTACAGGCTTTAGCAGTTGAACTTAAATTATATCTGCAAACTATTCATTTATTTTATATGCACAGCTGTTAGTGTGTGATAATTGTGTGATAATTGATCTCACTGTTCTGTAATTTAAAGCCAGACAGATTTCCGTGAGAATTTCGGGTGAGTTGGACCACATATGTGTTTGTTTGTGCACTTGTTATAGCACCCCTTCAAACTCTACTCAGAATCGCTCCCCACTACAGCGTGGACACTGAATCGGAATTTCACGCCGAAGCGGTGAGCAATTGCGAGTGAAGAACTTGTCCAAGGTCCCTACATGACTTTAAGGTGGATTCGAACCTGCAACCCTCCGCCTGCAAGGCAACCAACATGCCCACTACACCACCGTGCCCTACAAGTTTATCCTGCAAACCCCCTTAGTCTCAGTGATATTCCATTTGATATTGAACGGTGTGTACTGTGTTGTAAGTTATTTGTTTCCTATTGTGATGGCAAATACTAACTTTTTTCTAGAATGTTCAATTGTTCATTGTAGTCAATCAGAAATGCAAAACGTTTTTGAATAAAACAATTAATTTATTATAGTCAGCAATTTTCAAATTTTAATTACTATAAAAATTTTATTAAGTCTTCAAGCTGTGAGTTTTAAAGACAGAGTTCTCTTACTTTGGTTTACTGAATTTGTTGTTTCAAAGCATAAGCAGTTGAAGATTTTTTTTCCGATATTTAGAAATTTGGTCGACGGAAAGCTGAGCTACCGAGATTTCGTTTGGTTTCTCATCTCAGAGGAAGACAAGCGACATCCTCGCAGGTTTGATTCATGCTCAGTTTTTAATGGTGAACTAGTTTAGAAGAATACCGGTGGGTGCCTTTGTGACATGTCAGTTGGACCCATCATATGCATCATCATTGTTTGTATGTGCACTTGTTATAGCGCCCCTTCAGGCACACTACTCAGAGGCGCTCCCGACTGCAGAGCGGACACTGCATCGGAGTTTCACACCGAAGCGCTAAGCAATTGCGAGTGAAGGACTTGCCCATGGTCCCTACGTGGCGACTTGAGGTGGATTCGATCCTCGAACCTTCCGGTTTCAAGGCAGCGACGCCACCACTACACCACCGAGCCCCATTGAGCTCCTTTATGGGAGCCAATATCCTACTTGTACTACAATTCTGATGACCGCTGGTATTATCGATTGTGATGTGCATAGTAAATAATGTATGGACTTGTTGTCACAATACATGGTTCTAAATTGGTGATTGCTGCCATATTTAACATTGTGCATATCGCTAGATGCTGTGCAAATACTGTGAATCAAAGCGGATTAGTTTCTCCTAGTCGTTATGGTTCCCTTGTTCTTGTTGTAGCGTTGAGTACTGGTTCCGTTGTATGGATTTGGATGGAGATGGAATCATTTCAATGTACGAGATGGAGTATTTCTACGAGGAGCAAGTTCAAAAGATGGAGATGTTAGGCATTGAGACTCTTCCTTTCATGGACTGTCTGTGCCAGGTACACTTAACTGAATCTCTCTGTCTGTCTCTGCATTCACAGAAAGACAAAGTAGGTAAACATTGTCATCCAATATAAATCAACAACCTCTACCCCCTTAGTGCAACACTATATGAAACTGCAACCTTTGTAACGATCCTGTCCTTATGTTCTTTCTGTTACACTTTTTCATAGATCTTTGGACGACGCACAAACATAACAATTGCACTCTAGATAACTAATGAAAATTTTGATCTTACTACTTTTTAAAAAGAAAAGTCTTAAATTTCTCATTCATGATCTGGTAGAATCTGAAACTTAGATTCTGGAGCAGAATCATTGCTGCCCCCACACAACCCTCGTCCATTCCTAAGGTGCTGCCAAAGATATTAGACTAAACCTCATGCCTTTGGAAACAACGCTGTAAATTCGATCGTTTCTTTTGCTTCTTCAGATGCTCGATATGATTCGACCGGATGAAGACGGAAAAGTTCGTCTCAAAGATCTCAAGTCGTGTTCGCTGACACCAATTTTCTTTGACACTTTCTTTAATCTCGATAAATATCTCGAGCACGAACAGAAAGATCCATTTGCGAGCATTCGAGTAAGTTATGCAGCTTTAAAGAATTCTGCTTAATTCTCTAATTAAGATTAATGCAGATTTTTTCTGCTCTAGACAGTTGTAAATATTTCTGTGCAGTTGTTTTGGGGCAGCGTAACTTTACCAGAAATGCTTGGCTTGCAATCTTTGGCTATGCAGAAAAGTTTGAGATAATTTTCATGTCTTTTCATCCAAATGCCACTCATTTAACCATTGCCCATCCGAAACATAGCTGTATGCAGAGTTTGACTCACCTAAGTCAAAATACTGATGGATAATTGCTTACCACCAGGGTGGTAAGCAATACTTGTGAGTATACTTGTGAGTATTGACAGAAGCACTGGTGCATTGAAAATTGCTACATAAAACTATGGTTTGCATGATGCAGAACCAGCGGTGGCAAAATCAGTTGTATGGCTATGTAGTTTTAAATGTTGCAAAATTATCACTGAAGAAGAAATGCTATGATAGTGATATCTATTTATATTGTATTTATTTGTCACAAATATTTATTTAAATTATTGAAATGTATATGAAAACACGTGTGCCAGAACATCACGTTCAGTTTGCTGAACTATAAAAATACAAGCATGTACAAACAATTAAACGATGCAGAGTTGTTGAAAATTCGTTTAAAAAACAAGTTTCTTGTTTACATTCAAGTCTGTCTTCAGTGGCTGGTGAGATATAATTTGTTCACCAAGGTTGCAGTGTGACGAGAACCAAACACCCAAAAATATCTGACTGGGGTCAGAACAAAGGCTGGAAATAATTGACACTCAGAGGGTTAATACGGTGTTGCTGATGGTATAGAAAAATTTGTTGGATAGTGGTGATGTTGATGTTGCCCATCCGAAACATAGCTGATGTTGATAGTGCTGGTTGGATTGTAGTGGTGCTGGTTGGATTGTAGTGGTGCTGGTTGGATTGTAGTGGTGCTGGTGGGATTGTGGATTGTATGTAGTGGTGCTGGTTGGATTGTAGTGGTGCTGGTTGGATTGTAGTGGTGCTGGTGGGATTGTAGTGGTGCTGGTGGGATTGTAGTGGTGCTGGTGGGATTGTAGTGGTGCTGGTTGGATTGTAGTGGTGCTGGTTGGATTGTATGTAGTGGTGCTGCTTGGATTGTAGTGGTGCTGGTTTTATTGTAGTGGTGCTGGTTGGATTGTATGTAGTGGTGCTGGTTGGATTGTAGTGGTGCTGGTTTTATTGTAGTGGTGCTGGTTGGATTGTAGTGGTGCTGGTTGGATTGTAGTGGTGCTGGTGGGATTGTAGTGGTGCTGGTGGGATTGTAGTGGTGCTGGTGGGATTGTAGTGGTGCTGGTGGGATTGTAGTGGTGCTGGTGGGATTGTAGTGGTGTGGTTGATCATAATGTTGATGTAGCTAGTATTTTAATGGTGTATGGTATATTAATCAATCAAGCTCGGTTGAGTTGACCTAATTAACCCTTTAACGACAAGCTATTTATATGTTTTCCATGCATTTTAGTAAATGTGATTATGTCTGATGCAGGATCGCGAGGGTGACGAGCCAGAGATGACTGACTGGGAACGCTTTGCTGCAGAGGAGTACGAGCTCCTGGTTGCGGAGGAGGGAGCCAATGACGTCCAGCCTGAAGACATGTGAGACTTGAATCTACGTATCTGGGAAATTACCGAATGCATGAGTCTGACCATTTTCTAAGAAACCCAAGTGTTTAGTGAATTGTTAATTAAGTACTTGAGGAGAGTACTTGAGCAGTGGTGTCAATAGATGATGGTTTAGTTCAAACTCTGTCTACTATTTGACAGGGTATTGCTTTTAGTTAGCCAATCTGTGCATTTTCATTTCTAGCGCTTCAGTCAGCTCCACTCATGTCATACACCTGTTACACCTGTTCATGTGCAGAAGCCAATACCAGCGCAAAGCATCACCCAACGTCAAACTTAAACTTGACCTCTAAGCTCAACGAATGACCTGTCATCTAGTCAATGCTACAAGTTTGCCTTATGATGAATGTTGTGCAGAAAAACACTGTTAACGTGTGTACGATTAACTCTCAAGTCTGGTTTTACATTCCTCCTCACTCCATCAGGTCAACAATCGGGCATCGTGGCGGTTGAAAGAAAGATGATGCAGATTAATACAGTTGTCGCTCTTTCTTACAGACAGCATAGTTTGCAAATCTTGTAGATCGTCTCTGTAAGAAAGAACGACAACTGTGTTAACCTGCACCATCTTTTTTTAACTCACGACGATGTTATTCATTGAGCTTAAAGGTCAAGTTTAAGGACAGTCGATATCTCGTGAGACTGTATTGCATTTGCAAAACTGTTTCCATATTTGTACGTAGCACGAGTAAAGATAATTTTGAGGTAATAATGATCTTGGAGATTTACAGAGACAGAGACTGTCCTCAGCATTTGCAATAATGCATGCATATTCATATGCAGCAGAGCAGAGGTAATTTTTTTAAACTAATAATGGTCTTTGAGATTTACCAACTACAATTTTATGCAAAGGCAGGCAATGTATCTGCATTGTTGTGTTGCGTAGCTGGTAGACTGGTTAAATTGTGTGTGCGTAACGTGCAGTTCTAGCTGTGCTTCCCAAAGACCACATGCACATTAACGGTGTTTAACTGTACTAGGTTGGTTGGCTCAATTCAGTGCTGCCACTGGGTCTGTTCTCTCTGTCGCTTCTGATACTCTTGTCACTTTGATATGCCACCTTATGCTGTGTTGCTATGCTTGTCATCTTTCCAAATTGCTTTAACACTGTAGCTCATTTTACTGATCTTGCACATCTTGAGAAAAATCTATGAGCAATAAGAAAATTTTTGCACACAGAACTTTACATTTAGCAGTTTGAATGGGATGTATCTATCTAGCATAATAACACTTTTGAGCAACAATAAACTGTTGTAATGTGCATTATGATACATGATTTATACAAGTCTTTAGAGATGGATGATTATGATGTTCATTGAAGTTGTGTTGATAGTGACATTGGAATGTTGCTGTCTAAATTAAATATGAAGATAGTTAGAGTTAGCAGTTTTTTGTTTTGTTTGGAAGAACCCTTATGTTTTCTTATTGAATTTATAAACTAACCATGAAGGTATTGAATTGTAGGGTTTATGAAGATGATTTTGAGCCTGAAGAACATGACCCAGAGGGAGGAACTCAGGAGGGGAAGCAGAAGAATGCTGGTGCCACTCCTCTTAAGAAAGCCGCGCAGCCTTTGCGGGAAACAAGTCCAAAGACGGAGGACATTTATGATTTTTCATCGAATGACCTCGGTTACTGAGCGATTTGCCGTGCAGTTAGGAATTAACAATCCTTCGTTCTGTCCCTTGCCAAAGGTAGGCACTTCAGAAAGCAATCTGGATTGAGGCTACTGAAGAAATTCTGCTGTTTTAGCTTGTGTTGTTACGCCAGCTGTGGACAATTTTCTGATTGACAACAACACCAGCATTGCTGCCACTCTCAGTGTGTGTGGCAGTCCTTGAAGAGAAAAATGCTCAAGCAGACGTCCTGGTGAAGTGCTGCAACATCGAGTAAATTGTCCCGTGCTGTAACGTGGTGGTGATGACTGACTTGCTTTTTCAATCCTCCATTCTCTTCCCTGTACTGAGGTCTGTGATATGAGAACAATAAAAGCTGTGAAGCAAATGGCAAACCTCCCTGTGAAGTGGAAGCCAAGGCAGAGTGATGATGCGTCATGTTTCGTCTTGATCGCATCTAGGCAGAATTCCTCTTACCTTGCAGTGTTTGTATGTAGCATATGAAAATTGAGGTTGACGTTTCTGAAGTTGCACTGTGAAGTAGTGTGTTGAGATCAGCTTCTGGTGTGCTGCTCGTGATGATTGACTTGATGTTGTATTAATTATGCGTCCATCTGAACACTTATGTAGTGCCTTTTTTAGAAGCAATGAAAGAGAGACGCCAGTTGGTGACTGGTAAGGACAACAGTGCAAATAAATGCAGCTTGCAATTTGTTGTTTCAGATGAAATATGATTTCAGGTGAAATAAGATGTCAGGTGAAATAGGATGTCAGATGAAATAAGATGTCAGGTGAAATCAGATGTAAGGTGAAATATAATGTCAGATGAAGAAATGATGTCAGGTTAAATAGGATGTCAGGTCAGCTTAAATATAATGTCAGATGAAAAATGATGTCAGATGGAATAAAATGTCAGATGAAATCAGATGTAAGATGAAATCGGATGTCAGATGAAATAAGATGCCACTTGAACATATCTTTGAGTTTTTGGTAGGCATAATTTCCACGATGTTGAACAGATTATTTATGCAACACTGGTTAGTAAATATTGTGTTAGTTTCAGAATTTCAAAGCCTAGCCGTGTCTTTTTATTTGGTTGGATAAGTTATAAGTGACTGATAAGAATAGTAAAAATCGTTTATGATGCTAGCAGACCATCAAATGATGAATTGACCAGTTTAAAATAAAAATTCTCCTGGTACTGTTTTTACACATGGTGGTTGAAAACTAACCGACTAACTAACTCTGGTAAATAAAAAAATAATTAATTTATCTATGGCATCCCTAAATCTTGCATTTGCTTTAACTAACTCTGAATTCATCTTCATTAGACTTTTTTAATCATGTAAACCTATGATGGACTGTTTGGATCTTTGACAAATGTCACCATATCAACAAACGGTTAATTATTTGACTCTGTTTCTTTAAATGACTTTAACTAAGAAACCGATGACTTGTTACCTTTTACCTGCCATTCATTGTGTCAGTCGTTAAAGGGAATGCCTTGTGAAGAAGGTGTAATGGTTACAGGTAATTGTTGCACGCTCAGGCGAAAGCCATGTGTATTATTTGTCACTGCCCCTGTTGTACATCTAACTTTTAAACCTGATTTAATTTTGAATTCCATTTCCTTACTGTTCTGACACTTGATTATTAATGAACATCTTAAGATTGGCTGACCTACATCTTTCACATGCGATCTATAGTCCGTCATTTACTTTTCATTTACCAACAATTGTATTTGTAAGATTAAGTATTGTTGTGAGTGGATTAGTAATAATTCTGACTGGTTGATTTGGCCATTTGTGGACCGTATCTTCATTTCGTTCTATGGACTGGTAAATTGTTCAGTGTTACTGTGACATTGTTTTTAGCAGTGTGAAATACTTTTAAAATCCTCTTTTCTATTTTAAATCAGTTTTACAGCAGTACTTTCTAGTTTTTATCTTGCAGGTTCTGCTTCTGTTTAGCCAACTGTGTTTTAGAAGTTTTCGAAAACGTACCTCACCTGTCTTCTTTGACATTGATTTACCTGTTTAGTTGACATTAGTAAATTATGTTTACCGTTCTATGCATGGTTGTGGCAACTACAGTGTATGACAATGAAATCGTGATTTATCTTATCAAGTTATGATACAGATTCAATCATTGCCTGTCACTCTGAATTTCCTAAGAAATGTACGATATGCAGTGCAGTGTTTGCAATGCATCTGGGCAAATATGTCATCAATACAGTGTTGTTTGTCAGGGCAGACTTTGTTGTAATTCAGCCATTTTATTACTTGGAAGTTCTGCACTCGAGTTTAAGTTCATATGACTTGTCTTTCAGAACTTGTACTGTGGCTGTTTTTACGTCAGCAGCCGATAATAATGGCTGTAATAATGAGACAATTTTGTATTGGCTGAGGCCTAAGGAAAAGGCGCTGTACTTTGTTCAGAAAGTCAGTTGCAGTCGTGTGATATTTTTAAAAGATCGGTTTTCAGCTGCGGTGGTGTAGCCAAGGATTTATGATGGGGGGTTTGGGGGTTTTATGGCCTGGCCGGATGCCCTTTCTGACACCAAACCAACAGTATTACAGTAAATAAAAAGGGAATAAAGTAACAAAGGGAATAGAGTAAGAAAAACAATTGTTACTACAAGCAATTGCTTTGTTTTTTTCTTATTTAAGCAGATAAATGACCTTTAAAAAAACTTTTTCCCTAGGCCAATGGGGGTTTTAACCCCCGAAACCCCCTTGTCTACGCCACTGTTCAGCTGTGATTTAAAGAGTGTCTTTAGAAGTGACGCGTTCTTCACATGATCAGGAAGAAGTGACGCGTTCTTCACATGATCACGAAGAAGTGACGCGTTCTTCACATGATCACGAAGACTGACAATGTTCTAAGTTCTGCGTCAACAGTCGCCAAACCTCACGGTGGGTGGGACCGTGGGATTTGTAGTCGATTTTTCTATGAGAATTGTAACCGACATCCATTCTGGTTGTCTGCTACCTGAATGCAGAAGTCAGAGACGTAGTCTGGCGTAAGGTCGTTCAGTGCTTTGCAAGTTATGACGCCAAGTTTGCAGGTTATCTGCCGAGGAGCTTGCAACCGGTGTAGGTTGTTGCACAGCAGATCAGTGGCATGATCGGATGGTATCCGACCGTAGATGAGACGTGCAGCAGAGTTCAGCACCCTGTGTATTAGAACACAAGTTGCTGTGTAGTAGGAGTTTGCTTTGTCTGTTCGTCTGATTTTGCGGCTTTGGATAAAATGCAGTGTTAGCATTCGCGTTAGGTAATTCTGTAGACGAAATTTTATCAGGAGAATGCGTGAGCATTACTGCGTTGTGCTAGATGGTGGTGCTTTCAGATAACCTGTGCTTGTTTAGTGCTGTGTGTTTTTTTTAGTTTGAGGCAGGCAGTGAAGTCCTTGTTGTTTAGCCATGTGCAGAATAGTGATCTTTAATTTGGTTCGCCTTTGATCTCCTGATCTTTACCAATGTGAACAGCCAGTGTTCTGACCCATTTGTAGAAGTAGGGAGGTCGATCTGTTCGTGGTATGTTTAGGAGGCACAGATCTATGAGGGATTCTTCTACAGCTACATCCTTACCAGTTTGAATATAATTTATCATTAAAGTTGCACGAATCTCATGGACCAGGTTGGATATACGCTTTTCTCAAGATCATCCCACAGAATCAACTGTATCAGGTCAATCTCTTCCTTCAACCAATCTCTTTCTCGCCAGCCACGGAAATGTTAGAACCTTGATATTCATTGTTGTTGGGTAGTATGTCAATATTGCTTTGTGGCAACCATCAATTTATGCTTCTTGGAACATTCTGATCAGCATCCTATGGGAGCATGGCACATAGTTTGCTGTGTTAAGTTATTTCCCTCTGGTTTTTTGGTATATTTTCCACATTCATTTATTTACAGATTCAGTAATTTTATCACATGCTAATGACAGCCTATGTTACTAATAGTCCCCAAACTATTTTCATTTTGAGGTTCTAGTATTCTAAAATATGAAATTCTGCTATTCCTAAGCTTTGAACTTGTGAGAGAATAGTTGAACGTTGGCATATTATGATGTCTTGCATATCGTATATGGAGTAGAGAAGACTTTCACGTTAAGGATTGATAACCCACACATGAAAAATTGGGTTTAAGCTAGGATTAACAGCCAAATTGCTGCAGTGAGTTGAAAATAAAATTAAGCCATTATAGGACACAAAGGCTAAAGGACAGAATGAAAATATGTGGTCACTGTTGATAATAAATCTGTGCATGATGGGTGTTTTACATGACTTGTAAAAACAGCTTAATTTATATTGTAAATACTGCATTTATATTGTGAAATAGTTTATGCAAAAATCTAGGTGTTAATAAAAAAAACTTATTCAAATACTGTTCATATCTTCAAGTCTTGTTTGTTTGACAATAGAATTTAGGTTTAATTTGTTACGAAAGTTAAAAAAAATAATATTGTGTTTAAGTGTCAATTTCTAAAAGAGTGCTTACTTCGCTGGAGTAAAAGCAGAGTAAAAAGGCTGGTATTGGGAAGACTTTCAAATTAAGGATCCAGTACATGTGGGAAGCTTTGCCTCAATCTCATGGCTGATCTCTGGCAGTGGCAGAGGTGATCCTTGAGATTTCTAACCATGAAATTAGATATCGGATCTGTTCCTGGAAATGGCTCTAAATCCGGTACCATGTTTATGCACACTTCTGGCATAGATACCTTGTTTTTTGTACCTCTGCATGTCGTAATGCCATGTTTCTTATATAGGTAAATAACCACAACGTGGTTAGTACCTTGTTGAGGTTCCCCTTTATAGTTCTGAAGTCATGGCTCAAATATCTTTGATCATAATTCAAGGTTTCCCACTTGTATAGTGCTTGTAATTTATTTCTTCTACTCTGAGAATAATGTCCAGAAACTCCAGACTTCATTCAGAAATATTCTACTAATTGTTCGGTTGGGAAGGGGGCCTGTGTGGCAGTTACAGGATAAGAGGTCTATTGTGTTTTGGACGACTTTTATGCTAGTGACACCTAATGTACCCTAAGTCTTGCAACTCTCTCAGATGTAGGTCAAAGATTGTGCTGCCTCATAAAGTAACGTACATGACATTTTAGACTTAATACATTCATTTGCAACTCTTACAATGTTAGCTGATGAACCTCTGCCAAAACATGACACTCCTTATCAGCATAGAATTGTAGTCTAAGGCAGTGGACATTAATTTGTTTGTATGTGCATTGTGCACTTGTTATAGTGCCCCTTCGAGGTTCTACTCAGAAGTGCTTCCTACTACAGCGAGGACACTGAATTGGAGTTTCACATCGAAACGCTGAGCAATTGTGAGTGAAGGACTTGCCCAAGGCCCCTACGAGGCAGTTTGAGGTGGATTCGAACCTGCAACCCTTCGCCTGCAAGGCAGCGTACATACCCACTACACCACCACACCCCAAAAATAGTGCCACGTCTATAATCATGATAATCCATTCGTTTATTTACCAGCCTCTTGCTCAAGTTATTTCTTGTGATCTTGAGAATCTATAATCAGTAGGTTAAGTTTTTTTAACTGCTTGACTTTAGTTTCTTACTGTATCGAGTCGGTAGCATTCTGCTGTCCTCTGGGGTTCTCTAGACTTCTGAATACATTGTTGTTGATGTGATGTATGAGCCAATATTTCACCTTATGAACACGGGCTTCAGTTACATTTTTAAAGTGGCCTAGTTTGACATTTTCGCGGCAAATCTTCGTTCAAAAAGGACAAAACTGTTCGCCCAACCTTTTCACATGCCAGGTGTCAGACATATAATAGTATCAGTAAGTGTGGGAAATTCTCTGTCAGCGCATTGTTTGAATCTTGCGTAAGCTGTGAAAGGAATGGGCGATGTCTCCTATGCACCCACACGTACAAGTGCTTTTCACCATTCGCGTACATCTGCACGTGCAGTTACCGACCGGATCGTGACGACTAAATAAGTGACTTGCAATAATTCCACTTGTCATAATTTAGCTTATTTTTACTGCACTTTGCAGACCATGCATGTGTATTTCTGCTAGTGATAAGTGGCACCAATATTCATTCTATGCAGCCTTGAAGTTGAACATACTGCTTAAGTTGCTTGTTATTGGCATTAAGTGGGCTGTGTACAACATTATGGACCTGTTCTTAACAGAATTAAATCCTATATCATACTTGAATATTGTTAGTAAAGATTGATGTGATATTCTTTATTGAACAATCCGGTTGACAGACCACAACCGGTTATAGTGTACAGTTATGCGATTGAAACAATTCACTAGAATGCAAATGACAGAAGACTTAAATCTGAACTGCTAACAGAACAGACAGCCTGCAATACACGGCACTAATAGCAGCCTACAAAGCACGTCCGCCCTACGGGCTCAAACTTGGGTCCTCTGATCTCCATGCCAGTGTGTTGTCCAATCCGCTATCCCCCTCCACCACCCAATGGCAGCATTTTAAGTACAACAATATAAAATATTTACCAACTTACCTTTTAATCGAGAACACTTTTGTCAACTGTAACCAAACTCCGAGCACATAAAATTCCAGGGACGTTTTCCAAAATCGGGAATACATTAATTGAGTATGTATTCGGTGCCAGTTATGGCCAGGTAAAATTTGGTGAAGTTTGGAGCGTGGTCAAAGGCTTGAGTTGTACCTCAAAGACTTTAATTGATCCAGTTTTACCTTGTAATGGGGTTAATTAATAAATATTTGGCGTTAATGTTTAACTAAATTACTGGCCAAGTTTTAAGGTAAGAAATGATCAAACTATAAAATTGAAATTCAAAACATTTACGTTGAGAACTTTCAAAATTTTACTATGGATCTGACAAGAATCTGATTTTAGCATTAACTGAACTCTTAATTTAACATTTTACCGGTACATTTATTGTGGTACTGGAAGACTTGGCTGTGGGTCAGAACATGCAGGCAAGAGGAACATGCAGCCAAATTATTTGTCCTTGTAGGTTATTATGCTATCAGAACAGCAAAGACAGTGCGAAATGAGAAACCTTCGAATCGAGAACTCGTGTTAACAGCTTTGAGCATGGTTAGTCATTCTACCTGACGGCTATTTTTAAGGAATTTTTTAGAACTGCACAACCCCTTATTTTATTTCACATCCTCCACAGTAAATTACTTCCAAACGGAGGAGAATGACCTTTTTGCCAGTTTTAACTGTAGATCTACAGAAGTGCTTCTACAACTGCGCAAATCCGTTTAGAACTGCACATTTTGTGTACAACTGCACGTTAAAAAAAACCTGCTACCTGAATCATGAGTTGTAAACGATTTCCAAACCAGAGCTCACCGGTTTCATTCTTGCAGATCGCATGATAACTTTGATAAGTGAAGTAAATGGGGGTCATGCTATGACTTCCCTAGTTTGCTTTAGTTGATGACAGATCCTCTGTCCATTGTCCACCAAACAACCGAATTCTATCCCGTGTTTAATCTAGTTCCCCTCGTCTGGGGGAAATCAAGGTTAATAGGGGGAGGGGGAATGAGCGTCTGGAGGGCAATTGCAGAGGTGTGTAGCACCAGGAGGAGATGTAGGCTACCCCTCCTCATCAGAATTTTCCTAATTTCTACATTGCAATGGCAGCATTTTAAGCTGCCATCTTAAAAAATTTGCTATACTATTTCACTACTATATATAGATATTCGTTTAATTCGTGAAAAAACGTCCAGGTTGACACACCGCAGCCTGGTTACATGGTGACATCAAGAGAGACAAACATCATAAAATGAAATTAAAACGTCTTACTAAAAAGATCATTGTTAATGAGATTGAATGATGATAAGAGTGGTCGTAGACTTCAATAAAAACGCTTACCAGTACATTAATAGCATTTTTTAAGTTTCCACATTGTAATATGATAGCATTGTAGCATGTCATCTTAACAAAATTACCCTATTATTTCAGTGCTGATAAACAGAGTGGCTTAAGATTTCAATAAATTGAATTATAATTACAACAATGATTTCTTTAGGCTATGTGTCAAGTTCAGCAACTCATTTAATTCTACTACTGCTGTAGGCCTACTATTAGGCCTATGATGAATTACTGCAGAAGGGAACATACTTATAATTACTATTTATAAACAGCAATTAGAAACTATTAGCATTTTTTCCAGTTTTTATATGGGGGCAGGTGTGTCATTTCTGACTCTTAGAACTGAGGAACTTTAAGGGTCTACTCAACCTTCCATTCGTCAGAATGGTGTTGGCAAAATGGTAAGAGGGACCTGATGGACGCTTTGCATGGCTTCCGGCAGTTAAATAATAATTAATAATAAATTGATAATAAATAATAACTAAATAAAATGAATACTATTAAATAATACTAAGCTAAATAAAATAATAGTAATAAATAAATAACTAAATAATAAATTAATAATTATTGACCTGTAATAACTTGTGATCATCCGTTCATACTTTGAGTTGTACAGGGTGCGCCCAAAAACCTAGGTTTTTTGCCAATAAACCTAGGGGGTCTTTTTTGGCGCACCCTGTACGTAGGCCTACGTCTCATATAGGCCTACCATGTTCTGTCAGTTTGAAATTAGACTAAGATTCTAAAATATTCAACGGTGTCGAACCTACAAATGGGGCACGACCGGATTCACTGCACTCAGTCGGTCGTCTGTTTGTTGATGGTGTGGTAAGCAAGTTTTTACAATAATTATTAACTTAGTCGTCTGATAAATTATGTGTTTATTAGGTCTACTTCAGGAGTAATGGTCCGACAAAACTCGAGGACCACTTGCACATTATGATGACTATTATGTGCTTAATACGCCTATTGTCTCCAAACTACATAATAATGATCACATAGGCCTATTATGTATATATTTTTGCCTATGAGTCTTCAGCTTATTGTCGTAGGCCCTATATTTTTTACACTGAAAGGTTGATTGGCCAGGACTTGATGCATCTGCCATCTGAACCAACTAGGCTACGTCAGATACGGATCAAGCAGCGCAGGTCTAATACGAACGTTTTTTAATAGTGCGCAGTGATCCTACTAATCTTTTCAGTTATCCTAAGTTCCTAACGCATCCGTGGGCCTAGCTAGGCAATAATTACTATGCTGTAATTCCGTCCTCGTTGTCCTTCCCACTTCTCAGTTGTGAATTCCTCCGTTTCCATGTCCGTTCTCGTCATGTCCACGGTCCACCGTCCAATGATCGAGTGGCCAACCGCCAATGGAAGATAGCTATAGGCCTAGGTCAACATATAGGCTAGCTATGATAGGGCTTAGGCTATTAGGCCTATTTTGATAAAGCTCTTCTGGATTGTGTTAAGATTCATAATCCTTCATATTATCTATAGCCTGTAGAGGAAACTATGAGACCAAGATCATTCTTCTCCACTCCTCATCTTCTCCCCTCGGACCCTTCCTCCTCGATCCTCTCCTTCCTCCACCGCCACCCATCATCGTACTCGTGTTATGGTCTTTTATTTGGCTTAGCATATACCGTCGTCCTGTCATGTCGTCGATCGTCACCAGTGGCGGCGCCACGATTTCAGTTGGGGGGCCTGAATTCTCGCGGAGGAAATTGTCCATTTTCATCCGCCAAAATTTCTGACTTTTTTTGTCATTTGGTCGAAATCTCATGGATGTATTTCATTTTTAAGGGGGGGGAGTTTATCGTGGAAATATTTTTGTTTTACACGTAGTCTAAAAAAACGGATGGTCTTTTTTAAGGGGCTTAACCCTCGGCCTCTCAGTCTCGGATGGCCTTTTTATGGGGCTTACCCCCTCCCCAACCCATCTGGCGCCGCTATACTGATTGTCACACATCGGACAGGTCTTCTTCATCGTACGTTGTTCCCGTCTTCACTCAACCGGTTCTTGATCGTTGCGCTTTGCTGCCTTTCCACGCATCGTTTTAAGAGCCCAACTTAACCTAAACCTAAGGTAGAAGATCTATGCCTCTTCTGCGTTGAATCATCATCTCTGAATAGTTCGCACTTCGCAGTGCGGCGCGTAATATAGATCTATCTGATTGTGTTCCACGTAGGCCTATAGGAACTCTGTGCAACAAACTGGTTGTTTTAAACGTCCGATTAATACGCATTGGTTTAGATCTATCACGCAATTTAATCTTATATTAAGCCTAGTCATTTGTGTGTGCAGTGAGTTACTTTGCCTATTAAACGCTATGGTTGGTCGCCACCTCGCCAGCACTTGTCCTACGTGCATCTAACTGTATTCGAGAGTTTCTATAGCTTATGTGTAGGCCTAATCGATGTCACACTGTGCAGTACGTTGTGGGCAAATGACTTGCATAAAATCGATACACAATAGCTGCAGTCTTAAAGAATTAGGCTCAAACTCGTTATGCTTTATCAAACCGTCATGCACTGCAGCGCACACACGATGAGATATAGCCTAAGTTAAGCCTACTCTTACTTTGTAGATTTGCATGGTTCAACTAATAGTTAGTCTAAAGTCTCGGAATTGTTCAAGGAGGCGATAGGCCTATGCATGTTTAGGCTAAAAGGCCAAATGACAATAGCCTATTATTCCTTCTCCGTCTGCCATGTTTTAATTGGAAACCTCAGTGGACTGTTTTACATCAGTAAAAATTAAGTGTAAGAACAACAAGGGCAATTAAGAGATTAAATAAATTTACATTGCCCATTTGGCCGGAAGGCATATGGATAGCCTACCATCGGAACATGGATGGGAAGTTGGGAACAACACTTACTCTCGGGCAGACTCTGGTGGACACAAGGGACATGAAGAGATGGAGGAAGCTCGTCCATGATGCGACCAACCCTCGGATCGAGGATGGTTGACCAGTGGCGGCGCTAGGGGGGGAGCTAGGGGGGCTAAGCCCCCCTAAAAAAGGCCATCCATTTTTTCCCCATGTAAAAATAAAAAAAATTGGACGATTTACCCCCTTTAGCCCCCCAAAACTGAAATCCTGGCGCCGCCACTGTGGTTGACGACAAGACAAGACATAGGCCCTATGGATATCCTACAGAACCATAAAAGGAATAGCTAGGCCTATTGGACCCTATTATTTAACGCTCAAGGACGAAACATTTTCGAACTTAAGAGACTCGATCGACTGTTCTAATAGGCCTATAGGCGGCCTATTGAAAGCGTGGGAAAAGTTCGCGCAGACTTCAGATAGAAAGGATCATGACACAGAATGAAGACTCAGTCACGCTACACGTTTTCGACTGCCTGAATTACGTAGGATGTCTAAAACCGTTTAATGTTCTGCCGTTAAATTGCATGATTAACGGCATAATGCAGCCTATATAATTAAGCAAAAAACTGTGACAATGCCTAAGCACACAATTTTCTGTATTTAATACCTTAATGATGTCGTGACAGAATCAGGCCTAGGCCTGTAATATATAGGCCTATATATAGTGTGATTATACCAGGGTAGGCCTATTTGTGTCCAAAACGAATTCTGAGCCTGAAAATAGGGCCTATTGGTTAGCGGCCATGGATACGAGTATCCTGGTCTGTACCCCTTGAAAATTTATACAAATAGGCTAGGCCTAAACTTTGGTCTAAACTCAATTACCCTAGCAAGTTTGTATATGTGTAGACCTAATCTATGTACAATGCATATATATGTACGCTCCTTCAAGGAAACTACTCAGAGTCGCTCCCAACTCCAGCGCGCCTAAAAAGAACAGTTTTAAATTTATGTCTATCTCAAGAATATGCTTCTGAACTTAGGTCTATGACAATCTCCGAAGTCCCGAAGTAGGGCGCGTCAACGCATTGGATGGAACTCATGGAATTAAGTGATGGAACGTTTGGTCTCCAACTCGGAGAGTAGACCAGCGTGTTCAAGTGATCGCCACTAATTCATTTAGGCTTACTGCAAGGCATATAGATCCTTCGCCCACAATTGCTCTGCCCAGCAGTGCCAGCACCCCCTTGTGTTTTGTCGCAAGACCGTTTAGGGGTCTATATTTGTTTGCATGTGCACTTGTTATAGCGTCCCTTCAAGCTCTCTACTCAGAGGCGCTCCCGACTACACAGCGGACACTGCACCGGAGTTTCACGCCGAAGGCTTGAAGCGCTGTGAATGGCTTGCCCATGGTCCCTATGCGGCGACTTGAGGTGGAATCGAACCTGCAACCCTCCGGCTACAAGGCGACGAACATACCCACTAGGCCTACACCGCCGCGCCCCACAATAGGCTACATACTGTTCATTTATGAACTTTGGAAGGTGAGCAGTATCAAATAAAGTCGTATTATAGCCTATTCTATGCAAGTAGGCCTAGGCATAGCTACATGTATATGACCATAGGCGTACGGGACATTTCGGCAGTGGGAGGCAAAAAAAAATTTTTGCCCGAAAAATCTGACGACCTTTTTTTTTTTTTTAGTCATTTGCCAAAAATTCTAAATTCTTACGACCTTTTTTTACCCCTGCGTGCCCGAAAAATCCCTCCCGTACCTGTTTTGCCCGAAAAAATTTCCGAAATTTTTTGGCCCGTCCAAGCCTCTTTTGCCCGAAAAACACATTTGCCCGAAATTTGGGGGAGCATTTGCCACCCCTGGACCCCCGCCTCGTACGCCTATGTATATGACCTATCGGGAGAAAACAGTGGTCACTTGTAGGCCTACTGCTTATCCGTGCTGTTGAACCTAGCATTAGACCTATAACATTCTAACCCTGGGCAGTCAATAATCTCACAATTCTATAATATAGGCTAATAATCTCACAATTCTATAATAAATATTATAGGCTAATAGGTCCTAGGCTATAGGGCATATATAGCCTTAGCCTAGGACCTAATCGTTATCGGAATCGTAGGCCTAATACTGAAATAACTTAGGAAAATTTTCGGAATGCCTAAGCGCTAGGCCTACTGAAAAGCACAGCGTAGGCTAGGCACCAACATATTCATAGGTAGGCTATTTTGTAGGCCTATTTTTGTGATTCATAAAAATCTATCTATAAGCTTATCTATAAGAATGGATGTGCATCATGTGGGTATGTGGATTTGTCCAGAATGCACGCTCAGTTTTGCAGCTACTGACCTTAAACATTGTTCACGCACACGACTCATCCAAGGCTCCAAGCGCGTTATTTTCAGCTCCTTATTCACTTTAGAACCCAAGATACAGACATTTTCATTTTCGCCGTGTTATATACGCTATCGCTGCAACGGCGACGCCATTTGAATCGTGCAATAACAAATGCACGTTGGTTTTGACGTAATTTTGACGTCATTTTTCGCCAAAGCTCAGCATGAAACTCGAGCCCTCTCAGCGCAACCACCCTGGGAAAGATAAATGCCTTCGGCCAAGGAGTATATACACTAAGAGGAACCCCATGCAACGTGAGTTTAACCAGCGGAATTGGGGAAGACCTTCCAAGCAGAGGGGCATAAATTTTATAAACCCCAAATGGGCGGCGAAGCCGCCCCACAAAGGCGGGTGGAGCTGGATTTGGGGACGAAAAATCGAAATTTCCTGGGCAACGCCGGGTACCCCAGCTAGTAGCCTATAAATAAAGAGAAGATTCTGTGTGTTTGACCGGAATGCATTTCCACAGTTTTTGAGCTTTTTTGTTTTCACTCCAAACCTTCACTATACTGTGCACATGTCCGTCTCGACAAGGGTCCGACACTCAGTGGAGGGGTTCGCGAATCTCTGCCACCATGCACGGGGCCAGGTTGGGGGCGGGTTTTGGGGGAATTTTCCCCCGAAAACCCAAACTTCACGGGTGGGGGGTGGGGGGATGGTGGGGTACGTAGGGGTGGAGGGGTGGGGTGTGTTGGGATGTGGAAGGGTGGGGGTGGGAGGGTTGGGGTGGAGATGGAAGTGGGAGGGGGTGCTGGGACGAGAAAATTTTCCGAAAACCCCAATTTCTCGGGCGGCGTACCGGTGGAGGTCGGAGAGTGGTGGGGTGTGGTGTGGTGGGGTTGTGACCGGAGCGAGTCGAATCATAAATTTCCCGGGCAACGCCGGGTACCCCAGCTATAGTAGCCTATAGGCCTAGTAGCCTACAGGAATAAAGATATACTTAAGTAATTGTAAGAATTACGTTAATGCACTTCAACAAGACCTGCTAGGATACACGATGGGCCAACTCCGAGCACTCGTGTAATAATAATAATTATTATAGGCCTAATCATTTCGCACCAAGAAATTTATGCTGACGATAATATTAGAGACGAAAGGCGATATTAGAAGAAACGTGCACGATCGGCGTTTATCATAAACAGACGTTTATCATATCGACAGGAAATCATTACCGTCGCTGACGACGCTGAGAGTTGTGGACACAATTTCTTTGATATGTTTATCGACGCAGCTGGGCAAAGATAATCAGATTCTAACGACCGTCAGTGAACAAAGCTGCGATCGTTATTAGGCTACCTATTTGGCCGCAGGTCTGAATTGCCAGGCACGCGTCATTTCTAGGAAGCGAGTGGCTTACACGTACTGCTTTGCTGTGTTTGAGTGCAATGATGCCTAAATAAGCATCTCATTAAGTCAGTAAATCAATTTTTAAACGCAACGCCTATAGAAAAAGAGCAGACATTAAGGTTGAACAGTTGTTCGAATTAATGATTCGGCCGCCGTTCATTTCAGAGTTCTGATGGTCCGACTAAAATACGAACGTATCTCTTCTGCCTCTCCGTATTCCGTGCCCGTAATTAATATGTACTAGACTGCATGTATAATAGTATGACGGTTCTAACCGTACTGCTTTTGCCCGAAGGCTTCACACACACAATAGACAGACCAAAAACTGGTTTGAATAGGCCGCAGTGCGTGGGGTGCTGCATTACGGGCGTTACGTGTGTATGCCATTCAATGATTACGCGTTAGCGATATAGATGGCGGCCCAGCAGCGGACGTTTAGGACAGCAAACTGTCGGGCCAAGTGTACGGCCCAATTGTAGGGCCGCCGATCTCCCCGCTGTCAGGGTAGCGGACGGCCATGAGTCAGACAGAGGCGTTGCAGACCGGCTTCATATAATATAGAGGGCCGAAGAGAGCAAGTGAGAAGGCTGCCACGAGGAACCGTCAACCGTTCAGCTTAGGACATGACATATTGGCTACCTTGGAGCATGAGCCTAAAAGACTGCTGAAAAAGTGAAAGCACGAGACAGAAGAAGTACAAGTGGCAGTGAGTAGTCTATGAAGAATAGATAAGTTGCTGGGATTTTGAGCGGGCATAAGAAGAGGACATCAAAGGCTGAGAGCATTACATATAAAGGTACAGTGTTGTGGTATTTCTTAGTATTAGTAAAACATGTTTTTGCATTGCATATAATTTATTAGTTTTACATACAAACATAATGTATACATTGGTATTATGTATGTATGTACTTAACTATCTATTCAATAAAAGAAGGATTATAAATAGATGTGAGTAGTCGAGCACATATGTTTGGAATGTCAGTTGTAATAGTTACTATCGTAAAAGAGAGTAGTAAGTGCATTTGTTCCTTTTCTGCATACTCGTGCAGCTACTAAGACCACTGTTGTTTCCGCTAACAGTAGTGCTACAGAAGCCACCACTGTTTTATGGATGCCATGTGTGTATATATATAATTATATAATATATATTATATATTGTATATATTATATATTATAATATATATATTGTATATATTATTATATATGTGTAATTATGTATATATCATCAGCCTTAAGAAAGAAACCTGTATAAGAATTGTTTGATTTTTTAAACGATGATATGGACATCAGAGTTAAATCATAGTCATGGGACAACAGCCCATTGGATAGGCCAGGTCTGGTTAGTGGTAAGGTCATCATCAGAATTTCTCCCTGTGCTGCTGAATCTCCGAATCTGCAAAGTCAGGTCATTGGGTCAGAGTCAATGCCAGGTTGTTAAGCAAAGAGTTGAAGCAAGGAGAATCCAGTTGTTTGAATATTATAATAGATGTAAATTATGCATATCGCTCGTCAGGCACAACTGGGCTGTGCTGGAACTGCCTTTGAGGAAATATCTTGGAAGAGTGCGATAGAAATGTTCTGAATGAACATGCATGATTATATGTATGCATATACTACTTGTGTGACTGAACATTTACGTGTGTTTGTGTGTGTTTAGCACCAGTAGGCTTATTCATATAATATATTGTGAATATTTAATTATATGAATATATTTGACTGTCTGTTATGTCTGCATGAAGCACACAGATCCAATTTGTCTGTGTATGTACCGTATAATTATGTCGTATGCTATGAAAATGATTCAGGATGAGAAGTGTTTAATTTTTGTTTTCCTTTCATGGTCGAGTTCCAGGAATAAATTTGTGTTGAGTGTAATAAAAGCAGGAAATATTTCATCCAGACCCGAGTTAACAGGCGGATATAGACTATTGCGGATAAAGGGGATGACCATACTGGATGCTTGGATGTATGTGTCAGTTTGTCTAAGTTGTGCCCTGTGTTTGCTGTTGTTTGTCTGAAATGATCTGCTTCTATCAGTAGCGGCGCTACGGGGGATAGGGGGCTAAGCCCCCCTAAAAAAGTCAATCCATTTTTATCCCATGTAAAAATTAAATATTTGCACGATTAACCCTCTTCAGCCCCCCACAAATAACCGTAAAGGTACGCACAAGGTTTGGCGGATATGAAAAAGGACCATTTTCCAAGATTTCGACCAAATGACTAAAAAAGGTCGTCAGAAATTTTGACGGCTGAAATTGGAAATTTTCTCCTGAAAATTCAGCTCCCCCGAAACTGAAATCCTGGCGCCGCCACTGGCTTCTATGTCAGCTTTTCAGTTTCAAGCCATTTAGAATGAATCATGGGTGCATTGGGTGCATGGAACTAGAATACAGAGCCTAAACCTTTTGGGGGTAACTGAGTAGGCTCTGTGGCTGCCAAAGCAAGGCCAATTACAGGCCAGTTGTTAGTGGCCTCTGTGTAAGTTATATGACTATGACTGCTTTGTCCATTTTTTAAAGTGCTGGGCCCGTATGCACATGAGGGCATAACTCTTGTATATGGCTTAAATCTGGCCTAATCAGGAATACTGGGTTATTTCCGTATGCACGGCTTGAGATTAGCGAATTAAACTAGGTATAACGTTATTCCAATTCCGAGGAAGGAGTACGCCGGCTACTCCCATTGTGAACAATAGACGGCCGACGTTAGCTGGACAGCGTGAACAATAGGCAGCCGTCGATATTTCCCTGGGGCCCGTCTTTAGGTCTGAATCTGTTTACCCCACGCTGCCACCGACCGCATATAAATATCTTTCACGCATGCGCGCTCAGCTGAAACCTATTGAATTGGGGGGGAAGAGCAAGCGTCATGCATCGTCGGGTGCAAGGAATGTGTAGATTAGTTATTCTCGTTGCTATTTTTTCTCGTGCATACGGATACATTCCAATGGCTATATCGGGAATTACTAAGTCAAGTTTAGGCACTATTCTGTGATTACCTTATGCCGTGTCCTGTGCATACCAGCCCTGGTGGTCATGTGAGGTTTAATAGCAGGCTGGTGTTAAACCATTTGACCCAGTGAAGGTTTTGTCCTGTTGTCAGATAGGTGACTGTGTTTGCACTGGGTTCATAGGATTTTCAGTGCAAGGACGAATTATATCAGGGTCGTTCAATGTCAACATACATGCAAAGTAATATATGATGCACTCTTTGTTATTTGTACATAGAACTTCATAGGAATTCTAGTCACAACTCGGTCCTGCATCCATTTGAAGTTCTCTGTTGAGGCTGTTGATAATGAAGCTGGCTGTGACTGCCGATTTTTAGGTTAACTGGGTTTGATTATTCTAGAATTATTGTCTGCTTCTCCCGTACAAGCAAACGCTCAGATTCTGACTTGAAGTATAATTGGGGCAAGAATTTTTATGCTTCGTTTTATTGTGACTTGTTCAGTTTATTGGAAATGTATTTTGTAGCTTTCTCTCTATGTCATGTGTTTGCTTGCATTCGCTTTGGGTAGCAAAAGATTCTCCTCCTTAGAAGCCAGTGTGCCAAGTTTCTTGTGATGGTTAGTTGCAAGTTATGTAGCTATTCCAACTATACTTGTGAGCAGCCAATGCCAATTCCAAGGTTATAATGAATCATTTAAGAAGTGAATTAATGTAAGATGCCTATGTAACTTATAAAAATATGAGGCCTCACATAGAGGATGAGGCTGGGAATATGACCCTACTGTTACATGGCATGCTCGTGAACACTATCTCAGGACAAAATGACAGATGCACAGAATCAAGTATTATCTTAGCAATGTGAACTCAGTAAACATGGCAGTCTAACGTAATTGAATTCTATTTCATTGTTGAACATTTCGGAGAAACATTAGAAATGGTCATGTTGTTGAAGCTATGAAGTCACGCATTGAGTAATTATTAATGCTAATGACTAATAGCTAATTAGTGGAGTTCCTAGATCATATAAATTGCACAAGGTACCGAGCTTTTTGGTTGTGTACCATTGGTAGAGTGCCTAGAGTCATGTTTATTTATCACCACCCCCACCACCGCTGCCACCACCATCTGCCTTCATGCTACTCCACTCCTGAGAATATGGAGAATATGTAAGGTACTTAGTACATGCCCTACCTACTGAGTGAGGAAACTCATGGATCAAATCACATACCAGAAATCACAAATATGTATGTATGTATGTATGTATGTATGTATGTATGTATGTATGTATGTATGTATGTATGTATGTATGTATGTGTGTATGTATGTATGTATGTATGTGTGTATGTATGTATCAATCAATAAAGATTTTGTATGTATGTATGTACGTACGTATGTATGTGTCGACGTATGCTGTGTATGCACGATTATTGCAGCACCTATTAAGTACAGGTCTCTGAATGAGCATGATTAGTAAACAGAATTCGTTGCATAAGTTTGATAAGAATGAATGAACTGAACTGTTCCATATCTGTTTTCTATCACTGTAACAAGGACAGAGTGCAGCTTGACTTGCTTGCAAATCTTCGTTTAAGTTGGGTGTATTACAAAGATATTTATGTGTGAGAAAAGATAAAGCCAGGGAGTGAGTGAACGTCTAGTAAAAAAACCGAGAGCTTACTAATGAATATCTAGATGACTCATGAATTTGAGAGTTCAAATGAGTCGTATCTATAGATGACTCATTTGCTTGCAATCTTAAGTTACCTGTGATATGAAGATATTTAAGTGTGAGAAAAGATAAACCAGGCAGTGCACTTTGAGAAAGACAGCTCTTACAAAGGAGTCTTATCCCATGCGGATCTGCACATCGGGCAACGCATCGTCTCCATTCCTCTCCATTCCTCTGTGTCCGTCATCTTGTAGCTTTCAGTTTTTTTCTTCTAAAATGCTCACTTGTAAGATCTCAGTATTTTTCAAAGTGACTGCCTGCATTATCTCTGTCTATGTCTCTCTCTGTTTCTGTTTCTCTGTCTGTCTTTGTCTTTCTGCCTCCATCTGTGTCTTTGTCTCTCTCCATCTGCCTGTCTGCTTTCCTCTGTATGTATCTGTCTGTTTCTGCCTATCCTACTGTCTATCTGTCTCTGTCTGTTTTTCTCTGTCTGTATGTCTGTCTCTCTTGCACATTCACACACATACAATACATACTGTAATGCAAACACCTTAAACAAAAGTTTGTAAGCAAGTCTGTATGCTAGAATGTGTCAGTTTACTGTGGTAGAACCCAGATTGAGTTTAGTGAGTGACATTGGATGTTTGCAAATATTTTTAGCATAAACATTGAAGGTATCAGCATTTTTAAAATGTATGTATAGGCAGTGCTTAAAGTGTGGAAAAATAAGTGCCTGGACGCCCCTTATCTTTCCAAAAGATCTGCCTGGATGCCCCTTGCCTTTCCAGTCATTGCTGGCCAATAAGTGGCTGGACGGCGTTCAGATTTTAAAATAAGTGCATGGACGCCGTCCATGACCGTCCAGCCACACTTTAAACCTTGTGTATAGGTATAGGTCATTGCGTGTCTATATGCAAGAATAAATGTATCTATAGGAAATTTTATCTGCTATAGAGATACATCTGACAGAATAAGGTACAGTTGTAAACGAGACAAGTGCTCTCTGGCTTAGGTTAGATGTTGTCAAAAAACACTGTTTGAGTCACACAATGACATTCCTTTTTCATGGCTCATAATTGTTAATTGTTATCAGTGGTTTTTGTGTGTGTTCGCATTGTATCGTTGAGTGTTGGTGGTTTATGAACAGGTGTCTGTATTATCTAAGATTATAAGTTATTGTTTCATGAATGAATGTTGAATGCAGACTAGAGGTTATCCTTATAAGGCAGGCCTCACCTAAGCTGACAAATGATTAACATATTTTATGTGGGGGGAAGGTGAAGAAAAGGGAACATTATATTTAGAAGTATCTTTCTTATCATGATTACACATATAGGCCACACAGTCCTACTTCTGTTTTATAGTCAGTCGATAAAGGTCCACCAAAGCAATCTGAAGGCTTAAACGCTTTGGTGTTTTGATGTTGGATGGACATGCTGATGTTTGTGCCACAGCCCAATGTTAGTGTGATCTGAGCAGGCGTTTCTATAGGATAATTATAAAAAAACTTATGCTGCGTAACATTAATTTATTCTATGAGTCTTACTGCTTCTGCTATTTTTATTAAAGACGTTAGAAGGTGAGTTTATTTTCTGCCATAGCTCATTAGAATTTAGACGCCATGATGTCTTCAGAGACATTTCATGGTAAAAATGTCAATGTCATGGTACATTTCATGGTAAATATGTCAATGTTGTGTTTCCATGAGTAAGAAGTAATATGGAAGTGATGTAAGGGGAAGTGAATGTAATGTAAATGAAGTGTAGTTGTGTAAATAATTTTTATATGGTGTAAAGAAAGCTGATTATGCGAATGTGTAATAGATATTCATGAGAGAGGTTGTGAAGCGCACACTTTTATTTATAAAAAAAGTCGATAGCATCACTGTGTCGTTCAGTGATGAATTGCAGACTTTAGAGTTATTCCAAGCATAAGCTAAAGCTGTTCATGAAACAGCCTTGAATTACGATGCATCATATTTCAGTTTATTGTATTGCATTTCTGTATGGTATTGTATATTCGTTTGTTGCATAATCCTACTGGCGAAAGCCAATACATCACAAGATGCGTCTGGTGTATGCAACTTGGCATCTATGGGTCATTGGGTCAAATATGCAATTATAATTATTGCTAAATATATTATGTGATTGTTGAGTTAGTGAGAACTTGATTAGCATTGATTTGCTTGTGTATATGGCACATTTGTCTTGGTTGCTCTTGCTAGCAGCTGAGACTGTTTGAACTGTGTTGTGCTAAGTAAATAGCTTATTTAAATATACTTTGACCTGAAAACAAACCATGTCCCATTGAGCAACACCTCCAGAGCTCTAGAAGCAATATTGAGGACCAGTGTACTACTTTGCCGCCATGCTGAGATGTAAATATTTTTCTCTTGTATTAAATATGTGTTGTGGAAATGTTTGCATGTCCAAATTACTTTGATCTAGCACTTTATTATTGAATTTAGAATTCATCTGAGAATATTATTTTCATGAAAGATTTTTACTTTTTAGAAGGAAGGATGTCACAAATTGCTTGATATTGTTCAGTTGTTGCAATGAAACAATACATTAATATGTCTTAAAATTTGTTATGTATTTATTAGCACATGTTATAGCACCCCTTCAAGATTCCTAATCAGGGGCGCTCCTCTTTTGCACATTCACACACACACACATATATATATTGTAATGCAACCACCTTAAACAAAGGTTTTTAAGCAAGTCTGTACACTAGAACGTGTCAGTTTACAGTGGTAGAACCCAGATTAATAATTAGTGAGTAACATTGGTTCTTTGCAAATACACTGAATAGACACTGAATCGGAGTTTCACACCAAAGCGCATGAGCAATGCGAGTGAAGGGCTTGCTCATGGTCCCTAAGTGGCCGCTTGTGGTGGATTCGAACCCACAACCATCCAGTTCCAGGCACTACCTTGCCAAAGTCTTTTTTGTTACATCGATGATAACATGCCCAGTTGATGCCTAGTGAAGACATGCTTGCCCAGTTGTTGCCTAAAGACATGCTTGTCCTAAGGCATAAAATCTGATGTTGAAAGCTTTTGATGTTTAATATGTGGTGTTCACGGTAATGGCATGAAGTTAGTTATCCTGAAATTCCAGGCAGAATTTCAACCCTGGATTGTGAAGTCTATTACCATGATAATAAGGCAGGACAAGTGGCCTTTAAATGCAGTTAGACATAAAGGGGTCAATCGTGTTGTGACTCATTAATCTCTAGGTCGAGCTGGCATGTTCAAAGTTTTTGCATCAACAGCCAGAGTTTTTTTAAATATGACCAGGTCTTTACAAACGGTGCTCAAATTCTACAGCTGTGTTAAGTAGGCTAGTTACTGGTACCAAAGTTTGTACTAGAGGTTGATTGCATTATGCATGTGCTCTTCACGCACCTACAGTGACAAAGGCTTCAGTAATAAATATTATGATAGGATATGGAGATGTTTATGCGTCATTTTGTCATATGTTAGGCATATTGTGTCATGTGTGTTGGGTAATAAATGTTATTATATTTCTTTAGTCATTAATTGACATGTTGTTGTCTTGTTTGAATTGCCATTCAGCCCACGTTTTGTCAGCAAAGTAAATTTCCACTTGAGTTAAGATGAGTACAAGGATGGACCGGATGCAAATGTTCTTCACTGATGATGATGATGATCATATGCAATGGAGGCTGTATGGATATTATTAATGGTGGTGGTGGTAGTGATGATGATGAAGATGATGATAATGATGATGATTGATTTGATTGATTGATTATTATGATGATGGTGGATTGGTGGTAGTGGTGGTTGTGACGATGATGATTTTGATGACATCAATGTTGATGACAATTAGGCGGAAGTTATTACAAGAAAGTCAAGGCTGCTGCTGCTGCTGCTGCTGATGATGATGATGATGATGATGATGACGACGACGACGACGACGATGAAAGAGCTTTATCAGTTTTCCTCGTATCTTTAATTCTTAATTTGGTGTTTTGTGATTTGGGATGTGAAGTACTGTTTACTGCAGTGAGATATTGTAGGCCACCTTCAAACTTGGTGGACATTTATTTTTAACCAGTTGCACAGTAGTTGCTTGATTAATTTCAATCTCTTAAGCTTAAATAGCACTATACTTTAGCAATAGAATGTGTGATAATAATACAGTCTATAGTTCCATCAGATATGTTTAAATAAGTGCATTGAAATTATATATTTATTTTATATATATATATATTATAGAATATAATTATATATATATATGTGTGTACTTTTGGTATGTAGCCTATATATATGTTTCTGCATGACGTCCGTGCACTTTTAGGTCTATTTGCAACACAATGTCAGTGATGAGCAGCAGAACCGGACCTGTCTGAAACCCTTTAGAATTTATTCACGTCATTGATGCTCATAAGCTCGTGACATGTATTGTGGCGGTATTTCTGTTCTACGTTAGCGCCCAGTAGCACCCCGACTTGAAGCGTTTACTGTCAACAGCTGAGCAAAATTTTTTAACCTTGTAACAATAAAGTTTGCGTTCAAGTCGGCAGTTACTTCTCAGACTTTATTGCGTCTTTTTATTGCGTCTCTTGCCTTGTCGCCGGCGCTCTCTTGAAATGTAGGTCTATGCATGAATCATTTAAAATAATTATGGTTTATACACTGCACTTAACCTAAGTATAAATTTCTGTGTTGAAGACTGGTTTAAAAATAATAATTTATTTTCTCTTTTCTTACGCGTCTTGTTAATAGAATGTTATGTACCTTAACGTTTTTTTCTACGATGATCAGATTGTTATCTTGTATTAAACAGACTTTGTCAAATCTAATAAATATGAAATGTCTTTTAAAATAGTTGTTTTCTCTATATTTTTTGATGAGTTTATATGTACATGTATGAACACTTGTTATAGCGCCCCTTCAAGATTTCTATAACCACTGATGCACTTGGAGATGTCACACGCTGTTAAATCTCGTATGGGTGATCATGTATGGTGTTTAGGATGTCCGCTTAATTGCTAAACGACCCACCATAGCAGCTGCTCCGTCTCCAGTCTACTCAGACTTTGCTACAGATCTTGTTCTTCATGCAGTGTATTTGAACAACCGCTGTGACTTCAAGTTCAAGTTCAAGTTTATTGCTCCCCAAAAAACAGCAATTGCACGTGTTATGCAGTGTTATGCAATGTACAAAATGAGTAAGAGTATGAGTGAATGAGTGATAAGATATGCAGAGAATTAGAAGTAGGGAAACAATAGGAGCTCCTGAAGGGAGGATCACGTTAGGTAGGGTCCCTAGACTTGACTTCGTGCTTATGAATAAGCTATCTCATTACGGCATTAGAAATTTGTTAGTTTGCTGTTGTGATTTAATATGAATGCAAGTTCAGATCTGGGATTGGGTGTCCAGTCAAGTGTGGATAAGGCATGAGCAAAATAACTGCATGATAAGGAAGCAATGTGGATCTAGTAAGGTGCAGGCAATGATGCAGCTCTATCAGGCTTGACGGACTCTTCCCAGCTGGTTGCCGTGGGCAACTGGTTAGCTCCCTTTTCCCTGTAAACAGCCTCCGAACAGGGTTCAATGGCAGTTGACCTCTGCCTTGACCTGACCCTTACAGCCCAGACCATTTCTGCTCTTGGCATTTGACTGGGTATTACAGCAATAGGTCTACAGCTTTAGAGCACTCTGTCTCTATCATTATGTCATGTTTGGCTTGGAATGGCCTGCCGTGCCGTTATGCCTAGTTCAAAAGAACAAGCAGGCCTTTAATGATTCCAGATGGGGAAACTATGGACGTTAATGAATGCTGTTGTAATTTGGCCATTATATATATATATATTTATATGTATATTTTATGTAGATGTATATTATATGTGTGTATATATATATATATACTTCACACGCTGCAGCAGCTCCAGAAGGTTTACAGCCAGACGAACTAATTGCTCTCAGCTGCCTTCTCATATAAACCTAGTAGAGGCTAATATTAGACAGAAGGCGACTACCCGGTAAATACAAAGTGAGACCTAATGCAAACAGTGTTGAGAGGAAAACTTAGTCTATTTAGACATGTAAGCTTATAATATATGCAGAATGGATGATAGCAGAAAAATAAAAACCATGATGTTAGGAACTATGGATGGGAATGGGCAGAGAGAAGACCTAACCGAGAATGACATTAATTAGGGACTGGTGCAAACAATTTCTACAAAGTTTGAGAATAGCAGCACATGAGGGAAGAACAATGATTACGAATGCAGTGGACCCTACAGACCGTTGGCCCATGGATTCTGATGATGATGATGATGACGACGACGACGACGACGATGATCAGGCAGAGGTATAGTGCTGCATGATAGTCTTATGGTCTGTCCCTGATGCTTTGGTCAATGATCATGAAGTTGGAAGGTTTTACTTAGGGCTGGCCCTAAGGTACTGGAGGTCCCCTCCCCTAGTCATGCTTAAGACCCCCACCAATGACTACAAAAAATACACTGCAAATGTTTATCTTTGGGGTTTGTGTACTTTTATATGCCACTATATGGAAGGTATGAAAGGAGCATTGTGACGGATGTCTTTGAACCGAGAGTGGGTGTCAATGGAAGGTGTTATCTATTCGAAAGGGTGAGTGGGGCGAGTAAAAATATCTGCCTGAAATGCCGTATGATGTCATCTTCTGTTTTTTCTCTGAGTTGAAATTTCAGGGAACATCGTCTGAAATTTTTGGTAAACGATGATTGGAATGCTGGGCTCATCAATGTGGCTTTCCTTTACCTGAGCAATGATGTAGGACTTGTCTAAGACCTTGAGCAGTGCTGAGTGGAGTCATGCAGTAGTGGCACGGAAGTTGTGGTTACATGTGCACTTCTGTAATGTTGAATGGTCTTCTAGAGCAGTGTCGTGAAAACACGGCCAGTACAGTGTTAAGTTTTATGCAAATATGGTGCTTAATCCTTTAACAAAGAAGCATGGTAGTTCTGAATATCGTCAAACATTATGACAACTGTTTTTGTAAACAGTGATGGGTGTGTGTGCATGTGCATGTGTCATAGATTCAATTCAATTGCCGTCAGTGTGTTTCTGAAGGTCTTCACAAGGCATTTGGCGGAAAGTATACATAGAGACCTTTTTGTACTATTCTGACGTTGCTGCATTCACTGTAAGCAGATTTTCCAGAACGCTTGCATATGTTGGCATTAGCTCTTGGCTTTTCAGTTTGCCAAGCAAAACACCTCAGATTAAAAACATACCAGACAGACAGTATAACCTGTGTTTGGCAGTTCTCTATGGTACCCCTTCACTGTTTAAGTGTGGGATTGGGAATATGTGCTAAGTGACGTGATTGCCATGTGTTCTTTGTCAATGCCAAGTCCTCCACCAGTTGAAAATTACAACCTTCGTATTTTTCCTGTTGCCCACAATTTCTGCATCTTATGTCTAATGTCTGTTTCTGAAATATGTCATCGGACACTTATGTAGTGACTGTCGGGAATTTATAAGCTTCTGCCCAATTTCCCTGCAACAAGATATACTTAGAAACCTATTATTTAATTGAATTCAGAACTTTCCGTAGCTGCTGCACAATCTCATGTATTTTTTCATTTACTTTCTTGGGGTCTGTTCTAAAATACCTGTGCCACTCCTCAACTTAAGTTGCCTTTGAAAAGAACTATTCTATGCAGAGAAATACATAATTTATGAGGCCATGAAATAAACAGTTTGCCAGGGCTAACCATTTACTATGGTACACCTAGTCTAATCTGCTTGTAAACTTCTTCGTGGCATTCAATAATACTTGCACAAGACATGAATGAATGGCATTCCAAAACAGACAAAAATGTACACATCCAGTCAGTCATGAGTGTTGGTGTGAGACTGAGACAGATGGTTGGAATAAGCATTTGCAGGACTCCATCTATGGGAGATACATTTCGGATATAATTTGCCTCATGAGATGGTGCGGAAGGCTGTTTGATTTCTTCTTATATGGTGTGGAAGCTTTGGCTGAACCAAGGTCATGCTTCTATGGATATTCTCTGATCCAGACTGATCTCTGCTGATCAAGTGACGTTTAATTAAATGTGTGTGCAAAGTATAGGATTCTTCGTTTGGTGAACACCTATAGCCTCTCTCTCAGTCATTTTTACTGCATGCCTCACCAAAGGAATTACGGTACTATTACCGTAAATCCATTTTCCAGTCCAACACTGAATAGGATAATTACGCTGATGATGCAATAATATATGAAAACTTTTTTGCTCTGTGTTCAAATTAAAACCTTATTGATGACTTTGTGGGATTTGTCAAGGCCTCTGGCAGCAGTTTATCTGGTGCATTGTTGTGCAAACAATGCCAAACCTGATTTTATTGTTGTTTGGATGAGATAAGCTGATAATCATGTGTAAAACCATTCCTTCAGATGGTGTGAACAAATTGCTAGGTTGGATTTTTTGTCGTTATATTTGAAGTCAAGTTGTTTGAATGCTGGATCAATTTATTGATGTGTGTGTGTGGGTGTGTGATGGATCTTTCTGTGTTTACCTGACCATATGCTGTTTGCATTGTGAGTCTACAAGTTCTGTGTTTGCTAAGAGGAGTCATTAGGATCATGATTCCTATGAACTTACTGTAGGATAGCTTGCTTTTTTCAGTCTTTATATTAGGCTAGCCTAAAATTGCGTTCCTATTTCTGCCTTCCTATCATATTAGCTTACTACTAGCTTGATATTTCTGTATGTATTGTATTGTATGTATCATGCATGTATTGTATTGTATATGAGAATTTATAAAGTGCCTCTTACAGCAATAGCTATTCGGAGGCGCTCTCAGCGTGACAGCCTCGTGGAAATAAGAAAGACTTTAAGCATCGAAAGGCTGAAGACGACACCTCCAATTAGATCTTACTATGGATAGAGGGAGAGAGGGAGGTCATTCCACATAGAAGGCCTACAATGTATGGTTGTATGTATAATGTATCTGAAGATTTTAGATAGCATGTTTTAACAACCTCATAGTGTAACATGGCTATCGAATAAATCTAAAAGGGTGCATCTTCAGGCAAGCTGGAAATGGTTTTTGACCGATTTGTAAAGTTCTGATTGTAAGTGTGAGCGAATCATTGTATGTGAATGCTGAAGCAACAGTAATCCCAATGTGATATATTTCTGTTAACAGGTAGCATTTGATTAACTGTCTTCCTCTATTGTTCTGTTGTTTCATTTTTCGATTAATTATGAGAGTGAATATTTTGACTTGATTGCTGCTTAAATTATCTCACTACTCTTCAATACAAGGAGACTTTTAAAAATATGATTTGCATAGCTAACATTTATAGATGTTTACTGAACTTTGCAGATAAGCGGTACTGTTAGCATAATTTGTGCATATTAAGAGAATTGAAGTGCTCTTCAACACCTCAAGCATATCAATCACTTCAGTATTTGATGGAGAATGACATTTGGATGAATGGTCTTTCATTTGTTTGCTTTATGGAAAGTCAATTGTTGTGGAGCTGCTGATCTAGAATAGGATAACATCATTTGCAGACTGAATAATTAATTATTCTTGTTGTCGTGAACTGTTTTGGTCTCAGGACTGTTTGTTGTCAGAATATTTTTATCATTATTGTTGTCACTGCTTTTTTGTTTGTAAACAAATCTCATTTTCATGTTCAGAGCATAGTGCCAGAATGGAAATTATTCTAGTTGCTAACGATTTGCTCATTTTTTAAAAATTCAATTCAATTCAGAAGCTTTATTCAACACCAAGATGCAAGTAGGGACTACATGTTTAGACAGACTGGTGGTTATTTCCAGTGCACAGTGGGTGCATTTTCAGGCATGTACTGGACATTTGGCTTGTTTTCATTGCTGTTGTTTGCTGTAAAAAACCCATTCTGTTGTCCGATTACCACTGACAGTTCGCAAAGAACTGCTCCCTGTTTACGAGACCAAACTGTGAAAATTGAGAGTTCAGACGGTGGTGAAAGGTCCCTTACTACTGCTGTCGTTTGTAGTCATTTGGCTGGCTGGGGACGGGGGGGGGGGGGGGGGGGGCAGGCATGCCAGCCTTCTGGTGGTGCGTAGTTTGTTGGGCACTTAGCTTCGATGCCTTCATTCCCGTGAGGTCATCTCGTGCAGTGCATGCTTCGGTTAAGGTCATTGTTCTCCGACGGCTTGTGTAAGCAAGTGAGGCTTGAAGAAGAACAAGAAGAAGAAGAGCTGCTCTTTCTTGTTGGCTGAAACAGTTTTCTTAGTGAATGACTACCACTGGGTTTTATTTACTTGTGTTGACTAGCATGACTGTAGTTCCTTAACTTGCTCGAACAGGTTGTCTAACTGCTAATGTTGGCGTTAATGTTATTAACTATAATTGACCAGTGCCTCAGCATCAATGTCGTTATTGGTGTTGTTGTTGTTATCATTGTTGTTGTTGCCACCATCATCATTGTCAAAACCGTATTCTGGTCAAATGGATGGTCCTGTCCTAAAATCTTTCAGAACCTCAAATTTATCTAAAGGCAGTGATCAATTAATCATATTCGTGTTCGAAGTCCAGACTCTGTAAACAGCCATACAAATTCGTGGTCTAAGGAGATGAGACTTTTAAAACTGTAAAACTGTAGACACTGATCAATGCCAGCATTTAGTGAATCGTGTCACAAAAAAAGTATCTGCTTCTCCAGATGCATTAATTTAAATTATTGTTGATATTTACTGTATTTTATTACTGCTATGATTGACAGTATGATTATTATTATTGTTACGTATTTTTATTCTATTTTATATTATGTATTGGTTGTAGATTATCATTTATATCGACACTACTATTGCTATTCTTTATTGTGACTACACTAAATTATGATTTTTTATTACTGCTATTGTTATGTTTTTTATATTGTTATTCATATTTATGATATTAGGGACAGAATGGAAATAAATTTTTTGGTGCTGAGTTCTGAAGTTTTGACAATGCAGAGTTGCTTCTGTTTTTAGATTCTGACATCCTGTTGGTGTAGATCTTTGTTACCTGTTCTGTTACATGGAGTCCTGGACAAACAACTTTTCTCTTTGATTTCTATTCGATCTCAGATAATTAATCAGGTAAGCATCGCAGGTCAACTGAGTCCTCTGTAGTTGCTACGATTGTCAAGTTTTACTTTTGGAATTCATTTTTGACACTCTTGTTGTCCTGTAGCTTTCTGAAGTGAGGCTAAATATATGTGCATCTCTGAACATGATTAAAAAGCGCCTTCGTGAGGTTATTGTAAGGTGCTATATAAATATTCATCATACATACATGCATACATACATACATGCATACATGCATACATACATACATACATACATACATGCATGCATACATACATACATACATACATACATGCATACATACATACATACATGCATACATGCATACATACATGCATGCATGCATGCATGCATACATACATACATGCATGCATACATACATGCATGATATAGGTTTCTATAAAATGCCCTTGATCTTTTAAGTCATGTCTTTTTCATTTGACTGTACTTTCCTGTAGACTCGTCTGATTTGGACAGGAGTTGCTGCTCGTCTGATTTGATACATTTGTATTTGAACTGAAAAGATCGTGGTGGTCTGAGATTAAAGTACCCTTGTGATATCTTCTGGTTTGAATGATGTCTGACAAGATTTGAATAGCTCTTCGGTTGTTGGTCTGTGGCAACAGGACGCAACTTGATGTGTTTGTGATTGCCTGTACCACTATATATAGCATGGCTGATTCGTTTATAATCATTTCTTATGACCAGTTGCTACTATGCAATACTTGTAATTGAATGAAAGGGAAACAAATGCAGCTGAGTCAGATCATTTGTTTGTATGTGCACTTGTTATAGCACCCCTTCAATCACTCTACTCAGAGGCGCTCCCAACTGCAGAGCGGACACTGCATCGGAGTTTCACGCCGAAGCGCTGAGCAATTGTGAGTGAAGGACTCACCCAAGGTTCCTATGCGGCGATTTGAGGTGGATTCGAACCTCGAACCTTCCGGCTTCAAGGCTACGATACCACCACTACACCACCAGGCCCCACAAAACATGTCCGTGAGTCCCTCAATATGGACTGGCCTTACCTCTGTAATTGTTAGCAAGAAATGGTGGGAAATTCAGCTGCACATCTTCGCTGCTTGGCATTCTTACCTTCTCTTGTCATGGGCCTGTCATGCTGAGAGCGCTTCTGAATTGCTCTGCTGTGAGAAGTGCTTTACAAATGTTCATATTAGGTTAGGTTTGATTAGATTAAATTTCTGCCTGAGTTGAAACCAATGATTTGTGAAATGGCTGTCTATCTGCAGCCTTCAACAGAGTGTTGACGTTTGAAATTTAGCATGAATATGTGGACGTTGTTTACAGACTTGTGTCTTTATTTGTGTGGTGTTTGATATATATGAATAGAGCATGCACTTAAATTTTGGTCTGGTTCTGTTAGCATGTATAGGCAATGTATAGCCCGAGGGCAGTACATTGAAGTTATTGAAGTGTTAGATGTTGAAATTGTCATCACATATTGCTGTCTGTGACATGTACCTGGTACTGGTGTGTTTGAAAAATCATTGTTGAAAGCACTTTTTCACTTTCACATGGCAAAATGACAAATTGTCTTTCATGCCCAATTGCGTTTGTCAATCTGTCATTAAATTACTGAATCACTGAATCACTTAGTCTCTGTTGCACTTGGATTCATCATCTGTCAAGTTTAAGGCCTCAAGCTACTTACAATTTAAACCTGGCTTATGTACAGATCCGTAGCCAGCAGGACTACATCCTAGCCCAACACAAGTTCTTTGTTCCCTTGTTTAGTAGCCGCTGCTACCCAGCAGCAACAAATCTAAAGCAGCACACTCATGTCCGTCCATATGTACTCATCGCTGTTTTTTTTATATATCTGTCAATCAGCCATAAATATGTTTATATTGTTTTTAAAAATTAAATTGTACTTCATTTGTTATGATTCATTGTGTGTGTGCATGAGTGTTGTGCATGTGAGTATGTGTCATAGATTCAATTCAATTGTTGCCAGTATGGTTCTGAAGGTCTTCAAAAATCATTGGCTGAAAGTACATAGAGACTTTTTGCACTATTTTTTAACTTTAAATGCATATTTTTGATACACTATTGTTTAAGTATAGGCCCATAGGTGTTTATGGCACTATAGATTTGTTTACTAAAGTTAATAATCCGTCCATTTACCCAAAAGAACATGAATGCATAAGTGTGTATATGCAGAATTTGCATATATTGCACATGTAATTTACTAGTCTAATTTCCACGGTTTTTTGCACAGAGTAAATATCTTCTTATAGATTTATGTGCAGGATTAGACATTATCTGACTTTCGATTGACAGTCTGAACTGTTATGATAATCAATTTCAGAGACAAATTTATTGATTTCTCTTCATCAAACCATGGATGCATTAGTTGGTGAGAGCATGCTTAGGAGCCATTATTTACAAGATTATCAATTCGTTTTCGTGAAATTGGTGTCCTTGTAAATAAGCAGTAGATACAAAAACAGAAATGAAACAAATGAGCCTTGTCAGAAAGGGTGGATAATTCTTTTATGACATGCTTTCAAATCTAATGCATGTCATTGCTGCTAATGTGCCTAAATGTGCCATGGTTAAAAGCATTTTGGAAAACATCGACTTCGAAGTTCATAAACACAAGAAATTCTGACGACACTGATGATGCACCATGATCAGCTGCCAAGCAATTTGTTAGAGTTGTTTAAAAAAGACTGCACCATTGCCATTGATTCCCCGCAAATTGAATTACGTTTTCAGCTATTATCTTAATCACATCGTACAATGCATAACGAGTGATTGTTTTGGGAACAATAAATTTGCTTTTGATTTTTATGCGAGGAGTAGTAAATTGAGTGGTAAGTTTGAAGTGTGCATCCATGCAACTATATCAGACAGTCTTGTCAAACAAACATAAGATGATGTATCATCTTGAACTTGTTGTCCAGCGTTTACATGAACTGAGAGCTGCTGGTTTTTAAGCTTGTAGAACCTCTGCTTGCACACCCAGGTTCCATCTCTGCTTAGTATTCGAAAGTATATATTGCAGTATGGACGTTTTCCACATAATTGTTGTGGAGATGTAGTTAATAATTCCGTTTGTGAATAATAACAAGTAAGTTCTATCTTTCAATGACAATCACAATGCCATAGTGCTTGGTTAAAATATAATGTAAAGCCACGGACAAAGCCTTTTCAGCTATACAGCAGTTGTATTTATTTGTCTGACCTCTTGCTTGTGGATGTTAATTCAAACTTTTACCAGTTGCAATTGCACAATTTATGCAGTCATATTCTTGACGCAAGGCATGTTTCGACAGTTAAATTTCCTCATGGTTTGTCTCTACAGAAATTAATGAACACTAAAGAGTGCTAAGCCAGTCATACATACTTCATGCTTATTTGTGCCTGTTGTCCATGTATCTGCATGGTTGTGTTTAATTACGTGGATATTTGTCAGAGTGTTTCTTAAACCTGATTTTTTACCCATTCTTGGCCTCGTTTTGTTCCACGTGTCTTGCTGGAAACCATGTTCCACAAGATGCCTGTGCTGAAAGATATACTGGTTTTAGTCTCGCATTGGATGTGTGTTCCCAGGTGAAACAGGCTTACACCACTGATGTTACTAGGCTACTATACGCTGGAAAGGGAAGTTGCAGTTGATATTCCAGAGGCATTGGTTCCTTATATATTTGCGGGAAAGATGACTGGCAGTTGGCTTCCAGTGCGCATTCCTTCCACTCCAAGCTGCGTCTTTAACCTGCCTCTAGCCTCGAACTGGAAGTCTTCCGTATGCTGTACACACGTATTACTCTGGCGTCATTTCCAGACAACCAGCAGATGTAGCGAGCCAGGTGTGCTGCGCTAGTTAGGGCAATTGTTTTGTGGAAGCAGCCAAGGCAGTGGAGTATCCCAGTGGAGTAGCAGATCCTTTCTACGCGTGGATTACAAGGGTGGTTTTGTTGAGGTCATCTGGTAGGCTGGTTGCAGAGTTGCTGGATAATCAAGAGATATCATAAAATGAGGTGAGGTTGGAATGTTATAAGCAGTTGCGCTAAGATTTTGTAATAGATGCTATAAGCAGTTGCGTTAAGATTTTGTAATGGATGCTTATCTGTGTGTTTTGTCGAGATAGTCTGCTCGTTTGCAGCACTAACAAATGGACTGCTGATATGAACATAGGCAGATTATGTATATGTCATGAATAAGGAGTTTACTGGTGAATGGAATTATTTATAGTGGAATCATAAGGCCAACAAGTCTACAGCTGAGCATTGATACAAATGGTTATGTAAGCCTTTGCAGCTATTGTACTTGCGTATTACTGGTGAAAATGGTAATAACGATGGTGTTTGTTTAGCATTAGGCCTATTATTAGAGTTACATTTTTTATTTTTTTTATTTTTTTCTGGCTTCTTACGACTATTATTCTGTGTAAGTTAAAAGTGCTGTACAGTGTACACATATCAAGATGTATATGGGGTATGGCTGTCAATTTGTTTGTAACACTGGGTATGGTTCATGACTTCACTGAGATGGTTAATGCATAGGGACCTTGAGCAAGCCCTTCACTAACATTTCTTAATGCTTAGATTCAGATTTCAAACTTACTAACCTTGTGTGCTTACATACATGCACACATTTATGCATACAATGTATACATACATATATGTATTGTATGCATACATGTATGCATACATAAGGCTGGCAACTGTTTATTATGTTGACTTCTGCTGCTGTTGCTAGGATGTATACTTTGTATGCCTACCTTATAACTATTGTTTTGATTGGTTTATCATAACAGCTGCAATAATGATTTATGTAGTCATTTGCCAGTATCTATCTTAGTTTTTTTGGGTGAAGACCATTACCATGTCTACTCTAATTCTGCTCGTCATCATAGACTTCCTCGATCAAGATGGTTTCTGTTACTCTGAACTTCGGGCAGTTTTTTTAATGGCTTTTACACGTAAACACCAGAATTAGCACTGATCAAAGGTAGCCTCTGACATTTTCAAAGTATCCATTTAATCCGATAACTGTCTAAATACCTAATTACATGGGTTCAAAAGCTTCCAATAACAATAAACATATTTGCTACTGGCTTTGAAGTTTGGAAAGGACTAAATTATAAGGGTGCGTTGTGTGAGGTAATTTATCGGTACTAATTCTGTTATCATTTCTAACTTTCTAGTGTACAAATTGGCATGTGGCTCTTAAGGGAACAGTAACAACCATATAACCACCCTCTCTCTCAGAGAGGGTGGTTATATGTTTGCCACTTTATTTTTGAGTGTCGTAATGACATAGTGTTATGTCAGAGTGGAAATTTGCTCAATGGTACTCCAGAGTGACTGACGTTAAGAACAGTGGGGGAGGGGAGGGAGAGTGGCACCTCCATAGGTTGCCGCATAAGGCATATTTTACTCCTGACCTGCCCTGTGACCTGTTAAAAATTCCTTGTAATTTTTAATATGTCTTTGCAACACTTAAGAATTTAAATTAGTGCATAGCAGCACCAATGACTAATGCCTTGTTCAGTACTGTAATTCATCACAATCATCAGACACCAAAAGAGAGGATTTGCCATCTACCCTAATGTGCCGCCTACTCCGTCTGTTCGTCTTCTTTGCCTTAACTTCATTTTTCTTCTTTATTCTTGTTGTCACCTTTGTTATCTTCATAGTCGTCGTCGTTGTCATCTTCTCATCCTTTATTCACCTCCTGCCTCTTTTTTCTCCACATCCTCTTCTTCTTTGTCACGCTGTTTCAAGCTCTTGTCTTTCTTCCTCTTCCTCATCTTCATCTGCATCATTACTGCAACAGATGCTTACTGCTAATATTATGAGATTACTTCCCATTCATCAGCTAGAGACCAATGCTGTGTCATACTTGCAGAAGTATGTTAGATTACTGTCTCATTCACTTAGACCCAAACCTACAGATTGTTCTGTTATGGCCTTGACTGTTTTATTTTTTTCTATAAAGTGAGCTGGTGAGGTTATTTACCATCGCTGCTGTTTGAATGAGCTCTGATATCCTATTCCATTAATATTTTAAATATTACTCCTCACAGCATGCACAAAGACGTATTTTGCCTTGGTCTTTGCATTAAAAATCCAAACGCCTCTGTGTAGCTACCCATAAGCCATAACACAAGTCACTGTTTTTAGGCCTAATCATATAAATCATAAGCTCTAAATGCCTAGACAACAGTGGCTGTGTCTTAATGCTAGACATACAGCTACACTTATATTTGATGTTCATTGTTCATGGACACTACTTCCAGAGACTAGTTTTGTATAAACAGAAACCATTTGCGCTTGGAACTCTGTGTCTAGTTTTCCCTTAAGGTTGGAAGTGTGTTTGTTTTTCTGCACTCAGAAGCAACTCAAGCGGCTCGGATATAGATAGCCACTATTCAGGACTACGCCCATCGTACTGGCCTGAAATGAAGTTTGGGGAAAGTTTGCTCCGGGCTTCATTCATGGTTTGCAAGTAATTGCACAAACCCTGGTCTGCTGAAATCCTGCTGCAACATATTGGCCTGCGCTTTGAGGTTCATTCTGATTGGCTAGAGTTTAGTATGTTTCGTTCCTCCTGTTCTTTCAGTTTGAATTTTGTTGCTTGAAGAATCCTGTGTCTTTCTTAACGGCATGGAATAGTTTTTGTATGTAAGATGAGATGATGGGAACAACATTTCGTCATCACTTTTCACTCTCTTATCTCTGGTAAAGTTTATACGTTCTTTGTAAGATTAAATATGTCTGCTATATTCGATTTCATATGCATCAACGTTTAACTTCAGCCTTTGTGAGCTTCCGTTATTTACTTATTTTGACCATTTGCACCGCCACTTCCAACTTGGTTGGTTAAGTTAGTTTAAGGTTTAAATTGCTGGGAGATGTCCCTAGTTGTATTGTTGCTTGTTCTTATTAACTGCTTTGAGTGCAGTTGCCTCTGTTGCCTGAACACTGCATTGGTGTTAATTGAGAAACCTTCTCTATATTAGGTTTAACTCTTTAACTCTTTCTTGCCGCTGATTCTCATGCCTGTAAGTAAATGCACATGTACATAGGCCTACCTCTATGGCTACTGTATGACCCATCTCGTTTTTCAGGCTGAGAGCATTCACGACCACTGCCCGTGACTGTTGTGGAAGCGCAACATGTTGATAGGTGACAATATATAGTAAATAGCATAGTATGTAGTAGTACAGTAGTCAGTGTCGTAGTATAGTATTTTCTACGATTGGGCCATCGTCTTTGGGCTTCAGTGGTTGTCACATCATATGTTGTTGTGTTGTAGTATAGTGTGGTGTTGTGGGTATGTTTATTGCCTTGCAGCCGGAGGGTTGCAGGTTCAAATTCACATGCCTTGTAGGACCTTTGGCAAGTCCTTCACTTGCAATTGCTCAGCGCTTTGGCATGAAACTCCGATTCAGTGTTCGCGCTGTAGTCAGGAGCGCTTCTCAGTAGAAACCTTGAAGGAGCGCTATAACAAGTGCACATACAAATCAGATATTATTATATTCATTTACCGGTAATTGGTAACAAAAACTGATAGACACACTGGTATCAGGTGCAAAAGGCAGTTAATGAAATGGAATAAATACCTAAGATTGTGTGATGTGTGTGTCCATTTCTAGTGAATTTATATCTTGGACGAGTGTAGGAAATGACAAGCATAATTACAAAGACAATGATTTTATGTTTATATGCTAGGCGGAGATTAGATAATTTGTCATAATTAATGAGCAGAGAGTGGCAAACTATGTTGAAGGTATGCATACCAACAGTTTCTACTGATTAGCTATAAAGGTGCCATACAAAATACCGGTACAGTTATAGATCAAGGGTATCGGGCTGATGACTTACTGCTGATAGGGTACTGTCATGACTTGCTGTTGTTCGTGAACAAAGGCATTGTAGCCTAAAATTACCTAAGTTGCGGGTTGTTTTTTTGGGTGGACACTGCTTAGAAGTGATTACGAGCATATATTTGTGCTGATGTCATTGACCAGAACTTTACTGTAACAATGGAATGAAAGGAAACTGTTGTATCCCACTAACAGCTGAAGGAATGCAGTGTGTCATTTATAGCTGAACAATGGTAAGAGAAATGATAAAGGAACTCACTGTTCATGTGGACAGAACATGAATCATTCATAAATAACATTTCAGCCCTCATTGTTCAACGAACAAAAAGTGAACAAATCATGAATAACACTTGCCAACCACAACCTAGGCCTACTCAGTACTCGCCTCCCACTGGTTGGGTCTGAGTAGTTTTTATTTGGGACTACAAAAGCTGAAAGTGAGGCCATTGCTTGATGTTATTTGAACAGCTGGACAGCAGTGCTAGCTGCTTATTTGATTTGAGGTTGGAGTTGAGTGAAGCAGTTTGACAGATTTGCCAATTCTCAGGGAATGAGTTTAGAAGGTTGGTGAATCATTTCAGTTTTGCCTGCATAAAAATATTTTCTATTTTTCTGTTTTTAGATATGTTATACATAAAAATGTAATAATATTTATCAAGGTGTGTTTTATATTTATTTTTAGCGATGGAGGAAGATGAGTTTAGTCAAGGTTTTATTCTTCCGCCGCTCATTACGCAACTCCGAAAGATTCTTGACCAGTATCCGGATGACACTCAGATTCTAAAGGTGAGCCGCAAAATCATTGATTTGTGTTTGTATGCATCAGTGTTTGTGTTTATATGTAAATTAATTTGTATGTGCACTTGTTATAGCGCCCCTTCAAGCTCTCTCAATACTCAGAGGTGCTCCCGAATGCAGAGCGGACACTGCATCGGAGTTTCACGCCGAAGCGCTGAGCAATTGTGAGTGAAGGACTTGCCCAAGGTCTTTACGCGGCGAGGTGGATTCGAACCCCGAACCTTCCGGCTTCAAGGCAACGACGCCACCACTACACCACCGCGCCCCACAAATTATTGTATGCATGTATAGATGTATGATATATTAGTTTTATTATATGTTAAATAGATTGTTTATCTGTAAGCTTTTATATTTGTGGCTGTATTGTTCTTGGGAATTCTGTTAATTTGTCAGTTTACTTATTTTTGCTGCTTGTATAACGTCTTTCAACTTGGTTGGTTGAGTTGATTTAAGTATTGAATTGGTTGGAGATGTTCCTAGTCGTGTTGTTGCATGTTCTTATTAGCCATCAGAGTTCAGTTGCCTGGTGAATTAGTGTTTATTAAAAAACCTTGTCTGTGTTGGATTTCCTGTTAACTCTTTCTTGCTTCTGTTCATGACTTCTTTAGAAAGACATATGGATTTAATTATTGGATCATACTGAGAGGCCATCATGCTCAGCCCATGGGCCTTTCCTGCCTGCATGTGGGAGCATGATACAAAAATGATTCACAAATTGAGGGTTACTGACTGGACTAAGAAAAAAATAATAACATGTCACAATGGCGATGACATAAATAATACTTATGGTAATAAACATAGCAGTTGTAATTGTCATGCTAAATAAGATGAAATTGAGGATGTGAGTCTGTGAGGTGGTGGGTCTGCCAGTTTCTTAAATGGAAGACTGTATTGACCCTCAGGCTGCAGTTAGTCAGGGCTATTATAACTCAGGTGTTTTAGACTGATGATGCCAGGGCAATGCTGCTGTTTACCCCAAGGCATAGATCTCTCGAAGGATTCAATAAACGTTGAGCTCAAGCATGTTTCAGTGTTTATAATTGAATTAAGTTGGAGGCATATAGAAAATCCATGTACATGTGATATTGTCCAAGATTATTAGTAGTATGTTGAAGAGATGCAGAGTTTTGTCCAAGATTTGAAGAAGGTATAGGAGAAAGAGAGGGTAGAGGAAACTATGTGTTGTGAATTTTGCACAAACTGTGTGTGGGGAAAAAGATTATTAGATTTATTGTGACGCTCATTTGGATCTTTAAGCCCCTCTTGAACCTACCATACACTCAGTTGACACCAGAAGTTGAGATTGCCATTTAACTCGAGCATTTGAGGATGATATAGAATGGGCTTCCACTGTCTATTTCACCTTTTGCCTATGATTTGCTCAGATCTATGCGTTTTATTGCAGTCTTAAAACAGTGCTTTCAGCCGAGGTTGGGTCAGAAGCGCTCCTGAGTAGTAACCTTGAAAGGGCACTATATGAATCCTTGTAAACAAATGAATGAATGAATGAATTAAGCAAACAAATGACACGAGAACTCTATAAGCGCAGGAGCAAGAGACAATCTGTTGAAGCCTAGTATCATATTGCAGCAATTCCAGAACTTATCAGCCATTCCTTTGGAATGAAATTGTGCAAGAATTGGTTGCCAATGATATCCTGTTTGAACCTAGATGAGTATCTGACAAGGAGGCACTGTTGTATAAATAAAATACAAGATATGATGCAGCCACTATACAGTGGCTGCATCATATCTTGTATTTTATTTAAGCATGGTAAAGGATCTGAAGTGGGGAACTGCAAAACAGCCAACACCCAAGAATTAAGCACACAGAAGATTTGCAATGATGAGGAGTACCGGCAGTGATCAGCCAGTATATAGTATGGCAGACTTTAGGAAACATAAACACTGGGCTAGTGATGCCATGGCAACCAGAGAGCAGAGAGGATGCTTTTAAAGCTTATTCTGTAGAGCTATTCATTCAGACATCTGGTTGGTTTAATGACTGATGTTACAATAATTCTTAATGTGGCTAGAATGTTTACTGATATCTGGTAGTCTATAATGGGCAGTGTCCTAATAACATGTACATTTTGGCTTATCAGGAAATGCAATACTTAAGTGTCCTGCTTCAGTTTCCATTATGAATCACCATGCAAAAATATATGGAGTGTTCTTAGCAATTTAGTGTCTGCTGTGAGTGTATAATATAACTGGCCTGATTTTATGGTGATCGATGTCAAGGTCATTTGATGTGTAGCTGATGCAGGCAATGTTTACCATGTCTTTACTTCCTGTCTATCCAATGTTTCTTCCATAAAGTCTGTGCTTGGCCCATCTCATCCCTCTTACGCTGGTTCAATTAGAAATGGCATCTTTTGCTGTAGACAATCAATTGGCAATCCTTCAGTCTTTCAGAGTTTTAGTCTTCGCATTTTGCATTGGTCTTTCATCATGGATGTTACTTGGACTTTGGTTTGTGGTGTGGACTTTGGTTTGTGGTGTGCTATAATCAAATCCTGGGCCTCGAAATCACCTATCTGAAAGGCTATAGGATAGGTTTGTAGAGTTGACCATTACTATGTGCTATATATATATATATGCCTTGTATTGCCTTGCCTTACCAGGCTTACCTTATCTCTCCTTACCTTACATTGCCTTGCCTTGCCTTGCCTTGCATTAGCTTTTCAACAAGCAGGGGATAAACATGCAGCTGTTTGTTTTGGGAGCTGGACTGAATGTCATATATGATATATTAATTGATCATAATTTCTCAGCTTTTTTTAGAGAAGGCTTGTTTGCTCTGGGAAAATTGTTGTTCAGAGGCCGCAAGAGATCAGTCACTTTGGACCTATTGAACCCTGTAATTGCCATTGTTAACCTGGTGCCAAGATACACATAGACACAGAGGGGATCCATTGTCTGGGATTATGTTTGAGACTATTGTTTGTCTAGGGTCATTGTTGACTAATGTCAGCTTCTTTAATGCAGTTGCTAATGCTTTGTAATGATATTATGACATGTAAAAACTTGAGGCTGTTCCACATTATTACAGATGTAATGAGTGTAATGCACTGCAATGGCAACAGAACTTTAGGAAATCATCTTATTGGTTGCAGATAACTTGGTGAAGATAGATTTGTTTTTTAGAGAGGTGACTGTCCATGTTAAATGTTGGAGCTGTCAGACTAACAAGCTGACTGTAGACAGCTAATGTCTCGTGAATATTGACCCAATGTGAATATGCATATATGGATAGTTGAATTCATTGTTAATTTATTCATTAAATGCATCTATATGGCGCCTGTTCAAGGGGTTACTCAGAGGTGCTCCCAGCCTCAGCATAGCCAAATAAAACTTTCTTAAGATGAGAGTGGAAAGCCTGAGAAGGACTATTAGAAAGGGAGCAAAGTATCAGAGGATGATCCTTCCAGGATGAGGGTCCTACCACCGAGAAAGCACGATTCTGCATAGTTGAAGCACGAGCAAAAGGGACTGAGAGCAGACTTTGTCCAGTCGAATGAAGGGAGCGTAAATGGCGAGCACTATGGGTAGGGCTACAGAGCTCACAGAGGTAGGCAGAAGCAAGACCTGGCTTACAGCATTAAATGGTAGTAGTAGTGGAAGAGCAACTTATGCATTACCTATCTAGTTTTAAGCCCTTTCTTTCCTGAAAGGAAGTGATTAAATTAAGCATTCCAATGATCAGAAGTTACTCTTGAAGATGGTAACCCCATCTGACAACTGGTGTGCCGGACTCTTTGACTTTGACATTAAGCAGAGTTTGACCTTATATACCTATTAATTTGTTTTGACTGAGCACCTGCGAATAAGCTGGTTCCTTGGTTTCACAATTTCTCTAAATTGTGGGTACTATATAACTATAGAGGGCTCAATATTGGAATTTTCAAGACCAGCTTATGCATGCAGGCAGGTTGGTGGGTGGTGGGCGGGTGGGCAGGCAGGAAAGCAGAGGTTCATGTTGTCAAATTGTTGTTAGGTTTGTGTATACTTAAAACGAGAGGATTTTGGTGTTGAAGTGATTATAAACTCTTAATGAATTTTTGGCTTTTGACCTGCAAGAGAGCAGAGTGAATTAGGATTGAGTTGTGAGAACTGTCAGAAGGATATATGAACGTTGGAGTCATATGTCCAAAGGACATATACTACTGAGTTCAAGAGATGGCTGAGTCATCAGACTTCAAGTGAAGAACTGTTTTAGATAATGCTTGTCTCAGAGTTCAGTAAGGCAATACAAGTGCAGAGCTGGAGTGATGGGACATTTTCATAGGGGAGCGGGGGAGGGGGGTGATGAACATGTGGAATGTCATTGTGAGCATAAAGTCTGTTTTTGATCTCAGGGGTTTTGATTTGTCATTGGACAAAATGTTAGGAGACAAAGATGTGTTTTTTAAGTAAATGAAAGCATGATGGAAGGGATGAAAATTTATAAATGGAAAGACATCAATAGTTGATGTAGAGAGGCTAACGTTTTTGCAAAATAACCGAGTCTAGTACTAAAGTGGGGCGTAGTGGTGCCGTCGTTGCCTTGATGCCGGAAGGTTCGAGGTTCGAATCCACCTCAAGTCGCCGCGTAGGGACCTTGGGCAAGTCCTTCACTCGCAATTGCTCAGCACTTCGGCGTGAAACTCCAATGCAGTGTCCGCTCTGCAATCGGGAGCGCCTCTGAGTAGAGAGCTTGAAGGGGTGCTATAACAAGTGCACATAAAAACATAAAAACATAAAGTATTGTAGCCTAGGTAAAAGCATTGAGCATGCAAGAATAGGGCAGCGAGTACTTGAACAATGACAGAGACCTTGAAAAGGAAGTGAATGCCTTCTGATGTTTACCAACTGATCCAACTGCCAACTAACTGATCCTTGAAAGTTGTCTACACGTATCTTTAGCTCTAGGATATTATCCTCTGATGATCAGGTCTGCCTTCAACGCCTGATCATCAGAAATTGAGGCTCTGTTTCTTTTTCGTTGCCAGGCACTGCTTTCATCTGCACTTGCAGCTGTTTTGCTAAAATTCCTGTTCAAATTTTGCAGGTGTTGACAGGTTCTGTCTGGTTCGGTATGTCAGTCAATGACGTAACGTAATTAGTGAAGGCCAGTTTGACATTTCTGCCAAAGCTGGTCTCTTATATTTTTGCCGTTCATCATTTGTCTAACAAGAGTTGATTGATGTAAGTCATACCTAGAGATTTGTGATGTTGAAATGTTTAGCAGGATTCTAGTTCAAAGTTTTGTTTGTGCTGTATGCATTTATCAGATCATTATTTTAAGCAGCATCTTTCTGTGAATGTCTCAAAAGCACACACACAATTATTGGAAAGAATGTGCCTTTACCCTTATTTTGCAAATTGGTGACCAATGGGCAGTTAAAGATTGCATTTTGTGTCTCGATGTTCAACCTAGTTCAGGATATTCTGAAGGAGATTATGTCTGCTCTAGTTGTAACATAAAGCCATAATCTTAGGCAGATTAGGACAACCTTCATGTTCCACTCTATATCTGACTTTGTACAAGTCAAGATTAGTTACTTACTTCTTCTCAGAATGGTTTACTGCCACTGGTCTGTTTTTGGCCTCAGGTGTAATCCAGGTGTTAGAGATGCCTAGTTGTTTCTTGTCTCACCCAGAATGTTTTTTCCTTCAGGAACTGATCCAGAATGCTGAAGATGCTGGTGCCAAGGTGATTCGCTTTCTCTATGATAAGCACAGTTATGGACAGGATAAGCAGCAACTCTACAACCCGGGTCTTGCAAGATTTCAGGTTTGTCTAGCATGATGCTCTCATAAATAGAAAAATTTGGGCAATACTTTCAAAATGCTTGCACCAGAAAAAAAGTTATAAATCAGTTAGCACTAACACTTGTAGCGTAAGTACAGTATCAACAATACATTTTGCACTGTAGACAAGTAAGATATGCATTTGCTGCTTCATTAGTCCAGAGTACTACCTGGGTCCTGGGTATATATTTGAAGTCATGGCAGGCTTGATTGTGATAATTAGAAATTATTATAAGATAAATAGTAGCTATTATATAACATATAATTGAGCTGGAAACAGTAAGTCACAGGCTGGTGTCAAGTTTCAGGTGTTCTGTGCAATGTTATATCATGCATAATAACCATGGATGCATAGGCGCAACCACCCTATGGGACCCACGGGACGCATCCCCCAACTTTTAGGACTTGATTGCACCTATGCATGGATGTGATATGTATGCAAATGGTACAAATGCACACTTAAGACGAGACCTGACGTTGTAGATAGTACAAAAAATGCTCTCAGACTATTTATATGAGTGTGCATTGAGCACTGAATAACCATCCAAAATCATTACCAATAAAATCTGCCACTGGTATTATCCACGAGTTTACCCAGTCTATTGCAATCATGTCTTGGAGATCAGTTGAAGGCTTGATATGATATCATCAATTTAATTTCTGTTGACTTACCTGCTCTGCAGCTAATTTCAACATTTAATGCTGCATAATTTCTGATGGACTCTGCTTTCTTTTTCTCTAGTTATCCATCCTCTGATTTTTGGTCACTTGCTAGCTTGCATCACTTCTCACTTTGTTGGGGTTAGCATCAGTATAAGCATTTTAGAAAAAAATTGAGGTGGGGGATCAGATGTTGATTTATGTGAAGTTGGGTAGCGTAGTGAGGACTTTGCTATGGGTTTCTAAGAAGGACTCTGGCGTTGAACCCCAACCTCCCCTGACATTCTCACCCTGGTTACGGCACGGGCAGAGCAAAAATGAGGCCCTTCTATTTCTACAGTATTGTTTCAAACTGCATCCCTATTATTCTGCCTTTGCCACCAATGTTTAATTCCCCCATTCCTGTATGATTACTGTGCTACTGCTGGATTATCGCACTGACTGTGGCAATGTCACTTTCTACCCTGGATCCACCTTTGGCCTGCACTTTAGCCGACCTTTCTGTGTCCTGATAACTATCCTGAATGACTGTGTTCGGTTTATCTGATAAGGCATTGCTGTCTCTTTGGGCAAGTTGGAAATGCAATCTTGCATACCTTACCCTTACCCTATCATGCAGAGATGTCATTTCAAAGGGGAAAAAATAGAAAACAAGCAGCAGTCACAATTCAACTCATTCCACTGGTTAATTGGATCATCTGCCAGATGACTGGATGGCTGACTAGGGTACACTCGGTGCTTTGGCCCAGACTTGCGAGCAAATAGAAATGGGGGTTCCAGCTTGCGACCCAAGTAATTTGTTGATGGCCTCATGTTGTGAATCACTTGTTCACCAGTGTGTAATTCATTTTGCTTCAAGTCACATCATTAGTCATACTCGTTGTTGTATATTAACTGGCAATTGTATTTGAACCGTGAGCCGTTGCTGAACAATAACCACTTTTTGAAACTATTGGAGTGAGAGATCACATAATGGAGACTCACACTGAAGAATTACGGGCCTTTGTCCAACAACGATGAGGTTGATGCACTGAAGTGTCCCAAGTGATTTGTGTCGGATTGAGTGGGCACAGGAAGTCAGTGAGTCAGCGACACGAAATTATTGTCATACAGTGGTTCATGTCGTAAACATCTGGGTCAGTTTGTCTGTTGTACTTTTTTGTGCACTTGAAACATCAGAAAATTTTATAGTTTATCTCTACTCGGTGTAGGTGGATTCGGTGTGATGCACTTTAAGAATTTTAATGAATGTCACTGCGTATGACATTGATGTAGAATGAGGCGGTTATTAGGTGCAGTGTGGAGAAGAACACCAACAAGAAACTTTGACTTTATTAGACAAACGGAGATTTTATCTTCTTTGCTGCCTCTTTTGCATGTTCCCGTAAACTGTTCCAGAATTTCACCACCGGCATTACAGATTGCATTGTTTCCATCAACATTTACTGTAATCACTGTTGTTTCTATATGAAAAAACACTGTCAGGTGGCCAATCATTTCTTCCTCATCACATTTAGCTTCATAATGGAATGTACTGTGAAGTATTGATTGATTTCCATGCCATTTTTATTGTAGATCAAACAGTATCTCAGACACTTCAGTCTGAGATACTGTTTGATCTACAATATTGTTTTTCGACAAGTTTTCAAAATTTAGCGAATGTCATCATTTTAATAACATAGATACTTATAAGGCATCAGTCGGAGCAAGCTTCTACTGTGCATTTGGGAGTTAAACCATAACTATAAACAGTGGTTTGTTTGAGGTTACCGTTACGAGGTTACTCACTCTATGTTGTTAGATGAGCACACAACCAGTGAGTTCATTTTTCCAGTGTGCTCCAAAATAGAGTCATTTGAATTAAGATGATTATTATTTTATGTCTTTCCACAGTATACGTGTCAAACTTAATTGTGCTGCTTTCTTGGTAACTCAGGGACCAGCTCTTTACGCCTACAACGATGGATTGTTTGATGAGGAGGATTGGAAGGGACTGCGCATGTTATCCGACAGCGTCAAGCAGAGTGATCCGTTCAAAGTTGGATATTTCGGAATGGGATTCAAGTCTGTCTTCCACATGACAGGTCAGTTAGTAATTGTAATCTCGAGACTTCTACAGCGCCCACAAAAGCCAAGTCGCGGGAACCAGCTTATTCACAGGCGCTTAATCAAAACAAAATCGATAGGCAGCGGGTCAAGTCCGGAGAGTCAGACAGGCAGAGTTGTTGTCTGTCTATTGACATCTGAGTAATGCAAATCTTGTCTACATGTCAACTGTGATGTAGTGCAATAAAAGGTAATGTATCTTAAGGCACTGTAGTATTTTATACTTTAAAAATCTCATTGTCATTTCTGACTCATTTCAGTCGCAAGGGTTAATCGTAGACTGAAAATTTATCCACGGCTACAATCGCAAAATAGGAGGGAGGGAGTTTCATTGAAATGAATGAGCCAATTGAGGTATTTGGGGTATGGACTTGGACCCACAGAATAAATAATTACTGAACATTTCATCAAACAGACTTTCCAGAGCAGGGCTATGATCCATTGACTGAAGTATAAACATGACCATTAAGGTAATTGCATTCTCAGAACATTACATATGACTAACCAACCTGTGGACAACTCTGATTATTAGTCTTCCAGAGGAAACACCGATTCCAGCTGAGTTCGGTGTTTTGTGGAAGTACCATACATTACAAACGTTGACCGATTGTGAGCATGTGTACTATTGTGTAGTTGTGTACCATGTTGTTGACTTATTATATTAATTGAACGTCCACAAGAAAAACTTTTTCTTTTCAGCAGGACATAGTTCTTCTGTGTTACTGGTTAAGAGTTGATATATGTAGTTGCTTCCTTTTGGGGGGTTGATGTCTGTTTTTACATCAACTAACAAACAAAATGGAGAACATGAATTCTGTAGTAAAAATTGCAACAGTGGAAGGTTTACTACTGTTGTTTAGGTAGCTAGTATACACTGGGCAATGGGCATATATCTATACACACACACACACACACACACACACACACACACACACACACACACACACACACACATATATATCTATACACACATATATTTTGTGTACATATATATATTGACTTATTATTGAGTAGGTGTTTACACAAATGCCTCTAGGAGACATAAAGAAAAGTGAGTGTAATATATCCACGAAAGACCAAGGCTTTTTTAAACACGTGTAATTAAAGTATTTGTCACTCATGTGTCATGCTCCTTTGTCCAAGATTCTTTATCTGAATGTAACTGCATCTGATTTATTACCGGTCTAGAGAAATCATGGGCAACAATGTCACACGTAAAAGCTCTTGTGCCAGTACACTCAAAATCACATACAATCCATTAAAATTTTTAAACTTTTATTTGAGAATTACGACGCTTTGTGGGTTCTGATTGTATCACGGTGGATGTTTTATTGAGTACTATGAGGAGTGTTTGTTTGAATTTGTCTTCGGGAGGTCTAGCATGTATAGTCACTTTACACTATCAACTTATGCTTGATCGTCGCAGTTCCTTAAAATGCTATTTATATGTGTCATGTATGCAAAGGGCATTGGAAATAATAATTCACGCGCTGCCAGAACACAAGAAGGATAATTGATCGTGCTAGTAATGTACGGTTTGGTACAGTAAGGGTAAAAGTTGATTATCAGAGAAGTTTTTAAGTTGCAGCACAAGTTAAGATAAAATCCGGTCTTGAACTGAGCTGGAATTGGTGTTTCCTCTGGAAGACAGCAGAGTTGTCTGTTGGTTAGTCATATGTCCACTTGTATAGGCCACCGTGCACTGCGCTCTGCTGTCCTTAATGGTTCCTTTCACTCGCTCTGAAACAATCCAGAGGCGTTCGTTCTCTGTGGTTGGTCCAACAACCTGGAATGGACTCCTCTGACTTTGCAACATCTCCCAAGCTGTTCTCAATTTCACAAACTGTTGAGGACTGTTTTTTCCCTTAATCTCGGCCGGGAGCGCATCTGAGTAGTTACCTTGAAGGGGCACTATATAAATTACAATTGATTGATTGATTTATGTAATGTTCGGAGAATGCAATTACCTTAATGGTCATGTCTATACTTCAGTCAAGAGATCATAGCCCTGATCTGGAAAGTATTCCTGATGAAAGTGTGCAACGATTCAGCAACTACTTTGCTCCACATCTCCTCTATTGGAGTTTTAGGAGTTGTACACTGTGTACACCATGTACAGGGTGTGTCCGATTGTTTAAGTTCTTGTAGCACTCAGTGTATTGGTTTGAGTCTCTCCTTAGATAGTCACTTCAGGAGAACATCCATTTTATATAATTTTGCTCACTGCCATTAATTCATGATTTGCCATAAAATAATGGTGCTTAATAAATCCAGAAGTAACGGCAATTGGTATTTGATAATAATAATAATTACAACAATAGCCATCACAGAATGTTTTTCATATTGTATTGATAGTGTTTTAATTCCTGAAAGATTATAGGAGTATGGAAGAAATGCTAACAATTCTAATAGCATTTCTTACTTTGTCACGTTTTCTGCAGATTTGCCAAGTGTGATCAGTGGCGACAGACTGGGAATGATTGATCCAAACCAGCTCTTCTTTCCAGCCTCAAGTCATGGCTGGAACATCGCCAAGCACCCAGATCTCCTCGACACAATGCGTCACCAGCTCGACCCCTACCTTGGCATCTTCGGATGTGACGAGCAGTGCTTCCGAGACGGATACTTCCGGGGAACGCTCTTCAGGTTTCCGCTGCGCATCAGTGCGTCACCGCTTTCAAGCCAGCAATACACGCAGGAGAAGATCCACGCACTCTTCGAGAGCTTCAAGAACGAGGCGCATCTTCTGCCGCTCTTCCTCCGCAACCTCGAGAAGATCGAGGTCTACGAACGCGATCGGTATTCTCCCGACATGAAACTGCTTTTCAGCGTCGAGATCGGTCCCGACTGCGTTGAAAACATTCGAACTCAACGAGTGAAGTTTGTCGAAGGGGCTCGTAAGAGTGGCTGGGTGGACAAGCCAATCGTAAGCACATATCTGATGACCATCGAGACGAAATCTCTGAAGAACAACTACCAGGACAAACTTACGCACGCAACTTACCGGTTCTTGATAACGAGTTACTACTGTGGGGGTCAGTTGTCGGCAGCTTTCAGCAAGCTCCACAAAGATCCGGAACTGAATTTCCTGCCGTGGGTTGGCACTGCGATGCCTCTGAACACCCCAGAGGTTCCTAAGGAAAATGTCTATGATCTGACTGACGACGACGGCCACATTTTCTGTTTCCTTCCGCTGCCGATGGAGCAGAACTCGTCGACTGGATTGCCCGTCCACGTCAACGGATTCTTTGCGTTGGAGCAGAACCGGAAGCACATAAAATGGCCGGTGACGTACAAGTCGCGAGACGAACTGATGGACAAACGCCTGCTGTGGAACCAGTGCATACTGAAGGAGGCGCTGCCGAAGGCATACGCCCAGATGCTGCTTGAAGCGATCCAGATGCACGCGTCAAATGGCGATGTCGCCCTAGAGATGGTCTATCGCGCATTGCCCGACTTTGCTAAGATAGACCGAAAATGGGAGTGCATCTTGCCAGTCCTCTACTCAGAATTATTCAAACATCCTACGGTCTATACAACTGCCGAAGGCGGGAGATGGATCGAGCCGCGCTATGCGGTTTTTAACACGCTCGAGGCAAACGAGGATGCAGCCGGCGTCATCCTTGACGTCCTCACGGTTGGCTCCGTGAGAATAGTCGATGCGCCCAACCACGTTTTGCAGGCGATCAAGAAATGCTGTCACATCAACATCGGCCAGATTGCCCCGGCGCTTGTTGCCGCTACGTACCGATCCGTCCAGTACCAGTGCAGTCTGCAGTGGGACTACAAGATGAAGCTACTTCGCTACTTTCTCCGTCAGACGAAGCTGGACATTCTCGATGAGCTGCAACTCCTCCCTCTGGCCAACGGTGGCTTCGAAATCTTCCACTACAATCCACGGAAGGCTGACCGACCGATCTACATCGCGGTTACTGCGGATGTTTTCCAACTGCTTCCGGGACTCAGCGACGACTTTCTTGATATGGAAATCGATAAAGACATCAAGAAGAATCTGATCAAAGCTGCATTGAAAGGTAATTGTTAAAAACAGAACACGATTTCTATTATCGCAGTTTTATTGTTTTCAAGTATACTATCACTTGTTAGGATGTTCGGTCAAGTTTTAAATATTTTGCTCCATCTTTCTGCTGCTCAGACTGACTTTGTTGTCGTTGTTGTTGTCGTTGTTGCTGTTGTCATTGTTGTCGTTGTTGTTGTTGTTGTTGTGGTGATGACCATGCTGATGATGATGATGATAATGGTGGCGGTGCTGAATGTTATTACTATTTTAATTGCATTTTTTTCTATCTTAGCAAATCAGTGTCACGGTATGGTGATTGTTATTACTATTTTAATTACATTTCTTTATCGTATCAAATCAGTGTATCTCAGTGTGATCTAAATGTGACTCAATTGTAAATTCGTCATGCGCCTTCAAAGGGCAAACTCTACAGAATGATCTATTGAAGGTGACATAAATTTGGCAACAACAGTGCAACGGCTTCTTCCTTATGATTTACATTTGTCGGTTAAATGATTTGGTCTCAGAACAACAACAAAAAATGCCAACAACAATGAGAATATGGAAATCACGATAATACAATATTTAATTTACCTGGTGTTAGAAATATTTGATGCCCTGAGGAGAAACCTTGAAAGATGCAATTTTAACTGCATTCTGTTGAACTAAACACTGCTTGCTGGACTTGATTTACAAACGTGCATAAAGCCCGTCTTTGTGCATTGCTGTCAGATTGACTCTCGGTTAGAATTTATTACATCTTTTCATGAAAATTGGATGATTTGATAGTGGGTTTTGTCGGTCTGAAAGGTTGGGAGTCTATTTGATCTGATTTCTGCTCAACAGGGTTCTGCGCTTTTACTTTGCGTGTTTTTTCGTCGTGATATACCCACGATGAAAAGTCATTCATCTTAAGTTGTTCTCGTTCTTGACAAAAGAAATGTAAAACTTAGTGAAGTCATGTATCTGTTTTCGTTATGAATTCCAACTCCTGTGGATGGCACAGAGCTCCTCTGATTGTTGTGTGCCATCTGTTTTCATTTTCCTTTCACCTGATTTCGTTGCTAGAAGGTTTTTCATTTTTCTTTTAGAATACGTTACTAGAAAGTGCATTGTACCAAAAAACAATTCTGATTTAACAATTCACAATTTAATTAGAATTTTCTTTGTTTAATGAGGTGCTCATTTTGTTTTTATTGAGTTTTAAAAACCTTTTAGCATATTTATTTTGTATGCAGTCTTTAAGACTATATTTAAGACTACTATAGGTAAGAATATGTGTTGATGCTCCAAAAACATTCAGGCTAATTTGGTATGCCAAGTGAGGGCATTTTTTCAGTTATCATATATATCAGAGTTGCATCTGTATCAGCGTAAGTTATTTTCGTCTACATTGGCCTAGTTTTCAAGAATATCTTGACAGTTCAATTTTAAAATCAATCCAGTGAAGAAAACAGAGAAGTAAATTTTTCATTCCACCACCAAAACATTGTTGTGATTTCTGTGACCATTCTATATATTTTAAATTGAAAAAGGAAGCGTGATTACTAATTATTATTATTAATTACGTAATTATTAGTCCATTATGATAACGGAAGCATCATCGTCATCTGGTTCTAAGATTTTTGTTGTCTGCTGTCGATGCTTCAGGTGATAGATCGAACGGCCTTAGGGAGGGATGTGCTTCTATGCATTACAATTGAAAGACAACACTAGTCACTGCTGCTGCGTTCTATGCTTGGACTTACTGATCTCCATGCTTGCCTTGCCTGGTTTTCTTAGTATAGAGACTTCCTCTTAACTTTGCTCGTCTGCCTACCCGGTGTCTTGCATGCTGTCTGCTCCACCCCAAGCCTAACCAAACTTTGCACTCAGATTTTTTGTTTAATTTTTAAAGTGCTTGGAAGAGAACCAGTTCAGACTTTTAAATTATGAGAAATTCACATGAAGATAACTTGGAAGATGAGGGGGAAGTGAGAGGTTGTATGGCATGTAACTCTTCCTCACATTACTCATGTGCTGAGATGGAAACAGATGATATACTTAACAATTGCAATCCCTAAAGAGATGAAGTAACTAACAGTTACTAGCCCTCTCTGCTATTTTCCTTCTGTACAGTGTATTTGTACGAACTTTATGTTTTGTTGTGATAGAAAGACTGCTTTCAAAAAAGGCTCTCAGATACTAGGGCACCGTTGTGGCCTGCTTCACATTCGTGGTTCTACGGTTTTTGTTGTTGTTTTTTTTACGAATGTGACTGTTGTGATCTGGTTGATTGATGGGTGAGGGTCTCTTTGATGCTCCATAGGACTTTTGCAATGCTAGGCCCATCACTTTGAAAGAACCTGCCACTTACCACTTATGCTTAGATGGCTTTGGGGTGGGGGGTGTGGGGGTGAGGACTGCTGCACTGCTACTTGTCCCCACTCCAAACAGTCCACACAACTTGGTCCAGATATGCTACTTACTGCTGTCATCAGTGTTTGAGCCTGCCACTAATTGCTCTTCAGTTTTCCTGTGCATTGTTTTGTTGATCAATAAAATTCCAGACTTTAGTGGCTTTTATGGCATCATGTAGGCTAGCACAGTGAACAACTATTGATATGCCTTTGAATAGGTGCTATATAAAGGGTCAATTATTTGCTACCTTAGACCTCAACTTTTCTTCCAATCTGTCATGCCAGAAGTGCCTCTAAGCTGTGCGTACTGTAAGATGTTCTATGAAATTTGACAAATAAAATTTACCAATTGCAATTTACAGTAAACTGTCAGTATTTTCAATTGTGCTTAATGCTTTAACCCAGGGGTCTCAAACTCAAGTCATCATGTGGGCCGCATTTGGAAATTTTGAATGACTCGCGGGCCGCAACATAAAAATATTCTCGTGCACGTGAAACTACCCCGATATATAGGCTAATTATTAATTAGTTATGTGTCATTGCAGCATACAATACTGTAATGATGATATGACCCTGTAAAATTCACATAAAATTATATTTTAACTGTAACTATAATGGTAGGCTACCACAAACAAAATTGAAAAAACATTCTATCCCAATTATCGAAAAATGCATGGGCGCTATAATAATTAAGAAATTATGCTGTAATGAAAATTTAAAATGACTCCAATTTTTAAGTATCCTAAGCAATGTTCAGAGTAATTCAACTCGAATTTAGTTAGGCCAAGAGACTCTGAGTGTTCTTAAGTGTTCTAAATGTTCTAAGTCCTCTAAACCAAAGTCACCAAAATTATATAGGAATAAACATAGGGCCTACCTGTTAGTGTCATTGTTCAAAACAAAGCAAATGGAAGTTAATTTGCAAAAATAAGCACACGCGGAAGTGACATTCTTCAACTTCTCATCATCTAGGAAGATACAATTATTAAGGAGATACTCTATTTTGCGACACCGGCATAAAACTTCGCTGTATAGCATAGCCTACTTCTGCTTTGGCGTTGCATCACACTGAAGGTCCGCTAATTCCATCTGCATATGACCCTATATCTGCTGTTGGGGACTCAATGTCCACAACAAAAGGAGTAGAAAGCAGTTTAAACACTGGTTCAAATCGTAAAGGGACTGCAAAATTCTTTTAAACCGATTTCTAATTTAAAAAATCAAAAACCAGGAGGCTGTTCGCGGGCCGCATTAATCGGGTTCGCGGGCCGCATGCGGCCCGCGGGCCGCGTGTTTGAGACCTCTGCTTTAACCCTTTACCCGTTCATTTTTAAATTTTAAGCCCGTTTTCAGCGGATATTCTCGGGGCAGACGGGTAAAGGATTAAAGATGGTAGAAGATGGAGATTTTGTATATTGTGCTGCACACGCTCTGCAAATATCATGGGATTTTAATGCATTTAGTCATTCAGGAATTTATACAGCGCCCCTCCAAGGTACCACTCAGAGACTCTCCCAACTTCAACATGCCCGAAAATAACAGTTATGAGTTTCGATGGGGAAGGATTCTGGTAGTGTTCCAGGGTGTAGGTGGTGCTCTAAAGGAGTGCCTTTCCAGACCACTGTGCCCACCACAGAGAAGACTCAACGCTTTATTGTTACAGTATGGAACCAAGAGAGCTCCCTATTCCACAGAGTATAGGGGATGGCATCCTTGGATACCCAACGCATGTGCCTGTATTTGTTAGAATAATTAACATGATTTTGTTATTACTGAATCGCTGGTGTTTTAGGTTTTACGCAACTGAAGGTCGTTGATGCGGCCCAGTTGGGCCAACTCATCCCACATTGTCTGCCTAAGAGCTGGCAGAATGGAATCGGTGTAATCGAGTGGATGCCAGGTGAGAAGGGCCATCCACCTCAGGGGTGGTTGGAACTCCTGTGGAGCTACCTGGTGACAAACTCGCCAAGAGATCTGAGTGCAGTCGAGAGATTGCCGCTCCTTCCAGGCCGCACAACGTTGAAGACTTGCCCGGAATCAAACAAGGTCATCAAAGTGATGGAGCTAGTTCCACTGTCCAACTCCAAGGCTTCCATTGTACGGCACATGGATGGAATCAGCCTCGGCTCTAAGATGGAAGAGATTGCCACCAAGATCGGCATCACAGTCGTAGACGACTTGCCCGACTACATTAAACTACATCCGTTGATCACGAAGAGCTACATCTTCTCATCAAGCTACATTGGAGTGCTCCGGGCGCTTAATCGACTTTGTACGTCGGAAGGTGAAGGCAAGATCGTCGAACGTATTCTTCAGTGTACCACTGCGGACGAGAAACGCTGCCTTCGTGAGCTGTTTGCAAAGATCTCAACATACGAAATGCTGCCCGAGTACCAAGAACTGCTCTGGCATCTGCCAATCTTCGAGACTCTGGATGGCAGCGGAGGAGGGAAGGAGTCTCATTTCGTGTCCGCAGCGGAGGTGAGTCTTGCGGCGCCTTGCGAGAAGGCGTCGTTTCCGCTGTCGCGATTTTTACTCGACATTTCCTCCACCGAGTCTCAGACTCTCGCTCGTCTGCTGGGAATTCAGCAGCTCAACCTCGTCCAGCTGCTGACGCAAGTCGTCTTTAAAGACATCGAGAACGGCTTCTACGACTTTCCGGAGGTGCAGAAGGTCATGCTGTACGTGCTGAGGCATTACCACCAGTTCCAGGAGATCGACGCTAGTTTTCAGACGACTCTCTGTTCGTTGGCGTTTCTCGAGAAGAAGGATCTGCTGTTGACGGCCGACCGATTCTATGATCCGGACCACGAACTGCTGCAGAAGATGTTCCAGTTTGAGGAGACGTTTCCGTCTGGAGCGTACTCCGATCCTGCGATTGTTGCGATTCTTCGTGAGATCGGTTTGCGTGGAATGCAGGACGTCGATGTTGACAACATAAGGGAATCGGCGCTTTGCATTGAGGCGCTTTCGACTCAGAGTGACATGCCGGTCGAGAAGTTGCAGGAGAAATCAGCAGCGCTGTTGGACTACTTGCAGCGAAACCAGAGCAAAATCAATGCGGACTGTGCAAGATCAACGCTTGCCGCAGTTCTTTGTGACATTGCTTGGGTACGACACATGTCACAACGTCCTGCGTTCTATCCTGCGTCCCTGCTATGGTTCGGAGATGCCAAGATATTCAACAAGCCATCTGACCTAACCTCGAAGAAGCACTTCAACCTCGTTGGTTCCGTGATGCCCATTGCCGCCGTGGACGCACCCGGAAGCATCGAACGCGCCTTTGGGTGGGACCAAACTCCACCGCTCGAACCGATCGTCCGGCATCTTGCGAACGTCATCAAATCTTACGACTCTCGCGAGAAGGTCCTCTACATGGAGCTCTCCAAGACGATATACTGCGAACTGACGAAGCACGACATTTCCGAAGTGAAGGAGCTTCTGGCTGAGTACGTCGACAAAGATTGGATCTGGAACGGCGAGGGTTTCGTGTCGCCAAGTCGGGTCGTCTTTGTTCAGCCGTTCATGGACCTTCGACCGTTTGTGTTCAGCCTCCCAGCAGAGATGGCCTTGCTTTCCGACTTCTTTGCCAGCTTCGGTGTTCAGCGAACGTGCTGTCTTACGGACGTTCTGAAGATGATACGGAAGAAACACAACGGAGCGTCGAACGAGCAGTTCACGACGATAGAAGTCAAGCGTGACCTCAATGTCTGCGTCAGTATTCTTAACGAGTTGAAGTCGCACATCACCGACGACGAGTCTCTGGCGACTGTGCAGAGCGATCTCTACTTGCCGGTGCTTGTCGAGGGAAAATCCGTCGTTCTGAAGATGGCGCCACTTCAAGAATGCACCTATTGCGACGAGGAGTGGATAAGACAGGGTAAAATTCTCATCTTGTTTGCCTTTTCATCTGAAGTAGTTGCCTAAAATGCAGATAATATACGTGCTATATGTTTACTTTAAATTTTGAATGCTGATCTCTTCATTTGCTGCAATCTGTTTTATTACTCATTAGATTTTTTGTATTTTGTCGATAATCTTCTTTAGTTATCAACGACATATATTATTCGTGTTTATTATTTATTCCAACTGAATTCGATTCCTAATCCATATATATTTTAAAAATAATCGTATTTTTGACACTCTGTACACATTCGTACATTTTTTATTGACCCAGCGGTCCTAGCCATGTGTAGGTACAAATAAGCTTCTCTTCTCCATGTCCTTTTTCTGTTAGCAACTGCTTCTTCATTATTTATCGAATGTCTCTTTTGATTATTTGTGCCAATATTTCTAATTGTCTAACAAATGTGCAGTAGGAATTTAATAAAGATGATCTAAAGATGAGGCTTGAACTCCACCGGTTAGCCACATTTCTAATCTACTATAAAAAGCATTGTTTAAGTATCCATTTAGAATGTTTCTTTACATTTTTACAGGATACAGTTATTCGGATTTTGGAATGAACGACGACGAACAGCACATTGAACTCGTACATCCAAACGTTCCGTCAAGCACCTCGGAGGCGCTCGGTGTTCCAACTCTCATGTCTCGTATGCTCGACGCAGAGGAACTCGACATAAGTTTCGGCCAGACGGACTCACTAACCCATCGACTCAACACGCTGCTCCAGGAGTACTCCGATGGATTTGCTGTGCCAAAGGAACTCATTCAGAATGCAGACGACGCTGGAGCTACAGAAGTGAAGTTCCTCTACGACGAACGGGAGAACGAGGATGCCCGTACATGTCTCATCGACGAGGGTATGAAGGACTGCCAGGGTGTGGCGCTGTGGGTCTACAACGATGCAGTCTTTGAGGATGGTGACTTTGAGAACATCACGAAGCTCAGCGGTGCCACGAAGGAATCGCAGCCGGAGAAGATCGGTCGATTCGGCCTCGGATTCAACGCCGTCTACAACATGACGGACGTGCCGAGCTTCGTCAGCCGTCACAACATCGTGATCTTCGATCCGCACCTCACGCATCTCGGAAAGAGCATCAAGAACAAGTACAAGCCGGGAATCAGGATTGACCTTCGACGACATCGCAAGAACCTGCGTCGCTTTGGCAACCAGTTCAGACCGTACAACGAGGTGTTTGGATGCAACCTCAAACCCGACTCGGATGTGGACTTCTACGACGGAACCCTGTTTCGCTTTCCGCTCCGCACAAAGGCTCAGGCCCTTCGGAGCGAGATATGCAGCAAGCATTACGATGACAGGGAGGTGAAGGAGTTGCTGAAGATGCTGGCGAGCGCCGGTGAATCGTTGCTTCTGTTCACGCAGAACGTGCTGAAGATAACCGTGTATCATCTGCCGAAGAAGGGCGTCTACAGCCGAGATCTGGTTGAAGTGTTCCATCTTGAGAAGAAGCCGATCAAGATCATTCGAGAGTTGTATCCTGCGCCACGACTTTCGCCTGCAGCCGAACGCTTGAATGACGATCTGAAGCACTTCATTTCCCAATGTTCTGTGCTCAAGTCGTCGGTTGAAGCCATGGTACAGCTTAAGACTGGCGTGAAGCCTGAAAGTCTGGCACTTCCTGACTCGTCACTTCTCGTTGAAATTGAGAGATATTTCACTCCGAAGTGTGATTTTGTGATCGACCCGAGAATGTCAAAGAGCAAGAAGCAGAACTGGCTCATCTGCAACTTCCTTGGCACTGGAGAGTCTCTGCGCATGGCGCTGCAAGAGGAGAGTCTCCTGTCAACGGTTGGAATTGCAGTTCCAGTTGAGGCAACGAACAGTGGCTACAAACCTGTTCCTCTGGTCGACACTGGAAACCAGCCTACTCCATCTGGCTCAGTCTTCTCCTACATGCCACTCCCGATACGCTGTGGGCTTCCGGTTCACATAAACGGATCGTTCTACGTTACTTCTAACCGAAAATACCTGTGTCAGCAAAGCGAAGATGACAAGTTTGACTTGAGACCTGTGTGGAACAATTCTCTGATGAGAGATGCTGTCTGCGGTGCATACACACGTTTGCTGAGCGATCTCGCAAGTCTTTCTGATTCAGTCGAAGATTACGTCTTTCACGTCCTCTGGCCGAATCCAAGCCATGTCTCGTCCATCTGTGAGCCTTTGCTGAAGGGATTCTACAAATACATCACGACCAAAGGCAACGCCAACTTGTGCCAGCTTTTCTCCGACGGGCTGTGCTGGAAATCAATCGACAACACCATGTTCCTCGACTTTGAATATGCGTTGACCGACGTTGGAAAAGTGGCGGAGGAGGTGTTTCGTCTCTGCATCAGTGGAACGGATAGCATCCTGGCGTCTCTTCCGGCCTGGATGAAAGACGCTTTCGAACTTGCCGGCGTGCAGGCCAACCTCGTCGGTAACACGTACGACATCGTTCGATTCTTCCACAAGATCTTTCTGCCCAACATCGGCAAGGTTGACAGTAAACGTCGAGATCATCTTGTCTTGGACGCCCTGCGTCAGAACGCCGATCATCTAAACGCTGCGATGGCGGACACAGAATGCATTCCCGTGACACCGAAGGGAGAGCGAATGAGGCTCATCTCTGACCTCATCGACCCGACATCATCTCTTGCGCAGCTGTACATCGCACATGATGAAAGGTTTCCATATGGCACTGACACCTATTGTAGTTTCGAGATACTGCAGGTGCTGCGTTCTGTTGGGTTGAAGCACAATCTGGAACACATAACGTGGGACGATCTGATCGAGCGAGCATCTGTGATTGCCGTCACTCCAGATGCATCGGCGGCAAGGACGATGGTGACCGGTCTGCTCGCGATCATGATGCAGAAGCTGGCCGAAGACGACATAAAAACGAGACGTATACCATTGCGGAATATCCAGGAGGTGCTCACCGCCACTCCCTTTCTTCCAGTCATGAAGAAGCCGATCCAGTTTCCATTGCCGTGGAAAGGTGCTGACTTTCCTGATGGAACGCTGTTGAAGCCCATGGAGCTTTATCCGTCAGAATACAAGGATCTGATCGGTTGCGTCAGACCGATTGTTGATAACAGTGTCTTTCCGGCGAACCCTGATGCCATCCAGAAGTTCTTAAGAATCAGCGCTGGTCTTAAAGAACCGACGGTGGAGGAAGTGTTGGAACAGCTGGACGTCATCATCAGCCCCAATTCTGAGCCACTTCTGCACACGAATGACTTTGACGAGGTTCAGAGGTTGTCGTTCAAGGTCTGCGAGTTCTTCCAGCACAGATGTGGGAAGACAGCCGACAGAACGATACTTAAGAATGACCTTAAGACAAGGAACTTCATTCTGGCACACAATCGGTTCCTGGCACCGTCCCAAGTAGCATTTAAGTTCTCTCACAACTGTGCCCCATATCTCTACAGTCTACCAGACTACCACAAGCGAAACTTCATCGAATTGCTGTCCACGGCAGGTGTTAAAGATCATTTCGACACACAAAGCTACGTTGCAGGACTTCAAGACCTTCACAGCGCCCACATGGACGAAGAACTTGACAAGGATGTTCTGAAACTGGCGCTTCAGATGGTCAGTCTGCTGAATGACCGCATGGCTGAGCAGGGTCAGACGCTGAAGGAGGTGGTGGACACCCATGGCACCATCTACATCCCTGACGCAAAAGGAGTTCTCCGTTCTGCCTCCGAGCTCTGCTACAACGAGCCAGACTGTCAGTGGGTTCCGACTTCCGACTTTTCCAGCTTCTCGCATGCGTTGATACCGTACGCGATATCGAAACAGCTCGGCGTCAACACCAGTCGTCTGGAAGTCCTGCGAAAGCATTCGCGTGGCATTCCGTTCGGACAGAGGGAGAGACTTACGAATCGTATCAAACGCATACTCTCTGGATACCCGTGCGACAAAGAGATCTTAAAAGAACTCTTGCAGAATGCGGATGACGCCGGTGCCACAGAGATCACCTTCATCAAAGACTGCCGCCAACATGGAACGGAGAGAGTCTTTGACAAGTCTTTTCGACCGCTGCAGGGACCGGCGCTCTGTGTGTACAGCAATCGGGCGTTCAGTGAGACTGACCTTGAAGCGATTCAGCGACTTGGAGAGGGCAGCAAAGGGGCAGACCCTAACAAAACAGGGCAGTATGGTGTTGGCTTCAACTGCGTATATCATCTGACCGACGCTCCTTCGTTCCTCACCAGGGGGCCAGACATCGGTGAGTCGCTGTGCATATTTGATCCACACGCAAAGTTTGTTCCGGGCGCATCGAAGGAAGAGCCTGGACGACGTTTCCAGGACGTTTCTCAGCTGAGGACAATTTTCACCGATGTCTTTTCCTGCTACCTGGAAGACAGATTCGATATCACTAACGGAACAATGTTTCGCTTTCCGCTTCGAGACGAAAGCATGGCCAGAGACTCGGAACTATCCGACCAGGTTGTGTCCATGGACACCATTGACCAGCTTTTTGCAAAGTTCCGACAGGAAATGTTCGACTGTCTGCTGTTCCTGAAAAGCATAACCAAAATCACGCTGACCGAGATTGACAAATTGACGGGGAAGTTTCTCAACACGTACACGATTTCTGCGACGATGTCCGCAGAGGAAGAAGACGCTCGAAGAAATTTTTCACAATATCTGACTGAAGTTGCGGCGAAAATAAAGACTGGAGATCACAGTCTGACGGAGGTGATTGCCCGTGAAATGAGCTACACAGTGACAATTACTGACACCAAGGGTTACTGGGAGAAATGGCTGATATCCCAGCAGATAGGATTTGAAAAGCAGACAGAGATCCATCCGTCCATATTGGATGCTTTCCGGCGGAAGGAATTGGCGCTGATGCCAAGAGGTGGCGTCGCTGCACTTGTGGACGCGTCGGACAAAGTAATGATCAAACGTCGCATCAAGAAGATCTTCTGCTTCCTGCCACTTCCTCTGAAGTCAGACCTTCCTGTCAACATCAACGGACACTTTGCACTCGACCACGAAGCCAGGCGCAGTCTGTGGCAGGACGAAGAGAGCGGCCCGAAAACGGAATGGAATCGACTTCTCATGCGGAAGGTGATTGCGCCGTGCTATGCCGTGCTGATGCGACGGATGGCGGTCGAGTTGAGCGACTGCGTCGTTGATGGAAATGTGTCGATGATGAATATGTCTGATGCTAACAATGTTCCAGGTGTGGCTCAGTTTTCTCTGCTGTTCCCGCGGCTCACACGCGACACGAGCGGCTATTGGTTCACCCTGGCGGAAGCTGTTTACCAGCGAATTCACGAAACTCAGGAAAGAGTGTTGCCTGTGGTGAGGAAATCGAATGTCGATCCTTCAAATTCATCCTTGAGTCTGAGTGAGGAGAATTCGTTGAACACCAGCAATCAGGCAGAAGTGGAGTGGCTTGCGACTAGCGAGCGGGACTCCGCTAAACCTTGCTTCGATCATCTGGACGAAACTTTCACCGATTCCGACGAGTATTCTGCTAGGAAACCCATGACATCAACGCCAGTGAAAACGTCAAAGTCTCAGGTTTTGCGACAGGTTCTTTTGGCATCTGGTTTCAAGCTGCTCAGTCTTCCGCTGGAGATCTACGACAGCTTTGAGGTGGCCGGGGTCGATGTCTCTTACGTGTCTCCAACAACCGTGGTCGACTTCTACAGCCTTTACAAGGCGCGGGGTAACTCGGCTTGTCTCATTGGTTCTCTGCCAGCGCACATCTCGTCAACTCCTTTTCGAAATGAGACAACACTCAAGGTCGTTCTTCAGTACTGCCTCAAGGACTCGTACTACTTCTACAGCAACCTCGATGGTCTGCCGCTTCTCCTCACTGAGGATGAACAACTGCGGCAGTTTTCCGCCAGCAGCCCAGTCTACCTGTCTCCGTTTCACGATCTCCTTCCGGAAATGGCTCACAGGTTCTGCCACCACCTTTTCATCGGCAGCATCTTCAAGGAGGCAGACTTCGAGACTTGCGCGACCTTCATGCCATTCGACGTCGAGTCGTTTGCCAAGCTTCTGCCGCATGCCTTGTCAGAGCAGGTCTTCCATAAGAACGAAATAAGGCTGTTTAGTTCAGACGGAGCAGGGGCAGATTTAGTTCCAGACAAAGCGTGGTTTGCGAAGGTCTGGAAGTTCCTGCGTCACAAGCACGAGCAGGCGATGGATCCGAACAGCAGCAGCGAATTGGATTGCCGAATTGTTGCGGAGACAGTCCTCAGTCCTTTGCTGGAATGGAGCATCCTCCCGGCGCATATCTTACCAGCGACAAGTATCAGCAACATCTCTGGTACACGACTCACGCTGTCCAGCTCAGACGACGGTTCCGATAAATTTCTTCTTCCCATAAGCATGGCTGGAATGCTGCTCGACTATTCACAGGCCGGAATCATGAGCTGGCCTCTGAAGCAGTGCCTTCGCAAGCTTCAAGTGCCAGAGTTGAACTGCGAGATACTTGACAACACTCCGGGGACCATACTGAGTCCAGTCTCGAAAAGCATTCCTTTCAATTCCAGCTTCTCCGCGTCGTGCAACAATTCTGCCTTCGCCAAACTTATTGTTTCCACGCTTGAAGACCCGCAGTCCGTGTTGAAAGCGATTAGTCTGGCGAGCAAGCGAGACTCCGTCAAAGTTCCTCTCCTACAAGAGGAATGTCTTGTGCTTCTGAAGTATTTCTCCGATTCACTTGAGTCCTGGAAGCATAACACTGATGCATGTACCCATCTGCGTAACGCCCCTTTGCACATCACCGTCCAAGGTGACGTAACCTCTCTGTTGGACCACTGTGTCTACATTCTTCGTGACGACATACCCAGCTGTGACCTGGACGCCTGGCAGTCTCGTGAGGGCATCATATTTCTTCAGTCGAACGCGTCGCTTGTACGACTCTACGAAACGTTGAACTGTAACGCGATCTCTGTATCTCGGGTCTACCTTGATTTCATCTTCGAGAGCTTCGACTACCTTAGTCCCGAGGGTCGTATAACCCACCTGGAATTCCTCCGGGATAGTCATCTCAGTCAGGCAAGCCAGGACGATAGGCAGGCTGTCTTGCAAGCTCTACGGTTGCTGGAGTTCATTCCACATCCTGATGGAAGTCTTCATACGGTCTCCGAATTCTTCGATCCGTACCATCTCGTGTTTAAGGAGATGCTCGGCAACAGTCCAGCCTCATTTCCGTCCGCACCATTCTCGGAATTCAAGTGGCTCGATTTTCTGCGGCAGATTGGTCTGCAGGACAACGTGAACATAGATCAGTTTGTTTTGTTCGCAAACGAAGTTGCAGGCGAAGGGAAACGGAATCCGACTGAGCAGACGTTCAACAAGTCGAGAACACTTGTTACGCACATGTTCCGACTGGAACAGTTGCCAAACGTTGGTCTTCTCGAACGCATTGTCGACATTCCGTTCATTCCCGCGTGCAAGGGAAAGTCGATGCATCAGAAAATCCATCCGGCTTTCAACTCGAGCGGAACAGACGAATGGTCACCAACGTACATCGCATTTCGCGAGGGAATTTCCGAACAGCATGAAGTTCTGATCTGGAGCAGTGCCTACCTTTTACCGGACTGGGCGAATCCTTACAAACTTACAGAGCAGGACGTTACCATGAGAAAGTCAAAGCCAAACAGCGGCGAATCTGAGCTGGAAAAGTATAGGAGTCTGATTGGAAGCATGCTTCAGATCCAGCAGAGTCCGTCCATTCCGCTGGTTGTTAGCCACTTGCTCAAGCTGTGCAGCGCTGAGAGCTTGAGCAACGAGGCGGACAATAATGGCCAGGATTTCAAAGCCTACCTGCGAATGGATGTAATGAAGAAAGTCTACCAGTATCTCCAATCGTCGATTCCAGAGGACGGCGATGTGAACAAAGAGCTGGAAACGGCGTTTCTCCAGCTGGCCGAGGCTCCCTGCATTGTTTCCGATCTTGGACAGAAGTTCGTAAAGCCAAAGCTTGTTGCAATTGAACTGTACGAGGAGGACCAAATTATCCCGTATCTCTACAAGGCGCCGACGGAACTCGGTGAGTTTCGGAGTCTCTTCCTCCGACTTGGTGCAAGTTCATCTGCCACGGCTGAACAGTACGCTACGGTGTTGAATAGCATTCGGCAGAAAACGGGAGATGAGAAACTCCATCCAAACGAACTGCGCACTGTACTGAAGGCGGTTGGTGGACTCTTTTCCGCCTTAACCAAGGTGCACACTGATGTTGAAACTCGGATGAACGTTGATCAGCTTCATCTTCCTACGAATACGGGACATCTTCTGAGTGCGGCACAGATCATTTATAACAATGAGCCGGCCTGGACCGAGCGAGTGAAAAGCATCGGCAGACCATTTCTTGTGAATCTCACCGAGTGCAAACTGACGGCCGAGACGTACAGAGACACGATCAAGTTTCTTCCGGAGGAATTTCGTCCGGTTTTGCTGACGTCGGTTGTGAAGGAGGCGCTTGACGAAAACATCGTGAATACACGAGAGGTGCACGCTGTTTCGGAGAAACTGCGCTACCAGCTGAATTCGAAAGCGTTTGCTCAGGGTGTGGCCCGACTGATTAAGCATGAACATCGCCGATCAGGGCACAGGGTGAAACAAAACGTGCTGGAGAAGATGCAGCTTCTGCTGAAGAATGTTCAGGTTTATGGTGTTGACAAGGTTGTCACTCATCTTCTGTACGGCGGAAAGAAAGTTTCGAACAGCGAGTCGGAGGGCGAATGCTTCGTGGATCGGAAGCCGTGTGAGAACGATGATCCGGAGAGATGGGAGATCTACGTGAAGAAGACGGCGAAGTTGGACGAGGAGATGCAGGTTGCTGTGGCGGACGCTGTAAACCAGATAACCGGAGGATTGCTTAAGAATTCCGTGCACTACGTCCAGCCGATGCTGTCTTGCCCACCGCATTCCATCTCCAGAGTCCTTGACCGGTTGAAGGTCAGACCGGACTACCATCACTCCGCTGACGTTCTGAGCTCGGTTCTTCCGGTGTGCGGTTCGTTCGTTCCGATGGAAGATCACCATCTTCTCAAGCAGGACATCGTACAATTCGAGACGGGTGAATACGTTGGGTACGAGCTGGACGATGAACTGTCGAGTGAGGCAACGTTTATCTACGCAACGATCATAAAGAAGGTTTCCGGTGATGACAAACACTCGGAAAAGTCGCCGGAAGTCAACGGAATTTGCAACGGCAATCATGCGTTGTTTACGCAGAAGTATCTGATAAGCGTCGGAGATGACCACGACCCAGTTCTTGTGCCTTCAACCGATATCTACAAATTCGAGAGATTGGACAGATACATGTCACAGTTGTCGATGAGCACTACTGAGAATCTATCTAAGACTCCAAAGACTTCGGAAGAGTCGTTCTACACGCAATCAAGCGTCTTTGAACCAGTAAAGGAAATTAATTCAAAATCAGAAGAGGTATTGTGTAACGGAGATCACAAGGTGAATTCAAGCACCGCTTTGCAGAAGTACACAGGCGGAAAATCTCGAGGAGCTACAAAAAGGGAGAAGCAGAAACAAACAGCGGAGATGATTGCAGATTTAGTTGACCAGAACTCGCTCGATTCCGACGCCAGTTCTTCCGTATCGGGGGAGATGCAGGACGCAAATGGGAAGGAAGAGAGTCTGAGCGACCCGGAGGAAATGGAAAACGAGCGCGAAACCATCGAGCAGATGATGAACGAAGTGAGCGACATGCTGGAAGAGACTTGGCGATTGCCAGAACCGGAGAGGAAGAAGGTTATCAAGCGTCTTCTTTTGAAATGGCATCCGGACAAAAACCTCGACGACCAGGAAGTGGCGACTAGGGTCACACAACACATCTACGCAGAGGTCGAGCGCTTGGAGCTTGGCCTGCCACGGCCGAAGAGATTCGAAGAATTTCAGGGGCAGTTCGACTTTGACCCACGCAACCCATTCGCCGGCAGCTCAACGTTTCAGCAGAACTTTTACAATGCGTATCAGTTCTTCTTTGAGCAGCTGAACCGCCGTGCTAAAGAACACAAAGAACAGAGAGAACGCTACAAGGAGAACTTTTCGCGAGAGTATGGCTCGTCGAAATTCAACTACAATTGTGAGGTTCCTCCAACGTTTTCGAGCACGAATCCGCAACCTCCGCAGGCGAAGCGATTCTTTCGTCAGGCGCAGGAAGATCTGAAGGCAGCTGACAACGACTACAAGACGGATCAACCAGCTTTCGAATGGGTCTGCTTTAAGGCACATCAGGTAAAATGTTTGGCACTGATAAATTAGCTGAGATGTTGGCTGGCCTAATAGGCTCCAAGTTAAAACAAAATTTGTTTCATTTAATGAAATCTTGGATTCAAATTCTGTGTGTAAGCTGACTGAGTCATGTGTAGCGTGAATGATCATGTGATGATTTTAACTGTTCCTAGACATCTTTTAATGTCTCACATCTTCCCTGATGGGAACTGAAGACTTGATGGCTATTTATACCAACTGATGATTTCGTATTGAAGTTCTGTGCTGAGACTCTATAGAATTGTTTTTTCTTCCTGCCATCTTATGAGCCGCAACGTTGTCAGAACTCTCAGTTGTTGTCCCAGCCTCATTTTGCATGTCTGCAACATATAATCTGTGAAGTTACATAAATAACATCGGCATTTATCCTTCCGAGGACATCTTTAGCAGGACATAATGGCTAAGCCACTCAAGAAACCTTTTCCTCTAACATTTAGCATCAACAGCCAGACAGATTGGCGCCTGTTTATGGCTGCCGCTACTTTATTTTTTAACTTTATTATCTTACTATACTTCATTATTATTTCTGTTTTTATTTTACATTTTTGACATGTAACCGGGTGCGGTGTGTTACCAGGAATTGTCTGATTTTAAATTAAAGGAATATACAATACCATAAGTGCACAATCCCCACAACATAATTATAGCATAACATGATAGATGACCAGGGCTGTAGTCGATGGTTTAAATGGGTATACAGAGTGTGTTCTCACAAATATTTGTGTTTAGTATGTGGGAAAATGACCTGCAGACAGCCTAGGCAAAGTTCTGTAGCACATGCTCACCTCTAATTTTGCTACTACCGCCCCTGCATATGACTGACATGAAGAATCGAACCTTTTCTGTAGTTGGTCCGGTGGTCTGGAATGGCCTTCCTTTTGAGCTGCGCCTACACACTGGGACTCTACCAGGATCGTTTCTTACTAAACTTAAAACTGTTCTTTTTGGGCGTGCTGGAGTCGGGAGCGCCTCCGAGTAGTATTTTTTACTTGAAGGAGCGCTATATAAATGTCCGAATGAATGAATGAATGAATATGACATACCTTATTATGACTGTTCTTTTGGGGTGTGCTGGAGTCGGGAGCGCCTCCGAGTAGTTTTTTACTTGAAGGAGCGCTATATAAATGTCCGAATGAATGAATGTCCGAATGAATGAATGAATATGACATACCTTATTACGTACCTTGTTTGCTTTGACAGGCAGCAGAGAAAGCATTGAAAGCGGCGCAGTTCCACGTTGACGCAATATCCAGTCTGAGCCACGATCTCATCTGTCTCGCCGCTTCCCTTGAAGACATCGAACTTCGTCGTCTTGCTCAGCAGCTGCAGCGAATCGTCGGCAACTCGAACAAACTGTACAACCCAGATCCAATCGACTTCATCGTTATTCCGCACGATGAGTACACGGAAGAGATGTCACTAGAGGCAGTTGCCATTGCTCAGGACATTCTTGGACGGGTAAAGGAGATCATTGAATTCAAGGAGTAGTGAATGATGCCTAGGAAATTGGTTGAAGTTAGTCGTGTTCGACTAGGTGATAATTTGTTGGGGATACTTGTCCGAAATGTTGGTTGCATTTTTATCGACCGTCCTTGGCGCTGCTGAGTTTACGATGTGATATTTTACTTTTGCTATCTGGGTTCTTTCTTCGTGGTAAAGGATCGGGCTTTTGTGATTCTATGTTCTCAGATATCGGTAAGGCGTAACGTGTACATCTAAGGTGTTTTTTGTGACAGACTGACGTGAAGATGAGCTTTGTTTTTTAAAGGTGTGTGTGATGAAGACTCAACTTAGTTAATAATTTGACTTTTATTTTGGGCAGATTACAGCGCGATCGAGTCCAGATTGAGATTGGGTCCATCATTCAGAATTAGTGCAGCGTCTGTTATTGGAGTACAGTGCGCAACATATTTCATATTTAGTGAAGCAAACTTTTCGCTTGCCAGCTTTCGATTTTCGGAGGATTTTCTCATCTCGAGCACATGTATTTAAGCATGTGTGCCTTTTCATTTGGAGTGCTTTCAGCGTAGCAGGATGAGCCTGCATCATTCCTGTGTCCTAAGTGCCTGTATTGTGACTGCTGCTATCCTTTTTTAGTCGACTTTTATTCTATGGTAAAAGAATCAAAAAAATTTATCATGTGATTAATGGCTCATTTCTACACAGAAAAATGCATCTAATGTTAACCTAATAATTGTGGAAGTAAACAGCTATCAGGTGTACGATTGGCCTACCTATATTTAGGTAATCATTGAGTATCTTTATACAGGTGCGTCACGCCACTGTGCTGCATCAATGTATTCCTATTACACAAATGCTATTGGTACTGGTACCGAAGTTTAGTTAATGTGCCAAGGCTTTACCATTACGCTGATTGTGCGTTATGTGAGCCATATTCACCGGTGAAACACACTGCCTATGCAAAATTAATACATGTAGAGGTGTAGTAACTGGTACGCTAAAGAATTTGGCAAATTCGTAAGCCCTGAATATTTTTTAATCACTTTCCTGTTGAGCTGCTGCATTTTTTTATGCTCAATTGAGTCATGTTTCCTGTGCTTCTCCGTCTTGTAATTTTTATAGAGATTTATCTGTATTAACAGCGGCTACATAGACATTGCTCGATTTGTGTCAAAGTGTTTGGCATGCTTACGATGATCTTGTGCCTTTAACAGTTCTCAGAAACTTCCCTCAGGTTGTCACCATAATGTGTTTTTGTCTGGATTATCCGTCCTTTTCATATTTCAGAAAACAGTGTCCATTTTAGAAAACAGTGTCCATTTTAGAAAACAGTGTCCATTTTAACGGTCAAAGAATCTTCATGTAAAATATTGACTCTTTATATAAAGCACTCAGTTGGTCAGTGACATGATTAGGCTGTTTGAAACCATCGTCGGGCAAATTATAGGCCTAGGTTAAAATAAAAACTTCTGTTCATCACTAGATGTCAGCCTTGCCGACACCCTTTGACACCTAGTTTGTTCAAACCATACCACTTGCGTGCAAGCCATCCATGCTAGTCACACGAATACTCTTTCACCCAGAGTTTTTGTTAGCATTAGCATTAGGTTAATGTTGTCGTTTTTTAGCGTTTTTGTTTTTGGCATTGTTCTTTTTGCCTATAGGTTCACCCGTATGTCCATCTAATAATAACTGCTTGCTCAAGGACATCTTATTATGTGCTGGTTGACATGACCACCTATATGACTGAATTATACGGGTTTAGTTACCAGACATGTCTTGCACTATTAATTTGCGCACCGTGTTGTATCTACTGAGAGATAAGCAATTTTGTTTAGAAGCAATACATGACGTGTTGACCATGACCTCAGCCATAACATAATATGCTATAGATACAGACTTTTTTTTATCAAATTGGTTGCTCTGGACCTCACCCCAAGCCATGAGCCAAAGCAGATGAGTCTTACTTGACCCGTTACCTCAAAGAGTGACAATCCCATGACACCACCTTTTAGGACATTGTTTATTGTGGTTGAGTGATAGATGTGTGATTATTGTGTGTACTTTATTTAGTACTTATACCAGGAATTGGTGTTAAACATGGGAAGGCTTGTAGTGTGGCTCTGCATAGGAGAACAGAATACAGTCTTATTTTATTTTTAGGAAATTTTGTAAGTATCTACCTAACGGAAAGGTTTACTTTGTATTGTTCAACTTCAACACTTATCTCTTGTTCAGGTATCTAGAATTTGTATAATATTAGTTTTGCACACTGTTTAAAGCAGAATTTTTTTTTTTCTTTACTCTCTAAACAGTGAACTTTGGCTGTGGTGTACGTAGTGCATTCTGAGATCAAGATAAATACGCACTTAATTACACCCTTCGATACTGACGTCTATTGGTAACAGTTTTTACACGCCATGGTTGAATAATATTAATGCATGTTGTCCAATTCAATGTTGGGCAAGGTATGATTTGCCTGCTTATTTTCCTGTGAAACTGCAAATTAATTACCTGTCTTGAGTATAGACTAGACAATCAAAAAGTTAATGAATGGGAGGGGACAAGTGAGCAAGATCTAACTTACTATCACTGACAACTTTTTACCAATTCTTGTTGGCCAAAAATGTATACAACTTTGTTTATTTCTTTCTTTCTCATAATGACTTCACGACTTTGTCCAGTAATTATAAGTGATCTATTCAATCCTCTGAAGTTTAGTAGCTCATGGTTTGCTACGTTTTGCTGGCTTGTTTTATTAGGCAACCCCAGCTCAATGAATATTATGGGGCCAACTCAGTGGTGGGGCCAACTCAGTGGTGGGTGGGGCCACACAAGTCAAATGAGGGTATGGCCAACTTGGCTCATGGTCTTCCTTTCAAGGATGATCTACTTTTATATATTTTGTGTATTTGTGTTAATAATGTATATTTAGCTGCAAGACCTTGATTGGAACAATGTAGATTATGTACCTGCTGCCGAATTTGCCTTATTTATGGTACAGCAGTATGTAATCTTTGTAGGCATTAATTTCCATGACAGAGTTCAAAAGGACATTTGTACATTTTCATAATTTCTTATTCAGAATCTCGCTGTGTTTGTTCCCTTGGTCTTGGTATTTCAAGTGCAGATGTGCTACTGATGTAACTACAGCGCTACAAGTCTGCCAATGTGAGATAATGTAAATCTGTTTATATTGGATGTGAACTTTTGTTGCTTCAAAAATAAGTTTAGATTCGTGTAAGTTGTAGGTACTGCATATTTTCTGCATGTCACAGCGGTGTGCAACTTAATTTAATTGTTAAGTTATTCATGTGTTTTCATATTTTTTATTTAATTTGTTTTTTTATAGTATTCTTATGAATGATAGTTATTTTTTTTATTTTTTAGCAAAACATTTGTAAAATAAAGGAGAATGGCATGTGTATGGTTACAAATTCTGCAGTGGGTGTATTTTGGTATTGGTCATGTAATGTATTGGACAAGTTGTTATGGTAGTAATAAATTATGCTGGTTTTTTGCTGATGAATAAAGACGCTTTCAGAAAACAAGAATAGCTTTCTTTTCTTCAAATAAAGCAGACAAAAACATAAAACCAGCAAATGGAATTTTATAACAACATGGCAGAAATCATTAAAGTCCCATAACAATATAACTTTACCTGCAACCAATTTCATTTAGCTATATACATGCTCATTTATCATGCGCCTCTCTAAACATTTGGTCCTCACAGTTATGATCCTAGAGCTAACAGATCTTTTGACTGAGGTGCAAACATGACATCTGCAGTTCATTAGACCTATCCTACAATGTTAACGCATAGCTAACAACAGAATGTACACATGACAAGTATCAGATTTCGGTTGAAATGTTCTTAAATGATCTCTTTCAACTGTATATTCTAATTTCCACTACAAGTTAAGTTTTTTTTAGGTCACTGCCAAATTCTGTCAGTTCTTCAGTATAATAAACATCTAAATTCAGGATCTATCGATTTCAGCTTACCTAGCCTAAATTTCTCTGACTTACTAGATAAATAGCTTTTACCAATGTTTAATATGGCACCCTAATGACCCTATCGAATAGCACCTTGTTCATTTAAATGGTGCTTGTACAGGCCAGTAGATAAGAAAAGATCAGAAACACAACAATCCAGCATCTCTGCCTGCCTGACTCTCCGGATCTTGACCCTCAGCCTATGATTTTGTTTTGATTAAGAGCCTGTGAATAAGCTGGTTCCCTCAACTTTACTTTTATGGGTGCTGTAGAAATCTTGAGATTACGATTATGATTAGCTCAGTTTGGTGTAGCACGATATAAATATTTCATCAGCAGCAAAGACTATTTTAAAACAGAAGTTTTACTGCCAGGAACAGAGTATTATGCTCTTTCTCATTGTGTCACAAAACTATGTCACCATGGCACGAGGAAACTATTACAGTAATTCACAGTAGTTAGAAGGCCGCCAACCTTTAAAAACTCTAAACACATCTGGCTGTGATCTTTTAGATGAGAATAAAACGTAAGTTGGATCAGAAAGCGCAAAAGATGCACATGCTATCGAAATGAATATCAGTCTGCACCAGTAAAACGGAGTTTTCTTGGTCCCATATATTTGGATATGCGCACACAAAGATTATTTCAAATTCTGCTCTTTCTCATTGAATGAAATAAAAGTTTCACTAGCAGTTCATGAAAATAAATGACATAAAAAACATCAAACTAAGAAACCAGTGGCGGTTCTAGAGTTTTGCAACTGGGGGGGCTAAAAGTTGCCTTAGCCCCCCCTCCTCAAAGGTGTATATGTTAATACTGCTGAGTCTTTTTACCCCCTCCGAACCCCCTCAGTCGCCCGTTTCAGCATTATAGAAACATGAAAATTGATATTAGGCTATCTGGCTGACATTTCATAGGTCTAAATAAGAATAAGAATTTATTTATAAATTATAAATGAATTTTTAAAAAAGAATAAATTTATATCAATTGTCTGTCAGACAGTAACCTAGGCCTAAGCTACAGGGCTGTTTTTAAGGAATTTTTAGAACTAAACCTAAACTGGCTGATTTGAAAGAACTTTGCAAAACTGTAATCCCACAAGCTCACCACAACTTCTTTGAGCAACTTATTTAATAAAACTGTTGGGAATGAACTATATGATAATTAATTTGCACTATAGCACGTAAAATGCATAAATATCCTGGAAAATATCGTATAAACCAAAATTTTATATAATTCACAGTGTGATGTGAATTAATTAATTTACAGTTTTAATTTAGACTTCTGATATGTTTCTGAATGATGCTATGTAATATTTTGCATATGTATTAAAAAATTTAAAAAATAAAGTTTTTTGTGTTTATCTCAGAATTAACTTTTATGGACATACGATGTTTATGAAGAGTTGCCATGCCATACTTCTGATGGTGGTGACCTGCTGCCCACCCTGCTGTCTTCGTCTTTGCTAATGAAGCTGGTATCACCAGAGCACTTTTCATCAAGTGCTGGGGGAATGGCCTAATCTCGGCCGCTCAAACTGCAATCTGTTCCTCACTTTCTTCCTAAACATCCCATGGGTCATCGTAGTCACAGGACAGCTATTATAGTATATAGTATAGACAGACATGTGCTATTATCTGAGCAAGCATTCTGATTGTAGCAACAGTTCAGGAGTCAATGGAATAATTAATCATGTGATAATGCCTATATATATATATATATATACACAAATCATTCGTCAATTGATCTATGGAAAGTACCTCTGTTGCCAACAAACATTGAACTCAATGTGTTGTTTAACTATAACTAAACGTTAAACTGGGGGGGCTAAAATGTGCATGGGGGGCTAGGAAAAACTAGGGGGGCTAACTTTTCATCTGGGGGGGCTGTAGCCCCCCCAGCCCCCCCGGTAGAACCGCCACTGTAAGAAACAACTGTAAGGCATTTCAAACATTGATTGGCACGACACAGTCAGTAAAGATTAATGCATGCACGGTCTGTTGAGCAAGCAAACAGCTAAGTCTATTAAACTGTTGCAGAGATACTGCAAGGAAGCCAATGCAGGAATGCAGTTCTATCGCGAAATGGTCGCACTTGACCTCTTCTTGTCTGATTCAAGGACTTCATCAGGTACTTTGATACCAACAACCGAGTTGATTCCACGTATCAGATCAGCAGCCTTCTCAGCAATCATGATTGTCGGTGCACTTGTGTTAGAGCTCGGAATTTTTGGCATAACGGAAGCGTCGACGACTCGAAGTCCCTCAACTCCAATCACCCTAAACAGCAGAGATTATTTAAAAACAATTTGAATTAAATGATAGATAGAGCGGTGGTGTAAGGGTATGTTCGGTGCCTTTGAACCAGAAGGCTGCAGGTTTGAATCCATCTCAAGCTGCTGCGTAGGGATCCTGAGCAAGTCCTTCACTTGCAATTACTCATGCGCTTCGGCGTGAAACTCACTGTCCGCGCTGTAGCCGGGAGAGCCTCCGAGTAGTAATCAGTAAGGGGCGCTATAACAAGTGCATATATATATATGTGTGTGTATATATATATATATATATACATATATATATAAAAATGTTTAACAATAACTTATCACACCCTGTTATAACTGAAAGTGGAAACTAACAGTTTGGTCTTCATCTACCAATCAAATCTTAGTCGTGTTATTAAACCAATACTGTATATGGCATGTATATGAAATTCCAGTTTACATTATGATGTAACTACAAATTCGAATAATTTCACATTTTCTACACGCATAATGATGAATCTTGGTCCTACTTGAGACTTGGATCAACGACAGCCGATGGGTCACTGAGTGAACCCATCTTGCACGTGCTGGTTGCATGGTGCCCGGTCAGCGTCTGGTGACGTACAAAGTGTTCCAGGTATTCACTGCTGTAGAGCAAACCATGACGCTCGCTTGGCAAACCTCGAGGGCTGAGTTCTGCCCCAAAGCGTTGGAAGACTTCGGTATTCTGAAGCTGAAGCTGCAACTTCAAACCTTTTGAGACATCAATGCAGAGCACCAAGATAAGATCAAACATCATATCAAGGAAACCATATTATCCCAACAGAAGAAAGGAAATTAAAGTTCAAAGGTTTACATCAGGAGATTGCAACACAAACATCAAATAAATATATGACAACAGAAATTGTTTATGACTTGTTGAAGTACTAAATTCATTTAACCCTTCAATGCCGAGATGGTAGTAGGCTAAAAATGGTATGAGAAATCGTGCATTAAAGGGTTAACACTTAAGAATTTCTTATATTAAGCAGCCTATTAAATTTTGTGTAACAATCAATTGCTACTATATAGATAGAAGTCTTATTTTATGTGCATGACAGTAGAATTTTTACTGCACTTCACATTCTGAATTCCTATGTAAAATAAATTAACATATAATTATTAACGATTCGGACTTGCACATTTCAAACTTAAATATAAACTTTGTGAACCAAGCATCTAAAGATGGTTAAAAATTAACTAATAATGATTCTGATCACTGTTGATCAGCAAGTACGATTAAACGGCTAGAAAATATTTCAACATTTTAACCTTCGACGAGAACTCGAGCGTCTTCTGATTTGTCCAAGAACTTTGGATCAATTAACGGCTCATCATCTGGATTTGATGTTTTGAGCCGAATCGTGCCGACACTGCGCGGGTGCAGCAGTAGTGTCGCGATGTACATTCCATTCTGTGTCTTTCCTTCACGCTTGTACATCGATTCAAAGATCTAGAAAAATGAAAATTCCAGCTCTAAAGTCATCAGCACCAACTGTGCAAACACATCAGAAACTTATAGGGCAAAGTTCATTACAAGGTACTAAGTTCACGTGAGAAAGCATAATCACTTATTAAGCACTTCGCCTGCAGCAGAAAGTCTATGCAGAACATTCCTGGGATTACAGAGACAACAGGTTTGTGATAATCTACGACCTTCACTTAAAAGTTGGACAGCTTTTTAGAATGTATCGGTTAATTTGATGCATCAGGATTTCTTCGCAGTCACACCCGGCCCTTAATAAATATATATCTTGAATCCGACCAAAGCGGTGGAGTTGAAGCTACACACACCGGCAACAGTGGCGTGTAGCAACTTGCTACCGTAACTCGGGTACACGAGTTTTTACTGCCATCAGAACCCAAAACCAAGGTTTTCAAAAAAGACCTAAAAGAGTAAGCATTTCCTAAAACCAGACTTAAGCAAGTCTCTAGTATCAAACACCCGAGTCATGACCTATGAACTGACCTCATTCTTCATATTCCATGTCCTCTTGAAGATGCCTCCAACCAGCGAGTTGCCAAGCTGGAGAAGAACATCCGGATACTGTTTTTCAGCTGGGGCGTAGCGTGTTCGAACAAATGCCAATGCACCTTGGGCAACTGGTAGGCCCAGATAACCTGTTATAAAGCCAATACAATGCTTTTATACTTATGCAATGCTCTTGTCATTATAACTGGCACTAGTATTATTGACTTAAAACATAATTTAGATTTTCTTGCAGATTTATCCATTAATAGACTATACTCTGCACACTCTTATTTCAGTTAAATAACCTACAAGCTATTTGAATCCCATATATACTGTACTCAGCATGCACTGATATACATTCAATTCGAGCACCGCACTTTCACAAATGAATGCGTCAATTTTGCAGGCCACCTACAGAGGAAATACTCATTAATAGGCACATATATTTGCTGTATTCATCATAATCTTTTGCTGTTTGAAGACCTGATAATAGGCTAAATGGTTGCATAAGATCCTGGAGTGTACTGGATATTTGCAGAGAAAAAAATTATTTGACTTCTGAGTAGTTGGTTTGGGTCCACTATTCCGAGGGTCCACTATTCCGAAGGTCCACTATTCCGAATTCTACCCCTTAAACCTAAACCTAACTATGACCCTCACTCTAACTCACCACAACCCTAACCATAACCCTAAACCTAACCCTAACCCACCCCAACTCTAACCATAACCCTAAACCTAACCCACCCCAACCCTAACCATAACCCTAAACCTAACCCACCCCAACCCTAACCATAACCCTAACCCACCCCAACCATAACCATAACCCTAACCCTCCCCATCCCTAACCATGACCATAAACCTAATCCTAACCCACCTAACCCTAACCCACCCTAACCCCCAACTCTAACCCACTGTAACCCTAACCACCAAGAATAGCGAATAAAATATAGCTGATATTTGGAATAGTGGACCTTCGGAATAGTGGACCCTCGGAATAGCGGACCGTTACCGAGTAGTTAGATCTTATATTAGAATAACTGTAGATAAAATTATTCAATTTACTTTCAGTGGCAAAAATCACCTTTACATGAAGTGATGAAGAACATTAAGAACAAGCAAAGAGTTAGACTTAAAACCTTTCTTGTAGACGAGGTACTGCTGCATTTCATCGCTCGAGTCAGGCTCGGTGTGTTCCCTCTCAGCATCAACATTTGGAGAATGCTTGATCAGATACTCCAGGATGCACATGGGGTGGTCCTGGAAATTGTTTCCAACTGGGAGATTAGAAATAACTGGGATGTGGAGCTTTTCCAGGTGGTCCTTTGGTCCAATTCCCGACAACAGGAGAATTCTTGGAGATTCAATGGCTCCCGCTGAAAGAATGACCTCCTTCCTCGCTTTGACCTTGTGCAGTTGACCTTGCTTGCTAATCTCAACACCTGTCGCTCTTTGATTTTCGATGATTATCTTAAACAGCAGAACATCGTGAATATTAAATAGTTACAGAGTTTACTGCATAACACCATAATAATTATTAATTACTAATTACAATAATAACACTAATTACAATAAAACATGTAACGAGTAGAAAAGATGAGGTTGTTTTTCAAACATGGTACTACGTCTAAATATGCTATCAACAATACAAATGAACTCAAAACTTTTAAAACCTATTGAACAACAACATTTTTGAGTTCAGAATGTTTGACTTCACAGACCACAAAATCCGTCGTTTTCAATGCTATTTCACTCATGGATCTCCACAACATTGATACGGACGATAGAACAATTCAGTGAGACTCGTTAGTCCTAAGCTGTGGTGGCTGTCTCTGCACTCACCTCATGGGAGGGCCACCTCTAGAGTCAGTGCGTTATACAATTCAATAATACAATACAACTGCAATTTGATACCGCCCTTCTTACAAAGCTCAGAAGTGTTAGGCTTGTTACTATCCAATGTTGTATGGGTGCCATGTTGTGTGGGTCTCTATTTTCTCTTCAGCACGGTGAGGCAATGACAGTTTTGCCATCGAGTAATAATCTTCTGTGATGTCAGCTTCATCTGTCTTGCGATGTCGTGTTTGTGATGCAACATGAACCGAAACCACTACTATGCACCTAACGAAAAATGGATCATTCGTTTCACTTTTTAAAATAGCAACACATTTTATGAAACCTCCATACTCTAAAAGAATCATTTCATAATCTGCTGTCAAAAAAGTTCTTACCCTCCTGACATTTGACTGAACTGATACACTTAGATTGGGTCTTTCCATGGCTGGTAGAAGATAACCTTCCGTCGTGCTCCAACGCATTCCTTGATGAATGTATCCTTGGCCATTGCTGAAGCCTACATAATTGAAACAACTTTTTAAATGCACTTAGACAAGACACTAGCACAGTTACACTAGTAAGTAATTTCACCCAGTATGAGAATGCAAAAAAATAACGGGGGTCAGACGATGATTTATGTGGACATGGGGTGCACAATGAAGACTTTACTATGGAGTCCTAAGAAAGACGGGGTTCAGTCCCCACAACCCCGGCAATTCTCACCCTGATTTCACCTTATCGAATGCTATAACAGAGTAGCTGTGCTTATTCTGCTAATTATGAAAATATCTCATAAACTTGGGACAGACAAATAGCACAGTAAATGCTAATAAACTTAAGATTTTACCAATGAAATATAAATTAAAATAATATATGTATATATATATGTGATACATTTTTTTCAACAATCTGGTTGACAGACCGCAAACGGTTACAGTATGCAGTAATGCAGTTATCTTAATTAACACCAATCAGACAGTCTGCAATAACAACAGAAGAGAGTAGAGTTTGAACTGACCGAGTTGGTCTGGCCCATTTGCATCTGAGATGTTGTATCCCAGTTCTCGACCCGCCTCAAGAAAAGTGTCAACCAGTGGAGTCCTTGCGAGGTCCATGACTTTCATTGGTCCACCTGTACCATGGTAGCCTACAATTTTTAACAGCCTTGAGATGAAGGAACCACAACATCATACAACAATATTCTAAACAAGATCACATTTCAACAAAGATAGCAAGGAAGCTAGTATATTCTTCATTTCGTTAAATTTATGCATATCTGCACTTTGGTGCTCGTATATTTACACAGCATTTAGCATTCTCAATCTGCAAACTGTGTTGGACTGTCAGCTTGTGAAATAAAATGATCATGTAGTCTCACGGAGTAAGGAGGGTTGTTGTCCTGGGATGTAACCCATAGAGTACAGGTCCCCAATGCCACAGAGAAGAGGCGGGTGATATGAAACATGATGCCTACTGCTTTGACAGATTGTTACACTGAACTCTAAGTATCTTCAGTATCTCTACTTAAACATAATCGACTACTTTCTTCCTGATCTGGTGCCATATTGTTTGCCCTGATAGATTAACAAAGAACACTTAGACCACAAATGCAAAAGGTCATATAAGGTTACTTCTGACATATTCACATGCTTTCAGTTATTTTCAAGATTGGATAATCCCACCATGCAATTCACAAAGGAAGGATCACAGTCTGGAGACTTTTACTTGCATTTTGAGGACCATTGGTTTATATCTTACCAGGGATGCCACTCATAGCTTTTTCCACCAAAGATCTAGGTTTTTCGGTATTGTCCAGGTTTCTATGTTTCTAATGGGATCTATCTTTTTCCCTCACAGTGATAGAGATTTTTCAGGCATTTTCACAAAAATAGACACTCCATCAGTGTAAAAACAGATGAAATACTGGAAAAGGTAATCAAATGTCAGATTTTTACTCAAAGACTAAAAGCTCATCATAAATTTCTCAGACAAATTGTACGTATATCTTACGTAAATTCAATCTAACTCTTTCTAGTCTTTTTAAGGTCGGATCTGACCTTCTTGAAAATTCAAAGTGACATCCATGTGTTCTGCATACTAAGCCAGTGACACAATAAAGATGTGCAGTATAAAAACTATATCCATAACCTAATCTGGTGTATTCTTCATTGGCATTGTCTTCACTCTTCATGATGTATGGCAAGACATCACGGTAACTCCATCCATCACAACCCAGTTCTGCCCATTCATCAAAGTCATGACGACTTCCTCGTATGTACGACAGATAATTCAGGGTCCCCAAACCTGCGAGGCCACGCCCACGAGGATAATTCAGTTTCTGCCAATAAAAACAGTAGAAAATGAATTACAATTAATCAATGTATTACCAATTCACTGTGTCATTTTTTCACACTGAACCCTTTGCCAATCAAAGTGTAGTAAATGGTATGGTAAATCCTATACTCTCGTCCAGAAAAGGGTTAAAGCTTATCTATCCAGCTTGTTGTCACATTACCCAGCTGCTATGTCAATTGAAACTGATGCAGCTTTACTTTAACACCAACCTTTACTTAATAATAATACCGAATAATAATAATATAATAGCAAAAATGATAATATATTATTTAAGTACTATGACATCATAAATTGCACAATGCAGTCACAAAAGGCTGTAGATGAACGCAAGGTAGTAAGGCAGAATAATAATAATAACAATAATAATAATAATAATAATTTCTTTATTGAAACAATTCGGTTGACAGACCGCAACAGGTTACAGTGTACAATAACGCAATTGAAACAATTCACAAGAACGCAAATTGCAGAGGACATAAATCTTAACTACTAGCAGAACAGACAGCCTGCAATACACGGCAATAATATCAGCCTACAAAGCATGTCCACTCTACAGGGTGCGAGCTCGTTACCTCTCGCTCTCCATGCCAGCATTTTACCCAAAGCGCTACCGGGCACCCCAGTTCTCATTTTAAATACCTATATAATCTGTACCAGGTAAACTGGTGCTAAAGCCCAGCCAATACGCATCACTGTCCATAGAGAAGTTTCACATAAAGTCATTTAATGGCAGAAAGTGAACCGCAATTCTATCAATGATGATTGACGAATATGCTTGAGCGACTTACTCGATCAACCATGCTGCGACACGCTCTCTCCTGAGCGACCGTCTTGTAGGAATAATCAAACTCTGAAGCTGCATTGGCTTCCTTAGTGTCATCGCCACCAGACTCGAGTAAGAGGACGCTAGTCGAGTTGTCCTCAGTGAGTCGACTTGCGAGCACATTTCCAGCAGCTCCTGCTCCAACTGTCAGAGAATAATAACCAGCATTAACTCATATAAAAAATTTGATCATCAATTTTGCTAAACCGGTTTGCAGTAAATCTTTACAGCACCTGTCATATATCATGTTTATCAACTCTGCTCAATGGCTAGCCCAAGAACTGGAATGAGCTCCGTGTTTGTTTGTTTGTATGTGCACTTGTTATAGCGCCCCTTCAAGCTCTCTCTACTCAGAGGCGCTCCCGAATGCAGAGCGGACACTGCATCGAGTTTCACGCCGAAGCGCTGAGCAATTGCGAGTGAAGGACTTGCCCAAGGTCCCTACGCGGCGAGGTGGATTCGAACCTCGAACCTTCTGGCTTCAAGGCAACGACGCCACCACTACACCACCGCGCCCCCGTGTTGCGCTACACCTGGTACCTAGAGGTCACACCGCTATGTTTCTTTTTCACTTGAACTGGAAGCGCTTCTCAGTAGATTACTTTGAAGTAGCACTATATAAAAACTCAATAATAATAATAATAGCAATAAAAGTAAATGTCAGAAGACATCACATTTGACAACAGTTGCTAGTTCATGTCCTGTAGTATATTTCCAGAACAGCGTAACTTAATGTATATACCTAATATATATATATTGCTTCTCATGTCTCCAATCCTCATACATAGTTGCAACAGTAACTGAGAGAAATAAAGCTATTTGAATGTCTCTCCCGGAACCAGTAGGCACTTAGCTGCCATCTCAATCAATGCTTACTCCTTACATTCCTTCTCGTTGCCTGCGATCATCAAGCATGGGTCTTTTAGCTGAGCCTCGATGCAGAACTGTTATGGGCTCGCGTGCATTCCATGCCTCTGCTCCCAAAGAATGGAATCTACTTCCACTCTCTCTTCGTTGCTCAAATTCACTCCCTACCTTCAAAAAACGGCTCAAAACTCACTATTTCTCTTTGGCTTTCAAGCACATGGACCTTTTAACTGCATCTTCCTCTGGCGGCTGACTATCCATGCCTCAGATTCACACCTTGGTGTGACCTTGCACGCGTAATAAATTTATGTAATAATAATAAATAATAATAGTAATCAAGGTGACAATAGCTCAATCCAGGTACTTTCATGCCTTTAGATTAGTACGTATCAATGTGACCATAAACATAAGTTGTCTGATATTATGCACAATCCTAATCACATGCAAGACAATAGGCCGTTTCAGCGACTTAAAGGTGCCCAAAAGGTGCTGTAAAAATTAACACATTCTTCACACTTTCACACAGATATTAAAAAATGCATACCTGTTTTAAGGTGCACTTAATAAAAATCCACGCAAGTGACCTCATTCGACATTCTATTGGGAATTAAATTTGTCAAATTATATGGCTCTGACAGGATATGACACTGATCAATGCAGTAAATGATGATGGACTGAGCCGTCGGTACAACGGATCTCACGTCGCGAGTAGTGTTCTAGTCCTGGGCATCAAGTGTAATGCAGTAAATAATTGTGCTTGGAACACCTAATTATCATTTCAAAAAGATCTTTATCACATCCTACCAATAACATAGTCATATGCTTCCTTGAGGACATCAACGACCTTCGAAGTTCCAACTTTGTCCTTTGCAGCAGTAGACAAGATCCGAAGAAACATTGCGGAGTCTGTGGAGGAGGGTCAGCCCCAAGATGACAACCAAATGAAACTAAAATCAAAGAGATATTCCTTTTATATTGTGAACAAATTTCATTAGAAGCAACATGTGCCTCCTATTTTGTACCAACAGCAATTTAACATCAGGTGGGGCTGTGAATGGCAATAAACCAGCTTCATAAAATGGTGATAAAACTATATTGAGTATGCACTACAATTTTTATGATTTTTTTAGCTCTTGTCTTTATATGCATGTCCCTCACCTTGACACTTAACCCCATCAATTAACATCACCATAAATAAACCATAATTATTATTATTATTAGTTGAATTACGCTCGTCTCTCACTCGGTGCGTTTTCCCCATTGCCTGTGGAACAACATTGTCTGTGGAACAACATTGTCAACCGCTGCCAGTCTTTCTGTCCATTGCGATTGTTTCGTCAAACTGTTTCTTTTGCATTTTCTGCGACAATACTATTAGAAGCTTCCTACTTCACTTGACCCAAACCGAGAAACGCATAACTATACAAACTGGCATAATGAATCCACAACGAAAAACATGACTGTCCTTATATCTAGGTCACGTCATCTCTGTTTAAGTCCTTCAGTCGATTCGCTTCAATTGCAAAAACTGGCAACAGTCCCAGCCAAGCACACATCAAAAAGTAAACTTTGTGCGCTTGCTCCCTGCCGTAGAACGCAGAAAGATGGCACAAAAGTTGCAAAAGCTTATGTCTTAGCTAAGAAGTTCGCAGAGCATAAGAGACTCACTGTCCAAAAGTAATAATAGATTCGTTTAATTACTGTAGACGAAAACAGCAACCTCAGCCCGTCCTATGCACAGTCGTGTGGACTCCTTCATGTAAGTAATTGAACTCATGGCCACTCGACATGCTCCATCAGGCATGATAGGATCTGCGGTTAATAAGAGTTTACATCATTACTGCGCACATCGCAAACGGGGCTTACATGCATACATAATACATACATAATACATATATACATGTATACATACATACAAATGCATGCATACATATGCATGCATGCATGCATGCATGCATACATACATACATACATACATACATACATACATACATACATACATACATACATACATACATACATACATACATACATACATACATACATACATACATACATACATACATACATACATACATACACAATGTCAACAGGTCAACAGTTACAATGTCAACAGTCTAGCACTGTTGATCTGTTGACATAATTATTTAACCCTACTTAAGTTATTCTAGGCCTACACTTAGTTTCGCGTACATTACTACTATTGGGCAGTTCATGATCGACGCGGGCAACGTGAAATGAGGTCAGCGCGCGAGGTTGTCGTCGCCAGCGGCTGCAGGTGCCTGGGCCGACAAGACGACATTGACGATTTAAATAGGACACACCATTTAAAGTAGGCCTAGGAGGCTAGGGCTATGTTAATGCACACGTTGATATGGCATCACTGCATCAGTACAGCCCGACCCTGTCCATTCCAAGGAATTTAGGGAATTTAGGGCTAAACACAGCTTGTTTTAATTGATACAGCATCACTTCATGGCCCATTGGCCAGTGGTGTAGTCCTAAAAAATGAAGTGGGGGGACGCCTGGAAATTGAAGTGGGGGGACGCCATGGAAATTGAAGTAGAAACTGTAGCAAAAAGTGCAATCTTGCAATGATTTTGCAAAAAAGTGGGGGGACGGCGTCCCCCCGCGTCCCCGCCCCACTACACCACTGCCATTGGCCCACCCCAGCGACGGCCATCCATTTGCCACGAAACGTTTAGTCATATGGACTCACACAGTCTAAAAATGAGATTTTTGAAAGATAAGTTTAATTACTAAATTTGACGCGAAAATGAAGAAAATGAAATGTCAAATTCTAACTTAGGATTTTTTTTTATTGTTTTGAAAGAGTTCAACCTCAAGGATTTTAACTTACAGTTGAGCTGTGCAACAGCCTAGACCGACGTAATAACTAAGCTATAAACGTTTCTATAAAGATATCTGTAAAGCAGGTCCTCATTAAGATGGGTGCTACGCAGACCCGCAGTTGTGAGGGACCCGCACAGGGTCAGATTAACAAACGTGGTGACCTTGTTCCTGTTAAAAAAATTGTGGGGTCAGACCCACAGAATTGCAAAAGACACATGAAACTTAATTACATTGACTTTTTGTATCTAACATTTCATTGTGACGATCGACATCTCTTTTGTTCTAAAAACAATATAACTATACTATACTATTTTTGGATTTCTAGTCAGAGGCGCTATCAGGGCCTATAACCTAACTAATTTTATTGGACATAATGATAATGCTATCAATTTGTTCAGTAAGTAGCCTACATCGTATTGTGACGGCTTTCCCTTGTTATGCAATTTTATTGCGTTACTTCGTCGCCGGAAAGTTGCCACCACACGATACCGGTAGCTCTGTAGGCCTACATTAGTATTATGACATTAGTATTATTATTTGCGGCTAACTATCCGCGCCTCAGATTCACACTTTGGTGTGACCTTGCGCGCGTAATAAATTTATGTAATAATAATAATAATGACATCTTCTTGTACTACAGCGCTATTGTTACGTCATTAGCAATGTTAGTGTTACGTTGCTAGGATAATGGCTAATCAGGGTGAGAATTGCCGGGGGGGGTTCAACCCACCCAGTCTTTTTTTAGAGCCCCATAGTAAAGTCTGTTGTTTACCCCCCAATTCCAAGTGGATAATGGTCTAACCCCCCCCCCTAGTTATTTTCCCCCAATTCTCACACTTTGGCTAATTCAATAATATGGGGATCCCACTTTGTTTTGCAAATACTATAATTGTTACATCATTAACCTTGTTGCTGACTTGCTTCAAGGACAAAAGCTTTGTTACATGGACTTTTGGTTAATTGTTTGGGCATATAATTATTTGCTAATGGAGTAAGGGAGAGGGAGGGTGGAAGGAAGAGAGGGAGAGACGGAGCGGAAGGAGGGTGGGAGGGAGGGACTCGGCAACAAACATATATGTAGAAGAATAGCAAGTCGTGAAAAAATTAATGTATAACGGTATAACCACAGATGCTGCTTACTTACAATTTACAACTGATTTCAAAGATGAAGTTTTACTCTCCACAGGCAATGCAATACTCTGAAAATAAAATTATTTGTCAAATACGAGTATATCTTCAAATTATACTAAACTGCGCTTCAGAGCTATTTACTCCAGTATCATCGTATATTTTCTGTTCAAACAGAGTAGTCCGGTTAGGAACATGGCGAATGTTTGTGGACTATAATAGTAACAGAGCCATAGGTCAACTAAGCCTTCCATTCAGCAGATGGTGATGTTAAAATTGGTAAAATGAGTCGTAGGACGTGATGGGTGCTGTACATCGCTGCCGAGTCATATTCGAATCCTATAATAACTCTGATCATTTGTTCATACTATGAATTGCAATCATCCTGTGGAGTGTGTCAGTTTGAAATGAAACGAAGGTTTAGAGCAATATTCAGGGTTAGAGGTTTCACTACATGCAGTCATCACAAACCATACAACAACAATAACAAAGCATCATAATCATTTTTAGGTTTTTATATTTCATGTAACTTTTAAAACCAAAAAGCAATTTTTAGCAGTTTCAAACATCTTGAATGTGCAAAAGGAACGATGTGAAAAGCAAAACGTTTTCTAGATAGGCAATAATAAGACGTGGACCAGTTTCTGATGAATGAGCAAGACAAATTTACATTGTTTTCCGATGTTCAGAAGCTTGTCAGTGAAAAATTAAAGCAGCGCTGGTACAACTTGATTTAATACAAATACTGACAAAAACCAAGGACTTCATGTTTTTGCAATTGCCGTTATGCACCGAAAAACACATATCAGTCATACTCTGCCATGAAGAAGATAACATAGAATCAGAGCTTGCATTAGTGTCTTTCATTTTGATTGCGAAACATATGGAAATAAATTATACTAAAATCAACTTAACAGGTATGGAAAAAACAGGTATGCAAAAAAACTTGCAAATGAAAAGTCAAAACTTAAAACTTACAGAAGAGACATGGGATGTCCACAGAGATAATTGCTTCATAAATGAAAAACTTAAAAATCAGATACAACCAAAATTGTCATTGATCAGGACACCACATTTCTGGTGTCAACAACTGAAAATATAACCAAAATACTGACAAAATATAGTGAAAACAAAACTAGTTCTAAATTTAAATAAAAGTAAAGCGAGCATTGAGAACTTTAGTGGGTCAAGTCATCAAGTTTGATAAAAACTGACCAGAATACAAATATATCAAAGAAAAATGTCTCACACTTAGCAATATAATCAGAATCCATATAAATGTCCATTATAAACAATAAAATCTGTGTATAACACTGAAACTATTTCCAAGCATTTCAGATTGCCATAGACTTGTTGTTTCATTTTAAAGCATGGCAGAAAAGAATTGTACTCAGACTGCAGGTATTTATATTAAAAGCATTTTATTTAGTTTATAAGTTTTGCATGGAAACAACAACTAAATAAGAAACAAAATGAAATTGATGAAAGAAGTCAGTTATAAGAGCACGACTAGGACCACCACAATCTAAGAGCACAAAACGCATACTTTATTCACCAATATTTTTCTGCCAATGACTAGCTCTTCATGACAAAATTTAGAAGCGTTTGCATCAGGTTTCGGTTTATTCTACCACAACAAACGTGCACACAATAAACCTTTTAGAAAAAATCCGTGTTCTACTCATTCCGTACCATAACCCTCATAACACCAAATCAAGCCCCTCCCTGCCCTTATTCAGCCGTGCTTCATATTTAGTAGATCTTTCTTCCGAAATACCCAGATGAAGTTTTCTATCAAACAATAAGTTTCAGGTCATAATAACAAATCTAGCATGTACCGTAACTGGAAAAACCACTAAATTTGTGATTAAAATACAAATGAATAACCTACCAATTTAATCCTAGTGGACAGTGGAAGTATTGACTTGGGACTGCAGCACGTGTTGCTGATTGTACTGAATTTCAGCCAATACATTTATAAGTTTTTAAAGTATTAAAAATTATTAATAAATTATTTATTCATAAAGGCAACAATCTCATAAACAGGCTAATTAATTAAACTGACTCTTATCAGCAAACTGCAGACAAAATTATGTACCAAACTATGGATACTAGTAAGCCATATAAGAGATTTCACAAACAGTTGACATTCCAAGGCATTACACTCACAAAAATCTCATCTATTTACATTTTCCAATCTGTTTTCTATGCCATCCTGTCAAAAGATTAACGAGTACAATATTATGCAAATCGTGAATATACAGTAATGACAAACAGTGCGCTAACCCTTTAAGTGATCATTTTTTAAACCAGATATACAAACTTTTGGTAAGTAAGTAGCAGATAGACAGCCTACTACTAAGAGTTACAACAAACGGTTACGCAAGGTTTTAATATACCTCAGTACATGTATAATTGTATATATATCTTCTACAACTGTAGAAAAACCAGAAAAGAATTCTGTCAAATCTAAACGGTTAACACCACACAAATTTTCCAAGCGGGTCTTTAAAAAATTTACTCGGTTGCAGGTTCGTTAAAAGAAAAGTCCGCCTCTGATGAACAAGTGAAGAAGGAAAATGGTTTACAGACAGCCGACAATGTTGAAGCACATCATGGCCTTTCCTGCACCTCCAAGGCAGTATTTGTCGCCTTGGACATCGCACGCGAATCTCTTGCTCATTGCTGAAATCAAGATAATAAAAGTCATTGAAGCTTTTCAAAACATAAAATGATTTAAGCACAAAGGGTAGACCACGTGCATTGAGGCAAAGTAAGGAAATAGAAGTTTCAATTAGGAAAGCCAAATCCTGAACAGAGGGACCAGAGGTGGCACCCTGCGCCACGCTGGAAAGTAGACACCAGTTTACACTAATATAACTGTTTGGATTTTTCTTCTTTGCACTATCACACTAGTGATATCAATGATACACAAAGTGAAACTGAGAAATTTACATTTAGAAGCTTATATAAAAAAACTTCTATGAACCCATGGTCGTAATTTCCTGCTTGCACTTGTCAAGCTAATGGAAAAAATTCAATGATCACAACATGACCGCTTTGTTCAGCCCCCTCCTGCAAAAGTATTTGCGGGTGTCCACGGAAAGGCAGTCAAGGTAGTCAATTTAGGAGGTTAGATAAGATAAGGTTAAGCAAATGGTCATTCCATTGAAAAGAATGTAACCTGGTACACTAGATAAAGCTAGATTAGGAAAGTAGGTAGAATAGGGTTAGGTATTTAAAGTAGAGGACCATTCCATGACAATAAGGTAAGGTAGACTAAATCAGTTTAGGTTAGGTAAGCAAAGAGTAATTTCATGACAAGTAGAGTCGAACGCAACAGAACATAAGTGACCGACCACGGCTAAAGTAGGCTTTTGTAGGCAGAAATCAAAATTTACTTTATTCTCCCACTAGATTCCCCAACATGTTACCTTTCAAACGACATATTATTTATTTATTTATGATGTTCCTAACTGGAGTTGTGCGCTTTTAAAGTTTAGCGGTGACAAAAACAACATTTGGAGAAAACACGCTCGCAAGCGGTCACGTGTTGCGCTTGGCAACGCGAAAGCTGTTTTATGGTCCCTAATTATTCATCCGTTCTAGGCTTATTTATTGTCTTCCAATCCTGCAGATTGTTTCTTTATGTAGAGCAGATCTTTGCCTTTCTAGACATAATATTATATAACATCTATGGTTTCCCACGAGGCGACTCTAAATGCTACCCTTTGAAAACTGGTCTAAATCGTGTTTACGCGAATATTGTTCTACGCGGTGCGCATTGAAACTCGCGATTTTCTACAAGAAACAATTAATTTAACGGGTATGTTTTACACTTATGATGTTCTAGAGATATTTTAACGCGTGATTTTGATTGAAACGAAATTTGCATGTAGGAGAGAAAATTCGAAGTTTTTGGCTTGTTGCTCGTAAATTAGCGTTACCGACAAGCGCTCAGTTATGCAATAAAGGACTGTTCTAGGAGGATGGCCATATACATATTTTGTCCACTACCAAAGGAAGAAGCAAATATTTAGAAGAACAAGCAATGCAGTTTCCTAAGATAGCCCTGAGAGGAGGTCACAGGTATTAAGCATTGGAAACTTTATTTTCTGGACCCTGGAGTAGGACGGTACATGGCATATTTCCCTTTCACTATGTGATTCTTCCGCTGGCAAAATGTCAATCCATCAGAAAAGAGCAAAGTCTTTCTATGATTGGCCCACAACTCTAAATGAGATGTTAAGTCTGGACAATAAGATGTCATGATCCACTTTATCAAATGCCATGCTCATGTCGAGGAGTCCGAGCAGCACAAAGTGTCTGATATTAATGACATCAGCAACATCAGAGAAAGTCACCGACGAATGTCAAATGACAATCATCAATGTTGTCGTCATCGTCACACAATTTCATTGATGCAAAATTCAATTCACAATCAATCGCAACACCTCTGTCATCATAACCACTTGCTTCATGACCGCAAACACAACAGCGATAACTGACTGAACAGTGAGCTGCTAAATCCCCTTTGCCTTGATACTGAATTGCAGTTACGTTAGTGTAAAGCTTCCAATCAAATCAACATGCCACTCACCAACAGGTTCACCCATCTTGATGAGACGGTATGTGTCCAGTTTACCACACTCTTCTTTGATGTAGATGCCAAAAGGCATCAGATCCTGAATCGGTGGAGTGATCGCACGGTAGTTTTCCTGAACTACCTCGGCATCTGGTATGTAGTATCCAGTCTGCAAATTAGACCAGCTAAGGTAATAATTAAAAAATAAACCATTTCATACAACATGAAAATATACATCAAAAATACCTTAAGACTCCGGAATCGAAAGTTAATTCGTCAAATATTTTAAGGACTTGCATGATTTAACATGTAGCAACCAGTGTTAAGTAAGGCAATTCCTCATATTTCCGGACACCAAATACCTTAATAAGGTACAGAATGCATGTACAAAGACACTGGCATCATTGGACATTGGCTTGGCCGAAATGTCTGATAGTGGAGATAAAGAGTGAGAAACAGATGAATGAAATGGACAGAAAAGTGTAAAAGAACTTCAATAAACATAGTATCAAGCAGGTAAAAAACAGAAAGGTCAAACGCATTGACGCTCGCATCTTGTACATTGGGCGGAGCATGCACAGCATTGACGATATAAAATGCAAAACCTATTAAAGCAGCAAAATCAAAATTAATCTCATCACTGTCATAATCATCATGTCTCAACAGATCTCAAATTCAATTGTTGCATATCAGAATTCAAATATCAGATCCAAAATCCCCAAAAGGACCGGAGTTCCACATATAGTTGTACAAACTTTGCTACATAGCAAAACAGAAAAAGATCAGGAACAGTATGCAAATACAAACCTTGTAAAGAAAACCTCGCAGACAAAGCAACTGATACATAAACACATCCAGCTGAGCTAAAAAAATTGCCTAACAATCAAACTCACATATTCAGAGAAAAAATTCATGAATTATTACATCTAATTTATTTATTTAATTTATTTATCCATGTCAATAGCGCCTCTTTAACCTTTCTACTCAGAGCTCCCGACTACAGAGCGGACACTGCATTGGAGTTTCACTCCGAAGCACCCAAGCAATTGCGAGTGAAGGACTTGCTCAAGGTCCCTACACGGTGACTTGAGGCGGATTCGAACCTCGAACCTTCCGGCTTCAAGGCAACAATGCCACCACTACACCACCGCACCCCACTAATTTATTAGTAGCTTACATATAGCACTGAACAAATGTGCATTATCAGTACGCAAGTATGCTGTTACCCTTAGTTTGTTGAGAAGGTCCAGGAAATCACGCGGTGGCAGAACACGACTGCGATCAAGGTTCATAACAAAGCAGTGGCCTTCTTCTTTGTCGATAATAGCTGTCATATTCTACAAAGGGTTAATTTTCTATAGTAATTGAGTTTGAGTTGGCCAACACAAATATACAGCATACTACAGGACTGAAGTCTGAAGGGACAAAGGCCGTTCCAACAGTTTGCACAAGTAACATAACTGCTAAAAGTTGAATGTTCTGAGGCAATTCAAACTAAATCGGAATTTGAAGAGAAAAAAACTTGTGATATCTTTGGATACTTGACTTTAGAAGTTATAATTTGCATGCTGGAAGTACATCGTGTTTTTGATAGAAAACAGTGTTATTTTAAAACTCCAACAATATCCTTGCACACAACCGTGCTTCCTTGACATCACCCTGATTGCAGAACAGACATGGAGCGCTAACAAATTTTAGACAGACAAACTTGCTTGAAAAAACAAAGTCACATAGAATCAAATTTTGAAAACAATCGTAAACACTAAATGACAAATAATTCATGAATTACTTTTTCTGACTTTTCCTGCAAGTTGCACTACGACAGTGATAAAAAAATATAATAAATTCAATTATCGGCTGGTAAATAGCAAAATCTGATACCCATCTAGAAACCGAATATCGGAATTCCGGTTATCATTGAACATGGAGTAAGTAGATTGCAATAAAAGATTTGATTCAACAAGTGTATGAATAGCAATGGCAAAACTTAAGCCTCGGAATCCCTCTAACAGTTAAGTCGTCTAGATGTACAACAAATGCTGGTTTCATAACTTCCAACTGCTTATAATTATAGTCATAATTCTGCGCCATCAACCCTTGCAGAAAGTTTTGCACTTTTGGCATGTAAAGGGTTTTAACCAAAGGAAAATAGATCTAAATCTACATGAAGTCTTTTTACCATGTTGAAGTCATGGAGTATTGTTGCCTTTCTTGTGTCCCCTATTGCTGGCACTACAATCTTCTCAAAGTCATCATCAATCTCAACTTGTTGCTCAAATTCCCCGCTGCCAGACACCAGGGCATCCACAGAAGCATCAGTGTTCTGGTAACTGTGATAACGCACACCACACCGTCCTTGATACAGCTGCACAAGAACAATCGAAGAACACCTTTATTACACCAAAGAGGCAGAAACAACAAGAGAGAGTAACCAGATGACAACTACAGTGCTTAATAACATTCAACTTAACAGCCTCTTTGTAGCAATGGTTTTAATGACGTACTGCTTCAGTGTAAAGCCCTGTTTCTTCCTAATACTAATGAGGTACAAAACCGGGAATGTGGGGCTCATTGTCAAACCAGAAAAACAAAGATCCGTGATGAAAATAGAATGACATAAACGGAAATGATAGTTTACAGAAAACACAGAACGGAACCCTGCAGAAGCGCTGTGCTTGTAAGCAAGCTTGCAAAAACTGAAATTACTTATGTGGAATTATGCTCAACCTCCTTTGCACTCCTTCACATTCACTCCATATCCTCAATCTTTACTTCAAAATGATGTCTGCAACAGTCCATCCTGTGCTTTCAGACCTGATTATAACTTTGAAAATAAACTGGTCCCAACACTCTGACAAAACATCTTTCATCTCTAATAAATAGATACCTCAAATCCTCTCCTTCCCTTTCAAAGCATTCAAAATAAGTCCTAATACAAGCTGACTCGCTTAATTTTTTCCATTCCTCTCCAATGTACTTCAAATGTTTGCCCCAACTCCTGCTTTTCATTAAACCAGGTAGTTTATGTCAAAATATGATCTCCATAGTTTACACTCTTGATTTGTTCACAGTACAAATCCATAGAATGAATGAATGAATGAACTATAAAGGTGTCTACAATCTGCTGTTTCTTGTTCTGGCGTTTGAATGGCACTCAAATAACCATAATCATGAACACAAATCTGCTTCTAAATTCTAGGTCTATGATCACCAAAGTTAGAAGAAGATAATGAAAGCTCTACATTAGCATTGAGGAAGTATTCATTTACACAATTTGTATAAATGCATCCTGTTTGGACAGAATAACCATGTCAGTATAAACGCAACAAGTGAAAGTTCTCAGTTCTCATTCAACAGGATGTAGCTCAGAAAAATATTAAAGTTCAAAAATCATAAAAAAGAACAATACTTTGTATCGTCATGCCATTCAGAAAACCCAATGCGGTGGACTTACACTTGAGGGCCATAATTTGAATTCTTGCCCCACAACACATAACAATTCATAATTGTAATGCAACTCAATTAGCAATTTCTATAGCACCACTCACAGCCATGGTCATGCAGTAGAGAACCTCGAGAGAAGAAATAGATCTCAGGTAAAGAAATAGATGTAGACAACGATCCACAAAGGAGAGTCCCACGCAGAGTGGAAGGTATTCCATAAGGAGAGCTTACTGATGGCAGAGGATCAACCTTAAGTATTTAGTGGTCCTATAGTGGCCACTGTCACAACCGCTGCCAACCAACCACCATCATCACAAACACTTTTACAGCACGCAAAGTCACATAGCAATGTGAATCGGAAGCATGCTCAGTCCGTGACCAGGGAAAGAACTTTAGATATCCAGGTGTTTGAAGCCCAAATGAGAAGTAGTGTTATGAAGTGCTTCAAGAAAGAAGAAAAGGAACAATGGATATGCATTGGCAGTCAATTCCATTCTCTGGGGCAGCAACATCGTATGCATGAGAGTCCATGACCATGCTAAATCCTGGCTCAACCAAAAGACAGCAGAAGACCTCACAGGAAGCACAGAGAAACTAGAAGTTGAACATAGGCATGAGTGTTAGTTGTTAGTCAGTAGTCTCTTAATTTACAAGAGCTCTTGTGTTTTATATTGACCTAGCCCTCAAAACAGAGTTCAAGTCCTTGAATTGCCCTTGCACTGATTTTATTTTGAAACACGTAGTCAAATGTAAAGAAGTTTACAACTTGTACTAAGATAAGAAATATGACTGCAAATTGAAAGGTAAACTCTTCAATTCAAAATTTTGCCTCAATTGCCGATAAGAAGTTTTTCATGACAACCCCATCCTTATAAAAAGCAACATTATATAATGCAGTGAGCGAATAAGTTCCAGAGATACAAAGGACATACCTAGAATGAACCAAAGCCCCATTTAATATGGTTATTGGTCACGTAATGTACAACAATTGGGCTTGAAATACACACACCACCAGTCCACCACAAGCGAAAACAGACAGAATAGTGCACTGTATAAAAAGAGAGTAAAAAAGTGTACACAACACAACAGAAAGCCCTCAAGCCCTAACAATGTAACATCTATGGGTGTAAGCAGAACAGCAAGTAAAGTAACCCATTTAAGCAACTGTTAAAACATGTAAAAGACAGCGTTTCATTATAAATGCATATATGCAAATATTTCAGGACCAACCTCATGGACGCTGACTAAGTGTTTGTAGAGCGAAATGCAGCCAACAACGAGCGCCATCATCAAGACCAATCCAAGAAGGATCACGCATAAGTTCATTGCCGGGTGACGCTTACGAAACGGCCCAGCAACGGTTGTCACGACGACGGCATGCTTTGGTTCTGCTGTCTCATTCTTCTCATTCTCAACCAGAAGCTGTCAAATCACAGGAAGCAATAAGTATTTTTAAAGTTTTCATTGCTCGTTTGAAAATGAAAGTTTCTTGCTCATCTAAAAGCATGCAAAGTATTGTCCTGTCTTTTGAGATTATTTTTTTTAACAGATTATATATTTTTCTGAAGATGGCTACTGAAACACGAGCATAACAAAAACATGTGCAATCAATATCTAACCTCCCCTGCCACACCTTAGTAATCAATTGCAAAACATCATGCCAAAAGTTGCTTTTGAGAGACCCACTTAATGGCGCTTATTCAATGTCACTATATATCAGATGAAGTCCACAGTCTGGTCTGCTCTGATGCTAGGTCAGAGTCTAGGTGGTCAAGTCATGGAAACAGCAACAGTGCTTTGGTGGAACTTGTAGGTGGTCGTGGAGAAGTGCAGAAGCAGACGCAGAATAGGACAGGTTAACCAAATCATTTTTGTATTGAGTGAAGTGCTGCAGAAGAAAGAGCAAGCAGCAGAGTCCTGAGAACGAAAACGGAGAGTGAGGTTTGATTCCACTGCAGATATCTTGTTCAATACAAAGCGCTTGTGCAGTGTTCATGACAATAGCATAAACATGACTGATTGCCAAATAAGATAGTCATTCCAGGATTTCATCCAAACCACAAACCAATGACCATACATTGGCCTGTAAAGTGTAAAACTCAAATTTAAAAAAAATAATTCATTCAACAATATAAAGTTGGTAAACAAGTTTAGTCAATCAAAATCTCTGTAGCGAGGTCCATTTCTATACAAACTAAAACAGCAACTCTGAAAATAATGCTTGAAGGGTTTGTGATTGAAGTGGCTTCAATTAACAGTATGGTTCATGATGACTAATTTGGATCTGAATTTAAAAAACTCAGTTAAGACTCTTGGATGACACTTCATAAGTTCACATGCCAAAGTAAATAGGAAAGATCGCAATCATAAGTCTAAATTTATATTTAAAGCGTAAGTTAAAGGCTAAGCACAGGACACCAGCTATTCACAAGCATTGTCGTGTAGTCAGAAGGAGGTCCGAGTCCAGTTGCCAGATCAAGATAGAAGTCAAAATACTAAGTAACAAGGCCGGTGTCATTTAGGTCGTGAATTGGAAGGCAGGTGTAATGGAATCAGCAGAATCCTGAAGCCCGAATCTCAGAAAACACACGAAAGTCCGATATCCTGAAAACAGTTTATAGCAAGAAGCCAAACACGCAAAAACTATTTAGAGTTCAATCCTGTTTACACACAGTCCAAACATCCTTAGGTTATGTCAAGCTAAAATGTCCATTATGGGGATTCGGGTTTCGGGACGCACCTGGTGTAATTAAAGCCTAGAATTGATAGGTCGAGGACCAGATGATTTTAGATGAATTCTTGAAGCGGCGAGACTTCAGTTTGGAATGGAAAGTCCGAGGGTGACAGATGAATGTATATTATAAAAAGGAGCCTCACTGCCTCAGGCAGCAGATGGTGGGTGAACAACAGGGCTTACAGTGTGGCAGGACGGTCATGGACGGCGTCCTGGCACTTATTTTCAAATCTCTATGCCGTCCTGCCACTTATTTTGCCAGCACACCTGAAAATGTAAGGGGCGTCCTGGCACTTCTTTTGGAAAGGTAAGGGGCGTCCAGGCACTTATTTTTTTACACTTTTAGCACTGGTGAACAACAATAATAGTGATGAAACCGAAAGTCTGTGGAAGAGGGCGGCTGACCACAAGTGAACTGACAACGGGCTTTTCTGACCGAATTATACAATGCTTATAAAATTAAAGGAGATCAAGTGGTAATTCAGATAAAGTTTTCTGACATCTATCGGAAGGCACCATCGCGTACTTCCTTCCGTCTACTATGACAGGCTTTGCAGCGCATTACCACCATTCGCCGTATGCAACAGCACACGAGACGTAAATTATAATTATTCATTGATCAAGTTTACCGTGTAATCAGTAACTACTTCAGGTGAAGGAACTTCGCTTCCCTTCTTGTCTGCTACCTTTGATGCATAGATCGTCATTTTGACATTTAAAATAGCGTAAAACAGCGCAACCAGATTCCAAGATGTCAGACAAAACGAAGAAGCTCAACAATAATAAACATTGCAGTAGTCTGCTATACTGCCCTTTCTTTTTTTCGACGTAGCAACATATCAAGGATGATTGGTGCTATCACCCTCCTCTGTTTGACCTTATCCAGGGTTGAGACTGGCACTGAAGTACGAGCAGTGGCGCCGTGGCGGTTTCCTCTGTCAGAATATTAAATAGGATATGAGTCGGTAGGAGTCCGTAGGACCATACTATATCCCTTTCTGCCGCACTATGTGTTATCAGAACACTCAAAGGAGTCAAAGCTGCCAAGGCACACGGACACGGGTCCTCCATGAAATACTTCAAAATAATTACAAGAGCTATTGTCATATCCAAAAAAGATGTATGCCTCTTCTGCATGGTGTGGTCTTGCGAGTGAAAAAACCCGCCTTTTGAGCTTCATAAACAGACTTAGACCGTAAACCGTAAAGCCGGCTACTTAATTACTAGTAATCTTACAGCAGAATAGTTATAACGCAGGAGGCGGACACCGTGCTAGAGCTGTTCAGGGAAAATTTGTGTACCCCTTAACCTCTTCCCACTGCAGCAAGATCAATTACATAGCTTTCGGCAAGTGGCTAACCATTTTGTACTCTCCCCAATAAAGACTCGTATCACAGTATAAATAATAATTTATTTACACTGTGCTAGCTCATACTGATGAACTTTATTCCAACATTTTTATTTGAAGACATGCAGCCTACTACCAATCAATCATTGGTATTAAGTAGCCACACTGTATATAGTACAACTTAATAAGTATGCAAGCATAGTTAATTAATTATGCCATAATCATGTTGTTAAATGTGAATCCATAGATTTTTGGATTTAAGCGAATATATTCTTGGTGTCCTAATTGAATGAAGAATCCAGGATGTATGTAGCATAAATTTGTTGATGCTGAGAAATTCTCGAAGATATTTATTACATTACATTAGGGTAGCACATTGCATAACACACTGGCATGGAGACACAACTAAAGTCGGCACTTACTCACTCTGTAATTTGACGAAAAAAGAAAATAAGACGACGAAGATATTCGATGTCTTTCCGTCTTCCGGTGGACCCAGGAGCGCGTTGATGTATTTTTTTAACATCTTTCACAATTTTAGACAAGTTCGCTGGTTGCATAAGTTTCGGAATCGACGAAAATGAAATTAATAACATGGAAAAAACCAGACTCTTACTAGCATGAACGATGTTGGCAAATATTGATGCAGCACGCATTCATTCAGGCGTAATTGCAGAACACGGGACCGCTAGTTTAGCGGTTAGTGTCATATCAGGGTAAGCGCCGTGAGAGTCGATTATTCATTATATGCATTGGTAATCTATCGTTTTGTTGGAATAAAGGTTATTGTTACTGACGGCTCGGTAGCAGATAAACAACATGGTCGCCACAGATAGGGACAGAATTAGAGCGGTCACCTACGGCGATCACAGCGGAAATTAGATATCAAGTATTATTGGTTTAAAACCTGCATTCGACTGTCCAAACATTGTCTTACACATTTTAATTCAGCAAAATATTGTTACTTATTTAACAGGAATAAGCATTCATATGTGTGTTTACAATCCCAAAGCATTACTAAGCTCTCCCGCATGTAGTTAACGCGGGTTGTTAACGTAGCCTGCCAAAACTAGCCCAGACTTAGCCCACTTGTGCGCATTATAAAAATACTTTTAATCGATTTTGTTGTATTCTTTAGCTTATTTCAGCTTATTGATATTTATGAAAATATACCTTTTCATGTTCTTTTGACCATTGACTATTAAGCGGAATAATTGGGCTATCGATCGCCGTAGGTGAGACCACTCTATTCTGGCTCTACAGTTGTGGCCAATTCATTGGAAACTTCTACAAGATAAGACTTTTCCTGTGGTAAAATTATCTTAACTGAGCAAATTGCCAAGCTGCCGTCAAGCTGCCAAGCTGCCGCCGCGCTGCCGCGCTGCCAAGCTGCCGCCAAGCTGCTGCCAAGCTGCCGCCAAGCTACCGCCAAGCTGTCGCCAAGCTGCCGCCAAGCTGCCAAGCTGCCGCCAAGCTGCCAAGCTGCCGCCAAGCTGCTGCCAAGCTGCCGCCAAGCTGCCGCCAAGCTGCCGCCAAGCTGCCGCCAAGCTGCCGCCAAGCTGCCGCCAAGCTGCCGCCAAGCTGCCGCCAAGCTGCCGCCAAGCTGCCGCCAAGCTGTCGCCAAGCTGCCGCCAAGCTGCCGCCAAGCTGCTGCCAAGCTGCCGTCAAGCTGCTGCCGCCAAGCTGCTGCCAAGCTGCCGCCAAGCTGCCGCCAAGCTGCCAACGCCATAGAACTAATAACAGTCAGCCATAGAACTAAAAACAGTCAAACACGAAAGTTTCCATTCAATTGGCCACTAGTGTATCTGTTGTGACCATATTGTGGATCTGCTAATAATGGATCATCAGTAACATCTACCAGAATAAATTATTCACCATTGCATGGGATTTAGCATTTATGGCATGTTAGATTGACGAAAATAATTCTTGCTAAATGGAGGTCGGATTGATGAAAATAATTTTTAATTCAATAGAAGTGGGATTTGCGAAAACATTGCTGAGATTGGAGTTGGATTGATGAAAAAATATTATTGACCTATGGATCTATCTATTTATCTATCTATCTATGTAATTTATATAGCGCCCCTTCAGGGATTCTGCTCAGAGGCGCTCATGAAAAGAGGCATACTTTACTCCTTTATCACCAAACTTTGCTCCAGCTGACAATCATATTTTTACGTACCAATTCATTTTTATGACCTAACGGGTCCACATCTACCCCGCTAATATCCATAACTCATGAACCTCCATCTATACTTGTTTCTGGACCCTATAAGGCTTCTGCCTATTGTAAGGCTTTCAATATAGGTAAAATACAAGCACCTAATCAATCAACTAGCATCCCATTCCGGATTTTTTTTATGCAACTGGGTACGTGCCCTCTTGTACGAGCGTCAGCACTGTACTAAATTTTGGGGTAAAATCTCTGTGCCATAATTCTAGCTTAGTTTAAGGTTCTGACCATGAGCCTGTCATGGCCATTTCAAGACTTAAAACCAAAAATCTTTGAAAACTTTCTAAATATGCAGGCAATAGCTTCTCTTTAATCCATGTTTCCGATATATTGGATTGACTTTACCAATTACCATATCTCAGTGGGCATCCAATAGCAATCTTAAGTTAAATCATAACTAAGACAGCTCTGGAACTTTACCAAGGCAAATGCCCTGGTCAAATGCTTTTGCCCTGGTCATTGCATTGCCAGAATTTGTACCCTTCTAAGAATATTTTCATGGAAAATTGGAAATTTTTCTTACAGTTGCCGTCTGCATTGGGAGTCTCCATCATAACATGGTGCATCACTGCATAGTTGAAAATGTCGGATTTCAACACAATGGCGTCACTCAGTCCTACATCATCGATCATGTCATTGTCAATCATCTGTCAACTAAACAGGTAAGTTTAATTGAAGGACTTAATTCCAAAAACGGTTAAGTCCATTTGTGACTTTTTTTGGAGAAGTGATTTTTGTGTTTTTTAAGGTAATTGATAATTTAATTGGTTCAAATTTTTTTATGGACATAGCCCATTACGAAACACTATATTTACTGTACATTAATGAAACCATGCTTGTTATTAAGAAGTGATATACTAAGTTTTGTTCGGACTTAACTGGTTTTGAAGTTCAAATATGGCAATAAACTTATGAACTAGTAACATGGAGTGTTCATTTCGCTTTAATATATGCTTAAAACCATCTGTAACCACCATAACGAAAACATGACATTGCAGTGCACATAACCAAACATCAATAACTTTCAGAGAAACTCCACTTCACAACTATCAAACTCTTCCAATACGTTGGCATCATGATCATTTTCAATGTCAGAACTTCAAATATGGCAATAGACTTATGAACTAGTAACATGGAGTGTTCATTTCGCTTTAATATGCTTAAAACTATCTGTAACCACCATAACGAAAACATGACATTGCAGTGCACATAACCAAACATCAATAACTTTCAGAGAAACTCCACTTCACAACTATCAAACTCTTCCAATACGTTGGCATCATCATCATTTTCAATGTCAGAACTTCAAATATGGCAATAGATTTATGAACTAGTAACATGGAGTGTTCATTTCGCTTTAATATGCTTAAAACTATCGGTAACCACCATAACAAAAACATGACATTGCAGTGCACACGACCAAACATCAATAACTTTAAGAGAAACTCCACTTCACAACTATCAAACTCTTCCAATATGTCGGCATCATCATCATTTTCAATGTCAGGACTGGCATCGACAGAAACTGCACTTGATACCGAAGCGTAAAAAGACTGAATATCTTGTCTTGAAGACAAATTCACACCAGCTGAAACCAGGAGCTTAGCAACATAAGAAGCTTTTGCTGGCTTCACCGAACTCTCTAAAGCAAGGGGTGTGTTTTGAAGAGATGTAATCTTTTTACCTCTCTTTCCAATGATGTGCCAACTGAACTCCCCATTATAAACATTTTTGACACCAACCTTGCCACTCTCGAATCTAATAACCTTTACCTGAGCAATCCCCAAGCCTAAGTTTGCCTTCAGTAACTTATGAGCCTGCACCTTATAGTCAAAGAGATTCCAGTTTCTTCCTAATAACCGAACAACACCGAAATCCTCGTATATTTTATGATAGTCGGCTGGTATTAGGAACACCTCAATTTTACGGAACACTTTCCATCCTGTCGAATACTCTATCAGGGGGAAGAAAAGAATGGCCTCTGACTGAGAAGTAATGTTCAATGACAAAATTTGGTTTGACTACTGTGCAGAAATAATGGCAAATACATATAATAGTACTGTTTCTGTTCTGTGATGCACATGCATCACTGAAAGGTGCATCACTGAACAGCCGAATTTTATTAACACCGGCTGGTATGTCGAGATTGATCAGAAAATGCAACAGTGCACTAGCCACATGATTAGAGTCTCGACCAGATTGTGTTTCGTCCCACGTGTAAATGAAAACCTGATCTTTATTCTGAGTTCTACCCTTGTGGATAACAAATGTTGGGTTGTACACCCAAAGTTGTCTAGCATAAAAAGCTTCAGATACCGAAACTTTAGAAAGAGGTTGTCTAGCATAAAAAGCTACTGTAAGACAAGGCTCAAGAACATCATCAGATTGATTAGTGTATAAAAGTACTTTGCTCGTTGTTTATGCACCATGAACTCAGTAATCATATTATTCTTCTCTTTTGCATCGCTACATAATTTAGTTTTACTTTTCAGTTTTTCACACAAACCACAAACATCCGATCTGGGACTACCAAAGCCTAGGTTAAACTCCTTAGTAAACACAGGATAGTATAGACTGTATTTACATTGAGGATTGTCAGTCTTAAATGGCATCCACATTTTGCGGGTGGAAAGTTCAACAGGAAGATACTTGACGGCTGTAATGACTCTCCCTGCATCGGAAGGTGATGATGTGGGCACGGATCATTGTCTTTAGGTCTTCACGCGTGCGATTGAGTCGGAACCCTCCACGTCGCTCTTTAGGAACGGTCTTGTTTGTCATCCAGTGTTTCACTATATTTTGAAGGCGTGACGGCTTGGTGTTTGTAAGCGAACGGAATGCTGTTGCACAGACAGGAACTGACTGTGCTCGATTATCAGTAATCTGCAAAAAAATTTCACGGACATGAATGAGGGTGCTCATTTTCAGTGATAGGTGACATTCATATTCGAGGTGAGTAGGTTGCTCAAACTGGGACTCCAACCAGTGACCCGATGGAAGCTACAAAAGTTATACCCGAAATAGCAGAAGTACCAGAGGGAGGGTAGATACCATCCTCCCCTAGTTTTTGGTCTGCAGTCTATTCATTACTCACTCTGGAAGAGAAAAATAACACGCTATTCTTTAGAGGGAATGTAGGGCTAGATTTCACCTGTTTACTGATTTGTGATTTGAAAATCCAAAGTGATCATAAAAAATAGAAAAACGCATCTCAGTGTGAAAATGGCTGAAGCAGCGAAACAACATAGAACAGACTACTATGCCCTTGGTAGCCAATGTCACCAAAGAAACTTGGTAGCCTGAGGGTTAACGTTAGGATAACTATAGATACAAAATCTTCTCAATAATACTTGAAGCCAGGCGAGGACACCGAGCTCTTTTTGGAAGACGGTGAAACCATTTCCGTAAAATCGTCAACGTCTTGATCCGCCATTTTTTCCCGCTTGCTTCGAACGAGGAAAATCAGCATCACGTGACGATACGGAGCAATATGATTGGCTATGGACTTTGCTTTTGAACACGTAATGCCTGTGGACTTAGCTGCTTATGGAATAGAAGCTATTTTTTACCTTGGTTTTTACAATGGACTTGAATGTAATTGAGCTGAAATATATCATACATAGCTAGGCATTATATTTAACTACCTAGATGGACAATAATCTCAATTTTCGGAAAAAGTGGACTTACACCGTTTTTGAAATTAAGCCCTTCAATTGCATGCACTATATTCCATTTACATGTGCTCAATCAGATTGCTGAGTCATTCAGATGAATCGGCGTAATTTATAAAACACACTTGAAAATTCCTGTGCGCTACATGATGGATTGTTGGATGAAGCAGCCCTGTTGATGTATCCTGCCAGAATTTGTTCAATGTTCATTGGATTTTAACAAATTGAGAAAGTTGCGGAGTTGTTTGACCACCCAACCATGATAGGGGTGACGCTGTAAAGCCAGATTATTCAGTTACCAATTATCATACATTATAAGCTTGTGTTACCTCGCTGGCCATAAATCGCCCTCTGCCCTGGTTAGGCCTACTTGTTATGTTCTGCCCTGGCAGTCATAAAAGTAGCCAGGTTCTAAGACCAAAGAAAAGGTTGTTGGGCAACCAAAGTCCAAAGCTTTTACCCTACTCACCACTCTTATGTCAGGAATTGAGAGAGTCCAGGAAACGACTATTTTGGGTATCATCATCATCTCTGATCAGATTGACTTGAGGCTCGCATTGATAAAATATGCTTCAAAGCATGGCAATCCATGTTTGCTCTGTAGACGTGTTTTGGTCGTCCATGGTTTCAGGAACAGTGACCACCACCATTTCTTTGATCGAAATGTCGGTCGGTATTTAACCATGAAAGAGTCTAACAGATTGGGTATACTACATAGCTCCGAAAATCACAGTTCCGAAAATCAAAGCTCCGAAAATCAAAGCTCCGAAAATCACATTTCCGAAATTCAAAAGAATATATACTTCAAAGCTCCGAAAAGTCAAAGCTCCGAAAATCAAACCTCCGAAAATCAAACCTCCGAAAATCAAACTTCCGAAAATTGCTGAGAGTTTTTATTGATCGGACTTGAAAGAGCAGGAATTTGAATCGCTTTTGTTTGACCAAGAATCAAAGGGGGCTAGCTTTGGTGTGCTTCTGAAACTTCATCGAAGTTGAATTGCTTTGAGCTTTATTAAACGTTCCTCAGCATTAGACTGTTACGCATCAGCGATTACCATGGCTTGAGTGATTCGAAATGTAAAAGCTCATTTAAACTTTAAATTTTATTATTGTAATAAAATATAAACTGACGGACATAGGCGTACGGGAGGTTTCAGAAGTGGGGGGGCAAAGATTGAACTTCTGCCCGAAAAATTTATCTGGCCAAAAAGTTTACTTTTTTTGTCGTCCGCGACTATCTTTGCCCGAAAAACCAGACTTGCCCGAGAGTTGACGACCTTTTTTTTTTTTTCGTCGTCCGCGACTATTTTGCCCGAAAAGCCGACTTGTCCGAAAGTTGACGACCTTTTTTTTTTTTTTAGTCGTTTGGGTTTGTGTTTCCCCGAAAAAAACCACCAAACTTGCCCGAATTTGGGGGGGCAATTGCCCCCCCTGCACCCCCGCCTCGTACGCCTATGCTGACGGACACAATAAAACTTTGGATACAATAGTGTAATATTAAGAATAATGTTATGTAAGTTCTCTGGAATATAATATTAATAAATTATTATATTGGCTCTTACAATATTCAACAAGAATGTCAGAAGAACACAAGACTGTCACTATTGTTCTACATAAATCCTAAATGTGCCCGTTATGCAGCAAAATGTAGTTTGACAAGGTCTCCGATGATTGAACGACACACAGGGCAACGTAGCCCTCCAGGTGGAGCAGCTACTTCTGGCTCACCCATCACACGGCGCAAGCAATTTATGCAACCACAATGCCCACACGGAATTATCACTGTATCGGCTGCATTCACTAAACACACAGGACACAGGGGACCCATCGGCGCGCCTGTTGTAGCCGGAGACGCAGGGGACGTCGCAGGTGAAACCGGAGAAGCACTGGCGGTAGTAGAAGCAGAAGCTTCCACTGATGCAGCAATAGCGGCAGTAGACGCGGCATTTGCCCGGCGAACTGGGAGATCTCGAAGACGACAACGTGTAGCCGGTGAAGATACACTCGCTGAAATTGGTGAACGAAGTCGTCGTCTACCCCTATGCGGCAATGGCGGAACCATTGCCGCATCAGAAGCCGTAGCAGCTACAACAAGAACTTGCCCACTCGTCGTACCCGCCGTACCTTCCAATCCGTCTGAATCTTCTCCTCCCTCTACAGGGACAACCTCACCACCAAAGGCATGTGCAACTCCTCGCAGGAAAGAAGTTAAATCCTTTTTTCCGCTACGCAAATCGGTCATCAGTGTCGTTAGACGTTTCGCGTGTTCTATAACACTTCGTCGTTTAACCTTGCGTCGGAACCCGTTCTCAGATCTGAGAATTGACACCTCTGTGTGCCGCTGTTCCTGCCTTAATTTATGCAGACAATTAAAGAAGGACGGGTGGTCGAAGACGATCAGTGTTTGCAGACGCCTGTGCCAGGCCTCGACGTGGTTGGTTGTTGTTGGAAGATCGTTATTAAACCTTTCCGCCACGTTCCACATAGATGGGGGGAACATCGCTTCTCGATGCACTCTTTCTTGAGACCTCATCGTTCGAATGACAGGTCCGTTAACGTAGGTTCTATCGAAGTACTCTATTATAGCCTGACCAGCGGGCGGCATCGACAAGCGAATAACTTCCAGCGCAGCCGGTACGTCCGCTGTCGGAAGATATGCCAGGCCGTAAAGCATGCGAGTGTGCAGAGCAAACTCCGAGTCGCTGCCGTACGTTGTCTTAAGGCCAAGCTCATTGACCTTTCGAATGACCGCCTGTCCGAGGTGAAAGTGACATCCGGAGACGACGACTTGAGGGAACACCTCCTTGAAAGCGTTTATCGACGCCTTCTCAAAATCAGTCGCGACGTTACGTGCAACCAGATCTATCCCATATAGACTGGCGGCCTTGTCAACCAGAAAACTTAGCAGTGCGTGGTACATCTCCTGTGAACGTCTCGTCATGAAGCCATAGACAAAGGGGTAAACGGAGCCGTGATAGAGACCGTGTAATGAGTAAATTTGTAGAAATTGACGTGGCGCAGTTGAAAAGGTCCCGTCTGCAAGCCATAGGTCAGAGGCCTACATAAAGAAATCAAAGTCGTCAAATATAATTATGTTGAACAGAAGTATTTCATAATAGAGATATTTAAAATAACCGACTTTGTTACAAATCATTTGCTTGCGTTAAAAAAAGAATTCTTGGAATATAACTAATACCTCGGATGGCGGTGTTTAATCCTCTTCCCATATAGACACTAGAGCCTGAAACTGACGTTAAAGCCCTAAAACGAAGGCCTATTGAGTCTACATATTATACAGGTAAAATATACAACCGTTGACACAGAAGCCTTCATTACATGTATCATTCGATAGCCAAATAAGGACATCTATACTCCACCAGTCACGGTCCAGTGACTCCCAACCGACTTTGTTGCAAATCATATTACTACCATAATTTTTAATCAAACAGCATGTTAAAAAAACTTACGTTTAGGTTCCTAAGATTAGCCTCCGTCGCGAATATGTAACATCTGTCGTCTCCTATCACTGTATCCCCCAAGAACCACTCCTCTTCATCCAGCGTCTTCGTCCACACTCCGCTGATTAGAACGTCAGCAGCAGTCGTAGGGTCCGTGGGTCGAAGGGCTCTCCTCCGACGTTGGATCGCCTGCTTCATCGCCACTTCGCCGGGCAGGCTCATGACTACTTGAGGTGTAACGAACTCATTCAATATAGCAGTTGGAGCAGCTTCCGGACGACGTGCCGCCTCGACGAGAAGGTCATGGCGGACCGTTAGAGCTTCTGTGCGACCACTGCTCACGTCATGTTCGTGAAGGGCAGATGCTCCCTTGATAATTGTTCCGTCGGCATCTGTCACGACGGTGACCTTGCAATTTAGGTCATGCCGTCTCTCGCAGCACCAATAACTAACTCTTTTACAATCACACTTACGGGTGTAAGATTTGTTGTGTTGATATAAGTAGCCATCTATTGCAAGCAAACGAGAGCCCATTTGAGAATATGTAAATAAACTAGCCATTGCAAAGCTTAAGAAATGTTAAGGAAGACGATGAAATTATGAGTATCAAACTGTTTATCTTGTAATAATGCTGAAGAACATCTCTCTTTGCAGTCCACTCAGTTTATAAAGTTATTGAGAAAGCTCTCAGCATTTAAACTTCGCTGATTGGCTGAACCAAAGTTTCGCAGGCACACCAAAGCTAGCCCTCTTTGATTCTTGGTCAAACAAAGCTAGCCACCTTTGATTCTTGGTCAAACAAAAGCGTATACTTCAAACAAAGTCCGACCAATTACGAAATTATCGAATCACTAAGCAATTCAACTTCGTTCAAGTTTCACAAGCACACCAAAGCTAGCCCTCTTTGATTCTTGGTCAAACAAAGCTAGCCACCTTTGATTCTTGGTCAAACAAAAGCGTATACTTCAAACAAAGTCCGACCAATTACGAAATTATCGAATCACTAAGCAATTCAACTTCGTTCAAGTTTCACAAGCACACCAAAGCTAGCCCTCTTTGATTCTTGGTCAAACAAAAGCGATTCAAATTCATGCTCTTTCAAGTCCGACCATTAAAAACTCTCAGCGGAGGTTTGATTTTCGGAGGTTTGATTTTCGGAGCTTTGACTTTTCGGAGCTTTGACTTTTCGTAGCTTTGACTTTTCGTAGCTTTGATTTCTCAACAGTTAACTTTCGGAGCTTTGATTTTCGGAGCTTTGATTTTCGGAGCAATGCAGTGCTCCCAACAGATTAACACCTCCCATGTGGCAGCTGTAATTGCTTATTACAGTCGGTTGTGGAACTTCCACACTTACCCTCTTTGTTGTACTCCAACGTCTGGCCTTACCAATTGAATAAACCGTGTCGTTATTTGTAGCAATCTTGACACAGTGATTGTCATTCCATTTCACAAAGCCTACAATGCCATCACACTGTCTTGTTGTCCGATGTTCCACGCTTTATGTTTTTCGTGACTTTCGTGTCTTTAAGCGGACACTGTCTCAGCTGGTTTTCTCGAACTGTTCCTGTTGCTTTGATACGCAGAGTTTTGAGATGGGCAAGTAGATAATAAGACATGAAGAAATTGTCGAAAAACACTTCATGGCACCGTGAGTTGTTGACCACTGACAACAGTGAAGTGACCACCATGAAAGTTGCGGAGACCAGGACCTTTGGGAGTTGTCAGTTGAGGTATGTAAACGGTGAGCAGTGGAATTGTCACACTATGTGATGTCGAGGCCAAGTCTGGTTTGAAATAAGTGAAGAACATCAGACACGAGAGAGCGATCCGTTTCTCTCTGGGTCTTTTGGTGCCCAGTGAATTTATCATTTAGAGATAGCCGACTAGCAGGTGAGATTCCATGGATTATGAGGTAAGAGAGTTTAGCATGTCTTTCCATATCTTCCAGCTTTCCTGCAAGATTCCTATTGCATTCCTCCATTTGCTTTAGTTTACCGTCCGTCGCGGTAAGCTGGGTATTGCGGTACATTTTTCAAAATTCTCGTTTCAGATAGATCCATTGTTTTTGTTAACACAGATGTGACTTCCTTCGAAACTTCTTTAGTTACCTCCTTTGTAATGTCAGCAGCCATTTGTTTCGCTATAGCTTCCATGATTGGCGTAAGGAGAGCTGTGAACCTGATGACCAGGACACATTTTCTAGATTCTAGAACTAGCTCAGCAAGTTCATCTATTTTTGAAGATTTCTTCACCATAATATCCTGATGTTCGCATCAAATTTGCAGAGTAATTTGTTAATATATGTAAGTTTGTCGAGTAGTCTGCACGATTTTGAACTAAACAACCACCATCTTATTGGGTGCATTTTTAATCTTTTTCATTTTTGGCAATTTCAGAGAATCTTTTCTCTAGATTTCTTTGCAACTGAGTTTCACCTTCAGCCATGTCCTGTCTTACTTCTTTCAGTTTGCTTTCTAAATTATTTTGTCCTGCTGACATGTCGGTCAGTTTACTTTCTTAATTAGGTTGTCCTTCTGATATTTTGCTTAACTGGGCAAACAATTGATCAAATGTCAAAGCAGGGAAAACTTCGGGAGATGGAGTCCTTACTTCACTTCCTTCCTCTTGTACTGAATTTTCTACCACCTCTTTCGATATCTTGCCATCCTTATTTGACACACTGACAACCTGTACCTGGTACTTTCTTGGCTGCTACATTATCATTTTGGATGGTCAGGTGCGTAGTTCGGCTACTTCAAGCATGCGCAGAGCTGCTTGAGTTGCTAGAATTACCGAGTTACTCAAGCCACTCCAGTTGATGATGGTATGCCGTAATAGTTGTCTATTGTGGCTGCTAATTATTCTACCCGTAGCCGTTCATTTTCTCTTGTGCTAGGATGAAATCCAAACATGCATGGGGTTGATAGTTCTTTGAGGTGGTTGGCGCACAAAAGACTTACAAGATCCTCAACTGAATTACCCACATGCCAACTATGAAGATAGTAAAACACTGCGTTCTTGATCCTAGAAGCGAGACCAGTATAAGATTCATCAAAAGATTTTCTAGCTGAGAGAAGAGGTTCCGCAGCTGAATTGGGCTAATTCTGAATTCTCAGAGCAAAAACTCCTTGAGCTTCTGATAGTCACAAAGATGGTCTTGGGTCAGCCGGGTGTTCAGCGCTTTAGTCCGTTCATTAAGGTTGGCCAATAATATGTGGTCCTTAACCCATTCATGGCCAAAATTTATTTTGATGAAATTTTTAGATATTTTACAACATAATATTGACTAATAACAGGAATCAACTTAGATTTGTGAAAATTTCATTGAAAAACATTTTTATAGCTCATGTAAATTTTGTTCCATTATTGGAACGTGGCATTGTTCCAATATTGGACCATGCATAATATCTGTTATGTCATTAGAGAAGTGCCATAGTGACAGCCTGTTCTTGTCCTTGCCTCTGCTTTATTATGCTATACTGCCATTTGCAGGTAAGCATGCAGTCACTTTGAGACCTATTTATGATAGTCCTTGTAGCAGTTCACTGGGTGCAGGTTAACGTGACAGACACCACAGCTGAAAGTTGTGTTCTTCTTGCAGACACGACATCTACCCTGTTTCACATTGTCTGGATAGTGCTGGACATTGCTGCTAAGTCTGACACTGTCTGGAATGTTTCTCATAAGAACGGCTTTCCTATTTGCAGATGAGGATGGTCTGCCCAGATTCTGTGGCTCACTGAACAACAGCAAATAGTTAGCCACAATGCTACGAATGAAGCCCAAGAAATCCAGTTTAGGCAGTTCTTCGTCATCAAAATTGCTGTCAGCCTTCTCAGCTGCTGTAGCTCTTCCACTTCTTATCTGTCTTCGGTACAGTATCCAGGCATTGGACAAGGATGCAGACATCAAGTGTGTGAAAACTTGCCACCACCATTTGTTGTTGCGTAGCTTCACCCGATACTCCGACACATTTCTGTCCATCTGGTCTGTACCACCCATGAATGAATTATACATGCTGATTGCATATGGCATGTCAACTGTTATATGCTTCTTATCGGCTGATGACCACCTTCGAGCAGAGCGTGTTGGTGCTACTCCAAAGCAGTTTGATGCCATTCTGACCACGGCATTGTCTTTCCACTGAACAATAGCAAGTTTACTTGTCGCATGGTTGACATACGAGTTGACAGATCCTCTGCGTTCTTTATCAAACTGTCGACCAACTAGAGGACAATTTTCCACTCTGTTACCTCGAATTGTCCCTGTGCAACCGAAATTCAGTGCTGACATTTCTCGAACAAGAGGTAAGCCTGTGAAGAAGTTATCAATGTAGAAGCAAAAACGCCGACCACTGTAATGCTCAGCAAGTTTATGTGCAAATGTAAGAACAACTGAACTGCCCAGACCATATTCACTGTGACAGCATTGTTCCTTTGCCTTGGTATGGCTCAGTGCTTATGAGATATCCGCTTGAAGCGTTCATTGACCAAAATTTAAACCCATAGCGAATGGGTTTACCTTGAATTCTTTGTTTGCACCCATGATGACTAGTATGGAATCATACTCTCGTCTACGTCGACATGCTCTACATCTGCTGGAAGAAGTTTCATGAACTTTTCATTGAGATGGGTGATGAGCGGTCTAACCTTGGAAAATTTGTCATCAGGTGATGAGTTGGTATTGTCAGAAAAATGAAGATTCTTGAGTATAGCTCTGAATCTGTTTCTTGGCATGGCCTGGGCAACAGCTTCGTTTCTGATGTCTGCGTCTAAACTCCAGTATAGATCTCTTCGAGGTAGTGAACTATAACCCGATATCATAAGCACTGTGAAGAAGAGTTTCAGTTCCTGGCTGCTTCGTTTTCAATGCTGATCAGCGCCAAACTGTCAAGGCGATCTTGTGCACTTGATGAGCGTAAGTATGACTTTATGAGTTTCAGTTTTGAAAAACTGCGCTCCGCACTAGAGACCGTGACTGGCAGTGTACAGATGGATACATTTCTCAAACAATGAAATGCGCAATTTATTTTACGGAAATAAGTTTGTCTAAAATCATGTCAACACCATGCAAATGCAATGACGTCATTTCCGGGACCGGAAAGTTATCACTAATTAAACATTAGTGCTGTGCACTGCTGAAGCTGGGCGTCTCCGACTCGTCGCGTCGTGTCGGGTTGACGGAACTTGACGGGTTCTCGGGTAACCTCACTGAGAGTCTGACACGAAATAGTTTACTTAGTCTCAATATTTATTTAACATATTTTTTCGGAGTCTTGCAAACTCGGGGCCCCTCTGGGCCTCTACGCTCGGGGGCCCCTAGTTTTTGTCTTACCCAGTCTACCTTATTGTTACGCCACTCCTTTGGTCTTGCAAACGTAGTCCCCAGAAATTACCAGGCACCAGCAAATATCCTTGTCTGCACATGACGCTGTTTCCTGGATCGTTCGGATCGCTTGTAGTCTATGATGTTATGCTGTGCTATCTAGACGTATTGTAGGATGTATGTCTGTAATTGGCAAGTATCTTTGGTCTAGAAGGTCCCGAATAGACATCCTATGAAAAGTTAGACAGATAAGTTGACGAAAATCCTGTTCGTTTTCTCATATCTTGTAATATCTTGATTCAGAACAACAGCAGTTCACGACTAAATCGTCCGCAGAACAGAATATACAGAATGTCCGTCGAAATGTACTGCGACATAAGATAGCACCACGAAGAACAATAGAAACGACTATCGCAAACTACTCAGAAGCACGCGACTGTCTTTGATGAAGGCCGGCAACAGACTGACTCGTCACCTGTCAGTCTACACCTCACACGCCTCTCACCATCCCTTTTACCATACAACACCTGTCTAGGCTAGGTCTAACGCCTACAGTATGAATACACAGATATATATAACGCGTCTGCTTGCAAGATATGTTTACTGCTGCATGTCCGTGAACGTGTGTGTCGGAGAGTGGAGGCACTCCTACGGGTCGCCTAGTGTTCTTGCCATCCGTCGATGCTAGGGGCATGGCCTCGCTGGCCAATCAGGTGCCTCCACATCTTTCCTTTTTACGGGACAGATAGAAAACAGGATACGTAGATGTGGTGCATAGCTCATGGTAGTGGTCGTTGAACAGCGTTGAAACGGCGGGTTCAAATGGCTCTGACACCATGTAATGTTATGCTGTGCTATCTAGACGTATGAATACACAGATATATATAACGCGTCTGCTTGCAAGGTATGTTGTGGGCACCGTTGTCTAGGGGTAGAACGAATTGAACTAGAAAGACCAACTTCGTATAAGTAAACTCTAATTCAACATAAACCGCATAGCAGTAACACAGTCATATCCATGACAAAACTCAGAACGACGTTAGGTATAGTTCGTATCGACATGAAAGTTCAGCGGCTACTCTCCTTCTGCCCGCCACAACACAGTCACATGACATCTCCTAGCGACTAACACTTCCTACAGTGCGCCCTCTAACGACTAGTACCGAACTACCGTACATCCTCTAGCGACTAGTACCGAACTAAGGCCTCACTCCTAACATATCCCCACCCCTCACAGTAAAAAAAAGAAGAGATCTATCTTTTTTTTTTTTATAATACCACCGGAGGGATCACACAACCTGCCATTCCACACCGCCAACACCTAACACCTCACCAGAAACTCACTAAATACCGTACAATGACAGCATGACTCAAAATCACCCACAGGCAATTATCAACAGGCAATCAAGCCCAAACGGAAACACAGTCCGTATATACAAGAGCTACCAAAAAACCCACAGGGTCAACACCGCTTAATACAACACGGCAAGAGCTAAAAAAAAACACATGCTCAAAGCACCAAAATCTCGTGAATTACCTAGTAAGGTCCACCCCAACTACCCAAACAAGGCAAGGGCCTACGAACCTACCACTCTCAACACACGGACACCTGGCAGGCCAACCTACACTGCACAACACAGAACAACGACATCCACTACGACACCACAACATCACCATCCACACGCACAGATAACCATCAGAGCGCCATAACTGAAACTTAAAAATAACAATGAACTGTTCACAATCACCCTACGAAATCAATCTGTCACTCACTACACAACTACTCTTATGTCACAGATATACAAAGCGATAATTCAATTAGTCATATCAACTTAAAATTTTAAACATCATCATCTTTTTTATAAGTTCCACATTTCTCTAAAATAATCATCACATTCCAATATGCCAGAAAATCATCGTACCATCAATTACAAAAAATATCCATACAATCCAAAAATTCCAGACCATCAATTGTCCACTCCAAAATCCAAAACAATATTCCTTCCAGAAATCCAGCCAAAGACATCTCCAAAAAAACACCACCACCAATTCTATTTTCCAAAACCGCCAAAAAATAACATCCGGAAGTCCACCAGCCAGCACCAATACCATTTGTCCAATACCTCAGCACCATCAATTACAAAAGTCCATACAATCCAAATTCCAAATACCAACAAATTATGAACAATGTATACATCCCACAAACAAAACATCACATTAATCATAAGAACCAGCAGGCTCAGGCCTATCCTGGTCGTCCACGATATCGTTCCTGTGGCGGCCGACAACATTCACACCCACAGCGACCGGGTCGGACAATGGCACATTGTAGTTCTCGTCTCCTAGACCGACCAATCCCAACACCCGCGAAGTTGAGCCGAGCCATCCTCGACACCACGTCCACTTCATCTTCATCCACCAACCACCCAAGCGCCGTTTCCAAGACACCCAGAGGAACGGTAGCAGTAGCGCCGAAACACCCAGGCGCCGCCTCCATGACACCCAGATGATTTTCGCTCGCCCGTCGCTGACCCATGACCGGACCACTGGCGAAGACTCCACGGCCCCGGAACTGACGACATCGCGATGAAGAAGGCACTGACCCCGAAACAGGCCATGACAACACGCCTCGCTGATTCTCGCAATCGAAACCGTCGACCCCAGAATTCAGGTCAACAACCGACGACGCACGTGACTCCTGACAAGAACACCGACCGACCAGACAGGTACAGAATTCCCCGCTTCGACCCTGGCGTCGACCACGTGACTCCTGCACCGAAACATGTGACAGCTGATCCATAGGCTGACCTTCAACTCCGCCCACGTGACTTTCCTCCGTCGTCTCAAATCTACCGTTCGTCCAAAATTTTCGACCGTTTATCCAATAACATTGAGGACTATCCACAGTTCCTCTTTTACTCGCATTAGAACCATTTTTTCCCGACGAAACAATCAAACGCCACGAACAGTTCCAATGACACCTCCGCAGCACGTGCTGTCGTTGAAGCTCCCTGTCCATACGCACCTTTTCGCCGCTCTTTGGACGGGCCTCCATATGTGGGCACCGTTGTCTAGGGGTAGAACGAATTGAACTAGAAAGACCAACTTCGTATAAGTAAACTCTAATTCAACATAAACCGCATAGCAGTAACACAGTCATATCCATGACAAAACTCAGAACGACGTTAGGTATAGTTCGTATCGACATGAAAGTTCAGCGGCTACTCTCCTTCTGCCCGCCACAACACAGTCACATGACATCTCCTAGCGACTAACACTTCCTACAGTGCGCCCTCTAACGACTAGTACCGAACTACCGTACATCCTCTAGCGACTAGTACCGAACTAAGGCCTCACTCCTAACAATGTTTACTGCTGCATGTCCGTGAACGTGTGTGTCGGAGAGCGGAGGCACTCCTACGGGTCGCCTAGTGTTCTTGCCATCCGTCGATGCTAGGGGCGTGGCCTTGCTGGCCAATCAGGTGCCTCCACATAGTCTCCGACTATTTCTTTATTCCGTTGACTGTTTGATCGGCGAGGTGGATTGCAGCTCGCCCAATTTTTCCTTGTTCAACTAGCATGATAGCCTGCGGACTTGTTTGCTTGACACTGCCGGATTTCTCTTCACCATTTCGTTCGAGCCATCCGACGTATTTTAATATTTAAACTTACACAAGCACAATCTCAGCAATATACCTCCAAGAAATCATGTCGACTGCACCAGAAATGTCGTGTCGGGAATTCGTGGCTTCTTCAGTTCCTCCTCTTGTTGCACTCTAACACGACAATTGATGAGATTCGTGCGTGTGATTTGGAAAAAACCTTTAATAATGTTAACATGATAGTTATTTGTATTTAAAGTAGGAAATCCTGGTGATGTCTTATAAACACGGGAAACAGATGTTTAGCTAAGATTAGCTGTTCAAGGTCCGGAATGGCTGAACTATGTGGCTGTTCATCTACCTGGAATGGTGGCGCACTAAGAATACCAGACGTCTCCACACAGCTCGGCTTCTGCTGAAGGTGGAATTGTCCATCCAGTCGTTGGCCGATCTCAACGCCGATTGGCCGAATGGTGCAGCTGCCCTCTTACGCCTGCCCAATAGGTTTCGTCGCAGGCCTATAGCGTTATGCGTTGCTATCTATATTGTTGGCTCGTTAGTCTAGGGTTTCCAAAGACAAGCAGATATGTCAACGACAGAGTCAGTTCGAAGTATATTCGCAGAACATAATACTGTATTTAGTACACCGTTTAACATCGCATATCTTTCAATAGAGGTCTAATCAGCTCTACACGAATCGATTTACTGCCAACGCCCCTTAGCTGGCCACACACGTGCCGGTCAGAACCAGTTCAACCAGTTTCCACCGTCCTACACCCTCACAGCCAAGTGCCAACTCCCTCTAACGAATATGGCAAATACTACTACGTGAGCCACCCTGGTCAGCCATCTCTAACAGACCTCCCCCCTAAATTGCGAGGAGACGTATAAGCCAAACCCGGCTCCGAAGACCATGCTCACGTCAATATATCACACCAAATACACACCGTACATAGGCCACCCCACCACTACATACACCACACACTCAACGGACGTATCTACAATATACACGTACACAATAGATCACACTTCCATACACCACATATATCAAAAACTACGAAGGGAAGCGGACAACCCCACCTTCTCCCCACGCACACACCCAAACGACTCAACAGGTCAACAGGGCTCCAAAAAGGTCAAAAGGACTCAATGCCTTGCACCACAAATACATGTATACCCATGAAAGCACAAATACTCCATGCACAACGCACACCATACATACCGTCCGAAAAATATATATATACCCAACAAGGCAACATCAAACTCCAACACTCCAAAATATCCATCGCCCATGTACGATACCCATAGATAAACAACACCACATCCACATCATACACATCATGACCTCTGACCCCAGCAGAGCAATCAAGCACCTATCGACTACCATTCCAACCAGCAACAACTAAAGCAGTTCAACAACCTAAGCGGCCTAAAAGTCCAAAGTTCATCAGCACCTAACGTTACTCAACTCAACGACGTCGACGACCCTAAACGTGCATTATCACTACGCCTAAAAGGTCACAACTACCATCTGTTAGGTTCACTGGCTCTAATCTAAACGTTCATAAGCGACGATGCCTAAAGTTCACCCCTACTATGCATCAATGTTCATCACTACGAGACCTAAACGTTCCTAAGCGACGATGCCTCAAGTGCCTAAACTACAACACCTAACATTCAGAAGCGACGATGCCTAAAAGTACACAACTACTATGCATAAATGTTCATCATCGTTAGGACAATTATAGAAAATTATTTTATATGTTTCTTTTTTCATTTAGTTAGAAAACTATTTCTTAAAATAATCACATCAATTGCCACATCCAATAATCCATGTACCATCCTAATGCCAAAAGTCCAAAAATATGCCAAAAAAAAAAAAAAACCCATCAAATTCCATCTCCAGTCCACAAAATCAAATGCCACCAGAAAGTCCGTCCGCCAACAACACCAGTCGACCACCACCAATTCTTATTTAAACAACCATATAACCGTCCAGAAAACATCATAGTCAGACACCACACCCCATTTCCAAAAAATCATGTACCATCGAATACCAGAAGTCCAATTATCGCCAATTCCAAAAAGCCATCAAATTTTCAACAATTATATATCGCACACACAACAACCAAAAAACCCGGTAATCAGACCAAAGCAAAATAACAGCGATCACCCAAAACACAATACCGGCAATCACACAACATAAAATATCGCACGTACAATTCTTTGCACACACAATGTAGTTATAACTAAAAATAATCTAAAAAACCCCAACAACCCAACTTAACCCGGTCGTCCAAAGTATCCCGGTCTGGGCGACGTACAACACAGACAGCGACTCCTCCCCGGCCTCACGACAGCACCCTGACGCCTCGCAGCAGCACACGCCCTGACGACTCCATCCAAGCGACGAAAACAAGCTCGCCCCGCACCAGACGACGCATCCACCAGCACATCTTCACGCACGGGCTTCGCCTCCTTGATCCCCAGCAGACGACACTTCGCTAAGCGTTCGAAATCTAACGCTCCTCGTCCCCGATAACTCTTCTGGGCCGACGCAGTGTCCGAATCCCCTCCAGGAACCACCGACAGACTGACAGGCAAACCGCACGCAGCGCCGTAAGATTTCGACGACCTGCACTCGACGTACCCAGCAGACAACGTATATTCACCTTGACCAGCAGACGACGTTCCTGTAGCGTAACCAGCAGACGACGTACATTCACCGTAACCAGCAGACGACGTTCCTGTAGCGTAACCAGCAGACGACGTTCCTGTAGCGTAACCAGCCGACGACGTACATTCACCGTAACCAGCATACGACGTTCCTGTAGCGTAACCAGCAGACGACGTCCCCAAGTCACCCGGTCGCATGTCCACCCCGCCATGCCTAGACCCACGTGCCAGAGTACAAACAGCACTCCCCGACCGACCAACCGGCAGCAGCTGTCTTTCCAGAGAACCATTGGTGACTCCCCAACGTCCGTGACCCAGAAAACTCCTTCTCAAAGCTCCGCGCACTCCATGATATGACGGCACAAGTCTCTGCATACCTTCACGTCGACGAAAGTCATTTTCCTGTAACATGTGACTCGAACGTCCCACATTCATCCTCACGGTCCACAGAAACAAAAATCCTTCGGACGGGCTCCCAATTGTTGGCTCGTTAGTCTAGGGTTTCCAAAGACAAGCAGATATGTCAACGACAGAGTCAGTTCGAAGTATATTCGCAGAACATAATACTGTATTTAGTACACCGTTTAACATCGCATATCTTTCAATAGAGGTCTAATCAGCTCTACACGAATCGATTTACTGCCAACGCCCCTTAGCTGACCACACACGTGCCGGTCAGAACCAGTTCAACCAGTTTCCACCGTCCTACACCCTCACAGCCAAGTGCCAACTTTCTCTAACGAATATGGCAAATACTACTACGTGAGCCACCCTGGTCAGCCATCTCTAACAATATATATATTCGTTTAATTCATGAAAAAGAGCAGGTTGACACACCGCAACCTGGTACATAGTGACGTTAAGAGATACAAACATGAAATTGAAGCGTCTTTCTAAATAGTTCATTGTTAATGAGATTTAATGATTGTTAGCACTCTTGTAGAGGACTCTGGAAATAAAGTTTATGTTGTCCTTTTGCGGGAGCCGGAAATTATGACGTCGGGGTCGAAGGTTGTAAACCAAACTAGTAATTGGTGGGAAAAGGTCACGGGAAGCAAGCACTTGTCAGCTCCCTCAACCATCTCAGCAACAGAGGGCGAGGCATCGGGCAGAAATCCCATCCGCTGGATTCTGCGTAAGAAACGATCCAAGCGTGACCGATCTCCTTCCGTTGTAGACCCCCACCAGGTGGAAGTGGCGTACATGAGGCGGGCAACTGTGGTGGCCTTGGTTACCACATGTAAGGCGTCAGAAGGCAAGCCATGGGTCCTCAAAACCCTCAGGGCGTACAGTGAGCGAGAGCATGCCTCAAGCACCTCATCGACGTGTCCCGAAGCCCGTAGATCACTCCGGAAGGTCACACCCAGGATCTTCATCGCGTTGACCCTCTGGACTTCGGAGATCAGATCAGGAGTGTTCTGGATGCGACTACGGGTAACCAGCATCTCTCGCGACTTGGTTGGGTTAAGCTGCAGGTTGTTTTGTTGCATCCATTCAGCTATCAGGGCCAGCTCGGTGGTAATTGAATACCGCTTTTTGGCACCTACCAATAAGTAGGTATCGTTGGCATACTTTACTATCCTGCTGTCTATATCGGCTGGTTGGAGGTCAGAACCATTGAGTGCTTGTATAATACATATACATATCGTGTCTGCTCACAAGGTATGTTTACTGTCTGATGTCCGTGACTCGAGTGGGTGTCGGAGTGGAGGCACTGCGTACGGGCCGCCTAGTGTTCTTGCCATCCGTCGATGCTAGGGGCGTGGCCTCACTGGCCAATCCGGTGCCTCCACATCTTTCCTTTTACGGGACCGATAGACTACAGTGTTCGTGATACGCCTAGTAACTAATAGACTAATGACTAATAAAACTACTAAACTACCTAGACATGTGTATAACCTTCCCGTGTCATGTGTCTAAAGTTAATATCTCTAGTTCTTAATCGTATAGTACTGTCAGTTTTGTCCGTCTCCGTCTGAACGATATCTGGTTGGCTTTTGTGTGAGTCGTCCAGCCCTGGTTTGGTATCCTGCCTGGGTCTTGTCCGCTGGGTCCTGGGCTGTGTCGCTTCTCAGGCTATGGGCCGGAGCGACGGCCGGGCTGCTGGGCCGGGGAGGAGTGTGGAGGGCGGAGTTTGTTGTGGTGGTGTCGTCGTCCACTTCAGTCTTGATTGCGACAGGCTGTTCGGACGTGCTCTGCAATGCAATGCAGAATGTGTTGAAAGCCTCTATTATTTTCGTGACGTCTTTCTTTTTGGTGGTGGACAGAGCGAGGTTCCTGTATGTATCGTTGGTCTCGCCGCCCAGACACGTGAGGGAAAACGGCAGCTTGTTTCTGAGGGCTGGCCTCAACTAACTCGGCAGCAAACAAACATAGTTGTCCCATTGTTCTCGAAAACGTCTCCTGTTGTTGTCAACGTCGCCGCCAGATGTCTTCAACGGCTCCAGTGGAGATGTGGTGCGTAGCTCATGGTAGTGGTTGGTGAACAGCGATGAACAGCGTTGAAACGGCGGGTTCAAATGGCTCTGACACCATATAACGTTATGCGTTGCTATCTAGTTCTTGTATAATACATATACAGTTCGTGTCTGCTCGCAAGGTATGTTTACTGTCTGATGTCCGTGACTCGAGTGGGTGTCGGAGTGGAGGCACTGCGCACGGGCCGCCTAGTGTTCTTGCCATCCGTCGATGCTAGGGGCGTGGCCTCACTGGCCAATCCGGTGCCTCCACAGGGCCTTTCCTAGACCCACTCGCCGAAGGCACTGTCCACGTGAATAGAGTTACACTCTATATGGGAGTCTAGTCTACGGTAGTGGGTATCAGCATTAAAGGCGCTACATAAATACATGGCGGGAAAGACATGTATACTGATAGGGACAATAAAGTATGACTCGTCACATTTTTGTTGTTGTAAGAAGTCCCTCGTCTAGCTACAGTTTGTGTCTGGGGATCACAGATGAAACTCGCATGTATCAATAGTGACCTCTTACTAAAGAGCTCTTTGCCCCTCAGTCACATATTTATAATCTCAAACACAGATACCGATACATTAAGGCCTATATGGATATAATTAGCTAATTCTCATCTTTTGCAGGCATCCATCACACTCCGACACATGAAAATGGGGAGGAACTGCAAGGTGACACAAGTTGGGGAATGTTTTCATTCACTGATGGATAAGGTTGCTCATTGATGGAAATTTAAGACTTTGAAGTTTATTCTCCCAAATCTTTGCTGTATTCTGGATTAACTAGCATTATTGAAGTGCGAGGGGCTTTTTTCCGTTGACACAGATAAATGAATGTCTTTGTTGCACATGACTGCGGACCAAGATGCAAAATAAGAAATTCTTTTCGTATTTACAAATGTCTGCATACTCACATTATATTTACAGGAAATTATGAAAATTGTCTGAGCAGAGATTGTGATTTGTGATGTCAGATAATGTGGCTGTATCTGCATTCAGCATTTGCAGAACTCATGACCAAAACGTTTGTATTTGGGCAAAAATTCTAGCAGAATGAATTATTAGTTCTAATACTATTACACATGAAGCCACATCACTAAGTAGGCAAAGCTGTGCAAATGTGATGAAAATTCTTGAAACTTTTTAATAATGAGGAAAATATAATCTCCTGGAAGGCATTTGTTATGCTGAATCAGATTGAACTTCATAATTACATTTAACAGACACTTGCAATGCAATAATAATTTTGACAGAAGACAGCACTTTCTTTTGAGACAAAGATGTTTATTGATAGCTTCATTGACTGATGCCGGTAATCAGTTGCTGTATTCCAGATTTAGCGCGCATACACACTGACCTAACTTCCACAGAACCTTTAATGTCCAGTCCATTGTATCTGCTACTGCTGCTTGATGTGTTTGTGTCAAGGAATATCAGATATTTTTAGATTGCAATCATTGCATACTATAATGGATATTCATTTGAAAAAATGTGTTTAGCCTCAAATTACATCACCATCATTCTCAAAAGTGGTCTGCTTGATTGCACCAGTCGAGGGTAGTGGACCATCCTGTGATGCTTTAAGATTAGCTTTTTCTCTGCATCGTTCAAGTGAAAAGAGCAACGATTTTCTTCTTTTTTATTCACCATATTGGCTAATTCAAGGAAGTTTTGGTAAAAGAGCAATTTAGAGAGTTTCCATAGTAAAACATAAAATCCTGAGCAATTTTTCAGGACATTGCCGATTCCCCCCCTTTACATCCTTCCTTTACTACCATGGATAGCTTGGCTGCTCACATAGATAGCAGAGCTTAGGCCCTGTCTAATTTTGCGCTCAGTTCTAAGCAGTAACCTGGCAAATACATTACTGTAGAGTGACTCAGACACTCAAACGCATTGCATTGTGGGCAGTTCGGATAACCCAGCTGATTTGCGTGGTCCTCACTGGTATAACATGCTGTAGCTACTTTCAACTCTGACAATTTCCGTGCAGCTTGACAATTATCGCAATTACTGTTTCTCATTCCTCGAAACGTAAAGCAATCCTGCTACGAATAGGCAGTTTTTTCGTGCTGTACGGTGGTATGAAGTAACGACGAAAGTTTACGCATTTGTAATCCTTTGAAACAGTAACGCAAAATTTACCACCTATATGCTGCGAATATTAATGGGTTGCTTGGCTTTGAACAGTTCTACACTCTTCTCGATGCCATTGATGAGTGAGAAAAGTAGCCCATCTGGTCTTTTTTAACAAAAACACCCTTTCTGGTCGGATACGACTTACCATTACACGTTTGGTATTCTCTGACGTGTAGCATCAGCTCCTCTTGGTGATGCCGGTAATAAATTGCTCTATTCCAGATTTAGCAGTTATACTCATTGACCTCGTTCTAACTTCCACAGAACCTTTATTGTCCAGTTCATTGTATCTGCTATTTGATGTCTTTGTGTTTGAATAGCAAAACTTTCTAAATTGGATATTGCATATGGTATTGGATATGCATTTGCATTTGGAAAATGTGTTTATCCGCAAATCACATCGCTAGATATCATTACCAAAAGTGGTCTACTTGTATGCGCCAGATGAGGGTAGTGGACCATTGTGTGATGCTTGAAGATTAGCTTATTCTCTGCATAGCTCAAGCGAAAAGAGAAATGATTTTCTTCTTTTTTTATCCGCCATTTTGGTTAATTCGGAGGAAGTCTTGGTGGAAGAACAATTTAAAAAATAAAACATAAACCCATGAGCAATTTTTTAGGATATTGCCGATTCCCCCTTTACATCCTTCCTTTACTACCATGAATCGCTGAGCTGCTCACAGGTCCTGTCTAGTTTTGCGCTCAATTCGAAGCAGTGACCTTTCAGATCTGTACTTTACTGTAGAGTGACATAGACACCAATAATTTAAGACCTACCGTCCTACACGGGCATAATTTTCTAATTCTCATTTATTACAGCCTGCCAACACACTCCCATACATGAAGATGATTACTGCCTGATGACGCTGGTTGGAGAATGTTTTCATCCATTGATGGATGAAGTTGCTCATTGATGAAATTTTTGACTTTGATGTTTATTCTTTCAAATCTATGCTGGATACTGGAATTACTGAAGTGCTGATTTCTGTTGCGTAATTACTGCAGAGAGAGATATATGTGAAATGAGAAATTCTTTAGTTATGGACAGATGTCCGTGTAAACACATTGCATTTGTAAGATATAACGAAGATTGTCTGAGCAGAGATTGTGACGTCAAATAATGTGGCTGTATCTGCATTCAGCATTTGCACATCTCATCCCAAAAAGTTTGTGTTAGAGAAAAACTCCTAGCATAGCGAGTTATTAGTTCTAATACTATTACACATGAAGCCATATTATTAAGCAATCAAAACAGTGCATATGTAATGAAAATTCTTGAAGAACCCACTTCTTACTAATACTGATAGATCTCCTGAAGCATAACTTAAGTAACTTATTCGATTGCATTGCATTGGTTTATAAAACTTACTAAAATCTTCAATTTAAAATGTTCTAAAAGGGTGAGTTATTCAAGTAAAGCACCAGTTTTAATAGAATGAAGCTGGACTTATTGTATTTGCAATTTTTTCATCTCTTCTCTTGTCTACACTTCAGAGTCTTCTTTTCATTGAAGATTTTTGTGTAGACCTTATTCCAATTGACTGTAATTGATGGATTTTACTCCAGAAACATCAGAATATCCCGTTTGCCTAAAAAATCAACATCCTTTGAAGAATTAAAGGTTTGCATTTTTTTTATTTTCAGTTCATACAGTTAAGAATAGTTTTATTGATCACAGCAAAAATGCCTCCAATTCAAATGGTAACATCTGCATGTAAAGAACCTAGGTAGAAGACCAAAATTACTCTAACCCTTCAAGTATACATGAAATTAGGCTACAGTGTGAAACCCGTAAAACTGGCCATATTCTAGCATTCGAATATATTTGCATATATTTGCCATACAGTATGTAACTTTTCAATATAAAAAGAAGTTATCATGCTAGATGTGCAATCTATCTAAAATCATAAAAATTTAAGTTTTCTAATCAAATTAATAAATTCATGAAATTTTAGTGATAAATTTTTACATCATACCTAGCAAGCCATCTCCATTCAGCCATTTATCAAAAAAGGCATTTACTTTGTTGTTTGCTTCTGCACTCCAATGGTAATAGTCGCGCTCTGCAAATCATCAACCACTTTATCAATGCAAACAGTTACTTAATTTTTGCGAATTTGTTGCAAAATACTGGAAAGTACAGCAGTAGAATCAGCAGCTAAAACACACAGTAGAAGCTAACAGATTACAGATCCTTCAAAGATGCAATTGGAATTTCAACACTTGGATCACAGAGGGAGACAGCCGCACAGTCGGACAGAGACACAAATCAATCCTTGAGAAGCGCTATATCAATTTTAAGAATGAATTAATATCGTCAATCCTGTCAAATAAATCTATAAACTTTTGCAAAATGCCAATTCATCACAGTAAAATTTTATCAGACAACAATGACTTAAGTACTCAGCTGCACAGTACATACATCAATGCATTACAATGAAAGGGGTACGTTTTAATACAAAGTGATATTCAAGGCATCAACTAATAATATAAGCTATAATAAGTGACCATTTATTGAAAGCTATCAAAGTAGAAACATAATTTGACCTTAAGCTTGTTTCTTCAGTTGCGTGTTCCTGCCTGCGATATTAGCTTCTGAAGTTCCTGAAGACAGTTCTTCACTATGGGAATTTGTCGTACTTGCTGTCTGCTCAAATGTAGCTTCAACGGTAGCAGTCGTTTCAGCTAGAGTCTGACTAGTCTTCAACCAAAGTGGTTTCCTCGGTAGAAGTTGTTTCTGCTGTAGAAATAGTCTCATTAGTCGATCGTTCAACTAATATGGCTTCTTCTGTAATATCTGCCTTTGCAATTATCATTTTAAAGTTATTCTGCATGTTTATTTCATCCATCGCCTTCAAATTTGAACCAACTTTCAGGATTTCAGTTTCTGCTCTAGGGGTTTGGTACACGTTTTCATTGATACCACTGCTGTGACCCATGTGCTTATAAAACAATTGATGATCTGTCTCCGACATTTCAATCCCGGCATACAATGTACTCACTCGATACCTCATAGCAGTAGCAGTGAGGCGATCAGGTGAGATAACTTCCGCTGCTTGACACACTCTGTGTACTGAATGCCACCCTCCTACATGAGTTTCTGATTGCTGAGTGCATGGAAACATGTATTTATTGTGAACATTGACGCTTGACATTTCTCGAATATGTGGATCACTCAGGAGACGCATAGCATCACATGTGTCAGTTGGTATCAGCACCGATGCTAAGTGATTATTCCCTTTACCTCCTTGGTAAGTAATCAGCATGCTGCTGAAGAGTGATGCATCATTGTTCGGGAGTTTCTCGATTCGTGCTGGATCTAGCCATGTTCCATTTTCTGCATCATGCCACTCACTTAATAACAAACGAGCTGGCTCTCCTCCTCTTCTTCCATTGAACAGGGTCAAGCGACTTACAGCAAGATCTCACAACTCAGCATATAGATGCAAGTCCCACATTATGTAGGCATCTTTCACAATAGCTGAAATTCTTTTGGCTGTGTATTCTCTGACTTTTACAACATCATCTTCTAAGGGCAGCTTCTCTGCTTTACGGAGTTTAGTTTCCTTGTTTCTGTTCAAGGTGTATGTTGCATCTCCAAAATATATAATTTCCGTTTTGCAACAGCACTTCCAAGAACTTTTCAATTTCTTCTACCTTTTGATCATCATCATTCATGAGACTAACTGCCATCTGTATTTTAGCAAATTTCTTGATCAAGTAGAAAAGTGCCACTTTCAACCCAGCCTTGGTTACTTCAGTATTACTCAACGTGTATGCAGAAATAGCATCAGACAGAACAGAAAAATTCTTGCATATCAGCATATCTTGTGAACCAACCAAAGTCAGTGGAATTCATTATTCAGAGCAGCTATGCCACCTATATCTGACATCACACTCTTTTTAACCTCTGCCAAGTTAAACTAAAGAAAGTATTATAAGTAGAATTGTACCTTCGAGTAGCTCCTTCACGTTGAGGCGTCATTTAAGAATGACTTCCTGGATCAGTTGATTAAAGGAGAGTCTACTGCAGCCACAAGAGAATGCCTTAACTCTGTCCATTTCAGCGACTTCATGCATGCCACAAAATTAACAACGTCCATCATCATTATGCTGTTGGTTTCATCAACCGAAACTATTGGCATATTGGTTGGCAGTCTCAGCATCCTCATTCCTCAGTCAAAGACTCTACCAATGAACTTGGTCTGTCAGACCGTTACTATGATTAGTAGATTCAACTCAACGACAGTGATTGGTTTACAATCATGTATAATATGATGCAAAAACCCACTTTATGTATTGTGGTAGCATTCCCTGTTTGCAATCATTTATAGGATCTGCTCCATCATTTAACATAGGATGGTAATCTGGAAGTTGGGCAAATACGCAAGATCTTCTAATGCCATGCTTCGACACTGTCGGTCTACTCGCTTCCAGTTCATGTGTATGTCGATCGTACAATTACTTCCTTCTTGGTTTAAACATATTTTCGTGGATTGTGCTCTGCATTTCACCCTGGTTTTCCTAGCACAGCACATATAGATAATTCTATTTATAAATATTTCAGCGACTTCATGCATGCCACAAAATTAACAACGTCCATCATCATTATGCTGCTGGTTTCATCAACCGAAACTATTGGCATATTGGTTGGCAGTCTCAGCATCCTCATTCCTCAGTCAAAGACTCTACCAATGAACTTGGTCTGTCAGACCGTTACTATGATTAGTAGATTCAACTCAACGACAGTGATTGGTTTACAATCATGTATAATATGATGCAAAAACCCACTTTATGTATTGTGGTAGCATTCCCTGTTTGCAATCATTTATAGGATCTGCTCCATCATTTAACATAGGATGGTAATCTGGAAGTTGGACAAATACGCAAGATCTTCTAATGCCATGCTTCGACACTGTCGGTCTACTCGCTTCCAGTTCATGTGTATGTCGATCGTACAATTACTTCCTTCTTGGTTTAAACATATTTTCGTGGATTGTGCTCTGCATTTCACCCTGGTTTTCCTAGCACAGCACATATAGATAATTCTATTTATAAATATTTTTCGTGAATCCCAACAGCGCATGCATGGCGATATTGTTCCAGGGCTACTATCTAGGAAAAACTCAGACATTATGATCCTTCCCTTTAACTGAAAATGATGACCACTATCATGCAGCATATGGAACTTTTTTAATTAGATCACAAGCGCAAGTATTCAAATCATATGCATTCGCAGATTCAAGAGGATATTATGCAGTGATGAAGTTGTCACAGGTCGGAAATTTTCTGTATCTCTGTTCATTCTTACCATCAAGCCAGTCTTTGTACACATTTTTACATTGCTGAGATATTTGACTTTCAAAGCGGAATCCAAATTCTGTGCCTGTTACGTTGCCATGGTCAACATACCAGCAATTGGGATGTACTAAAACACTTTCCAATTTGAGTTTGCAAGCGATTTCTTGAGATTTTGTTACTTGAATCCCACCATTTTACAAATGAATGTGGTGACTTTGCACAGGAATGTTATTTTCATGTCATGTACGATTGTAACTTATAATGACTGTCTATTGTCGGGTAACTGGGCCGGTGTTGTGTCTAAGCATCTTGTTCTTTGCCTTGGCGCAAGTACGGCTTCAGCCAATCGGCTAGAAGGCTTATAAATTACTGACAGAATGGAACTACAAGTCAGTGTTAGTTTTCTTTCTACTTCAATTTCTAGCTTATAACACTTTGATCGGTATTTAATTCTACGTATAAACCCTATTTACATGACGTTTCAGCCCGAGTCACAGTCTGTCTTTCATAGTAGAGTGCCTCTGCTGCTGTCTCTATACAAGAAGTTCTCTACGCCACGGAACTCTAGTCTTCCAATGTGCTTCATGTAGTTGCCGATCCTTCTCTCATAGTAGACGAACCTCTCAGGATGTTTCTTGTTACCAAACATTATATTCACGTAATGTAAACCTTCCGACTTCTTCCTGTAGTCCCAAAGCCTCTCAGGATGCTCCTCGTTGCCGAACATCCCAATGGCCGTTTCGGGCCTCCTTATAAACTATTTCCTCGCCCGGTCTCCAGGCCCGCCCATCGGAAGCTGCTAACGCTGTCTAGCCTGTCAACAGTGGTCTAGTCTGGTATGGTCTGGTATCAAGATCATTCCACTCAGGCACAGCGTTAGCTGACATCTGTTTATACTATAGCAGTCAACTGACTGGCATACAATTATTAGCACACATATAGGCTTAACATTCATTTTACAGTAAACTTATCATTTGTGTGTTTATATTATACATTCACTATAATTATAATACTTGTCTATTAGGCTACTTGATATTTGCTCCATTATTTTTTATTTAACCATTAGGCCTATGTTTCTTTACAACTGCAGGGTCATCTGCAAATATGCAAGTAGTGTTATTAGACCCCTCCAAGTGTCATTTATTTCTAAATATGTGATCAAATTAAACAAGTTTATAAAAGTTAGATTAGAGAGCAGCAACTAGGCTGTTTACTCTGTCAATCACAGTCACAAAAGACGATGAAAATTTTACATAAAATGAAAAATGACAATGTGCAGAGACACATGTAGACCAAATTTAAACTGTCATGAATGTTTATAGGAACGGAAAGTCTGCGCTCTTCAGTAGGTCTACTTAGCAATTTACTATTGTGGTCTATTGAGTGACCTTCTTCATCTTTTTCGCAACAAATCGTTTTGTGTTAGCCTTTTGCCTGTTCAGATAACGCATACGAATAAAGGTGCGTGTTCTGATGAAACATCTGATTGCTGCTTGAAGGGCTGTTGGAAATTTGGCTGTGAGTGTCTTCACTAGCGCAGCAATAATGTTCTTCTCTTTACGTAGTCCTGCAATGTGGTGGGCACGGAAATCTCTTCACTAGCGCAGCAATAATGTTCTTCTCTTTACGTAGTCCTGCAATGTGGTGGGCACGGAAATCGCTCTCCAGTTGCTGGACTGTCCGAAACCAGTCATCTGATGGAATGCGAAGACCACCACGGCTGAGACATGGCAACCACATGCGACAGGTCTCTGGTGCCTAGGAGATTTGACTTGAGATCTGACCTAACTCCGGATGTTGGCGCTTGAGCTTGAAGGCGACGTATCCAGCCAAATAGTGAAGTGCATCAGCTGATAAGTGATCAGCTGGTGAAGTTTGTATCGGCTGAGTCTGGAGAAGAGCAACGCCTTGGCGCGTTGCACTTGACTGCGTAACCGGTGTTACCGCTTCCTGTGTCACAGCGCCTTGAAGGAATCTGTCAATTTCATCAGCTGACAACTCGGTGAGACTGTCTTCAAGGTTGTTATCTTGAGCTCTGTCAGCATTTGTCAAGGAGAGGTGGGCATCGTTTAACAAGTGAACCGTCAAATAATCATCAACCCGACCGTCATTGTCATCTGCAAGTAAACCGTTGTCATCTGTGTCTGCATCGCGCCGCACATTGCTGTTGTTGAGGTCAACGAAATTTCTTGCGACCAGTAGAAGGCGAAAGCGATGTTTGACCTCCGTTGGTATCGGATGTTCGTAATGATGACCAATTCCTCGAAGCTGTGAGAAGAAATTTTCCAGGCAGTCCTGATTAAGACGTCAGGATGTACTGCACATTGTACATCGCCTGCAAGTTGGCAAGCAAGCCCTTTATCGCCGTAATGGACATCATTAGTCCCTTCTGAAAGGAAAGCAGGGTTTTCTTCCCTACAACCCTCATGCCAGCCACTGTTTCGTGCATTGTATTAAGGATCTGATTCTGCACAGCTATGTGCGTTCCATAGGCCGATGTTGTCTCAAAATGCCCTCTCATTATGCGTGTATTCAAGACATCGAACGCATCGTTGACGAGTTGAAAAAAGTTTGCCATTTCAGTTTTGTCCGGGAACATGTAGCGAATAGCAGCAGCCGTTGTCCTTGAGAACAGCTGGGCAGCAATTCGCATCTTCTTTTTTATAAATACTTTACAAACACTTGACACTTTCTACAATAGGCCTACTTTATAAACACTCGACAAACTTTATAGCTGCACCGAAGTCATACACTGAACGAGCGAACTGCATGAACGGCTGCTCTGTTGAGGCTGCCCGAGTGGTCCAGTAACGTCAGAAACGCCCCACCCCAAGTTAATGAGCCTCCCAGTACAAGCCAGCGGACCAACCTGTTAGTGGAGTAATCTTGGTCTGGTATGGTCTAGTCTGGTCTGGTCTGGTCTGCCTAGCAGCCATCAACTCAGCTGTCAGGTCAGCTACCATGGCTTATATTATTATTATATTAAATAATACCATGGCTTATCAACGGTGGTCTGGTATATTATAATCATTTAGGTTCTTTCAGAAAGGTACGACTGAAACCAAGATAAGGGGAGGCCCTTAACACCATAGGAGGTCTCAAGACGCTTGAGAAAGATATCGTGATCAACCATATCAAAGGCTGAAGAGACATCATAGAGAGCCAATAGAGTGAGCTCAGACCTATCAACGGCAGAATAGATTTCAGAAAGAAGAGAAAAGAGAGCAGTCTCGGTGAAATGGTGGGCCCTAAAGCCAGACTGATTTGCAGGAAGGAGACCAGATTGCTCAAGGTAAGGTAGAAACTGCAGAGAGACAAAACGTTCAAGTGTCTTAGAAAGAAAGGAGATTGGAGATAGGCCGATAATTTTGGCAAAGGTTGGTGTCAAGGTCAGGCTTTTTGAGGGAAGGAAAGACAAGGACCCGTTTCTGTGAGGGAGGGATGCAACCTTCAGAGAGGGACCTATTAAACAGGGAGACCAAGAATGGGCCAAGGTCATCCAAAATGTCATTAATAATAAATGGGGGTAAAGGATCTAGTTCACATGAGTTTAAGTTAACAGTAGCAAAAACTAGCCAAAGGTCCGATTCAGTGACAGGTCGAAAGTCATCGCAGACGGTAGATGTAGAGGTAAATGTTGGAGGAGGCGCATCAGCGGTTGAGGCACGAAGGCGGTCTATCTTTGTTTATAGTGCATCGAGAAATTCACTAGTAGAGAATGCAGGAGTTTCAGTGGAGCGAGATGTCTTGCCAAAAAGTCCGGAGATCGACGACCACAGACGTCTGGGATTTTTGGCATTGCGTGAGACCAGCTTTTCCCAATGAGCTGCCTCTTTGTGGTGGTAGAGACTGTGTAGAGCGCGCAGTCAGTCATAGCCCAATCATATTCAAACATTAAGGCTCCTCTAATTATAACATGAATTTTTAGAATTCACGAATAAATAAAGAAAAATATCTTCCTAAAAAATATTGCGACACACTTAGAGTTTTGTGACCCACTTTTGGGTCACGGCCCAGTTTCGGAAGCGCTGCCTTTTTGCACACTGTGATAGCCCATTAGCTCTCTCTATGTTAGCCTGCCCAGCCACAGCTACAACAGCAGCGCCTTAGTGTGACTAAAGATCTAAGTAGTCTCTCCTCCTCCAAGGCCCTCATGTGCCTCAATTAATATGGAAGTTATTTTGCAGGTTTGTAGTGGCAGTAGCAAAATTCTTTGTTGTGCTATTTCAATTGCAGCAATCTTTATAATTGAGAGCGTGTGCAGACTAGGGAATGTAATCCCGGGATCCCGAATACCGGGATCCCGGGAATCCCGGACATTTTGCAATCCCGTAATCCCGGGATTGACACACATGGAATCCCGTTTTTCGGGATTTCCGAAAATTCGGATTTTTTTTACTAAATTACTTGACTAATTTTGCAACAATCCTCGGTCAATAGACACCAAAACGACGGATAAACAGACGCCCTAATGAAGGTAAGCTGGCGGCCAGCAGAAAACCCAGAGGGGTGACTGGAGGTAGACGTTTCTGAGTGATCAGGCAGGAGATTTAGGTTTGCTCCCTCCCATTCCTTCTTGGTTCATGTATACAGACTACAGAGTCCTCCACAACAATCATCCACACACCATTCAGTTGACTGATAGAAGATAAACAGATGTCAGATGCTAGCAGAGCTGACCGACTAGGTCTGCGACGTCATAGCGCCTGACTCCGATTGACGTGTGTTGATGACACCCCCGCCCGTATAATTGCGCCCGTTGGTGAAGGACCTGGACAGCACACAGAGTCACAGACGGGCCCTTGCTGCCTTAATATCAGAGGACTGCAGCTAGGCTAGCCTGCAAGATCAGTCACTCTCTGGTAAATCTTGGCTAACCTGCTACCTGTTGTGTTCCTCGCGCTGTGGTCAGTCGGTACATTGGTCACCTCCTATCGTCTGACCTAATTCCGGGTCATCGTATGCAGAAGTTAATTACCCTATTCAGAGTGATCACAACTGAAGCCCAGTTAAAGACGGGGAATCTGAATCTGGGCTCGACTCACGGCAACCTAGGTCAAAGGAGAGACATAAGAGGGCAGGCTAGGGCGGGGTGGAGAGGGGTCTAACTTGTTTGTTTAGTGGGGATAGAAGCCACTGGTCGTAGGCCTATCACTATCAAGTTTCAAACAAACCCCGCTGTTGCCAGGGACCAATGAATAAATCCCTTGTCGTGAGTCATAATTGGTCACGGTTGAAGTGCCTGAAGCAAAGAGAAAGCTGTACTGTATGTGGCCTACTATTATACTATGTCTAAGAATTTTTTTAATTGCCATTATAAGCCAATCCCGGGATACCGGGATCCCGGGATTGGCTCATTTATAATCCCGGAATCCCGGGATTGAGCAAGTGCCCCGGGATTACATTCCCTAGTGCAGACAAACAGGGTCGTGTAAACAAAAACACCCTTAAAGGCAATTCATTTCTAAATACATTGGTGAAATGTCACTAAAATATTTCAAGCCGAACAAAAGTTATATCACTTTTAGTGAGACAACTCAGTGATTTTTTTATGATTAAAAACATACACGCACAAAAACCGATTTTATCAAATTTCGTTTAAATGAATTGTTAAGAAATACCTTTGATCTTGCCACATAATCCATATTATTATTAATCAAGAAAGATATAGCATGTCAGCGTAGCTGCACTTCACTGTAGAGCAGGGGTTCTCAAACTGGTACGCGTACCCCCAGGGGTACGCCAGGCGCCGGGAAGGGGTACGCGAAAAATTCCAGAAATATAACTTTTCTTTGAGTTTATGGACTTTTTGTCCATATTTTTTTGATTAGCAATGATTTTTAACGTTGCAACATAAAACAGCATCGTCAGCTATTTCTTTCACTACCGTACATTTAACTAGACTCACATACAATGCATTATGCAGTGCATGCAACATATTTAGGCTAAGTTTAGGCCTATTGCTATAATTTTGAAACAAGTAATGTATAAATGGTTGAAAGTGCCAAAGCCAGAATATCTCAGCCCATGTAGAGCTTAAATAGCAGAGAGCTGAATTGGCCAAATGATTAGTTTCTGGTCGAGCACTAAATTTTGTCATTCTTTTCAGCAAGTCATATCTGGGTGAAACTGTTAGGCTAACTATAATAATTATTGCTATCAAAAACAAACCTGGGGTAAATTTGCGTTTTAAATTGACAAATATTAAACCAGATATTGTAAATCTGTTTTAGTCTGAACAAGCCCTCAGCACTACTGGGGTTATAGAACAGTTTTCCCTATTAATCTGTTGATAAGATTATATGATTAAAAACTAGATTTTGCTCCCTATATATGGGCCTAGGCCTAGACTCTAATAGACGATGTCACCAAACGATTAAATGGACTTTTAGTTGTCACTGCCACTTGCCAGGGGACATCGCAATGGCATTTTGTAGTTTCTGATCTGACTTTGCGGGGGTACGCCAACTTTCGATTTTTTTACTTGGGGGTACAATAAAAATAAAGTTTGAGAACCCCTGCTGTAGAGTCACTTAGCAATACGATGATGAAAGTTAGTAAATAAAGAATATGTCAGATTTTAAAAAATGTTTAAATCAACGAAATTCAAATATCTGGAAAATTATATTAATGACAGACAGGATGTGTATTCATGTTGAATTCTCTACCCACGTCGTCGGTCCTATGTCACCGAACTGGGAGAACGAGGGAGCAAAAGCCTGATTAATGTGATAATCTAGAGAATCAGTAGGCATGTAGAACAGAACGATTCGTTGAGCAGAGGTCAGATATTGGAGGGTTTGCAGGTATCGTACCAGGATGCCGCTCGAGTGGTGTAAGGGACATGTAGTCAACGGTTCTCGGTCTGAGAACGCCCGCCGCCAAGGGTCGAGCTGGGTTCGACAGCTCCCTGCCCTCGTCTGGTTCTATTTGGCCCGACACGAGAGCATCGTGCACCAATTGCATGTTTCTTAATTGTGCCTTCAATCGTGTTTCGTCATCGGGCACAGATGTAATTATGGGTTCTATCCCAACGTGATTGGATGCACCTTCTACGCTGTCGTAGGCAGAGTCATTAATGTTCAAATACGCGGGGTTGTTATTAAGCATTGTTTCATGGGGAGGAATGTTTTGCTTTGTTGCCATTTTAGCTTGATCAGTTCACACACAAATGACACACAAAGATTCGCAACTTAGATCACCACTCGCGGCGTATTGTAATTAATTAAAACTCGCAAACAAACAGTCAGATTTCACCATAATTAACTAAAATTGCCATGTGACGAAACATGTCGGCCAACAACTCAGAACGAAAAGGGAAGAACTTATATATTCAAACGCTAATTACTAGTCGGTCGCTATGGGCAATACATTCGCGCCCGCTAGATCACAGCGGTTGGCGCTATACTGTTTGGGTCGCTAATACGTGATACGTAAGGCTAAAAGGCTGGGCCTTTGCATTCAGACGCTTCGTCAGCAAGATCCTGAATCTAAACCTATAATCATTGCTTACTCTGAAAAAGAATGAGAGTGCAGAAAATTAAGAGTTAAATTGAGAGTTCACAAATATGCCATTGAGAAGAGCTATGCTGGAGAAATATATATATAACAATCTGTAACCAAAACCAAGAGCTATAAGATAATTGATTGCCGCGTTGAATTTGATATGTGAAGATTTACCTATGGAACACATGAACAACACCCTCCAAAACTTCACAAATAGACTCAAAACAAGATTGGCTACTTGTGAACAGCATGAACACAAGTTCTTAAGCAATATAAAGTTTATTTCATGACAATTATTTCAAATTAAACTTTTGAAGCGTTATGGTTTTGAATTGTCAAAAAACAGTGGGTGGACTCACTAATAGTGAAATAACTTGTGTTCTGTTTCAACCATTTTTGTGTAAGTTGGCCATTATATGTCTATACGAATTGCCTTCAAGTCTGCAAAATTTGATAAAAAAATTCTTGCTTCTGGCCAAGATATTGGCTTAAAGCCGTAGGTTGCATTTTTTACCCACGCTGTAGATACAAGACAATAAGCCTAAAACTCACCATAACAGAATAAGCAATAAAACGAATTAGAGAGAATAAGCTAATAATAATAATTAATTAATAACTGTCACACTTACTGGAACAATTCGACATAAACTTTGCAGACCTTCGGCACCGGAAATCCGTTTTCTGCTAGAAGGCCTCAAAAGAAGGCACAATGTTTTCAGTGCGTACCAAGCTTTCCACTCTGCAATGAAGAAAATAAGAACACAGCTTATCAATGTATGAATAACTTCTTTCACATTATGAGGCATTTTTTTATTCATTCAGTCCGAATTCTCTTCCAGAAATCCATCCACTAATCAAAGGCAAAGTTATCAGGGCCGCATTAAGGTTAGAGACCCTGTGGTGTTATTACCCTACTATGGCCTTCCTCTCACAAACCCATCCATCCACTACGGATATAAAAAATCATTGTTTAATGAAACGCCAGCAAAGAAACTGCCCTCAACATGTATAATTATGCAATTCCAAAAATTCAAAGAGTACAAATCAAAGATATAAATTACACAGTTGCATGCTCTATGTACTTCCAATGTTACATAGGGAATGAATGAATATGTACAGGAGTTAGGTCAAGCACTTCAATCCAAGGGTGTTATACACTACACTACACTATTCCCCACCTGAAGGTCCTCAAAACTGCAGCACCCTTAGCACCAACCTTAATTCGGTTGTCAAAGTCCGACAACCAAGCTGCCCAGCAGTACCTATGAAACTAGTTGACTCTCACAATAGACCGTTAAGCACCAATGCACTTCAGCCTTGTAGACCGATATAACCAACTGAGAATGAACCGAAACAGGAAGTGGCCATGCTGCATTATATCTGTTGGCCCGTAAGCACCCAATATAAGTTGCATTGAAAATACATACAGCTGAGCTTATAAAAGAAAAAAAAACATAAAGTGGACTCTATATTTACCAAGATCAACACCAGTTGCATCAAGACCAGCTTGACGCACAGCTGATATTGCACTCTTTGATACGTGCCTCCAAAGCTGCTTCATCACATTTGGAAATTGGACCAGGAAGTCGACAGCATCCGGTTTAAGTGTTGCAAACTCCAGGTCCAGCTGCATCAATGTGTTACAAAAACAAGTAGATTGTGAAAGACTTAATACGCGACAAAGAAATCATTTCGACTAAATTAGGTCTGCGTTGTTGCGTGGCCACTTCTTAAATGCAATGAAGGTGTATGTAATCTGGGCATAGTTTTAATCCCACTTGTCCTTTCCTAAGCAATTTAAATCAGCTATTTCCCACATTATTCGACGTTAGTGCTCCTTTCTGTTACTTGGAGGACATGAGTGGACACAAACGTTAACATTTATTTTAAATCTAATTGTCAGCAGGTTGACTGACATATATGTATTTCTTTTATTTAAGAAAATTAAGTTGATGTACCGCAACTTATTATATGAAGAATGAAAAGTGGAAAAACGAAGAATAGCTTAGAGCTTCTTACAGTAACTGCTAACTTAAATATAAGGCTTAGCTTACGCCTTGACATATGAATGGCAAGTTTTGATTTTTAAAAGGCTTTCAAGTCTTCTGGTCGAGTAAAGATAGTAATTTTTATAATTAAATCACATTTATATTTAACAATTTCTTTAATTTTGATTTATTTCAAGACTAATGCGAATCAGGTTGCCGATTTGCTGCAGCGGCTATGTGACTACCATTCTATGTCATATTTCTTTAATCTGAAGCCAAACCGACAAATAAAGCGGACTGGCCTTACGTTATGACCAAGAATGAACATTGTACTTTTCTTTCCATTCTTCATTATATTCACCACCTGTAAAGTCCATATTTTCTTTAAACTTTCGTTTCTTCTCGTTTATTTTAATCATTGCTCATTTGACATTAAAAATGTGTAATTATAACTAAATTAGAAAATTTGCTCAGAACAGCAGAAATGAAAACTATAATGCAGCTAACAAAGGCGAATCTGCACTCGTATAGTATTTTGAATTCGATGTTCGCCATCCAACAAATCTCGTACATTTTTTGGTTTATTTTATACTAGAATGACTAGATTTTACTAAAAGCATATAAAATAGATAAATTCTATTTTGTCCAAAATGTCAACTTTTAAAAATACTTTTTTGCATGGAGTGTCCAATTTTAAGTGTCCACTTTTGGCTTGTTGGTAACCACTAAGTTACAGTTTCACAAGTTCGCAGACCAGTGCACATATAGTGGAAGAATTTTAGGAAAATCGACTCAATAAATGATTACAAGTTAGAGACTTGTGTCAAGACATATATCAAGATGGCAAGACATATTTTCAAATTTGAAGATTTATTTGAAAGAACATCTAGAAAACATCTTATTGCTAATGTCTCTCAGAGTAAGAAGTCATCAAGCATCATGAACTAGCTCACCAAATGTTTCCCCTCGTTGTTTGCAAGTGGCAAACTGGATCTGGTAAAAGCAGCTTGGTCTTGACTACCAAAAAGCCCACTCGTGTTTATTCTTGATGTTGCTATCTTCCTATTCACTAGAATTCAAAATGAAGAATAAATGGGTGAATCACTCCATGAATGCTGCTGAAGAGTTTTCATTATGAGAACAGCCTTCATCTGTTTGCTTCATCTGTTTGATCCATTATCGGTGAGGGTGGAAAGTATCTTGTTGGAATTTATGTTCCACTTCCGAATGGTTTCATTCAATTTTGTTGCAATTGCTTCTCCAGTGCGAGGATGTGGAACCACATAAAGGTTTAACATCACATGCTCAGCTCGCTCGTTGATGTAATTAGAGTAGCAACAGGATATTACCATGTATAGGATTCAGTGTAACCTTTTTGTCCACAAATCTGTTGCAAGGGTTACAAATGGTTCCTGTTCAATTCCCTGTAGAATTTTTGTCTGCTTTGACGGATATTTCTGATTCCATCCTAGTGCGACTTTGAATGGGAAACATATCCATAGATGAACAAAACTTACGAGAAGTCTCATTTTCAACAATATTTACTGGAAAGGCATGTTTCATAAGTGTTACGAGAATGGCATGACTCATCACATTTCTAAATGGCTTCTTCCACCATTGAACTTTTCTATTAAAGTGACGTTTCTTGATTATCAAGGATGGCCAGCTTCAGAAGCACGTGATTTCAATGTGCTTTCAAATAGGCATCAATATTGTTTGTTATTTATCTAGCGGCATTTTTATAAACTCTGTTGAACTGGACAATGTACAAGTATCAGCAGTCAGTTCAGATAAATCCAATGAAGTGTTTCGCTGAGAACATAGTCTTTAGGGTGGCAGTGAATTTTTTTTCTTTTTTTTAAAAGTGACACCCCCCCATTTTGTTCTGTGGCATCTAAAACTGAACCTGAAAATGTTTTAAGACAGTTGTGAAATATTTACTGGTTGCACCAGAGGATCAAAGTTTTTAATTATAGGCATAGGCATTGGGAAAATTGGAATTGGGCAATGGGCATAGTGTTATTTATGTAAGAAATTATGCTGCTTACAGCCTTACACCAGTCTTACACTTTACAAGTTTACAGTCATTAGACTTGTCCTTGAACAATCGTTGCCTTGTTGCTGTCTGGATAATCCTTTCGGTGCTTCTCAACCAATTGCAGAAGATATTGTTTTTGAACCTCTTGGTTCGTAAGAACAGCATTAAACGATTGAATCAACGCGACGCCGCGTTCGGCAGCGTCGTTGACCACTTTAAGCTGTTGTAACTTACGTTTGCCAGCCAGGAATTCTTCATCTTCCTCCCACGTACTTGGATGAAGCAGCAGGAAGTCCATTGGGATTTGAAGAGCTTCGAAAGTTTTTTCGTGTTATGCGTCACAAAATCATACAACTGCATTCCTGAGATGTGCTTTTCATCAATTTTGATTCGCCGTTGAGGGTCGTCGCTACTGCTCCGGTCCATGGCCTTCACCATTGTCACTCTAACTTCATCAGACACTCGTGAATCAAAGAATGCCAAACCTATCAAGGTTTCACTCAAGTACCACAGATGGTTGGTAAAACTTTTCATCGCTGCCTTTGCCACATTCTGATTTGTCTCGTAAGCTGCGAATTGCTTCAACAACTCTAGGTCATTCAATGGAGCCAAGACGGGACACTGACAGCGGTACCATGCCTTCAGGTAGATCTGAACAACGAAAATGTTAAAATCACGTAGACCCGCTAGTTCGCGAGGTGTTAGATGAAACTGAGAGTGGAAAAGATAAATTTTCAGGCAGTAAATTAACTTCGCCATCCACCTAGCTCTGTGGAATGCCCCTGGCGCTAGGATGTTTCGTGGATGATCATCTGGTGCACCTAGGAACAAAAGAGCTAGGTGCAGTAATTCCTTATAGTCATCGCGTGGCTGAACTTCTAGCAGCTGATCAAGACAGAACCTAATCATATCCTCTCTCCATGGTTCCAACAAAGCAGCAACTGACACATCCGTCATCGCACTCTCAGAACTCTCTCTGTCAATGGAGCTCCAAGCTTTTGAAAATCGCTCAAACAGTTTAATGTTTGGCCCACTGGATGTTTCCATTAATACACTGAAGACCTTTCCAACGATCAGCTCATGTATGTGGTGACGGCATGCTAAACTGAGAAGCTTTCGCTTCAGTTTATTTTCCAGCAAGACACAGGCACCAGAGACGAGTCCGGTGTTGCTAGCCGTGGTATCAAATGACATATATTGCAGACGGTTGGTGAGGTTCCATTCTTCAACAAGTTTGAATACTGCTGCCGCCTGTGCTTCCCCGGTTCCATTCTGCATCGCTGGGACCCCAAGAAGTTTCATGGTACCTTCGCCAGACACCAATACCGCTAATCGATCAACTGTTTCCTTTGACGTAAGTGTAGGCAGCAACTTTCCGTCCCAATGAACTGTCAGTGGAACATCTGGTGAGAAAGATGCTTGTATCTCTCGTGCGATTTTCTCACGATTTCGTTGTCGAGCCTGTCTGATAGATTCTCGGTTTATTGCCATGTCAGCTGGATTATGCCCCAACGATTGAGCAGCAGCTGCCAACACATACGTCGCGTTTCTGTTGCTTATCCTCGTTCTGTCTAGTGCAGCTGCAACTTCAGGTGTGACCATGCTGGAGGGTCTGCCACGGCATGATTTCTTGGCTGACGGGCCCAGTAACAGGCATGCATCATCAGCATCATCGTCACTACTGCTTTCTTCACTGCTCGTGAGCTGGGCAGTTGCGTTCTCTGTCATCAATCTATCAGCCTCCAATGTTTCCAGATTGATTTTCCGCAACTCCTTCTGATGCCGTCGTTTTTCTTACTTTGCTAGTTTTGTGTCCACTGGACCCATACTTCCACGCCGTCCTGGTTCTCTCTGTGCGGTTAGGAATTCCCTATCTTCTGGGATTTTGATCAAAGTCATTGCATCAGCATGAGCTACGTCGAAGAGATCGTCGAGAGTGCTTACAAATGCATCTTCTTTAGCCATTTGAGCTTATGTTCTTCGACCTGCGCTCTTTTTTATGTTTTGCCACGTGCTATGTAATTTCTTTATTTTAGTGACTACATGGCACTGTAGACGAATCGGAATTCTAGCCTTTTCCCAAAACGTTTGAACTTCCAGTGCTGCTTTTATTGCACTAGTTTGAATGGTCTGCTTTTCGCCAGAGTGTAAATGGAAGAACCGACCCAACACCTGGCGATTTGATGGCAGTTTGCTTCCAGTCAGTTTATGAAGTGCACTACCAATCAACCAAATACCACGATTCTTTTTAGAGGTATCCGTTGTAGGCCTACTACTTGCCATTGCCATCGAAAAATTTAATTTTTATCAAATGAACAAGCGGAACTGATTAATTTTTAAAAAAAATTGCAGTACTGAATCTCGAGTCTGTTGACACGCGCAAGACGTTTGTGAGCGATGTTAAGGGTGTGTGGCTGAAACAAAGACGTTGGAGTAGCTACTAGTTAATATTTCTATAGCTCATTAATGATTCGTGACTTTTCACTTAACGTTTTTATATTACTTCAGCTCTGCAGTCTGCACAACACAACAACCACATAAAGCACACATATTATGCAAAGCAGCATACTGCAAAAAAAGAATTAGTCTGGTGCAACGTCTAAATAGCTTCGGATTTCAGTCAAATTTGTTCCTGTAATCCTTGGCCCAATGGAGAACAACTTGAGAGGGTGTCGTTTCAGAAATGTTGAATTTTGTTTCTGACATTGATATTGGCTGTCACCCTAATAGTCTTCCAGTTGACATGTCTGACATCATGCGGCATCTGTAACTTCTTGGACTGGAACTTAAGTGTTGAATGAATATTATACAATGATGAGTTTGCCACTGGCGGGAAATTTTTTATAACAAAATAAAATGCTTGAACTTTGTGTTTGCCTGCCTTGGGTACAAGAGGATTTGCTCTTTCTAATTCGTCAAAGTATAGCTGCAGCAATGGGTATATGCTGTTTTGCATAGTTCTACATCTCTGTCCATTCTCACCATTAAGCCAGTCTTCATCTAATTTTTACCAGCCTGAGATGTTTGATTGTCAAAACTGAATCCAAACTCACTCTCTGTTACATTACCGTGGTCAACATACCAGACCTTGCCAGCAATGGTGAAATGTAGTAAAAAGGTTTTCGATAGGAGAGTTTGCAAGCGATTCCCGGAGATGCTGTGAGTTGAATCTTGAATCTCATTTTGCAAAAGCTTGTGGCTGACTTTGCACAATAATGTTCTTTCTTTTCATGTGTGATTAGAACTTTATAATGACTGTCTACGCCACTAAATGGATTCTTCCACCGTTTAAACTTTTCTAATAAAGTATCAAATTCAGGATCTTCAAGGAGGCCCACTTTCAAAAGCACTAGCTTGGTGTTTCTAGATTATTAACAGTGTGTTATCATTTCTCCAGCAGCATTTTTCATACAAATTCTTTTGTATGTGACAATGTACAAGTGTCAGCAGTCAGTTCAGATAAATCCTTAGAGGTGTAACTGAGAACATATAATTATATGCCAATAAATTGAGAAATCTGAGTTCCAATCTGTGAAAGAGATGGCAATATGCATTATCTTTTTTGCTGCTAGACTGAGGACTCTACCATACAGTATAGACAGAGCCAGTGTGAATCATTCTTTTGTTAGTCAGTTTGTTTTTGCGAATAGCTATAGGTCCACATTAATCGGCAGTGTGGTCTCATGACATGTTAGTGTCAAATAATAGGCGTCTGTCCTGCATTGCAGAAAGCTTTTTGGTTGACCCTTTCAAAGCATTGAACATGGTGAGCTGTAATATAGCTAATACTACCTGGTTACTGTTGTCATTGAAATATCCAGAATATCCAGGGCCTTCTAGGAGCATTCATATGTAAGAGAAAAGAATATTTGTGGAACAGATCTTCTTTAGCCATCTTCATCAAATGAATCTGTGAAATGACAATCTTTTCTCCGGAACTTGTCGGTTTTGATCAACTTCACAGCATTTATGGACCTGAATTTGATCTAATTTGCTTAAGAAATTTCAAAGTCATTGCTGAAAAAATAGCACCCATCCTGACCATTTGGAACGTCACTCTGATCGGGATTCTCACTGGTAGTTATTGTTTGAAGCTGGCCGAATCTGTTTGGAATCCAACATTGTCATTAAACTTTAGTTGCTTCAAATAGGGATCACTGACTGAGGGTAAATGTTCGCTGTACATCAGATTTTCTTCAGCTAGCAATTCTTGCTAGCCGATTACCAGACATGAAACTTTATCATATTAAGTCAGTAGACGTTATGGGTGATACTAAGACTGAGTTACAACAGGCTTAGGATGCAGAGTATTTATAGGCCTATAAATGCAAAGCAGTTTGAATGATTTATTGCGATTTCACAACTGTTTTCATTAAGTGACATTAAGGGAACAGACACATTTATCAAGAACACTCTATACTGGACAAATAATGATTATGCTAATAATTACGATGGTAGACCGTTTTATGACGTCTGAAGCTTTGAAGACGCGTAGACACTGAAAACGTCGAAGACATACAGATAGCGGAAGTTGACCACTCATAGACAGACGTCTGAAGCGTCGAAGACGTGTAGACATGGGAAGTGTCGAAAACGTGTAGTCACCGGAAGCGTCGAAGATGTGCAGAAACGTCGAACTGGTAGACGTCTTCGTTGATAGTCTAATCATATGATATCTAACATGGCCTTGACCTTGTTGGGGTCCATTCTCTTGTGGCCCCAACCCACAAAGTACCCAATGAATTTTGTTTCCTTATTTGTACCAAAAACAACTTAATGCGTTCGAGATGTTCATCCCATGGCATTGTCTGGAGATGACTCACCTGGTGAAACATATTCCATTAGGCTTATAGGCCTAGGGGTTAGCCTTCCATGCAGTCTCATATAGCTCATCATTCCTCTCACTTCTGTCCGCACTCCACGAATTCCAACAATTTGCAAGGCGGGTATACCTGCGCGCATAGCATACCTATATAGCTCTCCACTCTCAAAGACCGCTCATTGCTTTATGCCAACCTTCGCTCAACACCTTGCATGCCGCAAATATATATGTAAACGTGGATTATATTAAATATATATATATGTCTACGTGGATTCTATTAAATATATGCATAATCTAGAAAGTATACGGTTATGTATAACATAAATAATGCAGGAATCGTGAATGAGGTAGACTGGTAGACCGTAGAGCTACAGCATTTTAGGACCATTATAATACAACTCTGAAATAATTATAGTCCTAAGCTCTGTTTGACTCCTATAGAAGTGACTAAGGCAAAATCCTCACAGTGATTGCAAACAGTAGCAATATATACAAGCACAATAGCACATACATATATACAATTATACATATAATGAACTGCATGTATATATGGATTTAGAATATATATATATACAGATTGTAAATTGAAAGATGTATATACATTGAGTAAAGTATGTCGTTTATGATGCATACAAGATAAGCGCATTGACATAAATGTCTCTTGAGTTTTAAACATGCAGTACACCTTTCACGCAATTCTGATATCAGTATATCCTAATGCTCGTATTGACACATAAATGAACCTTTCATGAGTACCAAAAATAGCAACCGACAAACACAGATACATGTAGAGTTTACGCGTATACAAAGCTATTGCATTCTCAGAATAGACTTCTATTGTTATCACGTATAGGCCTATACTATGCCTAGAAAGCACTAGAGGTGACGCAATCGTTTTATAATAATCAGAATATCATTACAAATCAGTGTTTAATCTAGCTCCCGTCATCTGGAGTGAAAATGGCATGAATTTCAATTAGTTAGATATGTCAAAAGGTGCCAATAGATCAATAGAACACTGTAAAAATTACAACATTTTTGATTAATGTTTTGATCGCCCTTCGCAACTTTTTATTTTGCAATACTAAGCGACATCAGAACGATATAGGTAGATTAGTGTCTACACTCGACACAGACTTTACAGTCTACACACAGTCTACACTCTAGTCTACACTAGAGTCCACACTCCACACAGTCCACAGTCAAGGTAAGGTAGTCAATAGTCATCTTAATGAAATCAGATGCCTTGATTATTACAGTATCTTTGATTTCAAAGTCACAAACAGTTACAAGGTGAAGTGAGAGAAGTCACGTTTTAACTCAAACGTCGGCATTAGCTGTCGAGAAGCGACGCGTGCATGGATGAAGCCATCTCACGATTTCTGTCCACAAACAGCTATCGCCGCCTCGGTCACCAGCTTCACGTGTCTTTCCACAGCCTGCGTGTGGCTGGGGAATTTTGGGAAGGTGACTGTTGGAGTCACCTCCGTCGTGATGAGATCCCTGAGCTCAGTGTCTGTCATTGCCTTGATTACGGGAGGCTCCGAGATAGGGCAGACTGCCCAGTCGATCATGTCGAAGTATTCCACGGCGTTGAAGTTGAGTTTTGCGGGAACCTTGAACCTCCGTATTTGTCCATTGGGACCTGCTTCAGCTCTGGCCTTCATCACTCGTCGCAGGCCCAGCTCATGTATGTGTGGTCGATGGTCCGTCATCATGGCTAAGAGGAAATTATCCAGGTGAGCGAAGTATGCGTTGCGCTGAATGACGGGGTCGACGATCTTCTTGTGCTTAGGGCTGAGGTATCATGACTTGACGATCATCTGGTGAAGGTGCCTAGCTCCATCTTTGCATGACGACTGGACTTTTATGGCGAACCACGTTGGAGCATATACACGAGTGATGAACGTCACCACCGTTTTCAGATTCTGTGACGGTTCCATGCCGCTGACATATAATCGGAGGATTCTATTGGCTGTCGTTAGCCATCGTGAGTGATTCATGCATCCAGGGTTTCGCATTGCCAGATCGACGCTACATTCACCTTTGCTGATACTATTGCACATTTCCAATAGATAGCGCTGATCTGTGCTCAACTCCTTCGGGTCCACACTGGACAGTTGCTCGGTCAGTTGTACTGGTGCAAATGAAGAGACAGGCTGTTCACTACATGTCACTAGCCGCTTTCCGATAGCTCCAGAGAATCCGCGCTGGCCTTTAGTCACGCCGTCAAGTGCCTGAAATAGATGCGCAGGGGCAGCTCATTGGCATGGAGCAGACATACTAGCCACTGCAGAGGATGCTGGAAGGTTTCTTCCAGTCGCTGGATAACGCCCGCTATGTGTCCCGTGTTCACGTTTGTGCCGTCACACCCTACAACTTTAATGTTCTCTGTCTTCGCATTCCGCTCTTTCAAACTAGCGACTAATGACTCAGCTATGTCTTTGCTGGAGCCTGATGGCACAGTTGTGTGGCTGAAGTATGAAGAACCCAGCTCTGCGATGATGCTTATGTGTTCTTCCGTGAGGGTTTTTCTGTGGTACTTGTTGTCGTCGCCGAGAACTTGTGCCAAAGTTCAATCCTTGTGGCCATCAAAGAATATTCCCTCTATGCCAGTGTGAGTGTAGTCGAACTAGACAATGTGGTCATCATTCTGCCGAAGTTCCTTTCGAGTTTTGCTGCATTCTTGGCGGATCTTGCTTCGATCGATTACTTTAGATCGGTCGATCGGCGACACGAGACCAAGATCATGCAGAACTGATGTTGCTAATACAGCAGTCGATCTATCTGAGATTCCGGTCCGATCGCACCACTCAGCTCTTCTTGCCAGGTACCAGGATGCGAGCAGGCTAAAGGACTGTCCAAGGTTATTGGATGAATAACGGCCGCCCCTCTATCAAGCGAAGGACCAGGGTTCTTGACATTCACCACCACAGACTTTAAGTTCTTCCCTTCAAGAGCTGAGTCATGAGTCAACATATCTGGAGTTGTATTTCGGCAATCCTGTCAACGGCGGTTTTAAATTATTTCACACCCAAAGTACAACAATTGACAAATAAACAACATGAAATGTCAGTCTGAATACACTAGGCGCAAAATTTAAATGTTATAGTTTTCACTGAGCAGTCTCAGGAAATTTCCGAACACATTACTTTTATGACTGAAGCGCCACTGAAAGGCCGATAGGTAGCTGGGGAAAAGATCACGACTAGTTCCACTTTGATATCTGAGTTTTCGTTTGGCCTGCATCCATAAGCCTTCAATAAGTTGTGTGTTGACTTCAGGATGAACTGGATCCACAAAGTTGTCTGCATGCACAACAACTTCGTGCATGTAAATACCATTGTTAATGGTCGCAACATTCACGTAACCACCCCAAGCGTCAGTGATTATAACAGTTCCAGGTAGCACGTGACTTGTGATGATTCTTTCCAATGTGGCGGCATCTCTACGTGCAACAATTTCTAAATAGCATGTCCCTGTGCCACGTTCAACAATCCCAACAACCCACTTCCCACGCCGCAAAGAACCCTTATGGTATTTACGATGGAAAAAGTATGACTCATCCATCTCCACACATATGGGTCTTACGGAGTATGATGCTAGCATACAACCGAACTACTAAAAAACTAAGAGCAAGTTGATCTTGCGCTTTAGCCACAACAATTCCTAGTAAACAAACCAAGGTAAAATGATTGATTATAAACCACTGAATTTATTCTTTAGTTCACTTTTAGAGGCCCTCAGATTACGGAGGCCCTAGCAGTTGCTTAGTTGGCTTACATGTAAATCCGGCCCTGAACCACTAAATGATTCAAACGCTCTTGACTCATACTGTTCCTTAGGCACGTCTTGAGACACCTTTTAATGCCGAGAAGCTACGTTCTTAATATTCCAATCTACAGTGCTATATCTCAAATAAAACTGCAAATTTGTTTCTGTCAGAACTTGGTCAAATTTGCACCAGTTTTAATAACTTTTGGTAGGTATATGGCAAAATAGCTGAAATCTTATGTTATATATAAATTTTCCACCTCACAGCCCTGTCTCACACTTCGAGTAATTGAAAATTATGGACCAAGTCATCCATTTAATATAACGCTGCTTTCGATATTTGTGTAGAGTAGAATAATCCATCGGATAAATGTTTTACGAAAGCCATACATTTTAAGTATTTCAATTAAATACTGGTGCAAGACTTGGTCAAATGCCTTTTCTTGATCAAAAGAAACTACTGCTGCTGAAATGTGCTTTGAGTTACAGTAGTCTGCAATGTTTCTGAACAGATGGAGATTGTCTGTGATTGATTTCCCAGATGCACTACATGTTTGGTCGGTATGGATGCACTTCGAGAGAACCGATGTGGGTAGCGCTTTTGACAGTAGTTTGTAGTCCACATTCAGCAACAATATGTGCCTCCAGCTTGTCAAAAGATCAGTTTTTGATGAATCTTTGCAAGCAACGGTGATGATTATATATGGCTGAGAGTCGGAAAGTAAATCTATGTTGTACGCACCATCATACTGGAAAAGGTGGAAGAATTTCGCATAAAATTCTCGGCAGACCATCTGACCCAGGAGATTTATTGTTATGCATATCTTTGATAGCTGCTCTCAACTCCCCAGGTGTAACTGGTCCTTCGTGACTTAGAAAATTTACTCGTTTCGTTCAGAATTTACTTTCTGTTCATTACTTTTACTCCGTTAATTGAAAGTTCCTTTACAGTCGCTTTCTCTGTGAGATTTTTCTTTTATGAAGAAGAACTGAGAAGGATTCTCTTCCGCATCTACAGTGCTGGCCAGTGCATTAGAAACACATATAAAAATCATGAAAAAACGCTGAAATTAGCAATTAGCATGCTTCTTTTTAGCCAGAACACACTCGAAGAACAATTAAAAGTTGCTTATAAGATATAACTGTCTTCTGTCATTAGTTAATGATTTTTTATCAGCGAATTTTTTTAAAAGACATTATAGATAGCTTCCAGCCGAAATACATGAAATGTGCATGTACGAAACTACATTTGTACATGTGTACGTCTACATGTCGTTCAAAGTGTGTCATTAATCATTATGCAGTGGGGTGTGCACTACCAAACGCTAATGGACCCTGTTGTCAATGTTAACTTCAATACTTTGTGTAACCACTCTTGCTGCTAATGACTTGAGCAACACGCTTCGGCATCCCCTGTATCAGGCGTGGACACATGTCGCAGATGTCTTGATCATGATGCCAGATTTGCAGTATGCATCCGATCAAAGAACGCTTAGTGGTGGTTTTCATTGCATTAACCTTGCGTTTCAGGAGATGCCAAAAATTCTCTATTGGATTTATATCCGGTGAATTGCCGGGCCAGCTTAACAAAGAGATTTTCTCCTGTCCGAAGAACTGAATGACTCGTTTTGCGGTATGGCACGGTGCTCCGTCTTGCATGAAAACGCCATCGCCGTTAGGGAACCATGCGGCCATTTGGGGAAGCAGCCTAGCCCGCAACATTTCAATGTATTGGTCTTGGCGCATGATTCCGTTCATGATGTATAGACGACCTGGACCTTGAGCAGAGATAGCCCCCCCAAACCATAACGGAAGTCGGATGCTTGACGGTTGGGGAAACACATTCTGGAAGAAGGTCTTCCTTGCTTCGTCGTCTAACGAACATTGACGACTCCCGAAGGATATCAATTTTGCTCTCATCACTGAAGCACACCTTCGTCCAGTCATTGGCAGTCCAATTTTTGTACTGTTTTGCCCATAGCAACCTCTTCTTCATCATGGCCGGTGTGAGTTTGGCTTTCTTAACAGGACGCCGAGCAGTTAATCCAGCATTACACAACTCACGTCTCACAGTTCTGGGTGATACCTTTACACCATACTCTGATACCTGACGAGAGAGCTCGCAACTTGTTGCTCTACGATTCGATTTACAGAGTCTGATCAGAATTCGTCTGGTCCGAATACAAAACCTTGATTTCATGCCGCTACGCTTCCTGTTCTTGGTTCTTTCTTCACAGAAATCTTGACCAAGATCTAATTCTCTTTTAACTCTGTTAACAGAAGCTGCCGAAATGTCACATTTTTTAGCAATATCCCTCTGACTGTAGCACTGCTCCTTAATCAAAGTTTCCACACCAGAAACCTTCAGCGGTGTTAAATCTTTAATTTCACCCATTTTCGATAAAAAAGGTAAAACTTTCCGTGAATAACAGTTATTTCAGTGTCAACTGACCTTCACCTACATAAGCAAAGAATATAATCTACTCAAAAAACATAGATATCACTAGCGCAGAGCATTGATAATATTATTTCATAAAATTTTTACAGTTTCATTAGTGTGTTTCTAATGTTCTGTCCATGTACTAAATTTAGTGAAATTTAGTGAAAAGAAGAAAATTTCCCAGAATTTTTTTCAATTAAAACTAACCTCCACCTATAACCAAAAAATATAATCAATTAAAAAAACTGATAATACTTAGCGCATAGCATTGAAAATGTAATTTCACACACTTTTTAGTGTTTTTTTCATGCGTTTCTAATGCACTGGCCAGCACTGTAAGACCTTGACTCTCGATCGGATTCATCCATACTTGTAGTTCTTTTTTAAGAATGAGAGATGCTCTTATCCCGCTGGTAAGTGGAATCTAGCATCTTAAAAATCTTTTATGCGTCGTTCCAGGTCCTTGACTTAGCACCTGGTGTTGTCCGCAAGCCGCAACGAGTGGACTATAAGGATTTTCTTGAAACATCGCTTGGCTGATTGCCACCAGTCTGTGCCTTTTATAGCTGTGTCCTCTCTTAGACAGGCACACAGCGACTCCATATCTGCCTCCAGATTCGGGTTGTTCAGAATGTATGTGTTACATTTCCAGTAGCCTGATCCTGCTGTTTGTGAGTCGGTTTAAGATTTAAAGTTAGCTGAACGATGCAGTGGTCCAAGTCTGGAACTGGAGATATGACGATGTCGTCGACTTGTTTCTTATAAAAGGAGGAAAGGTGGATGCGATCAAGTTGACAATGAGCGGGGTGGTACGCCAAGTGCCATGTCGTCTCAACCTTGTCTGGAAATTTAATTTGGAATGGGTCAAAGAGGGAAGGTCTTCCATATATTTGGTAAAAACTTCAGGTCCGTAAATCCCATAGGCCGCATTTCCGCCGACTTTGTCGGTAGACGCATTTTGGACGAAGCTGAAGTCTCCTCCAACCACAAGACTTTTCCATTCATCTGTCGACCCAGTTGCTTCAACCATTCTGCCCGCTCCGCACTTTTGTTTGGCGCGTAGGCCTAGACGTTGAAGACCCGGAAGCTTGTATCATTAAGCTTCAGATCCACGACTAAGAGGCGTCCATTGGTATCAAAAGAAAAGTTTTCTATATTATAGTTGAATTTTGGATTCAGAAGAAGCGCCACCCCTTTCGCTCGAGCCAATCCGAAACTCCAAAAGCATTTCCCACCCCATTCTTTTTCCTACTGTTTTGCAATGACTAGACCATTGCAGTGCGTCTCTTGTAGTAAAACCATTGAGAAATCTTTTAGTCTGAGTAGAGCAAAGATTCTGCTTCTGTTTGCATCGTCTTTAATACCATTTACATTTAAAGTTGCTATTGTCAATTTGCTTTCCATGATTATGATTAGATTATTAGTCCGTCTTACCCCGACGTTCAGCAGACGGAGATCTGGGTGGTAATTGGTCACTCCATCTGGCGGATGGTCCGGTGTTGGAAGTAATCAGGGTTGGGCGGGCTTTTCGTCGAGTTGCCGTTGGATCATAGGTTCCATCCGGCCGGGAATTTTCCTTACGTCTCTTTATTGGATGTGGATTCGCCGCCGCGTACTGCAGAGCCTTCGATGGGTCGATAGTTGCTTCCGGTTCAGCATCAAGAGGCAATAATTCTGTGGCAGGACGTTGAGGCAGGCCAGGGAATTCGTCCATCGGATATCCGCCTTCCACCAACGGATCTTCTACTTGAACTGTAGGAGGAGGAGGAGGAGCCGCGAGTGTTGCCCAAGCTGCTCTGGCTGGCTCGCTAGAAGTCACCGACCGCGGTTCTTCGTCCGCTGGAGATTCCTGGAAATCCTCTGCCTCGTCATCCCTCGTTGCAGCTGCTGCTGCTGCTGAGTTTCTTGAGGCGACCTGTGCGAAGCTCGGCTTCATGTTCTTGCATTGGACAGACTCTTCGTGTCCAACCTTGCGACAAGGCTTGCAGTAAGGGGCCGTGCACTGGAACTTCTTGTGACCACGTTCATTACATCGAAGGCAGCGTTGATCAGGGCTTAACCTTTCATTCCTTCGAAATCCCAACTCATTCTGACCGGAATGATCTCCAAATTATCGCACTCCACGACGATGTTGCGTACGTTGATGCTGAGACTGGAGTCTCTGTCCTTCAGAATACTCCTTCTCCACAAACGCGTTATGGACGGTGACCCCCAGTTTCTCCAGCTGCTGAGTGATGACGTTGGTTGGCACATAGAAAGGCACGTAGAACACTCTGAGATGATGAGTCGCTTGTCGGATGTTGGAAATGCGCACCGCATGGCCATTCACGTTCAGATTATCTTGTGCTAGAAAGCGTGACTTGAAATCGACAGTTTTGAAGGTGATCTCCCATTGCAGATTCTTTTCTCTCTGACCAATTGCTTCAACGGCTGACAAACCGACAACACCTTCTGTATAATTACATTTCCAGTAGTCTGGTCCTGCTGCCTGTGAGTCGTTTAGATTCAAAGTTAACTGAACCATGCAGTGATCCGAGTCTGGGACTGGGGAGATTACGATGCCATCGACCTGTTTCTTGTAGCTGGCAGAAAGGTAGAAACGGTCGAGTCGACAGGAAATGGAATGGTCCGCCGAGTGCCACCAACCTTGTCAGGGAATTTGGATCGGAATGGGTCAAAGAGGGAAAGGTCTTGCATATATTTGATAAAAATTTCAGCTCCAGAACTCACATAGGCCGCATTTCCGCCGACTTTGTCGATGGACGTATTTTTGATGAAGTTGAAGTCGCCTCCAACCACAAGACTTTTATTTTTGTTCATCTGTCGACCCAGTTGCTTCAACCATTCTGCCCGTTCCGCACTTTTGTTTGGCGCGTAGACATTGAGGACACGGAAACTCGTATCGTTAAGCTTCAGGTCCATGAATAAAAGGCGTCCATTTGTATCGAAAGAAAAATTTTCTATATTGTAGTTGAATTTTTGGTTAAGAAGAAGTGCCACCCGTTTCGCTAGAGAGGACCAAAACTCCAACAGCATTTCCCACCCCATTCTTTTTCCCACTGTTTTCAATGGCCAGACCATTGCAGTGCGTCTCTTGCAAGTTGCAACAAGATCATTGTGAAATCTTTGAGTCTTAGTAGGTGTAACGAAATGCTAAGACCACACTATGGCTCAATAGTTCGGGTGGTATTATATTCCAGATCTCAGAGCTGAGATCAAGTTACTCATTTGCATACCATATTCCTATTCACTGTAATGTGGGTTATTGCCCTATATGTCATCGAATCAACAAGTCGAGTGTTTAATATAAAAATAATATTAGCATATGAATATTAATATATGTCAACATGTACAGCACACAAAATCCTATCTCTAAGGGTTTGGGATAATGTCTGATTTAACACAATCTTCTATTAAATAGCCTTACTTAACCAGTACTGATTAAAGTAATTTTAAGGGATATAACTTTAATATCTACCCTCCCGCGTTGAATTCTTTAGCTCTTGTAGTTATTCACCACCGGCCAGTCTTCATCGAATTCTCAACAATGGCTGAGCTCCAGGCTGTAGGCTTCATTTCTCCGTTGCGGTTCATCGTCGGACTTTTCTTCTCAAATGTCGAATTTCTTTACTGTCGCTGTTTGCGGTTTGAACAGTTCCTGTTCCGTATCGAATTTACCAACTATTGCGACTTTCTTTTACTGTTCGAAGTAACCTTTGTAGATTATTTATCACTTCGCAATGTCACGAGAAGTAACCTTGTAGATCTAAGGTATACGCTGTAAACTGCAACGCATACACGCTTTTACCGGTAAGTAAAGCGCTATACCGATCGTTCGTTACACTCCTCGACCTTCGATATAGTCCACACTTTAGGACACTAAACGTTCGTTACTTCGTCTTACAATCGTCCCGAATGTCACGGAAACCACACGATAATATCCGACAACAATTACCAACAATTTGCGACCGTTTAAACATCCGCCATTACGTTCCTCCTCTCCAGCCACTCGATGCTCAACGCGCAGGCGCAGCAGCCGATCCTTTTATCCGCCTCCCATTGGCTGATGCCGTGACTGATCATTGCTATACTCCGCAATATTTGCCCCTGTTTAATATATATTTTGCCCCTAAGTACTGGTTATAGCACTGGTCAATTAATTAAACAGAGCAATGTGAAAGTTCTCAATCTAATTATTAACTAGGGCCTCTTCCTAACTTAACATGTGTAATTAACATTCAACAATATATATAGAAGGTAAGAATGTATGGGTGGGATCAAGGATATCGCTACAGTAGGGCAAAGATTCTACTTCTTTTTGGATCGTCTTTAATACCGTTTACATTTAGAGTTTATATTGTCACAAGTTTTGCTTTCCATGATTACGAGAAGATCATTGATCCGTCTTACCCCGACCTTCAGCAGACAGATCTGGCGGGTTATTGGTCACTCCATCTGGCGGATGGTCCAGCGTTGGATGTAATCAGGACTGGGTGGCTTTTTCGCTGAGTTGCCGTTGGATCATAGGTTCCACCCGGCGGAGAATTTTCGTTACGTCTCTCTATTCGGCGTGGATTTATGATCAATGAAAGTTAAAGTGGAGTAGCATGGATCGTAATAAACTGCATAATATTAATCCCAATATAGAAAGGTGGCACCATGCCTTCCAAGACAACCGTAGAGATGAAGTAGTCTTAGCACGGCTAAGAATAGGTCATACTTACCTAACACATGCTCATTTGCTCAATAATGAAGATGCACCACAATGTGTGGGATGCAATTGCCCTCTAACAGTAGAACATATACTGGTGTCATGTGTTGATTTTACACCGAGAAGGCAAAAATATTATATGGAACAATCACTTTCTAATATATATTTTTTTTAAATTGGCAAAAACATCAGTATAATTCACCAGATCCTATCCGACAATCTATCCAGCACATCACACTAACCAGTCAATCACCATGGAACAATCCCTTTCTGATATTTTTGAACATGTTCCTCCAAAGAATATTTTGCTGTATTTGAAAGAAATACAACTGTACAACAAAGTGTAATGTTGGAAGATTTTAAATAGATATGATTTATAGTTTATGAAATGTTTAATGTTGACCTAAACTTTAACGTGTTTTAACCTAATTTATTAATTTTACTTGTGTGATGTTCCGATTGCTCTTGTTTTAAAGTTTATCCTATTTATCGACTCCAAACGTTTTTAGTATAAAGTAAACAAAGCAGTTTCAATAATCATGTTAAGGCACGAAATAGCCAATTATGTGCTGAAGTGCCGTTAAACTCAATCAATCAATCACCATCCTTGCATAAAATTCTAAATATCTAAAATATAGCATAATTTCAGATTATAACAGTTTCAATCAGATTGTACAAATTAAATCTTCCATACTTCAGAGAAGCACAACATTTTGCCTAGGTCTTGGGCATCCAAGCAAACAACATGAGAAACAAACAAGTACGCAATTCTTATCTATAATCATGATGAAAATTTTAGTACCTGAAATCATCATCCAAAGGAACGAAATCGGGGCTTCTCGCCAAAGCCTAACCCGTCGCCATTATGCGACAGTTCCGGTTCAAACTGGTCAGGTTTGAAAAAGGGTCAGACCTCCAGGGGCTCCGTACTGAATTCAAATCTCCTGTACACAAATTAATCCTACAAAACAGATCTACAAAAGTAAACTCTACAACAAAATGGACAGCGACCAAAAACTGGGTCAGGTTCTTGACCCAAGGGCGTGACCAGAGGCAGGAGGGGTTTTTCGTTCCGCTGAGGATGAGACAACCGTGGTACGGGAAGAGTCATGACTCTGTCTTGATGAACTGCACTGGCCAACCATTACGACAGTTTCTTGTTTTCTCTCCGGAATTGTACAAGGTTGCTCGCCAGCCTTTTGCACGAGAGACTGGTCGGACATGGTGGGGAGCAGTGTGTCGCGTTCCACCACAATTCTCTTGCGCATATCGGTTCTGGGTCGACCTATCACCGGAAAACCGCGATTCTGGATCTTTATCCGACGATTGACAAAATCCCATTGAGTACCTTACTTCTCCATCCATTCCAACCCGATAATCATCTCTGATATTTGGTCGGTGACCAAACACGACACTGTGAATTGGTAGTCCTCGATCTGACATCGGACTTCTCGGACTCAAATGTCCGATCCCTCTGCGGCTCGTAATCTTTGCTCGGACCCAACGACATCAGTGGAACGAACGAGCGAAGAAGGCCGACGCCCAGTGTCGGAACCAAGCTCATCTCACTTTCAGTGTCGAGTAGAGCGAGAATCGACTTACCATTCACTTTCACCGGTAAGAAGGCAAAGATACTGCCACCGACATAGCGTACGTTCGCGGATTCCGTTTCAGTTCTTGTTTCAGTTCTTGCTACATCCTCCGCATCTTCGGGTAACTGAAAGCAGCGGTTGGAGTTTCTCGGGGAAACCATATGCTCGACGACGCCCAGTGTCTCTTTGGAATGTCGGGGCACCAGTCTGCACATTCCACCTTGGTCCAAGTGGTCGGTAAGTTATATTCAGAGTCTGCTCCAGCTGGTCCAACCGACGACCCTGTGGCTCCAGTTCTTCATTTGTCTGATGGTCAGGTTTCGACCGATATTCCTGCATCTTTGACTGTTTTGACCCGACCGAGATTCAGAGTTTTTACTGGACTGTTCAGCTGCACCACGATAACCGTCCAAACGCAGGGCCAATTTAACTACATTGTCCAATGAGGATGGTTCACGCTCACGAACTTTCAGAGCGAGGTCCTGATCCGTCATTGCATCCACGGGTCGCAATAGTTTCGCCGAATCCGGAAGTGCTACCCGGATACGCCAGCGTCATGAGACGACGAACATCTTGTGCAAAGCTGCTGAGATCCTAATACGCCGTCTGCTTGCGAGTTCCCAACTGAATCTGGAAGAGCGCTGCCTGATCAGCACTACCATAACGTGATCGAAGCTTCTGAACCAGGTCTGACCACGTCACCACATCTTTCGAACCAAAATCCCAAAGAACCTGATCAACGGGAATTGTCAGCGCACACGCTCTTTACGAGCGCTATTTATACTATTCCCGAAGGGGACTTAAGATTTGGCGCGCGTTGCCTATGTTGCCCATAGCAACACGAATTTCTGTGGGACGTTACATATGACGTCACAAAGCTTACACCTAATACATCGCCCGTCTATTAATAGTACAGCACTCGACGCGGCCGCTAATCTATGCATCACTTGCAGCTAAGGCAAGGCCTGGCCGTCACAATGCCCCCCTAACAGCTAATGGGATGTCTCCATTCGCCTTTCTTAATGAGACCGGATGTTGATTGTGTTATGGTTATCAGAACGAGGCGGCAACCACAGCTGTTGTAAACAGAAACATGGCCAGTGTTAGTTTAGCTGGACTACGGTGGAATTTTGGAGATGTAAACGAATTTTGTAAAGAAACGTGTACAAAACATGAGACAAAAGGTTTTAAGTACTATAACGAAAAATACGTACATGATATATCTGGTGAGTTTTTGTTATGTTATGCTTTGTAATCTTCATTTTTGCTGTCTTGTTACTGCATTCCTCCTACGGAGTGACTAGAGATGCGAAAGTCGGACTTCCAAAAGATTGATAACTAGAGGTCCGAGAGTCTTGCGTGATGCATAAAGGCCAACCAATCATATGATATTTCATTTTTATATGGCCAGTATTGTGAATTGTTTGTCACACCGTTATTTGAAAGATTTCAAATCAAAAGACAATATGCTAAAAAACATCATCGAGGGAAGGATGGAGGGCAAAAAAGGAAGAGGAATACCCAAACTATGCTACTGGACTGGATGATAAAAGAGGAAGGATACGAAGAAACGAAGAAAAAGGCACAGAACAGAGAGAGTTGACGTCAATGGACATATGAACCTGCGTGAAAAGCAGAAAACGAAAGAAGAAGAAATCAAAAGTAATTGTTAACGTTTATGCTTGCTTATATTTTCAGTGGCACCAGTGGATCAGCAAGGGAATGGCGTTACATGTCTGCATGTGGCTGCTAGGTGTCATCATTCTTATAAAAAGAATGACTCACCTCATTCGTTGAGTTGTGATATTGATAAAGTTGACGACTTTTATTTAACACATTTCAAATGAAAATTCACTATCATGTAAATCATTTCAGTGCATTGCATATTATTTCCTTTGCGCTCAGAGCAATAACTGAGTGACTCACAATAAATGTCTTATTACATTCTTTAAGTAATGGAAAACCGGTGTAACGTCCTTAACAGCTGCTTTTATGATGTTCACAAATGTTTCATATTCGATATTATACTTTCATGAAATTATAAACAATGTGCACACACCTTCTCAATAAGGCAACCAAAACAACATAAAATTGTAAATCTCCATATCCCGAGAAAGCCAAAGATATCAATGGCAACTTGAAAAACATATTTCCTGATCTGGAATGTCATGTATTGACTACATAAACAAGTTATCTGTAGACTCACCATCATCAATTTTCGTTCAATGAGAACAAACAGCTGACAAAAACTCAACTGAGTTTACACAATAAATCGACATTAGTTATAAGATTCATAGACGGCTTTCAGACATAATAAGGCTGCAACACAAATAAGTTTGGCAATAGGAAATACATGCACTAACATTTTCCAAATTTAAACATCACGTTAAAACAGTTTCGAACGAAAATTGGTAAGAAGGCAACAAACGGCCCAAATCTGATTTATTGACCCAATCATACTCAATGGAATTATTCACTGAAGAATTCGATTTTCTTTTATTCTCCTAATTGCACGTTCCACATGCACCCGGCTCGCAGTGATCGCGTCATTGTCTGCAACCTCGGTACTGTCAAACTGAACACGAGCCGATAAGAAATGTGGAATAACAAGACCAACATTTTTCTCAGCTAATAGCTTGGCTATTGTAAAGCCTTTATCGGCCATTACACTGTCACCAGGCCCAAGCAAATTCAACATTCCAGAATTTCTCGTAATTTCAACATCACTGATGCAACCAGAAAACAAACTAGACACAAATGTGACAGAACCATGTGGTGAGATACCAATCAAACCCTTAAATGTAGTGTGGTTTTTGTAGGATGAGAATAGTTGGGTATTGCTAACAAGGGAAGAAGGCTTCTGTGTAAATATTTCAGTGCAATCTATGATGACCCTTACACTGGGAAATTTCTCCTTCATGACTGATGGCATGAATTTATCAATTGATGCTCGAGATGGCCATATGTTAATGGATCCAAGCACAATGTACAATAGGTTCAACCACGCCAAAAATATCCTACTAACTGTGGCAGCTGAAATATCAAAACGATCTGCCAAATCTTCGACAAGCAATCCTGAATGAATTCGACACAAAACCAAAAAACCTCATCTATCAAAGGCAAGGCTCGCTGTGCACCAAGTGCTACATTTGTCACTGTCTTTGTGTATGGATAAGCCATCTGTCGTGCAACAGGTACCAACCACTCGAAAACAGCAACAAGAAAAGCATAATTTTTGAAACCCGTATAGAATTTCAGTTTCTCTGGATCCGTTGAATATCTTTCTAATCCAAATTTATGGATTTTAAGCTTATTGCTTAATTGAGAAACTTGTTGTTGTGCTTTTCTCAACATCTGCAGAAGTTCGAAGGCTGTAGGCAGTTCTGGGCCATATTGAAGAGGCGTTGAATTCAGTTCCACTGCAGATTCCACTTCAGAATTGTGTTCACTACATATAGAAAATTAATTCAAGTATTTACTTAATATACTATCACAATAAGTATAGCATCGTATCCAGACATCTATATACCGCCTCTCACAGCAGAAACCAAACAGAGGCGCTCTTCAGTGCATTCCAGCTCCCTGAAAAAGGTAAGACTCAAAAACGAGAGAGATGAAGAAAGAGGAAGAGAAAGAACAGAGGAGCAAAGAGTAGGGACACGATTAAAAAGATTAGGGCCAACACATGCAAAGTAATTAAGTAATAAGAAGGTTGTGTTTTGAAATATGGTGATTACTGATTTATGTGCCACTTGATAGTACGTAATGTTTTGATCGAGATCAATCGTATTGCAAAGTAACATGAATGAAGGAAGATTGTGTGGATCAGTTTCGGCATTGATATTTTATTAGACATTCCTCATCTAGTATTCTTAATAAATTTATATTCATTCTTAATTTTTTCATTACAATTGCATGCAATAAAGTAGTCATAAACACAACATTTTGCTGATAACAAGTTCATTTCTATAATGTTATCTTGCCTGCCAATTGATCGTTCATCACCAGTCAAAGTAGCTGATGAATCCAATTCAACATCGGGAGTGGATGCACGTAATCGTTTGAGTAATCGCCGTTGCTTTCCTTTTGCAGTCCAATTAAACAAAGTTGGTACGGCTTCTGGTGTAAGGAATCAGCGCCGTTTACCAAGAAATAGTTTCTTCCAAAAGAAACTATCCAGAGTGAAATGGTCTGAACAAATTACGGTCCGTGGATTAACCTACAAAAATGACAATAGTTTCCACATGAAAATCGGAGTTTACGCCACTAATTTTTAATACCATTATAAGGACTTTCATTAATCACTCGGTTTTAGCACCTCTCCTATACCTATGGGCCCTGAAGCATACACACTATACAATAACAACATTCAACACAAGCTGTACAGTGTATTATAACTATTACCTTGAAATGTTTTCCTTCATCGCGTCTTATTTTCACTATCCATTCCTTTTTCAAGTTCTTATCTCTTGGAAAATAATGAAATGTTAACAAATGATTACATTTCTTAACAATTCTATGACTATTTGAACACAGCGGAACGCAACAGTTCACCATCTTGGTTGATGTTTACATCAGTTGTGGTGTCGGCCTCGTTCTGAGTTATCTCATGAATATTCCGTGAGAAACGTGAATCCCTAGGGACAATTTCACAACTGACGGCCGTAATACTTAGCTAAACTAATGTCGGTCGGAAACAGCAACATATAGGCATTTCTACCGTTCAACATAACGTCTTATCTAAACTTACACGACAACGTCAACTCATTGCACAATAATACGATGCGAACGAATGCTCTAAAACTCCTACGTGATTAAACTCTTGCAATTCACGAATGGCAATTACTCAATGGACATCAAAACATCGCACAATAATACGAAGCCAACTAATGCTCTATACTCATACGCGCTTGAACTCTTGCAATTCACGAATGGCAATTGCTAAATGAACGTCAAAACCGCAAACGTCGTCTCACCAACAAGGTGGAGCAGAAGAAGGCGAAACCGGTCAGTTGGAGTCTGATCCCGAAGAGATGCTGTAGACTTCGTCCGAGGACGACTCCGAAGAAGCAAGCGTCCCATCGTCCACTGTAGATGCATCATCGATGCTGACTTCGCCGTCATCTGGGATGTAGTCTTCATCAAAGGAATGGTCGTTGTGCGAAGAGGGAGAGACAGGACGCTGCGGGGGCGACATGACATCTTCCCAATCAATCGGGAACGGGGAATCCGGTTCCGTGTCGGAGATCAATATGGGTGACTGGGGTCGCACCCAGGCGTTTCCTTGCGGTCGTTTCGTCTACGAGAAGACGCATCGGAAGATCTCTCCAGCCGTCTGCGAACCAACGTCAGAGAACCGCTCGGCGATCATCCCACGGAGGGTCTCTGGTCCGGATGGTTTCGAAATGCTCTTTACCCACATGAAGATACGAAACGTCACCGTCAGTCTCGGCGTCATCTCTGCGGCGGTCGGCCCTTCAGACGATTTTCAGGTCGAGGTCGACGGAGGAGTTCTCCTTCTCGGTTCTGGAGCGACGTCTGTTGACACGGCGTTTCCTTGGGTGCAGCGTGATGGTGGCACTGCTCCCACGTGTATGTCCGACGGGTACAGAAAGTTCTTCATTCATGTCAACTTCCGATAGAGTTTGAGGAGCGAATGATGGAGGGAAGAACCCGGGACACGCCCTAGGTTCCACCCACCGCGGACCGTCCATTCCTTCTTCCCCAGCAGCTTCGTCCCTCGACGGACTCGTCGCGGCCGCTAGTTCCTCGTTCGGCAAGGCGACGACCCCTGGTACTGTCGTGTCCGCCCCCCTGTAGTAGGTCGTCGCCTAGTCTGGCACTACCAAAGAAAGCCCCTCGCTCTCTACTGACCTCTTTAGGCCTAGCACCCCCAGGGTTAAACCTGGCTACTTCCTCATCTACTCGCACTTCATCCTCCTCTGCTTCCCTATCCACCTCATTGACGACGCTACAAGGGGGTTTGCCCCCACTGGACACGGTTGCTGTCCTGGCAGTGGCAAAGGAGGGCGCTACTGCTCCTATTGACGTCACTCCAGTAGGCTGTAACGGGGCCCTCCCTCTCATATTCTCTCTCTGCTCCCTGTCCTCGGCTAGGCCTGTTCCCACGAGTGAAGAAGGGAAATCTACCCGACCGTGAAGGAAACCCAACCGGTTCAAATCCGAATAGTTAGGCCTAGGCTTCCCCTGAAGCCTAGCACTAAATCTACCCACCGGCTGTCCCAACAAGTTCTCCCCTTTTTCTCTTCCGTCTGACGTAGGTGCCTGAGTTGGCGCGACAGAAGGTCTTTCTGTAATCATGTTCATATCATGACCAGGGTTCGTTTCTTCCTCTTCTATCCTTGGATCTTGGGAAATCCCGTCCTGATTTCTCCTTCTATCCATCCATCTCACTCTCTCTCTCTCTCTCTAACGTCTTCAGTCGAAGTGACAGTCGCATGCATTCTCAACTGCTCTCCATGCATCTCTTCACAATCAACAGACATCATCCTCATTCGCAATTCATTCTGTTCATGCATAATCTCATTCAGTCGCTCATTCATGTCATACTCCCGTCCATTTAGTCTTTCATTCATGTCATACACACGTTCATTAGTTTCTCTCTGTTTTGTCTCCATACCTCTCTGTCTCTGGTCCATATTCTGAAGTGTCGTACTGATTTGAAATAGCATTGCCTCTAAGTTTGAACTAGGCCTAACTAACGGAGAAGAGCTTCGGCTGTGGCCTAGGCCTATCCTAAGTAATCCTTCCTCCTCTCCTTCCATTTCTGTGCCTACGTTATGCAAAGATGAAAGAGACATAAAGCAGTTTGATGTAGCGTAGGCTACTTTTGTTAAATATGAAAAGTAATCTGAATTCAACAGTTTAAAAGCCAATAATATTCTTGCTACTGCGCGTAAACATCTGATTATAATAATATGATAAGTATTAGTTCACTTTCGCTTTAGCTCAGCCTCATTCACACCACACACGCATACACAACGCAGCTTAAGAAACCCAACGGTATTAAATGGGAAATTTCACAACTGGGTTTTCCCCCTGACTGTATAGCTATTCTGATTATACTCAGCTGATACGGCGTTCGTTTGTCAACAAGATCCAACTCCTCCCACACAACGTTTCCTTGCAGACTCCATAGAATTCCAGTTCACAGTCGAATTAAATCTCAATCCTCGCCTTTAAAGTTCCTCTACAGAATCCATAACATTCCCGATAAGAATTCCGTGCCTTTCACGAAAGCAGTTGTTTATCCTCGCTTCCGGACTCTTCCCTAAATTTCCACAGGTTCCGACGTGAAGACAAGACGAGGTACGTCTTATTAATCCTGCGTATCTCTCCGTCCTTTGCACACGTTTGCATCGACTCTCTGCAGTTCGACGATCGCATACGTAGACGACATCATCAGACGAGTTGTCGGTCAACAGTCGATCCAGCGAAGCAGCGAACGAACCCACAAGCGTCGACCAAACACAACACGGGAACAGAGCATCGAACGTTGAGCATCGGCCCTTTTTATAGAAAATAACTGCAGAGTCACTCTTACACGCCGTTTCTCCAGCGATCGTTGGCAGTGAAAATGCACCGTCACTATTACTCTTCAGATTCTTCAATGTATATCCCTAGCTCTTACCCCTTCCCATTTCCAATATCCACATCAACAACCCACACATACCTACACACACTCAGTCACACGCACTTACACACAGTTATATGTAACTTATACAAGATAGCAAGGATGTCGTTAAAAATGAAGAAAATTAGATTCTTCACACACGCCCCTACTGACCAAGTTCTAACGTAGGGAGAACTAGTTACTATGACTGTGTGTCCCTAATTACGTACATACTAAAAACATTTCATGCTTCTGAAAAAAAAACTCCAATAAACTACAACTACCTCAGTTCAAAATTACTGCTGATCATCCAATGTCCATTAATACTAGTCCTCGTACTGCACACCAACAATTCTTATTATTCTTTCCCCCCCCCCATTTTTCAAACGTAGCTGCACCCATCCGGAAACAGTCCCCATACCCAACTGGCCCTCTTTATGAAATAAAGCGCATGAACCATCACATCGACCGCCCAGGAGTTTACTCCCGCGTCTCTGTATATATCACCGATTTCCACCAGAAATGCTGGTTCACTCAGAGGAATCGCTTGGTTCAGGAACCTCAAAATAATCTGAACAGCTATGCTCCATAATCCGAAATCGCAAGTACAAGCGTCGCGTCCAATCGGTTGAGCTCCTTGTCCTCCCACTTGGTTCCGACGACCGTCCAGCATCACGAGGTTTTCCCGGCTTCCCCAGCTCCGCAATACGTTCCTCACACCAGGCACACTTGCCAGTGTCTGCACCACCACCAACATGGCTGGCAGAAGGTCCACATCCATTCTCAAAGGAGGAACCATCTGACGCAGTTGATGAATTTCCACAGAGGTGAGAAAAACAGATCGTTTTTCCATCATCCCTTCCATCATTCGAAACAGAACTCCCGTTGAATACATTTTCCATGTCAACACTGCTATTCCGGCCGTAAGTCGCCTTGCATCCTGCTCTTGTACGGCATCACTGACTCCAGCAGTCGACTCGGAATCAGCCACCGACGAAATCGGAGATAGAGCCCTTGGTTCGTTTTCTTTCCGACTATCGCTCTCATCTGGTTCCGATATACCAAACCCGTTTCCGTCTAGATGCTCTAGAAAAGCATCCATGTCGTCGTGATTTATTGTCTGGCTGCCTACTTCTCCCGTTTCTTGGTTGAACGAAGCCATGATTCTTTTCTTCCTTTGTCTAATTATTACTCTCTGACTGCTTTAAAAATTTGTCTGACAACTTTCCTCTATCAAACTCTTGTAGAACTGACAAAGAGGGACGCGGATTCTATCTTAAAATGCCATCGTCTCCTTGTTCATGTGGGCGGGATTTCTTTCCACCAACCCCATTTCACCTAATAGCCTAGATCTAAAACGGGGCCTAAATAACTGCGGCAGTTTAATATGACATATTAGTGTGAAATCATTTGTCATTGTCATCTGCTTCCTAGCGTCAGTCTTCTTCATTCGCCGGCGGTTGATCTGCATATTCCACGTATCATCTTTCACACCCGCCTCCCGGCTATCCTTGCAGACATCGGCGGCTGGCCGGCGGCGCATGTTTTGACCTAATTGCCCAATTCACATCTAACGCCTTAATCCATAATCGTTTTGTTAATCTTTTTCCTCCTCCATTTTCCATTTTACGACAATACATTTTCCTCCATCCACTACACACCTATACTCTACTATATATACACACTACAGCATAGTCCCTATAGTCAATTTTTATGCAGACTACAAGTAACGCTGTGGCACTTTAATATTTCTTTTTGGTCGACTCAATCCACTGCCTTGCTGAACGACCTCTTCCTCCTCCATTGTCTCAACTGACCTACTTTGTTCATTTTCAGCGCTCCCAAAGTATGGCTTCAGTTTATCAACATACTCTATCCTGGCTTGGCTTCTTGGTGTCTTGCGTATGAGATACAATACGGGACCCAATTGTTTTTCAATAACATAGGGACCTTGATTCCAAAGGGACCACTTGTTTTGAATTCCCGTTAAACGGCGTGGCAGATAGAACCAAACCAGTTGACCTACTTTAAACTTTGCTGGTTTTACTCTCAGGTCATAACGAAACGCTCGTACTTCGGCCTGCTTCTGCATTGTTTCCCTTGCCAATGCAAAATTAGCCTGCATCTGCTGTGCTTTCTCGTACACAAAGTCATGACAGTTTGGCACTTCTTCCTTCTCATAGCAATCTCCCAACACTAGATCAATTGGAAGACAAGCCTCACGCCCAAGAAACAATTTATTTGGACTAAAGTTCGTTGAACTATGCACGCTTGCACGATAAGCAGCCATGAGTAGTGGCAGTTGAACGTGCCAGTCTCTTTGGTTCTTTGCGATGACCTTGGCAATCATTGAGTTCATCGTCTTATGAAAACGTTCAATCAATCCATTGGATGACGGCTTATATGCTGACGTGCGTACCTTATCGATCCCAAGCAATCGACACAGTTCCTTGAATAATTCAGACTCGAAGCATCCTCCCTGGTCTGTCAGAATCTGAACCGGGCAACCGTAAGGTGCTATCCACTGCTCCACCAGCACTTTAGCCACAGTCACTGCTTCCTGATTCCGAACCGGAACAGCTATGGCCCAACGACTGAAATGATCGATCATTGTCAAAATGTATCGATGCCCGCTGGATGATACAGGATGTGGTCCAGTTAAATCCAAAGCGACGACCTCTCCTATCGCTCCAACAACCATGTTCTGCAACAGTCCTTGACGGGGTAGTTTCCCACGACAGTAACGTGCACACGGAACACAACGTCTCAATTCTAACCGCACACTCTCTCTCCAACCTGGCCAATAAGCTCGTCGCTGCACCTGGGCCATTGTTCGTCGTATTCCCAAGTGACCACCAGACATTCCTTCATGAGCTAAACGAATCAAAGCACCACGTCTAGCAGGAGGCATAACAATCTGTTGCCATCTCTCTTGCTCTGTCTCAGTGCTTAACCAGCTTCTCGTCAATAGGCCATCTTTGACCTTCAGCTGAGGCCATTGTGCCATCAATATCTTTACGTCAGGACTCTTGCTGCGTAATTCTTCTGGACTAGGCGCTTCTGTAGACTCCATCTTCTTCTCAATGATCCACTGCAAGTCTTTATCTTTGTTCTGTTCGTCCGCAATAATAGCGCTACTCCAATTATCGAATGTTCCGATCACTTCGCCAGGCGGCGCGGTTGCGTCAACTCCGTCGGCACTCGTTTCGTCATCTTCTCCAGGTGGCGCTGCTGTACGGTCCTCGTCATCACTCGTTTCCATAGCCTCGCCAGGCGGCGCTGTTGTATCATAAATTGCATTGACTACACACGGTCGTCTTGACATGGCGTCTGCATTATTATGCTGGCGTCCCGCTCGATGCGCTATATCAAAGTCGATTTCTTCCATCACTGTCAACCATCGAGCCTGTTGACCAATAGGCGTCGGCGTCTTCCTCAACCACTGCAGGGCTGAATGATCGGTCCGTAGCAGAAATTTACGACCCAACAAGTACGGTCGATAGACTTTCAGAAAGTGAATTACAGCCAATAATTCACGTCTCGTTACGTCGTAATTTCTTTCCGCATCGGTGCACACACGACTTCCGTAACAGATCACGCGCTCTACCCCGTCCTGCAACCGAGACAACACTCCACCTACCGACTGTCCTGAGGCATCGGTATCAAGCACATATGTTCCTTCATCGCTCGGTAGGGCGAGTATTGGCGCTTCCGTCAATGCTTTCTTTAGCGCATCGAAGGCGGTCTGACATTCTGGCGACCACAGAAACCTAGTTGATTTCTTCGTTAACTCGTGCAATGGCTTTGCTATCTGCGCGAAGTTATCCACATACCTTCTATAGTAGGAGCACAATCCAAGATATCCTCTTACGTCCTTCAGCTTCACCGGCGTAGGCCAGTTCTGTACGCCCGAAATTTTCTCTGGATCTGTCGCCAATCCTTCTCCACTCACAATATGTCCGAGAAATAGTACACTTTTCTGTAATATATGACATTTCGACGGTTTCAGCTTCAAGTTTGCACTGCCCAGTCTAGTCAACACGTGTACAAGTCTCTCCAGATGCGTATCCAAGTCAGAAGCGAATACAATGATATCATCCAAGTATATCAAACAAATCGCAAAATTCAGACCAGACATCACCAAATTCATCATTCTACTAAAACAGGCTGGAGCATTGCACAGGCCGAAAGGTAGGACTCTGAATTGATAGCTCCCACGACGTGTTATGAAGGTTGTTTTATGACGATCATCAGGGTGTACTTCTACCTGATGATATCCAGATCTCAAGTCAAATGTGCTGAACCATTTCGTTCCTCCCAATGCATCCAAGCATTCGTTGATGAGAGGCAGAGGATAGACGTCCTTCCGAGATTTACGATTCAAAAATCTGTAGTCTAAACAGATTCTAGGTCCGCCATCTTTCTTTTGCACCACCACCACATTGGATGACCACTCAGAGCACGAAGGTTCTATCAACCCTTGCTGGAGCATCATTTCCACTTGTTCATCTATCACAGGCAACAACGTCAGGGGTTGCCGCCTGAGCGCTTGCCTCACTGGTGCTTCGGTACCAGTATCGATCCGATGCTGAAGTACACGAGTAAATCCCAAGTCCCACTCACTCATTGAGAACACATGACGGTGTTCCATCAGCATAGTCTTCAGTTTCCGCCGTACATCGTCTGGAACTTCTGCGTCCACATTCTCCCATAGCGGTTTCAGGACAGATTCAGCCTCTTTCTCTGTCGCTGCAGCATTCTGTACCACTGCACATCTAGCAGGGGTCACGTCACTGGCTTCCTCTTTGAAGACAGTAACAGGTTCGACATCACACCGCTCTCCTTTCTTTAATCTAATTGCCTGGTCTGTAGGATTTAATACTCTCAAAGTCAGATCCACAGCACGCTCAGGTAACAGAATTCCTGCTACCAATAATCCAGAATTCAATACGGTCGGAAAAGTAGCCCAAGGATATTCCGCGTCTTTTAAGTCTGGTAGGATGGCGTAGGCTCCTACATTTATTTCACTGAACGGAGGGGCAAACCACGTCACATTCCGCTGCTACACGACGACATCGAGAAGATTGGTTTCGGAGGTGCAGTGTCTCTCTCTGACCTCTCACATTTACCCATTTCTCCTTCAAGTTCCACACTACATTCTGCTCACGCATCCACTGGTACCCTAAAATCACTTCAGACAGTTGTGGAGTCACCAACGCGTTCACCAAGAATTTCCTGCCATTTATCATCATTTTCAATTTTGTTTGTCCGACTACAACAATCTGAGTATTGTTTGCAGCCAACAGTGTTTGTTGAGACGGCTCAATGTCACATTTTCTTACCAGTTTTTCAGGTGCCAGGCATAACTGTGAACCAGTATCCAATAAGGCCCAAGAGAATTTTCCATTCACTTTCGCTTTCAGATAAGCACTCGCAGAATTCTGAATAAATATCACGTTGTTCGCTGGAGGCGTTCGCATGTGATTTCCTTGCGAATTCGTCATATAATTAGGCCTATCGTTATTGCCTCTATTAAACTCACTCTGTGTTCGGTAGATGCAGTTTCTTAATAGGTGGGCCCCCCACACCCCCAACAGCGTCGTACATCCGGTCTATACTCTTGATTGCGATTATAACTCTGCGGTCTCGGCGTCCATGCTTGTTGATTTTGACGTGGTGCGGAATATCTATATTCCGGATGATACCCCATGTCTACGTCATTCCGCGGTCTGTTTCCGTTTGCGTTTGTGTTGCGCCCGTTTTTATTTTGACGGGACGTAACACGTTCCGATTTCACTTCTTCTTCATCCTCACCTTTCATAACTGACCTCACTCGACCAGTTGTTCGATGATTCATATCATTTTCCTGTTCAGCTTGCTTGTAGCTATGTAACCGCAGAGAAATTTTCAAGGCACTCTGTAAATCTTTTGGCTCCCTCTCTAATGTTTTTAAACTAATTTGACGGTCTGCTATAGCATCAAGGTAGGCTTTTACAGCCACCATCTCACTATGCACGGTGGGTTTTCCAGGGTAGGCTAACGACAGAAGGCGACTAATGTCTGCAGCCAGTTGTCCCAAATCTTCATTTGCCTTTTGCTTCCTTGAGCTTAATTGAGTTTGATACATGATATGCTGGTCTTCCGAACCATAACGAATTTTAAGACGATTCACCAGTTCAGCAACTGTAGTTACTCCATCCATCTCTTCCTCAGGCAAAATCAACGCAGCTTTGTCCACCAACGCGCAACAGAGGTGATTAAGACTATCTGCTTCAGTCCAATTATTCTGTCGACGACAAATCGCAAAGCGTCTCAAGAACACTGGTAGCGGCGTCTTCCCATTGAAGTAGCCCAATTTAATCTGATTACTGTTTCTGTTTGATCCGCTGACGTTCGTAGATACTGCAGCAGGAGCCAGTTGCGCAGAATTCTTCACTTCATCAGCCATCGTTTGCGTAGCAACAGACACTTTCGGTACACAGGCGAATGTTTGAGCATTCGGCTGGTATTGCTGGGCCGCAACATGATTCAGTCTCGGCCATCTGTCGACTCCCGACGCCCCTCGCAACACAGAGTCACTCGCTTGCAGCATCGTCACCCCACCAGAGTTATTGTAGTTTGACACTATTGACGCCACAGGTAATTGTCGTGACATAGATGTGTCATGACTCGTCGATCGTCCTGGATACATACGCACTTGAGTTGCAGGTAAGTAATCCAGCAGATTTCCATTGCATACGTTTGGCAATGTTCCAACGACAACGTTCGGACCCCCCAAATAGTTTTCAAAATTTTGGTTCCGCCGTTCGTTTCTTACGCCACACTCAACATCATCATAGTCATCAACAACATCAAAATCACATTCATGACCATTAAATCTTAGTCTAGCATTTCCGTCTTGTCTTCTCAACATTCTATCCCTATGTTCATTGTCAACGTCTAGTCTTTGTCCTCGTCTTCCAACAAAAGACCTTTCCGTCATCTCCTCGTTCACATTCCGACCTGTCCTATCCACATAACTTCTTTCTACATTTTCGTTACCATTGTAACGTTCTCTCCGTCTTTCATAACTCAAATCCAATCCGTCGTCGCCATTGTCGTGTCCGCCCCCCTGTAGTAGGTCGTCGCCTAGTCTGGCACTACCAAAGAAAGCCCCTCGCTCTCTACTGACCTCTTTAGGCCTAGCACCCCCAGGGTTAAACCTGGCTACTTCCTCATCTACTCGCACTTCATCCTCCTCTGCTTCCCTATCCACCTCATTGACGACGCTACAAGGGGGTTTGCCCCCACTGGACACGGTTGCTGTCCTGGCAGTGGCAAAGGAGGGCGCTACTGCTCCTATTGACGTCACTCCAGTAGGCTGTAACGGGGCCCTCCCTCTCATATTCTCTCTCTGCTCCCTGTCCTCGGCTAGGCCTGTTCCCACGAGTGAAGAAGGGAAATCTACCCGACCGTGAAGGAAACCCAACCGGTTCAAATCCGAATAGTTAGGCCTAGGCTTCCCCTGAAGCCTAGCACTAAATCTACCCACCGGCTGTCCCAACAAGTTCTCCCCTTTTTCTCTTCCGTCTGACGTAGGTGCCTGAGTTGGCGCGACAGAAGGTCTTTCTGTAATCATGTTCATATCATGACCAGGGTTCGTTTCTTCCTCTTCTATCCTTGGATCTTGGGAAATCCCGTCCTGATTTCTCCTTCTATCCATCCATCTCACTCTCTCTCTCTCTCTCTAACGTCTTCAGTCGAAGTGACAGTCGCATGCATTCTCAACTGCTCTCCATGCATCTCTTCACAATCAACAGACATCATCCTCATTCGCAATTCATTCTGTTCATGCATAATCTCATTCAGTCGCTCATTCATGTCATACTCCCGTCCATTTAGTCTTTCATTCATGTCATACACACGTTCATTAGTTTCTCTCTGTTTTGTCTCCATACCTCTCTGTCTCTGGTCCATATTCTGAAGTGTCGTACTGATTTGAAATAGCATTGCCTCTAAGTTTGAACTAGGCCTAACTAACGGAGAAGAGCTTCGGCTGTGGCCTAGGCCTATCCTAAGTAATCCTTCCTCCTCTCCTTCCATTTCTGTGCCTACGTTATGCAAAGATGAAAGAGACATAAAGCAGTTTGATGTAGCGTAGGCTACTTTTGTTAAATATGAAAAGTAATCTGAATTCAACAGTTTAAAAGCCAATAATATTCTTGCTACTGCGCGTAAACATCTGATTATAATAATATGATAAGTATTAGTTCACTTTCGCTTTAGCTCAGCCTCATTCACACCACACACGCATACACAACGCAGCTTAAGAAACCCAACGGTATTAAATGGGAAATTTCACAACTGGGTTTTCCCCCTGACTGTATAGCTATTCTGATTATACTCAGCTGATACGGCGTTCGTTTGTCAACAAGATCCAACTCCTCCCACACAACGTTTCCTTGCAGACTCCATAGAATTCCAGTTCACAGTCGAATTATATCTCAATCCTCGCCTTTAAAGTTCCTCTACAGAATCCATAACATTCCCGATAAGAATTCCGTGCCTTTCACGAAAGCAGTTGTTTATCCTCGCTTCCGGACTCTTCCCTAAATTTCCACAGGTTCCGACGTGAAGACAAGACGAGGTACGTCTTATTAATCCTGCGTATCTCTCCGTCCTTTGCACACGTTTGCATCGACTCGCTGCAGTTCGACGATCGCATACGTAGACGACATCATCAGACAAGTTGTCGGTCAACAGTCGATCCAGCGAACCAGCGAACGAACCCACAAGCGTCGACCAAACACAACACGGGAACAGAGCATCGAACGTTGAGCATCGGCCCTTTTTATAGAAAATAACTTCAGAGTCACTCTTACACGCCGTTTCTCCAGCGATCGTTGGCAGTGAAAATGCACCGTCACTATTACTCTTCAGATTCTTCAATGTATATCCCTAGCTCTTACCCCTTCCCATTTCCAATATCCACATCAACAACCCACACATACCTACACACACTCAGTCACACGCACTTACACACAGTTATATGTAACTTATACAAGATAGCAAGGATGTCGTTAAAAATGAAGAAAATTAGATTCTTCACAGTACATACACCCCTGGGGTGGGCTGGAGGTGGGGAGGAAATTTTCCCGAAAGCCCAAATTTAACAGGTGGCGTATAGGCGGAGGTCGGAGTGTGGTGGAATGTAGTGGGGGTGGGTGTGGTGTGGTGGGATCGTTACCGGGAGCGGGTCGATTCTTAAATTTCCCGGGCAACGCCGGCTACCCCAGCTAGTACATGATAATGACAAACCGTTCTAAAACTGATAGAGTTGCCTCATCAAGTCAACTGTCACTTCACATAGATTCAGAAATGCTTCAGTAGCCACTGGGTATGAACTCCTAGCTTCCCATGCTTTTTTTCTTTACTGTCAAAACATGATAGAGTATCACATCCTGTAAAACAGTGGAATACTGGCATTGCTTTACACTTGTCAGGGCCAAGGGAATTTGACAAATCATGAACTGCAATCAGGCAACTACTCTTTCCCGTGTCAAAATGGATCCAAAATTCATGTATTTTTAAATTCTGGAAGTATGCAACTTCTTGAACAACCACAAAAGTATCCACTGTTCTTATAGCAAATTTTTTAACGCAGTTTGGGCAGCTTGTTGACAGTGAAGGATTAGGCGAGTGTCGGCCTCTTCATGAGTGCATGGATCAATGCTACTGATGTCAGGAGTTGCGCTGCAGCATCTAACATGAGCGTCATCGCCCAATTCTTAGGAATTTTGGTATTTGCTGCAACCCGTGTTCGTGTTCCCATGCCTCTACTTTCCCTAGTTGTTGCTTTTAAGCTGTCTGACAAATAAACATCAAAAACGATGTCCAGTCTATGAACACTGTTCGGGTAGGATTGTATATATGGCACAAACATACTCTTTGAATGTTTTGCAAACTCCTGGACGAAGCATATGAACAATGGCAGCTCCATCTAAAACATAATTATCAATATGGAGATTTGCTAGGTCTTGAGTACTTTCCGAAACAGATTTGATGCAGGCTAACAAGTCAGCTTTTGTTCCAAATCTTCATCTTAATTTTCCTCAACCTGAAATGGATGGTGGATAGGACTGATTCTCATGCCTAAAAAACTCATCCAATCTGTTTAAGTTCTCTTACTTTCATGCTTTTTGAATCTCATTTCTTTTATAATAATTTAAAAGAAAACAATGGCAACTTATTTCTTGGAAGAGGTGTAAGAAGAGATTGAACCTTGCAGTCTCTCTTTAAAAAAATTCTTAAACTGGAGACTGCCTGTTTCATAAGCTGTCTTGACAGGTGTGTGAACAGCAATGTCTGCCAGTGCATAGCTGTCTAATGACATACGATCATCTGCTATTGTCTGTACAAATGGATTATCATCCTCAAAGGCCTTTAGGGGTTTCATCACATCTTCTTTAAATCGTTTTTGGGAAGCCGGTTTTTGTTCATGATGTTGAATATCATTGAACTTACTGTTCTCACCATCTTCAAATTCATGTATAAGACTCGTTATTTCTGCTCCTGCAATAATCAAGCGAGTGAGTGTCGACTCATTTTCAATAATGCCAATTGCACCACTATCATGGCATTCAACTGTTCATGTGCTTGATCAATGGATACACAGGAGAATTTTCTATGTGATTTGGAAACTTTGAAGTTTCCAGCTGCAAATTCAGTTGCATTGTTTGGATGCGTGTGTGCAATGCACAGCTTGTCTCGAACATGTACAGACATCCAGCGTGCATAGTTGGTCTGGTCCAACGCAAAAAACCATGGAGGTAATTTCTGCAGGGAATCAACATACAGGTCACAATTGGCCTCTCGCAGGAATCACACAAATGTGAGCACCAATAGCTGAACTTCTAAAACAGTATTACAATATTTTAATTGTAACAAAGAATTTTCCTGCTGTTTACACCTTTCCTCAAATGACAGATTATTGTCTGGCACCTCTTCACAGAAATTTGTGTATGCTAAGAAATATATACAGAGATGCAGCTGTTGCTGTATCGGCATAACAAGTATGTTTCACATCTGATGCATGAATGAAAGCTTCTGCAACCAGCTTGTACCAACCATTGAACCCATCCCGATCCCTCTAACCAGTGACCTAACATTCTCAATGAAGCCATCTCAATGTGTAGTCCACCCATCATTACCACAAATTTGTCTTCCCCAAAACTCTCAGGCCAATGCCATTGAATTTGCTTAGCTATATCAAACAGAGGCTGGTCAAAAGTTATGACAGGGCACTGACTTAGATTTAAATGTTTTTTCGCAGCTTCAACAATAGACATACAATGCAGAATCATGGCTGCTTCACGAGCAGCATATTTGAACAAAGCCAGCATAGGAAGACTTGGCAGCGGATGCTTCACATTAATAGATTATAAATTTATCTGCATGGTAGCCTGCCCAAGTAACATTCACAGGTTCAATACTATTCTCTATGCAATCTTTGACTTTGCCCAACCAACTCTGCAGATGAAAAATGTGCCTGTGGAATGGCTGGATCTGTGCTTTGTAAAAAACTTGGTGGGACCTGTGTGTATTAATTTGGCAAAACAATGCCAGACACATCATCTGAGGCACCTTGTAAATTGACATAGTGTAAAGTTCGATCAATGCCATTTAATTCTGAACTGGAAACTGCATTAATGAAACTGCAGTTCCATGAAATGATGATTGAGCAGTATTTGAACTCAAGTTGTGATCAATATTGTCCCCTCCTGCACCAGTCAATACACCTTGATGAAGAGGAGGAAGGCAGACTAATTGATCAGCATTGTACTGATTACATGTGCCACTTCATTTGAAATCTAGAGCACTATAGAATATTAAATGGATAGACCTACCTTATGACATTTATCAACTAGAGTCTTTTTACATGTGGAAGCATGCAACATCATGCCAAGGTATATAGGCATAGAAATTTCTTTGCTAAGAGCCTGCCTTAACATAGGAACCCGGTGTTGTACATTAGTTGATGTTGTACGTGGCCTTTTCACGGCATTGAAAATTATTAGTTGTGATATTGATAATGCAGCTTGATTATCAACAGATTCAAAATGACCCGGACCTTCCAGTAGCATATTCACTCATCATCATCATCTTGACCATCCTCATTGCTGCGGATCAAAGACCAGAGCCAACGACGTCAGTTTCCTCCATCCCTCTATGTTCGTCACTCTCCTTGTGCAATCCGCCATCGACAGCCCCATCCATTCCTCGACATCGTTCATCCAGCGTCTTCCTCGGGCTCTTTTTCCATCCACATATCCCTGACAAATGAAGGCCGGTAGATTGTCCGCTCTGATCATGTGTCCAAAGTAGTTCATATTCACTAGAGTAAGCAAAACTTGTGGAACAGATTTTTCTTGGCTTTTTGATTCAAAAGATCTGTTGAAAGTAAATTAGGATGAAAACATTTCATTTCCAACCAATTTTGCAGTAAATTAGGATGAAAACATTTCATTCTGAACCAATTTGGCAACATGCATAAGATGAACTGCATCCATATCAGAGTTCTGTTTTAAGTGCTCGAGTGCTATCCCTAAATTTTGACGAAAAGCTAAAAGAATATCTCGTCCATGGCTGACAACAGTCAGGTCTGGAAAATTCTCTGGTAAACTACCCTTGAGATGAGTAGCACTTGTCGAGTAAATACCAAGATGATGCAGTTGTTCTGTGTAAAGTTGTCCAAGTTCAGCTGGTTTGAATACAGGAGGTGAAATGTCATTGGCTTTAGCTTCTTTCAAGTATGCAATAATTTCAGCTAATGCGATTGATTCTGCATCTAATCCGGTTATGCACCTTACATTCTTGGTTTCACATGGCATAGGCTGTGAACGTGCTGCTTTATGATATAATCGAGTAAACAAAGAGGGTCGTATTTAGCCTCGATTGCGATCATATCGCCACATCACAACTTTGCGAGCAACAAGTTATCTTTTAGATTTGCACAAGAGCGAACTTTCGCATCAACCTCAAAAGTCTTGACTTGCCTGAAGCAATCTTGACTCACTCTGTCACAAAAGAAGCACACATATTGCACTGGTTCTTGAAAGTGCACAGTAGATGACCACATTAAACGTAGCGTTTTAGCGCTTGTCTCACCCTGCAAATATACTTTATCTTCAGATTCATGTAGAAGCGTATGAGTAACATTCCTGTGCTTACGAAGGCAGTCAAGTGCACAAGTATGTAACATATTCGTCCACTGTTTATGGGAGGCATTACGTCTCAGGAAAGTAGGGGAAGGCGGGGCAAGACGGACCCTCTAATGATTTTTTTTATTTATTTGTATTGCAAAACTGTTAACTTAAACGGCGTGATTACTAACTTACGCAGCAAATGAAATACTGTAATAAGGAAAACACAATTAACATAATACAATATCAATTTCCAGTTTTTTCAGGATTTAAAAAAATTAACTATAGGGTCCATCTTGCCCCCTGATTAGGGCAAGTTGGACCCCATGTAGTCCATCTTACCCCAGTAGTCTATATTCAATATACATATACTATGAAGTGATTATGTTGAACTTCTATTATTTTTAAAGTTACAACTGTAACTAGGCCTACAAGTATTCTCAAGTCAATGTAACAAACACGAAATCTGAAAATAATATTGTCATCGTCCTCTTATCTTATCAGCCACATGTAAGACACATATAGTTGTTTGGCCGAGCATTGTTACGCAGTCCTTGGCATTCATTGTGATACCAGCAGTTGCACTTGCAACACATAACCCATCTACGTCCAGTCTTTTTCTGTACGTCTGAAGCGAACGTGACGCTACAGGTGCCACACGGAGTCAAGTCTTCTGACACTCCAGCAGTGCTCTTCTTCTTCGACTTCTTTCTGCTCGTCTTCTTGGCAGATGAAGCACCATCATCCGTTTGTCTTGTCGACACATTGGGTAGGCCTAATGCTCTTCTAGCACCTCCCTTAACAATTCTTTGTTTCTGTACTTTCGGACTTTTCATCTGAAATTGTTCCAGATGCTGCTTGTGTGGAGTACTAGTCAGAACAGTAGCTACTCCACAAACTCTGCTTTTTCCACGTGACTTTCTTTCCAGACTTTTTGGGAAAGGACTGATATCTGCAGCAGTGACATACGTCGAAATATCATTGATGGCTGTCTGCTGTACAGTTCCCAACGACACAGTATAGGAAACTATATTAGCGGGTTTCTTAACGTAAGGTTCGGATGACTGATCACCATCTGACGAGCAACCAGCGACAGGCGCCTCGACATTAACAGTTGACTGATCACCATCTGACGAGCAACCAGCGACAGGCGCCTCGACATTAACAGTTGACTGATCACCATCTGACGAGCAACCAGCGACAGGCGCCTCGACATTAACAGTTGACTGATCACCATCTGACGAGCAACCAGCGACAGGCGCCTCGACATTAACAGTTGACTGATCACCATCTGACGAGCAACCAGCGACAGGCGCCTCGACATTAACAGTTGACTGATCACCATCTGACGAGCAACCAGCGACAGGCGCCTCGACATTAACTGTTGACGGCTCTGGCTGTGGTTGGTCTGTAGGATCTGCTGCTGCATACTCGTGGTCTTCAAATATGTCGCGATTGACAGGCCACAGACCACTTTTGCGGAAGCCATTTGCTGCTGTTAGAGCTGTGGCTGCTTTCTGAAAAGCTGGTGTGAGGAGCTGTGCCACTTGAAATGTAGAAATTGTTCTGCCTGGATGATTTCGAAGCCACTTGGATACCTCGGTGTTGTAGTATGTCGACAATGGTTTCATGAATGAAACATCCAGTGGCTGCATCTTGTGAGAGCAGTGAGGAGGCAGGCATATAATGACGACACCGTGGTCCCGTGCTTTGTTGATCATATCCAGATTTCGTACATGAGTCGAGTGACCGTCAAGGATAAGCAGCACTGGATTAGTCTTTGAGGCACCAGAGCATGTTACAAAATGATCAAACCACCGGCTAAATATTTCCATCTGCATCCATCCACTTGGGTGACAAACACATATTGAACCAGGGGGAGAACCATCCATTAATTCAGCTTTCATACGGTGTCGGGGGAAAATGAAGAGTGGTGGCACAAAGGACCCGGTAACGTTCATACACGCAACAACGGTAACCAGTTGACCACGCTCCGCTGAAGTTAAACAGCCAACCTGCCGTCGACCTTTTAATGCCAATATTTTAGCCCCAGTGCCTTGAACTGTCGTCATTCCAGTCTCGTCGACGTTGTAAATGTTGTTTGGAGTAAAATGATATTTGTCTACCAGCGACTCATACATGTCGAAGAATTTTCCAACAACTACACGGTTGAATCCTCGAGCTCTTGCTGCTGATGTCGCTTCTGGCGTTCTCGGTGTGATGTTAGGATGGCGCCTCAAGAATCCTTTAAGCCAGTCCTTGCCAAACGCATCTTTCTTTGGTTCTATTGCAGTATTGCTTGCACCAATCCATTGCGCACTGCTAGTTGATATGCTAATTTGCGTACATCCTCCATGCTGAGGCCGAAGAACATTTCTTCCATTCTGACGATGTAATTAACCAAATCTGTTTCAATCACTTCACACAGCTTAGGCACTCGACCACCAAGATCTTTTGCACCAGCATTGACGCGTTTGTTCTTGTTTCTGGCTCGCCTGCGCAATGTAGTCTTCGGCACATTAAAAACCACACTAGCTTTCTTCACACCCATTTCTCCTTTTTTGACAGTCTCCACTGCATTCTGCATAGCAACTTCATCCCAAGATTGTCTCGTGGTCTTGCGTACATATGTACGAACCATGTCTACAACAAATCAGATAAGTTAAGGTTACACGTTAATTCAGGTTAAACATGGACAATGATTCGCTGTATGGGTCAATTTTTTTCATAATTGATAACTAATCTAAAATAAATAAATGCAAAAAACTGCCTATTTTTTAACTTTTAATTAATCAATATTCGAAATAACTAACTCCAATCATAAAACCATGCTTGAGGTAAGACGGACCCCATGGGATCCGTCTTACCCCGAGCTTGAGGTAAGACGGACCCCATGGGATCCGTCTTACCCCGAGCCAGGAGTCCATCTTGCCCCATTCACGGCTATATAGCTTACATACAAAATAAACAAATAAAGCCCTATTATCGCTCACTCATCCATCGGCAAACAGTTTAGCAGTTACTACACTATTAATGATTACAATAAAATTAATTATAAACCATGAAACAAATAATTGACAGCAAATAATTTACAATACCTGAATAAGATCGAAAACGACAAAAATTAAGTTTTTCCGCATAAAATGTCACTGCTTCTCAAAAACAAAGAAACAACAACGCAATATCATAGATACTCGATGCCGTCATGAATATTTAAAACCATAGCTAGATGTCACCACTGTAATTCGTATATTAGAGGGTGATCCATCTTACCTTTTCACGTTTTCCTCTGCTTTTTCAATTTGTATGCTCAGTGTTTTTTCATTGTTTTTCTTTTCTTTTTATTTTATTTTATTCTATTTTACTAATTTGGTCACAGCAGGTATTTAAATTTATGTTCTGTTATGCACAGCAGATATTTAAATCAACGTTCTGTAATTATTTCGGTGCAAAGCCTATGACTCAATTTGCTCTTATACATGAGCATAGCATTGAAGGCCTCAGTGAATTGCAACCTGGTTGTATCATTTATAATCATGGCTGCATTTAACCCTCAATATTCCTGTTCCCTCTGTCCCATCTGCCATAAGAGAATTAAAGACCACTATCAGCTGATTATTAACTGTCTGCTCTGCATGAGTAAGTATCATTTATCATGCTCTACTATGTCTAGCACGCAGGATAGTTACTACTGTTCCACTTGTATGAATTCCATCCTTCCGTTTGTCCATATTAAGGAGGATAATGATTTTTTTGCTGCTATTGGAGGCTTTCAACAACTACCTAACTTTGATTACTGCAAACTTCATGACTTAAGTTCTATTCTGAACACTTCTGAAGGCTCGGTCTCTATTGACTTAGATGTGGATGTACATTATTACAACCAGCTGTCTTCAGTACAAGTTAAGTACCTTCACAGCTCCCAGTTATCTGAGTCCCTTTCTTCTACTAATGCAGATCTGGCTTTATCTTTCTTACACATAAATGCCAGAAGCTTGAAAAAAAACTATGGGATCATTAATACTGAATTGGCTCAATTGCGACATAAATTCTCCATTATTGCCATTACAGAAACATGGACCACCAGCAATGACCATACTACCACCTTTATCCCTGGCTATATTAACCTCCTCAGTTCCCGCTCCTCTGGTAAAATAGGTGGGGGTGTTGGTCTTTTCTTGGAGTGCAATAGTGTTACCTCCCATTCTCTTAAAAACTTTCCTGTAGAAGAAAATCTAATGGAAAGCCTGTTTGTCCAGATTAATTGTGGTTCAGGGGCAATGATTGTAGGGGTAATTTATAAACCTCCTAATGTTGACATGTCCCTATTTAACGCTGCATTTGACAATCTTCTGTCAAGTCTTGATAAAGAAAAGAAACCTTGTTATCTGCTAGGTGATTATAACATAAATCTATTACATTGTAATAGCCATCAGGAAACTGGGAATTTTCTTAATACCCAGTTGTCTCATGGCTTCTATCCCTTGATTGATAAACCCACACGCATAACGCAGACCTCGTCCTCTCTGATAGACAATATTATAACCAATGCTCATCCTAGTGGAATTAATTCTTGTTCAATATGGGTTACTGATATCTCTGATCATCTCCCAGTTTACTGTGTGGTTCCTGTTCCTAACCATAAACCCACTACTATTAAATCCTTGAGCCACAAAAGGAAATTTTCAGATGAGTCCCTTGAGAAATTCAAGCAAGCAGTGGCCAATCATACTTGGCGGGATGCTTCTTCCAGCTCAGACACTAGTGTGTCTTTCGATGTTTTTCTAAAACAATTCACTCATTTCTACGATCTATATTTTCCACCTTATACCTCAGTGGTTAAGCGTAAATCTACTGAACTTCCATGGCTGACACCAGCTCTAAGGAAATCGATTAATAAAAAGAATCATATGTATAAAAAATGCTTGGGGAAGACTGGAAAGAATGGTAACCATTTTCAAAAGTACAAAGCGTATAGAAACAAGCTCACCACCCTGCTTCGAGCTGCTGAAAAAAATTATTATGCGGATAAGCTGGAATATCACAAAAATAACTTGCATAAGGTCTGGCAGACTATCAATGTGATTATTGGTAGAAAGACTTATAAGGATAATGTAACTGAGATTAGCCACAATGGAAATACCTTATCTGATCCTGTGGCCATAGCTGACAGATTTAATAAATATTTCAATAATATTGGCCCCCAGCTTGCCCAGAATATTTCGCCAGTTCCTGAATGCCACACTGACTACTTAAAGTCCAGTCTTCCTCAATCCATTTACTTTAACCCAGTTTCACCTCAGGAAATTATCAATATTATAGCTTCCCTGAAAAATTCTCACAGTGTAGGATTTGATAACATTTCGATATCGACGTTAAAACAATGCTCTCATGAAATCTCTCCCGTACTATCTGAGATTTTTAACCTATCGCTGGTCGATGGTGTCTTTCCTGATCAACTTAAAATTGCTAAGGTAATTCCAGTCTTTAAGTCTGGAGATAAACTTATGGTATCCAACTACAGACCAATTTCCATATTATCTCCTTTTGCCAAGATATTGGAAAAAATTGTTTATAATAGGCTTCTTGGTTTTGTAACTCAAAATGATTTGCTTGTGGATAGCCAATTTGGTTTTAGAAAAAACTTGTCTACTTATATGGCGCTGCTTCAGCTCACAGACAACATTAGCAAATCTATTGACGAGCATCAACTCACCATAGGAATTTTCCTAGATCTAGCTAAAGCGTTTGACACTGTAAATCATAAGATTTTGTTAGATAAGCTTGAACATTATGGAATTAGAGGCTCGCCTCTTAATTGGTTCTGTAGCTACTTATCAAATAGATTACAATATGTTTCTGTTAATCACTCTTCCTCTGCCTCTCTATTTGTGAAATGTGGAGTTCCTCAAGGTTCAATATTGGGACCATTGTTATTTATATTGTATATAAATGATCTACAATCTGTGACTGCCTTGAAATTAATCATGTTTGCTGATGACACAAATATCTTTGCCACTGGGCACTGTCCTCTCATGCTAGCTAAAACTCTGAATGAAGACTTAAAACTGTTAAGCCACTGGTTTGCCGCCAACTTATTATCTTTGAACTTAAATAAGACTAACTATATGATATTTGGAAATAAGGTGACTCTTGACTCAGATTTTGACATATGTGTAAATGATGTGCATCTCCCTCGTGTACGTGAAACTAAATTTCTTGGTGTTCTTATTACTGAAAATCTTAAATGGAACAAACATGTGGACATGGTCACTAACAAAGTGTCCAAGGTTGTGGGCATTTTACGTAAGGTCAGACATGTGCTGCCAACTGAGAAATTGAAGCTTTTATACCATACCTTACTAGAACCTTATATCAATTACTGTTGTGTTATTTGGGCTTCTCTGTACAGATCCTGCAACTTGGACCGAATTCTAAAGCTTCAGAAAGCTGCATGTCGTATTATCTCTAACTCTCCCTATTTAGCCCATTCCAACCCATTATTCAGTAAACTTAATATTCTCAAAGTTTATGACCTGTACTATTTGTCTATCGTCGTCCTTATGTACAAATTTGGAAATAATCTCTTACCCCCCATATTTAAAAATTATTTTATGACAGTGGCTCAATTTCACTCATTTAATACTCGTGGATCGAGTAAATATGTTGTTCCCTTTGCACGTACCACCTGCCGCTTTAATAGCTTCCGAATTCTAGGTCCCCGTTTATGGAACTCTCTGTCAGATGATGTGAAGAGGGAAAATAGTGTATGTGCCTTCAAGAAAAATGTTAAAAAGACTTTGTTTTCAAACTATTGCATATGTTGATTAACTTTGGTCTTTCTTTATACCTGCATTTATCTTGCAGCATTCTAGACATTGTATGTTAGTATCCTGACTGTTTATTATGATGTTTCCGAGTCTCTAATCCTTTGTAGACTGTGAGGATTTACTGCTGCAATAATATGCTGTTTCTATTATTTATTATTATTTTTATTTTAGTAATATTATTATTACCATCTATTAATATGATTTTATTAACATGATTTAATATTACAATTTTATTATTATTATTATTATCATTATTGCATTGTATGTTTATCCCTATTACTTTCAGTTATGTTCTAATTAATTAAGTATTAATTAAGTTTTAGTTAAGTATTAATACTGACTTGCACTAAAAATAGTCTTGAAGCTAGGGGTCAGGGTTATATAAGCTGTTAGCTTTTTCCTGATTCCTTTTGCACTATGTTTGTTGAGGCTTGTTTATACTATTTGACTTGTGTGTGTGTGTGCAATAAACAAGTTCATTCATTCATTCATTCATTCATTCATTCATTCATTCATTCATTCATACCTCAGGGGTCCGTCTTGCCCCGCCTTCCCCTAGATGCGATGCCATCACCCTCATCCAAAGCTATTACAAGAAGACTACCGGTAGGTGACAACTCGCCTATTTCAGAGAAACCTGCAATATCCTTTTCAAGGCTGCTATACCAAGCGCCGGAGTACGTTCTCGGCATCGGCGGCTTCTGATCGTCGCAAAAGTCCTTTTATACGAGTCCGAAAAATGCACCGCTGCCGTCGTTGCCATCATGTCCAAGTTGGTCAGGTCAGACCAACTCCCAGAACACGCTCGTCACAACACTTACATCTATAATCCGCCACGTGCACACACACACGCCCACACACACACACACACACAATTCTACATAATTAGACCAATAATGCAGGGCATTGACGGTTACTAATAGGAGTCCCTAATTTCTCACAGTACACCATAAAACATAAAGTTATCAGCACGGGTGTATATTTCCTGCCGATGGAGTCTCTCTTGTAGCAGCTCCTTCTCCAATCTAAAAGTGACGAATTCTTTCTCAAGGACTTTCAGCTTGGGTTCGGTGTATTCTTTAACCAGCTTTTAACTAGCCATTGTTTCGTTTCGTCCCACCTTTATGGATTCCATCTGAGTATGAATTGCTTTTTCAACAGCTTTCTCGATCTCAGTCGTTAGTGTAGCCAGGAAACTTTTGACTAGTGCTTCAACAACTCGCCCCTCCGTCAGGGCTTCCATAAGTTATCTTTCTTTCAGGTTGATCCACAATTCCTCTCTTAGAATCTCCACACAGAACTTGGCTCAGTCTTTCACAGCGAATATCAGAATTAACGGAGGCGACTTTCCTTACTCGCCCACGGCTCGATTCAGCAATCACGATAAGATCCAGCGCAGTTCGTTCACTCGTTGAACGTTTCATTTGACGGTCGACTGCATGCTGAAACTTAACTGTTGGCCCCCGTCTAGCACAGCACAAGTCCTTTTATATGGGACGAAAACGCTTTGTCATCGTTACCAGCTACTCTCCTTGGCAATCGTCCAACACGTAGAGGCCATTTCAACACAAACAACCAGTCATGCTTACATACGCTTTCACACACGTTCACCGCACACAGTTATGCATACGCTAACTTAGAAAATCAACAGTGTCGTTATTAACAGGGGAGAAACTAGGGTTTCTTGCAGAGCAAATAGCTCAGACGACCGTCATTATTCTTAAGTATACTTTTATTGCCTGTGTAAAATATCGAAAAAAGTTTGTTGTAGATCACTAAAGGTTACGCTCATGATGTTTGATGGTGTAACTGATTTCCTCGGGAATGCTTCAGATACTGAGTTGGAAATGTCATAGTCGTAGGTTTCCCGGGGTGATTCCTCGTCAATGAGTCCTGTGAGACACTAATATAGCGCTTGAATGCTCCATAAACCCGTCTGTCTAAATGCTGCATATGGTGAGAACAGTGTGGCGGAAAAGATGGCATGACAGCACCGTTGTTCATCATCATCATGAACCGTGGGCTCATCGCCCGTAGGCTAGCTAAAATAGCGTCAAGGGAAAGATGAGAAGCATGGTTGTCCAGTAGAAGTATAACCGTTTTTCCCAGCGTCTTTCACAAAGTGCTCCATAAAAGTCTTAAATTCCACTTTGGTCATCCAACCAGATTTATTACCAACACCAACACAATCGACAGGCCCATCTCTTACTAAATGCCCTGGTAATTCTTCTGAGGGAAGATAAACATCGGAGGGATTGAATTGTCAATTCCATCAAAAAACTACTATGACTGACCAACTACTTTGCTGGCCTTCTGAATGGTTGTGACCCCGATCTCGTTCATGTTCCAAATGTCACATGCTGCAAGGAGGTGTCTATCCAGTACGTCTGAAAGTTTGAGAAAGGATTTGAAAATTTTCATGCAAGTGTGTGTAATGTAGCGGTTTTGTTAGCCACTGTCTGACTAGGTCACTACACTAGAGGGTCCTTCCTCGATGTACCAGGATAGCAAGATTCCCACTAAACAGACCGTGATTCCCACGTGGATTAGGCTTAGTTAAGTCTAACTAAGACTTGATAACGAGAACATTTCTATTCTTTATTAATAATCCAGACGAAAAACAAGTGATTGACAGAACACTTGATTAGCTTGTACAAACAGAAATCCTATGCTTCAACGCCCGAAAACTGACACTACAGACGATTCAGCTGACCCTCCGAGCTGGCAGGTCAGAGGCGACGAATATAAACTCCAAATGAAATTGCCACAGATATTCCTCCGAACGGTAGACTCCAACAGAAATAGCCTGACAGATTGTAAATCCTTTGCAATACTGATGATAGATCCAAGAAAGCCAATACGGTGATAAATCCACAGAAATGAACTGGTAACTGGCTGTAAATCCACAGAAATGACGGTAGAATCCACTGAATTATACGGGTGTCTTAAGCCTATAGCCCGTAGGCTAACACGATTACAGGCTAGAGCCCGTAGGCTGACGCTTAAGCCTATAGCCCGTAGGCTAACGCGATTACAGGCTAGAGCCCGTAGGCTAACGCTTAAGCCTATAGCCCGTAGGCTAACACAATTACAGGCTAGAGCCCGTAGGCTTACACTTAAGCCTATGGCCCGTAGGCCAACATCTACGCCTACAGCCCTTAACTAAATGGCGCAAGAAGTTACTATAAGAAAGCACAAACAATAGTCCTAAGGAAAATTCTTTCACAACCTTCCTGCACTTAAACACTGAGTCCCGCAGTGTTCGGCGTAACAACAAAATAAAATGAAGAAGAGCACGTCATCCTCGTAACAGAAAATCAAGTAATCACTTGTTCCTAACTCTAACGTCCATCTCTTCAATCTACGACAATAATGTCCTCAGTAATCTCACCTTTCCCTGGATTGCTTGGAGGGAAGAACCCCTTGAAAAACGCTCGCATGAACTTTTCCGAAATTGTTGGGAACTCTCATTAAATCAGACATTTTTCCATAGAGATGATGAAATGCCCTTGCTCTCCTGGCAAAATTCTCCATCCGTAACTCATCAACATCGTCCAGTACCATTCTAATCACTTTCGAACAGGTAGCATTACGTAGAATATCTTCAATTACGTGATCTTCCAGTAACGGAAGATCATCAAGATCAAACGCTGACCCTTCAGCATCTGATATAACTTCCACAGTAGGTGAGTTTTCTTGTCCCTCCGTGACTGAAATTGGCTTCTCCACGATTCGTCCTCATCAACCGGAGCTTCATCGATGTCCTCTTCTTCGTTGTCTCTCTTTGTATCACGCAGGAAGGCAGTGACAGCAGCGAAACTGGGTTTAAGATTACGACAGAGATGAGATTCTTGATGGCCAATCTTTCGACAAGCTTTGCAGTAAGGAGCATTGCACTGGAATTTCTTATGGCCTGAGGAAACGGAGACATTGATGAGGGCTTGACCCTTCAACCCATCGTATTCCCAGTTCATGCGATCCGGTATGACGTCCAGCTTCTCGCACTCAGCCACGATGTTCCGGACATTTGTGTTACAGTTAGCGTCTTTGTCTTTCTCTGTATAAGCCTGTATTACGGATGCGCCGACCCTCTCTAGCTGCTGGGTGATCACTGACGTCGGAACGTAGAATGGCACACAGAAAGCGCACATACGGATCGTGCTGCGGCATATTCCAGAGATGCAGACAGGGTAGCCTTTAATTTCTAGATTTTCCTTGCAATGAATTTATTCTTTAGGTCGACTGATTTAAAGGTAATCTCCCACTGCAAATTTCTTTCTCTTTGGCCAATAGCCTCGACCGCAGAATTCCCGACAGTATTTAGAACCATGTTTACAACTTCTTGTCTCAAGTACGGTTTACCTTCCGGTGGCAGGGTGACAACAACAGTCTTTTCCATCCGCTCTCGGTAGATGACGCTAGTGCTTGCTAGATCCATCGTCGATAAATCCACAACTTACGCTCGAAAACAACGAAAACTCTTGCGATCGATAATCCTCGGATAAGAACAGATACTACACTTAGCCAAAAGCCCGAGAAGTGATGAATGCCCTGGAGGTCTTCCGTCGCACAGGTTCACTTGATCCTCTTCTACAAGTGAAGGGCTACAGTGCGAAAAACACGTACTCTGTTCTGAAGGAGCCACTGGTCAATCGACTCCAATCACCAAGGATCATGGCCAAACACCCTCTCATTAACTTTACACACATGAAAGCTGTGACAAACTGTTTCGTCTCTCCTAAAGCAAGAGAACTCAACTGGAAGTTTGCTCATGGGGTCCTTCCTGTCAACGACTACCTCTACAGTCTCCAGATCATCCGCCACAATCGCTGCCCTTTCTGTGACAAGCCAGAGACATTAACCCACCGCTTTCTGTCAAGTAGAGAAGTTCGTCTTCTTTGGCGTTGGGTGGAAGGGATTGTGTCAGACATTTCCTGCAAAACTCTTCGAATAGATCGTTACTTTGTTCTCTTTTAACAGACAACGGATTTAACTGATCTGGATCTAACTTCCCTACTTGTGCTGAGTGGTGAAGCAAAACTGGCCATAGCCTATGGACATAAAGAAATCGAGTCAAATATGACAAAAAGAAACTGCTCAGTCTGGATATTCTCCGATTGTTTGTCCATTCCGTAAAAACCCGCATACAAACAGACTTTGTGAGATTAGATAGAGTCACTTTCATGAATATCTGGTGCAGAGGAAATCCTCCTCTCCTTGCACAAGTAGATGGTGACCGTATCATAATAAATATGTCTGTGTAAATAAAGCTGTAAAGTCGCTTTAGTGTATATGCCAAAGAGATTCTGAATCAGTTCTTTGTAGAATTGTTTTACATGGCAGTTTATACATACAACTTTTCTTCGTATCTTATTGAGTGAGTGTCTTCAGACAGTATTCCAACATTGGAATAAATACCATGCAAGCAAGATGTAAAACAATGTACTAGTCTGACTGTAAACATTCATAAACATTGGTTCATGCAGTACTGTCGCGTAATCAGCCCTTAACCCTATGTCAAGAGGTTGCGCGAGCTGTGGTGTGAATAACACTTCCCTTCCATGCATGCTGACATCAGGTGATTTCCTACTCCAGCGTTCACCACGCTCTTGCATAGGTTCTAGGTAGACCCTGGGAATGGAACCCTGAACTCCCCCACGTGACCCACATCTCAGCTCTTCTTGCCAGGTACCAGGATGCGAGCAGGCTAAAGGACTGTCCTAGGTTATTAGATGAATAACGGCCCCCCCCTCTATCAAGCGAAGGACCAGGGTTCTTGACATTCACCACCACAGACTTTAAGTTCTTCCCTTCAAGAGCTGAGTCATGAGTCAACATATCTGGAGTTGTATTTCTAACGGTCAAGCCTAACAAGGCGGCTGCTACATCTTCTATGGCGCCAAAAAAAATGTTCAGGGCGGTCGCCCTCCTCTACAGCACCTACACGTCTGGCTGCTAGCAAACGCTCACACATTTCCAATGAACTGAATCTTTATTGCAATTCTTAACTAGTACAAAATACGTGCGCGCAACGCACTTCCTTCAATTAGCACAGAGACAGCCCTAACCTTACAATGTGTAATATATATAGCAATAATGAACTGCACGAAGCAAATCTATGCGCTACATAAACTATCTAGAGAATCACAGGTCTTTGTTATCGGTTCAACAGGAAGAGCAGGCCATCGCTCGGAATCGGACTGCAATTAAATGACAATTTCCTTGGCCTTACGAAACAAGGACAACCCAGGAATCGTCCCTAGCGATTTCTTAATACTTCCCACTTAGCGACAGGCTAAATTGACAACAGTTTCGACAGTTATATTTATTTTAATTATATTCGATCCCTTTCAATCCTGCTGACAGTCTTCAACATGGCCACACCGATCAACAACTGTGCGTCACCTGATAATATATCAGGGGTTCAACATGAGGGACGCACAGTCGCGCCACCTAGCAGCGGGAGCTATTCCATAAAGGGCCGATAATTACTTACTGACTACATGAAATAATCTGTAGAGTTCATCAACTCTACAGTACTACTGCACTGTATTTTAGCAAAAGATGTTGGAAATCTGCATATCAGTAATACACTATTTCAGTTCATGAATACTGAACGGCATGCTTAAAAATTGACATTGCAAATAGCATCATAGACACTCTTATGAGAATTTCATTTCTGTTGTGCATAGGCTATCTTGTGTACCGTAGCTGTAAAGATCTTCATATGATCTTGCAAAATTTTGATCATCATTTCAATTTGTATTTATATAGGCTTGCATGTGCATTGCTTAAGTGCATATTTGCTGTGCTGTAGAAATCTTAGAAAATGAGAGTGATAATCTGACATTTTGATGAATCTCTGCAGTGCTATCTAATGCATTGTATCATAAAAGACACTGTTTAAAAAAAGTACGCATCGGAAATTGTCTCTCTAGTGCATATGATCAAGAAGCTGGAGTACCACAAGGTAGCATCCTGTCTACCACATTATTTATATTAAAGATAAATAGTATTGTTAAATGTCTGGGCACAGGAGTTGACTGCTCTTTGTAGGTCGACGACCTACTCATCTGCTATACCTCGTCCAGTATGGCATCTATTGAAAGACAGCTTCAAAGATGTCTGAATAAAATGGAGGTCTGGTGTAATGAAAATGGTTTTAAATTTTCAAAATCTAAAACTGTATGTATGCACTTCTGCAATAAGCGAGGAGTCCATCCAGAACCAGAACTAACGATCTCAGGATGTAGGATCCCGGTGGTCAGGGAGTATAAGTTCTTGGGAATCGTATTTAATAGAAAACTTACTTTCAAACAGCACATACAGTATCTGAAGAAAAAAGGAATAAAAGCCTTGAACCTTCTTAAGGTTGTAGCACATACTGACTGGGGAGCTGACAGAGTCATCTTACTTCGACTGTACAATGCAGTTATCAGATCAAAGCTAGAGTATGGATCAGTGGTTTATGGCAGTGCACGACCATCTTATTTGAAAGTTCTTGATCCTATTCAGAATCAGGCTTTACGCCTTTGTATAGGTGCTTTTCGCACATCACCAGTTGCTAGTCTTGAGGTGGAGGCTGACGTCACCCCCTTATCTTTACGAAGAACAAAACTGGAGCTTCAGTATGTATCTAGGCTTAAGAGTAACCCAAAGAATCCAGCATACCGGTGTGTATTTCAAACAGACAATCAGCAGCTATTTAACAACAAGCCAACTGCTATACCGCCACTAGGTATTCGCCTTCGACCCCATCTAGAAGATCTGGACTTTGACATGAGTTGTATTGCAGAACAGAACATTGGTGCTCTTCCACCATGGTCCCTTTGTAGACCTCAGGTGCTGCTTGAATTGCATGAACATAACGTCTACTTAGAGCAAAAAGTTCCAACTCTGAAAACCATTATTTTCAGGAATCCAAAAAGCAGTTTCAATACCAAATTGCAAATCGTCATTTTATTAGTGACTACAATCAACAGTTGAATATTATGCATAAAACCTCAGTAAAACAAGATGAAATAGTCTGATCAATATTACTTAACACATCATTGATATAAGTGTCAATTCATTCTAGATGGTACATTTTTGCACTTAAAAGTTGAAAGTCAAAACATTCTAACTAAATAAACTTTGTTGCTTTGTTAAGTGTGATGAAACCAGAAAAATGATGATACTACACATAAAAGCAAAACCAAGTTATTATTTATCCAGTATGTTGTTCTTGCTCAATTGCCTCAGTTACGAACAGCGAGAGACTCGTAGAACGGTTTACAATCATTTGGCAGAAAAGCGCAAAGTTTGAGCAGGTCTTCCTTCTTGTTTTTGTCTACCCCCAGTGGTGCGGTATACGCGTGTGTTAGCTCCATATTACTGAAATTGACATTCCTTCCCCTCTTCTTGTAGACAACCGCTTCACTCACTCCTCCAATTTCATTGGAAAACGAAACTGCTACATCGCGCGCATCGTCTCGGCTGTAGATGATAGAGTGCTTTGTTATGATGCCTGCAAAAGCGTTGCCACGCATCACAGTGTTAACTGCACTCCAGTCATAGATATTTTCTCTGTTCAGAGAAATAACTTTATATGGCATTTTTGGTCTAGCGGTACGTGCGGCCTCCTCGTATTGACTGGGAAGATGAATATCTCGCTTTCGAACTTTGTTTTCAATTGAGCTGTGAATAGCATTGCATTCCATCTGCGAGTGGCCAGATTCAAAGTACTTTTGTTCGACTTTTTGCGTATTCACACTCCTGCTGAGAAACACAATTATCATACTACACACCACCCTGTTTCTATTCTGCCCTGCACAAGTATCACTGTATACTGTTATCTGCTCAGCGCCCTTTTTATCTTCTTCAACCAGCCAATGGTATAAAGCTGATGCAATTTCATTGGCTCCTCTTCCGGCCTCTGACTCTGTCCACATGTAGCAGCTCCCTTCCTTTGTTCCCAAGTTATAGAAAGTTAGATTATACATGCTAAGTTTTCGCAAATAATATGCTGAACCCACTGATAACTTCGGAACGGTAAGAACTTGTTCAAGGTCCATTGCTGCGCATATTTTGCTATCAGAAGTGCCTTCTTTATCGATATTCTTGCTCGTTCGGGCTTGCTCTTTCCTTCGAATATGTGCAGCGTATTCCGCTTGTTCCTCTGCTGCTAAAACACCTCCATTTGACTTCTTGCGCAACTCAAACTTACAACACGAATCACATGTGTCCTTCGATGGCTTATGAAATCTTAGGTTGTAATCATTCACAAACACAGATCGATACACACTCTCGTGTACGACCTCTTTTGCCTCACTCATGCACTTGTCCTTATATAATCGATACATGGCAGAAATGGTCAAAGCACCCTCGAGATACTTACACACTCTGGTTGAACGACAATAATGACTTTCCACGTGTGGAAATGACTCAATGTGTAATTTGACTTCAGCCAAGGAATCTGGCTTGGTTTTGTTATGACCCCCTCGTTTTTCATTTACAGAACCTCTGCCTGGTGTTGCGCCACGAATGCCAATTTTGTGTGCTTCACGTACCATTGCGGCTGATATGTCCAACGTATTTAGAAAGAAATTTTTACACACACTCACTCTCTCGTTCTCTATATTGGGCAAGAAAAAGTAATATGAATGATTTCGTGGTTTACTCTTACCACCGTTATTCAGCTTGGTTCTGGTCGATAGAACCTGCTTCTCAGTATTGCTACCAACAAAATCATGTCGTCGTTCCTTCAAACCCATTTCCCAAAAAGCTTTGTTTATCTTATCCTGTTGCTGCTCATCAATTTTTGTACTACACTTTCTCCTGCACTTTTCTGCCATGCACATACCTCTTACTACTCTCTTCGAGGTCTCTGGCATATTGGTATTTTTTTTCTTGCGTTTAACTTGTTCTCCACAATTGTAAGCTTTTTTCTGCACGAATCGTTTCCATTCCAGTTCATTTCTTTTACGCTTCCGGGTCTTCTTATGCTGAGACTCAGACTGGTCTTCAATTGCAGACACTGGGGGCGGAGGCTGGTTGATATTGTCCAGAATGGCATGTAGAGACTGGTCGACACCGGCCAGCAAAGCAGGTTGAGATTGGTCGACGGTGTCCAGAATGGCATGTAGAGACTGGTTGACATTGTCCAGAGGGGCATGTAGAGACTGGTCGACGGTGGCCAGCAAAGCAGGTTGAGATTGGTCGACAGCGGCCAGCAAAGCAGGTTGAGATTGGTCGACGGTGTCCAGAATGGCATGTAGAGACTGGTCGACACCGGCCAGCAAAGCAGGTTGAGATTGGTCGACAGCGGCCAGCAAAGCAGGTTGAGATTGGTCGACGGTGTCCAGAATGGCATGTAGAGACTGGTCGACACCGGCCAGCAAAGCAGGTTGAGATTGGTCGACAGCGGCCAGCAAAGCAGGTTGAGATTGGTCGACGGTGTCCAGAATGGCATGTAGAGACTGGTTGACATTGTCCAGAGGGGCATGTAGAGACTGGTCGACGGTGGCCAGCAAAGCAGGTTGAGGCTGGTCTACTGTGGCCGATGCAGCAAGCGTGAAGTGGTCGGTAACAGGAGGGGATGAGCGTCCAGACTGTTTCATACACGTACCGTCGTCGTTCGACTCATCATCACTGAGCTTGTAATCTTCGTCGACTGCCGAGTTATCTGGATCAATATTGTTTAAGAGTAAATTATGTCCCATAATGATTTTATCTTACCTTGGTTATGTGCTTCAATGTTAATTTGGGTTTGGGTTATGTAGCCCAAACCCAAGCCATAACTTTAACCCTCATTAATTTTAGCCGTAATTAGCAATGAATTTACTCATCGAGGCCATGGTTAGGCTGTTATTGGCAAATTCAGAGTTGAAACATTGGTGCATAATAATGAAGGAGTCATTGTGAGCAGATGGGATGATATTGAGCGATCCAGATTAAGTGAACATCAGATTCTGCGTTAAGGTTTCCTAGTAAATATTTCAAATCCAACGATATCTCGATGTTTGAGTAACTTGCGAATATATTTCGGTATTATTACATTTAATATCAAGCGTGTGGCGACAAGCACATAATATCGCCCGCAGTTACGGATACTCGCGTTTCATTAAATCAAAAGCATGAAATAAATCTTACCTGCGTCAGATTCATCGAGCATGAGCAGTCGCAGCACTTCACAAGCTTTAAATTTGCTTTGCCTATAATTATTTGATCGTGACATTGTTCGAAACTTGCTAAAAAATAATTATTGTCGCGAAAATTAACCAAAATTATCACAAAATATCATCGTTAACAGCCGCCGGAAGTTGATCAGTGGTGAGCAAAAATATTCCAACTACAGTTGAAACAACATTGCTCTCAATAGCCTAATCCGGGATGTTGATGATTTGAGGCAAAAATGTTCTATCTACACTTGGAACAAATTCGCACTATAGAATATAATAATAGTCACAGTTGAAACAAAAGTGCTTCGCTAGATGTCAGTACTGGTATGTGCTATAGAGCTGGAACATTTTTGCACGAAAGATAAATGAATTTACTCAACGAGGCTATGGTTAGGCTGATATTGACGAAATCAGAGTTAGAACATTTTTGCTTTTAGTGGACGATAAGAAGTCCGACACTAGTCCAGATGTATATAAATGTATGTTTCAAGAACTACTATCAAACTATACATCATACATAAAAATATATACTGATGGCTCAAAAGAAGGTGACACAGTAGCCGCAAGTGCATTTGCAGAGGACAGTTCTTTATCAGTACGACTTCCAGATAAAACTTCTATCTACACAGCTGAACTTACAGGTCTCCTTCTAGCTCTGGATATTACAAGTAAATCCAGAAGGAAACAGTTTTTAATAATTAGTGATTCACTGTCATCCTTGCAAGCTGTCGCAGGTTGTAATCTAAATCACTCGCTTGTGAGAGATGTAGTATCCAAGTACCACCGGATTACAATTGTCGCGAAGTGCCCCCTTCGTCGCTCTTGAGGACTACACGATCCTAGCTCAAAGGCGCTCTTTGAGATAATGGGCCTCACTTTACTCTGCAGGGTTTCCTTAGTACTGATGGGGGCAGGTTCGAATCCTAACCTTGGGTGTGAGCTTCTCTGGTTACCTTCTTCCTCAGGATGAGCCGATATTGGACATATGTCTGCGGTGTCTGTTGAGATCACAACAGCCCCACTAAATGGGTACTTATCTGGGTTCGGTTCCTCAACATTTCCCCTAGCTCCACCACCCACTATTCCCTCAGTTAAGGACTTCACCCTTGCTTCACTTTCCTCCTGGCGGGAATTCAGTCGGTCCTGTTGCATGGAAACTACATTCAGTTCTTCGGCTAAACTAGTTAAGGTATTATTCTGACGCTCTATAAGTTGCTCCATTTTTGTCATCTGTGTATGCATTAAAATCGGGTCAAAGTCAGTGGAATTGTCTGTTGTTCCTATAGCAACACTTCCTCTAAGACCTCCCTTGTCTTCTTCCATCCTTGCCTCCATGACACTGTCTGTATCGCTGTCCGAGTCCATCCTCGCTTAACAGTAATAGTCAATTCACAATCCTCTTATTTAGTTTTATTTATTATAGAATTAATCATGTGACGGTTCGTCATTAATTGGCAATCATATCTACACACACAAGTAAAACAGAGTTAACAATAAAGTTCCTATTTAGGCCTATCTAATACAATCTGTGTCTGCGTTTTATTTATAGTCGATCGGGTCAATGCACAGACAGCCCTTATCTCTATTACGGTTTCAGCCAAACTAGCAATATAACTTTTATCAGTTTACAACTTAATTCAGGTTCGAGCTCATGAGACAACTGTATCGATACTTCCCTGCTCCCACTGATATTTAGGACAGTCGCTCCCACAATTTCTTGTCCTGACAAAGTTATTGTGTCTTCTGCTAATGTCGCAATCTTCCCTCGTAGAAAGTCGATTATTTATTCAATCGGTGCCGAAAATATTCAACCATCACACATCGGTAAACAGAAACCCAAAGAACCTTGTCTTCCGGGCTGCAGGAAACGGTCAGAGTCGGAAACCGCCGCAATTTTACCACGATTTGCAATTTCTACCAGCGCAGATCTCACCCCTTCAAATTCTGTTGCCCGACTGACGATTTGCGCGTCAACTTGCCTAGGCAGGCCGCTTCCTGCCGCCAAAAACATCGCGGGATGTCCAACCAATCATAAATCGCAGGTGGTGGAATATTCCACTGACAAATGCATGGGAAGCTAAATATAGCGATGACCGCATCGATCCGCGCTAAGCATAGCACCTCTGAATTCGCAATAGAAATAGCGGCCTTACTTAAGTAAATAAGTAAGATAGCTTGTGCGACCTGGTTCGCCACACAATGTCTGGCAAAATGGTTAAATTTTGCTGGGTGCCAGGTCATGTTGGCATTAGAGGCAATGAGGCTGCAGACGCAGCTGCCAAAGCAGCCCTTTCAGATGCAGTGTCATACTGCAAAGTGCCATATTCTGATGCCAAACAATACATAGATGCTTATGTATATGATCAATGGAAGTTAAAGTGGAGTAGCATGGATCGTAATAAACTCCATACTATTAATCCCAATATAGAAAGGTGGCCCCATGCCTCCCAAGACAACTGTAGAGATGAAGTAGTTTTAGCACGGCTAAGAATAGGTCATACTTATCTTACACATGTTCATTTGCTTAAGAAAGAAGATGCACCACAATGTGTGGGATGCAATTGCCCTCTAACAGTGGAACACATCGATGGCTGGAAGCACAAAGGTGCTAAGCGCACTTTTCTTAATTCTAAGAAAACTGAAGTTGAAGTTTTGTTATGTGTTGCTAAAATTCATTATTCAAAATAATTCGATTTGCAATGACTTTTCCAAAAGAAGAGCTTATTGCAGTGTTACAAGTATTTTTATTTTTGCACAAATAATTCTGTTTGTAAAAAAAAAATGACTTTGTAAAATTACTGTAAGGAAATATATGCACTTAGGACTTTTGTGCGCTGATGCTGGGACACCTGAAATACTAATTCATGTCAACTGTTTTGACAATTGTTTTAGAAGACCCTTAATAAATACTGTTCTAACTAGCCTTTAAGCATTTGTTAATTTATTAAGCACCACATGATTATATTATTTAATTTTAAAATTTCTTTTAAGCAAAAAAACTCCTAATAATATCAGGAAAATAACCAAAAATAATTTAATTCAAGTATGAGCGACTCTTACGCCGAGTTTTCCTTCAAATTAATGTGATAATCATAGCTGTCATACTTATCATTATAATTAACATCCAATAAAGATTTAAGAAAAAAATATTATAATGAAAATCAAGAAGCACCAAAATGCATCTTCCTCCATAATTTATCCACATTTCACACGTTGAAGAAGTAAAACAATAAAATGCAACAGTAATTATAAAATAATGCTCTGCATTCAAGCCATTAGTTTCAGATAAGAAAAAAATAACATTAAGTTTGAATTCAGTCTTCTTCCTCGTCAGCACAGGGCTCCGAAAGACAGTCTCGAGCTCTAGCATTTGAAGGCAAGTCATTGTAGAAAACCGCATGCTCTGCCGGAATTACTCTGCTCTTCAGTAGCGCAAGGAGGTCAGCTTTTTTGGCCGTCGAGATTGGGATTCGAGAGAGATAGGCTGGTGTAAGTTCCCCTATCAGTGTGTTTGGCCTGCCGCGTTTGCTGGATATGTTGAGGCGAAGGAAATTCTCATCACTAATCTGGTATTTGTACTCAATGACAAATGGGTGAAGTTTACTGAAGCGCAGCCACTTAACACGTAGCCAATTCACCGTATCCCCCTCCATATTCTTGCTGCGATTTAGTAGAAGAGTAGAAGCCAGCATCTTCAAGTCACTGAAGTCTGTGTGCATCATTCGCTGAACGATAAATGGAGGAGCTTTCTTTCGTGCACCGGCTATCGCCACTTCCCAATCACGAGTTGTATAAATTTTGAGATGCTTTGTAGCTCGCTCAATCAGGGAGTGCATTAGATCTACATCTAAATACGAGTGGCCACTCTCCATATACTTTAGATCAACAGTTTGTAGAGAAGGCAATGTTCTAATGGCGTACAACATGACTGCACAGATAAACTGGTTGCGATTTTGTCCACCGCAAGTATCTGAGAATGATGTGACGTGCGTGACGGTTGCTGGAAGTTTTCGCAAGTAATCCAGAAGGGCGGACCCTATATCATTTGCTCCCCTACCACCTTCTGTCTCGTCCCATATGTAATTGAATCCTTGTTGGGATGCCGATTCCAGTATCGTAAAGTTGTACACAGCAAGCTTCCTTCTATAATATATTTGTGAATCACCTGCATGTGGAGTAGAGAGAACTGCTTCAAGATCAAATGTTATGGCTCGATACGATTGGTCACTGCAAGCTTTTACTTTATCGCGACTCTTCTCCTCCATAGACTCTTTTTCTCGCCTTTTATGTGCTTCCCATGCATCATGCAAGTTCGTCTTCTCTGTATCCACAGCATTTCTGTAGCTATTACAAGTGGAGCACTGATCTTTCTTAGGAATAAAGAAGCCAAGATTAAATTGGGTATTGAAGACTCTTCGATAGATTTCTTGCTTAACAGGTGCTACTCCAAGCCTTTGACAGTAATCCTCACTGTACAAACGGTAAAGCTGTTGAATATTAAGATCAGGTGCCAAATACCGTTTACGTGAGTCTTTGCGAGTGTAATGCGATTCAACCTGCGGAAAGCTGTTTATGTGATCGACGATCTTCTGGATATTCTCATCTGAAGTTTTATTTGCAGGAACCTTTCCTTTCCGACCATCTTTTCCAACAAATAAACCAGTATCTGATTTACCTTTTAAAGCCCTGTTAACAATCTTGATTGAAATAGCAAGAGTACTGCAAAAGAAGTTTCTACAGACACGCATTCGATCATCATCGGACATCAAATAATACTCTCGACTTTTCTTGCGCTTTGTGCTTACAGCCTCTCCAGTTGCAGCATCTATGCTACGCCTGCGGACAGCAACTTCAGTGACTGCGCTGCAGAGGAACTGAGACTTGCACTGAATGTCTTGCAACGAGTAATACTCGTTGCATAATTGCACTTGCTTATCTTCCGAAATCATGACCCCACACTTAAAACGACATCCTTCTTCGCAACCCCCACATGGTTTTTTTCCCGCCACTAGTTTCCCTTTCCTCGAAACATACTCCTTTCCATTAGCTCGAGATAGCTGCCTAACATTTCGTTTCCAACCTTGTGTATTTCGTTTACGCTTTCGTGAACGCTCCTCCATATCTGATGGTGGTAGGCAAGGTGTAGATGCATCGTCGCTGAGAGGAAGACTTCCTGAGGGACCAGGCTCTTCGTTAGAGAGAGAGGTTGAACGAGTAGTCACTGTAACTTCTGTTGGATGTGGAGGATTAACTACATCAACTGTTGTTGGAAGCACTGAATCAGGTGACATCTGTTGAGAAGAAATAACCCCGACTGGAACTTGCAAAGGTTGCAAGATTGGTGGCCTACATGACATGTAAAATAAAAATAAATGCCAATTAAACACTCATTTTTAATAATTTAATAATCTTCCTTTATTGAAGTTCACATTCACAGAATGCATTGCGATTACAATGAAACATTCATAATCATAGTACACTGTAGTAACTGATGACAAGTTTAACAGAAGTTTAATTTAACTTTTGTATTTTCATCATAAGAGTAGTTTAAGTAAATTAATTCATCAATTATAATGGCAGAAATACAAGAAAATGACTACTCCATAGAGACAATGACTATTAGACCTTCATTTTAAAATAATAATTGAAACCACATTTGAAATGATAGTACAAAGAACTACCTTAGGCGAGTAATGATGATAACTTTACGGGTACGAGTTCTTTCCATCGGAGTGGCCATACTTGCAACATGAAGGTTGAAAGGCTCGGACGTCAGCAGGTGTGAATGGTCTAGCACTTCTACTGCAGAAACCTCTCTGCAAAAAGGCTCCAAGACTAGAGGAAGTGTAGGATCAAGCCCTTCAACTGTCATAGCAGGTGTACGATTAAGCGGAGAAGAAACCTCGAGGTCCAGAGGAAGCATAGTTGCAGGCAAATCAGTTGCCAGCGGGTGTGAATGGTCGAGCACTTCTACTGCAGAAACCTCTCTGCAAAAAGGCTCCAAGACTAGAGGAAGTGTAGGATCAAGCCCTTCAACTGTCATAGCAGGTGTACGATTAAGCGGAGAAGAAACCTCGAGGTCCAGAGGAAGCATAGTTGCAGGCAAATCAGTTGCCAGCGGGTGTGAATGGTCGAGCACTTCTACTGCAGAAACCTCTCTGCAAAAAGGCTCCAAGACTAGAGGAAGTGTAGGATCAAGCCCTTCAACTGTCATAGCAGGTGTACGATTAAGCGGAGAAGAAACCTCGAGGTCCAGAGGAAGCATAGTTGCAGGCAAATCAGTTGCCAGCGGGTGTGAATGGTCGAGCACTTCTACTGCAGAAACCTCTCTGCAAAAAGGCTCCAAGACTAGAGGAAGTGTAGGATCAAGCCCTTCAACTGTCATAGCAGGTGTACGATTAAGCGGAGAAGAAATCTCGAGGTCCAGAGGAAGCATAGTTGCAGGCAAATCAGTTGCCAGATGTTCAGTAGAAGTTCCTAAGACAGACAAAATGCATACCCAAGTTAAACAATGTAAAGAAACACGGAGGGATGCATCGCTGGTTTTAATATTCACTATGGCAAGCAATACCGGTCTATGCGTCTGCAGGTGTGTTCTGGTGGTCACGATCCTACCTGTAGTTGCTTAATAATACCGATGAGACGTCCATGACATCGCCTTTCGATGCAGCCCAAACCTTACTGCATAATACCGCATAATTTTTACAATTTTACCACATAAGCCGATTTCGAGCTTTAAATCACTTAATTTCCCAAACATCAACATTTATTTTCCATAATTTTACAGCATTTTCTAAGGTTCCTATTAATAAGCTTACCATCATCACTGGATTCCTCGATTGAATCATTAAGGTCCATGATCATCTGAAGCGCTTGTGCAGAACTGAAACGATGCACTCGTTTATGCATTTCAATAATAATGTATTGAGAGCAGAAACAGTAAACAATAAGCAGTAAACACTAAAGATTTCGAGATATTGTTTCTGTTATTTTTAATGTAACTTTTATTATTTTTGTAACGGGGACGACGATAAACAGTAATGGCGAATGGCGTGGAAGTCAACAACAAAGACAAGGCGTTAAAAAAAGAGGGTGCACATAGGTATTAAGTGCGCTTGAGCTATTTGCGCTCTATGGATTTCAGCCAATGAGACTTAGCCCAATTGTGTTTTGGTGCCAAGTGATCCAAATTAACATCGTAAACGTTAGTACCTTTGTGCTCCGATGTATATTTCTTCCAGGCATATTATGCACTACTTTTTTGAAAAACCCAAAAAAGTGCGCTTAGCACCTTTGTGCTTCCAGCCATCGACATACTGGTGTCATGCGTTGATTTTACACCGACAAGGCAAAAATATTATATAGAACAATCCCTTTCTGATATTTTTGAACATGTTCCTCCAAAGAATATTTTGCTGTATTTGAAAGAAATACAACTGTACAACAAAGTATAATGTTGGAAGATTTTAAATAGATATGATTTATAGTTTATGAAATGTTTAATGTTGACCTAAACTTTAACATGTTTTAACCTAATTTATTAATTTTATTGTGCGATGTTCAGATTGCTCTATTTTTAAGTTTATCCTATTTATCGACTCCAAACGTTTTTAGTATAAAATAAACAAAGCAGTTTCAATAATCATATTAAGGCACGAAATAGCCAATTATGTGCTGAAGTGCCGTTAAACTCAATCAATCAATCAATCGGAGAAAACACAGCCTTTTCTTCATCAGCGATGAGTCAGTTGAATTCCTCGAACAGCTTCACACTTCTCTCAGCCGTGTTGTTGACCACTCTTATCTGCGCCTGTGAATAAGCTGGTTCCCGCGACTTGGCTTTTGTGGGCGCTGTAGAAGTCTCGAAATTACGATTACGATCTTAATTGCTGACTTCAGTCTCTGCCCTGCTGATAATCCTCATTCTCAATCTATTGCTCTGGTGTAAGTGCAAAAAGATAATCACCAAACTTCAGGTGTGGCAGTTGTGTCAGTGTTCACTGGGTTACAAAGTCGCTCAGGCAATCCCTCTCCTTCAGCTCCACATCACTACCCCTCAATATCCTTTCACCCAGGATTTACAGTCATTCCGTAAAATATCTTCACCTTATCTGTAGCAGGCAGTTGGCAACATAACAGTGTCTGACTTTAAGCCTCATCTGAAAGGTACAATGTACTAGTGAATTTATAGGACATTCATGGCTTCAACGCTGATCTTCTATAGATAGAAGTCGCCTGAATCATATTTCCTAGATGAATCAAAATTGACAGATCTTGTCCTGGAGTTTCAGCAGCAAGAGAAGATCTTTGCCCATGCCAAATCACAAAAATGGATGAATCTGAGTTTCTTCCTTCTTTCTTAGATTGAATACGTCACGTTGATTGCTAAATCGGTACGTTTTGATGGCATACAGTAACCTGGCCATTCAACGTGTATGGTAAATTGGGCTCTCCAGTTTCTTATTGAGGGCTGACTTCCAAGGACAACCATTGACACCTCAATGATTTCTTGGTAGTCATCTCTTAAACTGACTTTATTTTCAGCAGACTACTTGAGAAAACCGAATGCTCTCTCATCGGAGGCTTCAGTAATGGATACGACTTATAGAACTCGGATGTTGTCACGTGTTACACCATCCCACACATTCTTAAATATTGGATTACATTTTGAATTAGATGGACCACAACACAAAATGGAGATTTTCGCTAAAATCAACTCCATCCCAATGATGACAGCAGGCCAGCCACAGAGCTTGTTACCTAGTATGTCTTCTTGAAAAACGTATACTCCTCTAAAACACCCGGTGCTGACATGTGTTGTATCAAAGATCAAGGCTTGGACATTATCAGTGAGTCTTCATATTAAGTTCAGAAGATAATGAAAGACTTTGGATTTAAATTATATCCTGCATAGAGGGAAAGTTGGGCACAATAAAGAGTTTATCCACACCATCACCTGAAACTAGCACTGACAGGCGGTCAACATATCCAGTGTGCTGCAAGTGGGTACAGATTCAGATCTTACAGCTTCAGCATGCTCCATCCTTGTCATCGTAAGCACTCCATGTGAACGGTATTCCGTGAAAGTGACAGGACAAAAGATCGCACACAAGCGCTGCTGCGCAGTGATTGACACCAACAATCTCAATGCTTCATGATCAGATCAGCGTATAATATGTCATTGCTATCAAGTACATTTGTCAATTGATGGCTAAACAGCAGTCTAGTCTTGACTGCGGTAAGTATAATAGCACACCAGAAACTATTTCAAGGTCATCTACACGACGTATGGTTGAGGTTTTTGATCAAGCTACAATGAATCAAGATTTCTATCCAATACAACTATATGGTAATATTTCTATGTCGTTGAGCACCACCTTCCAGTTGGACTAGGAAGTTGAAATTTGGTGTCAATAATACTATTAACAGGTCTAACAATTTGAGAGGTTGTCTTGGTATCTAGCTTGAATTTTATTTGTTTGAACCACCCTAATCAAAGTGTAGTATCTGATCGCTTCTCGGCCTTTTGGCTAAGATCATAGTGTAGTATCTGTTATCTTTTCCGAGGATTATCGATCGCAAGAGTTTTGTTGTTTTCGAACGCAAGTTTTGGATTTACCTACGCAGTCGTGTCGAAACCCAGTGTATTAATACCATCGACGAAATACACAGAGACAGAATGGAGAAAACCGTAGTCATTACTCTTCCGCAAGAAGGTATGTTCGTCCGGATGTTGTGAGTCTTGTCGTCGGCGTTGTCGGTGTGTCAGCCGTTGAAGCAATTGGCCAGAGAGAAAAGAATCTGCAATGGGAGATCACCTTCAAAACCGTCGATTTCAAGTCACGCTTTCTAGCAGAAGATAATCTGAACGTGAAAGGCTATTCGGTCCGCATTTTCAACATCCGCCGAGCGACGCATCGTCTCAGAGTGTTCCACGTGCCATTCTACGTGCCAACCTTCGTCATCACTCAGCAGCTGGAGAAACTCGGTGTCACCGTCCATAACGCGTTCGTGGAGGAGGACAGAGACTCCGGACTCAGCACAAACGTACGCAACATCGTCGTGGAGTGCGATAATTTGGAGATCATTCCGGACAGAATGAGTTGGGATTTCGAAGGAATGAAAGGTCAGGCCCTGATCAACGTGAACGGTAGGTCCCCACGCTGCCTTCGATGTAATGAACGTGGCCACAAGAAGTTCCATTGCACGGCCCCCTACTGCAAGCCCTGTCACAAGGTTGGACACGAAGAGTCTCTCCAAGGCAGGAACATGAAGCCGAGCTTCGCACAGGTCGCCTCAAGAAACTCAGCAGCTGCAACGAGGGATGACGAGGCAGAGGATTTCGAGGAATCTCCAGCGGACGAAGAACCGAGATCGGTGACTTCTAGCGAGCCAGCCAGAGCAGCCTGGGCAACACTCACGGCTCCTCCTCCTACAGTTCAAGCAGAAGATCCGTTGGTCGAAGGCGGATATCCGATGGACGAATTCCCTAGCCTGCCTCAACGTCCTGCCACAAAATTATTGCCTCTCGATGCTGAACCGGAAGCAACCAGTGACCCATCGAAGGCTCTGGAGCGCACGGCGGCGAATCCACGCCCAATAAAGAGACGCAAAGAAAATTCCCGGCCGGATGGAACCTATGATCCAACGGCAACTCGACGAAACGCCAAACCCTAATTACATCCAACGCCGGATCTTTCGCCAGATGGAACGACCAATCACCTGCCAGATCTCCGTCTGCTGAACGTCGGGGTAAGACGGATCAATAATCTTATCGAAATCATGGAGAGCAAATTGACAATAGCAACTCTAAATGTAAATGGTATTAAAGACAATGCAAAAAGAAACAGAATATCTACTCTAATAATACTCAAAGACTACGCACTGGTTTTACTACAAGAGACGCACTGCAATGGTCTGGTCATTGCAAAACAGTGGGAAAAAGAATGGGGTGGAAAATGCTTTTGGAGTTTTGGAACGGCTCGAGCGAAAGGGGTGGCGCTTCTTCTGAATCCAAAATTCAATAACAATATAGAAAACTTTTCTTTTGATACCAATGGACGCCTCTTAGTCGTGGACCTGAAGATCAACGATACGAGGTTCCGGGTCGTCAACATCTACGCGCCAAACAAAAGTGCGGAACGGGCAGAATGGTTGAAGCAACTGGGTCGACAGATGAACGGAAATAAACGTCTTGTGGTTGTAGGCGACTTCAACTTCGTCGAAAACACGTCCATTGACAAAGTTGGCGGAAATGCGGCCTATGGGATTTACGGACCTGAATTTTTTTCTCAAATATATGCAAGATCTTTCCCTCTTCGATCCATTCCGAACCAAATTTTCGGACAAAGTTGAGACGACATGGCACTCGGCGGACCATTCCGTTTCCTGTCGACTCGACCGCTTCTACCTTTTTGCCAGTTACAAGAAGCAGGTCGATGACATCGTCATCTCCCCAGTCCCAGATTCCGATCACTGCATGGTTCAGTTAACTTTGAATCTGAACGACTCACAGGCAGCAGGACCAGGCTACTGGAAATGTAATACAGAAGTCTTAAAAGACCCCGATCTTATTGCTGACATGGAACAGTTATGCACCTGTCTTCGAGAAGATTCGGCAATGAAAGACACTGCATGGTGGGAGGTTGTGAAGGACAGATTTAAGAAACTGATTGTAATCCATTCGATGCGTCGTGCTGACAATACCAAGCGTAGGATCAAGGACCTCGAACGAAAGATAAAAGATGCAGAACATTTTGCTGGGGGAGAGGAAGAGCACGTGATATTGCTTTAAAAAGATATGAAAGACATCCTGGACGAAAAAGCTGCAGGAGCAAAGATCAGATCAAGAATCAAGCTATTGGACTCGGAGGAAAAGCCGTCGCAGTTCTTTTTCCGAAAAGAGAAATCAAGAAAAGAGATTTCTACGTTGAAGGAGTTTTCTCTAGATGGAATAAAAATCACGGACAGAAAGCAAGTCTTAGCAGAAACCAGCAAATTCTACAAGTCGCTCTACTCAATGGAGCCAGTAAATGCTGAAGCCATTGATAGAATGAGACCATTTGTACGAAGGTTGCCAGAAATTACCTCGGACCTGTGCGAAGGACCAATCAACATTGCAGAGTGCCATCAAAGACATGAAGGACAACAAGGCGCCAGGGTCAGATGGACTTCCTAGAGAATTTTATGTCCAGTTTTTTCATCTCTTCCAAGATCTCTTTGTGAACACATTAAACAGTGCCCTCTGCGCAGGTTCGCTTTCAACATCTCAAAGGTACGGGATGATAACACTCGCCTGTAAAGATCCTTCTAAAGCAGACCAATTAACAAACTGGAGACCGATATCTTTGTTGAATGTTGATTACAAGATACTATCGAAAGTGCTGTCCAAGCGCCTGGCATCAGTACTCCCGGAATGTATACACGTGGATCAAACTTGCAGTGTGCCTGGAAGGTCGATCTTTGATAACCTACACCTCTTCAGGAACATAGCGGATTACTGTAACGATAAAACTATTCCGGCGGCAGTAGTGTCGTTTGACCAAGAGAAGGCTTTCGACCGGGTTTCCCACAAATACCTAATCGAGATCCTTAAAACATATGGTTTCGGTGACAGTTTCATCCAATGGATCACGCTGCTCTACACAAACGTGGAAAGTAGTGTCATCGTGAACGGTTGGATCGGACCGAAATTTCCGGTAACTAGTAGTGTGCGACAAGGATGTCCACTATCTGCCCTACTCTACGTCCTCTGCATTGAACCACTAGCTGAAGCCATTAGAAAAGACGACACTTTCGAAGGCTTCAAACTGCCTGCTGCCAAAGAGGAGATTCGAATCTCGCAATACGCTGACGACACCAACATCATCGTCACATCTGAGCGATCCATCGAGACGACTTTGATGTGGTTCGACATCTATGGAAAGGCCTCAGGAGCCAGGATTAACCATGGCAAATGCGCAGGACTCTGGCTGGGCCCATGGAAAAGCAGAAGAGATTCTCCCTTCGGCTTCAAGTGGACAACCAGCGCAAAGATATACGGCATCTTCTTCGGAGAGAACGCAGAACAGAAAAACGCTGATGCTATGCTTGCAAGAATTACACGGACTGCAAACCTACACCTAGGAAGACAACTCACGTTGTCGGCCAAGGCGACAGTCGTGAATACAGCCATCTGCTCGCAGCTGTGGTACGTCGGTAGTTGCGCCATCTTACCACGCGACTCCATCAAAGAAATGGAGAAGGTCGTCTTCAAGTTCATTTGGAACAATGGAACGTAGCTAGTGAGTCGGAAAACCATCATCGACTCCTCGGCGAACGGGGGCCTCGGCGTATTTGACATCAACTCAAAACTGAATTCGCTGATCTGCACTCACATTAAACGTCTACTGACTGTTTCAGACATTAGATGGCAAGATTTTGCCATCTATTGGGTCGGCCATCAGCTCCGCCAGCACAACCCTGCCTTCGCCTCTAACCTTCGACCACATGCGGAACTTCCTTCGCCTTTCTACGAAAGAGCTTTGTCGACCTTCAGATTAGCTGGTTCCCTCGATCCACAGCTCACAACCAAGGACTTCACAGCGAAGAACATCTACGACATACTGATAAAACCACAAGTTAAGCGTCCAGTGAACCTGGATAAATACCCTCTGGTGAACTTCCGTCAAACTTGGAAAGCGCTTGGAAACCGGCTGGTGACGCCCAAAGCGAGAGAACTTAATTGGAAAATCGCCCACGGCGTACTGCCTGTTAATGACTACTTGCAGCGGTTGCAGATCATCCGCCACAACCGCTGTCCTTTCTGCGATGAACCGGAAACCCTGTCACATCTCTTCTTCGCCTGCAGAGAGGTTCGCTCTCTGTGGCGTTGGATGGAGCGTATGATGACGGGCATTTCCGGTAAAGAACCGAAAATCAGACCGTCGTTTATACTCTTCCAGCAGGAAATGGATTTAAACCCAATGGACTTCTCGACCCTTCTCGTTCTAAGCGGCGAATTAAAGCTCGCCATTTGGACCCAAAGAAACAGAGTCAAGTACGACAAAGTTCGGTTGAATGGAACGGACATACTCCGCTTGTGCATACACTCGGTTAAGAATCGGATAGAGGCGGACTTTGTCAGACTTGACAGAGACAAATTCAGAAACTTGTGGTGCAGAGGGGACCCTCCGCTCATGGCAGAAGTGAATGGAGACCATGGTACTGTACACATAAATATATGAGTAATTAACACTGTCGCATGTCTAAAAGCACATAAATATAATGAGTAATGAACTGTCGCATGTCTAAAAGCACATAAATATAATGAGTAATTAACTGTTGCAGGTCTAAAAGCAATCTGTAGGCACTAAAACTGGTCTTGTAAATATTTCTTAATAAAAGAAGAAGTATCGTTTCGTAAAAGACGTGATGTCGACAATCTCAATGTGAACATTCTAAATTAGTGGTGCATCGTTTCAGTGCATACATGTTGCACTGAGAATACAAGTCCATCTTGTAAATTGCATGTAATCAATTTGAACATTTATTTTTAAAAAAAGTATCTGTTCTTATCAGCTTAATATCTGATACGTCTCCTATCCGGGGACATCGATATTAAACTGATTTTTGGACATTGGAGAAGATGCAGGGGCTTGCTCCGGCTTCTCCACGGGTTGGCCCGGTATTGCAGTACTTCCGGGATCGCCCACTTCCCAATAAGGGAAGAAAACAACTGAAGAAGTTAAACTAAATCGTATTTCGTATGTGTGGTCAATAACACGATCAACATATTTTTCTACACAAAATGGTATACGCAGGCCTACCCTCGTACAGTGATGAAATCTATAGGCCTACACAAGTGGCCACACTTTTGACAGCCCTGTGTAAATGTTCGCATTCACGCCGGCAAAAAGCTGCCGCAGAAGTGTTCAGTCACTAGAAAGTAGGCCTAGTTACTTGACTGCCCTGAAATGTGAACGGATACGCCTAGTCTTTCAAATTTCCTCCATAATATCGTAATCGTACTCGTAAACTCGACATTTCTAAAGTGCCACTCGAAAGCCAATCGCGGGGCACCAGCTTATTCACGAGCGCTGCGTTGAGTTAGAAGGGTTGTCCGTGAGAGTAGTCCGTGGTGGTCAGGGTCAAGTTACCATAGGATCAGAGGGGCGAAACAGCTACTAAAATGCGCCATGTGCCGAAACTTCTACACGCAAACGTGATCTTTGCAAGCGACGAACTTCCAAGGCACGTAAGATTAGAATTTGAGAGAAAAAGCCTTCTCGCACCAACATTTCAAAATGGTAGATATATATTGACGGCCCCGGAAATAGAAAAGGACACCGAAAAATTTATTTTGCACAGTTCCGAAACTAAAACACCTTGTGTTAAAAAAAGACTTTAAAAAGACAAAAGTCTACAGCACCCGGTATTCCCAGGCGGTCACCCATCCAGGTACTAACCGGGCTCGACGTTGCTTAACTTCGGTGATCGGACGAGAACCGGTGTTTTCAACGTGATATGGCCGTAGACATTAGACACGAGAAAACGGACCTATTTAAAGTCGAAAATATTCTCAAGTCGTCTTCATTCTAATATCGTCGATTCGTTCGCACGAAAGTCATCGTAAGTCGCGCCAAAGGTCACACTGCAGCGAGCCTATTTTCGTACAGGCGTCACAAGTCACAACTGGCCAATTTGTAGATTTCCCTTTATAATCAAATCTATAATCAACAGGTGGCGACACTTCCTGGCAACGGCATTTGTAATCTATCGTTCTCTCTCGAAGTTTAAAACCCGATTTGCGTCTATTTCCACCGTCGACTAATATTGGTGTTTCACCAAATTACACATGCACCATTTTCTGCAAGTTAGCCACCCCTTCCTCAACACATCGGTAGCCTAAGGTTTTATTCGGGATTTACGGATCAATGCATCGTTATCATTATATGACACGAATGGTCGCAGATCGAACTCTAGCGAGTAAAGCACATCTAGGCCTATTGACTCAATTACAGGCCTACTTGCACGCCAGAAGACTTCGAAGACATTTAAAGGAAGAAGAATACAAAGGTGTACTAAATGCAATTTTTTCGGTCAACTGCTTTCAACATGATTAAATAAGTGAAATTTAATTTTATAAAGCAGTAGGATTTGAAAGTCTTTGACTACCCCGATTTTCATGTATGTCTGTGTAAGACTATCAAAATTCGAGAGACAATTGCTATCGCTTCTCGGCCTTTTGGCTAAGATCAAAGTGTAGTATCTGTTCTTATCCGAGGACTATCGATCGCAAGGAGTTCGTTGTTGTTTTCAAGCGTAAGTTGTGGAATTATCGACCATGGATTCGTCAAGCACTAGCGTCATCTACCGAGAACGGATGGAAAAGACTGTTGTTGTCACGCTGCCACCGGAAGGTAAGCCTTACATGAGACCGGAAGTCGTTAATATGGTTGTAAACACCGTCGGAAATTCTGCTGTTGAGGCGATTGGCCAAAGAGAAAGGAATTTGCAATGGGAGATTACTTTTAAATCAGTCGACCTAAAGAATAAATTCGTAACAAAGGAAAATCTGGAAATTAAAGGCTACCCTGTCCGAATCTCTGGAATACGCCGCAGCACGATCCGAATGCGCGTTTTCTACGTCCCTTTCTACGTTCCGACGTCAGTCATCACCCAGCAGCTGGAAAAGGTCGGCGCATCGGTCATCAGTGCTTACACAGAGAAAGATAAAGATGCAAACTGTAACACCAATGTGCGGAACATCGTGGCTGAGTGCGACAAGCTGGACGTTATACCGGATCGCATGAACTGGGAATACGATGGGTTGAAGGGCCAGGCCCTCATCAATGTCTCCGGAAGACCTCCTCGTTGCCTGAGGTGTAACGAACGTGGCCACAAGAAATTCCAGTGCGATGCGCCATACTGCAAAGCTTGTCGAAAGGTCGGTCATGAAGAGTCTCACCTCTGTCGTAACCTTAAACCCAGTTTCGCTGCGGTCACTGCCTCCCTGCGTGATACAAAGAGAGACAACGAAGAAGAGGACATCGATGAGGCTCCGGTTGATGAAGATGACACTCCTCTTCCAGTGGCTCCTCCAATGACTCCTACGGAAGAAAGGTATGCTTCGTTTCCACTAGAAATGTCGGAGACTGCGTTTTCTGACCCTCCAACTGAACTGTCTGTGGATGAATTCCCTCCACTGCCAAAGTCTCCTGCAAAACCGGCCGAAAGTCTCCCCCTCACGCAGAGGATGGAAAATGAGATTCCAGAGAACATTGAAAAAGAATTGGATGCAGATTGGAGTCTAGGCAAAATTCAGAAGCGTAAACTGAAAGAAAACAACCCGAAGCAAGGAAGCTGCGATCCAACTTCAATGCGCAAGAAAACCTGTCCTACTCTCGTCACATCGTCCACACGGCAGTCTTTGAAGAAAGATGAGCATGCACAGTCAAAGGTCTCCTCTGCTGATGGCCGAGGCAAGACAGGTACTCTCCACATTTAAGTAAACAATCATGGATATAAAGAAATTTAAAATCATCACTTTAAATGTCAATGGTTTAAGAGACTCTGCTAAAAGAAGCCGTATCTTTATGCTGTTAAAGTTAAAAGATCCTGCAATAGTTTTGTTACAAGAAACTCACTGTACCAGTCTTACAATGGCAAAACAATGGGAACTGGAATGGGGAGGGAAATGCTACTGGAGTTTTGGGAGTGCTTGGTCTAAAGGCGTGGCAATCCTCTTAAATCCAAAGTTTCATTTTCAAATAGAACAGTTTGAGTTTGACAATGACGGTCGTCTACTTGTGCTTGATTTGAAGTACAGTGACACAAGGCTTCGTGTTTTGAATGTTTATGCTCCGAACAAGACTGCGGAGAGAAACACGTGGCTGAAACATCTTAGGAAATGGATTTGTGGAAGCAAAAATCTGGTGGTTGGGGGGGATTTTAACTTTGTGGAAAATACTTCGCTGGACAAAATTGGTGGCAACTCTATTTACGGCGGATCTGGATCTGAAATCTTCTCTAAACATAAGCAAGACTTTGGCCTCTTCGATCCCTTTCGTCGCAATTTCCCCAACAAAGTGGAGACTACATGGTGCTCGGCTGACAGCACGATTGCTTGTCGCCTCGATCGGTTTTACCTCTCTGCATCCTTCTCTGCACAGGTCGACGATTATCTTATTTCCCCTGTTACAGACTCTGATCATTCCCTGGTTCAACTAACCCTCAATCTGGCTGATCTACAATCCAACGGCCCAGGCTACTGGAAATGCAACACTTCTATCCTGAACGACCCGGACCTGGTGGCAGACATGGAGCAGCTGTGTGCCAGTCTTAAAGAGGAACCAGCTATTAAAGACACAGACTGGTGGGAATCAGCCAAGCAGAGTTTCAAGAAACTCCTAATACTCCACTCGATGCGGCTTGCGGACAACACCAGGTGCAAAGTCAGGGATCTGGAACGCCGCATAAAAGATTTTGAAGAAGGTAGAGTTCACGTACTTGGAGGTCATGAAGAACACCTATCATTCTTAAAAAAAGAACTGCAAGGACTTCTAGATGAAAAGGCAGAAGGAGCCAAAATCAGATCGAGGGTCAAGGAATTAGATGCTGAAGAGAAGCCTTCCCAGTTTTTCTTCAGAAAAGAAAAGGCTCACAAAGAAAAAGCAACCATAAAGGAACTTTCTGTGAATGGTTTAAAAGTAACGGACAGAAAGTCGATTCTGAAAGAAATGACAAAATTTTATGAATCACTATATTCTATGGAGTCCATTGATCCAGATGCCATTAACAAACTGAAACCTTTTGTCCACAGACTTCCGGAGATGCATGCTGAGATGTGCGAAGGTCCAGTTACAGCTGGAGAGTTGAGTGCAGCCATCAAAGATATGCATGACAACAAATCGCCTGGGTCAGATGGTCTGCCGCGAGAATTCTATGCGAAATTCTTCCACCTTTTCCAGGATGATCTTGTAGATGTCCTGAACAGAGCGTATGAAATGGATTTACTTTCTGACTCTCAACGATATGGTATCATCACCCTTGCTTGCAAAGATCCATTCAAGACTGATCTTTTGACAAGCTGGAGGCCCATATCGTTGCTGAATGTAGACTACAAGCTACTATCAAAAGTATTATCTAAACGCCTCGCATCGGTTCTCTCGGAGTGCATCCATGCCGACCAAACATGCAGTGTACCTGGCAGATCTATCACAGACAATCTCCATCTCTTCCGAAACATAGAAGACTACTGTGACTTAAAGCATATTCCAGCAGCAATAGTTTCTTTCGATCAAGAGAAAGCGTTTGATTGAGTATCTCATCAGTATTTACTTGAAATACTAAAAGCATATGGCTTCGGTGAAACATTCATACGATGGATTACTCTGCTTTATACAAATGTACAAAGCAGCGTCATAGTGAATGGCTGGATTGGCCCGAAATTTGCAGTTACTCGAAGTGTGAGACAGGGTTGTCCTTTGTCAGCCCTTCTCTATGTACTGTGTATCGAGCCACTTGCAGAAGCCATAAGGAATGATCCACTTTTCGATGGTTTCAAAATGCCTGCTGCTAAAGAAGAAATCAGACTGTCTCAATATGCTGATGATACAAACACCATAATAACATCAGATAAATCCATTGGAACAACCCTTAAATGGTTCTCAGTTTATGGCCAAGCATCAGGAGCCAGAATAAATGAGAGCAAATGCAAAGGTCTTTGGTTGGGACCATGGAGAACCAGAAGAGACTCACCCTTCGGTTTTAAATGGTCGACCTGCATTAAAATATATGGAGTGTTTTTTGGAGAAAACTCTGCTCAGCAAAATGGCAATGCCATTTTAGACAAAGTGAAGAAAGCCGTCAATCTGTACAGTGGTCGAAACCTTACATTATCTGCAAAGTCTAACATTGTTAACACAGCTATTTGTTCAAAACTATGGTATGTTGGATGCTGTGTTATCTTCCCTTCAACAACAATCAAAGACATCAATAAAGCTATCTTTCATTTCATCTGGAACAATCAAACGGAATTAGTTAGTAGAAAGACTATCATAGAAACTCCTTCAAACGGTGGACTTGGTGTAATCGAATTCAGTACGAAACTTGATTCTCTCATCTGTACACACATCCAGCGTCTGCTTACAGCATCAGATCTGAAATGGCAGGACTTTGCCATCTACTGGATTGGTATGCAGCTTCGTAACCACAACCCTGCCTTCGCATCCAACCTTCGTCCACATGCAGATTTTCCATCTCCTTTCTACAAGAATGCCCTGGAGGTCTTCCGTCGCACTGGTTCCCTTGATCCTCTTCTACAAGTGAAGGACTACAGTGCGAGAAACACGTTCTCTGTTCTCAAGAAGCCACTGGTCCAACCACCAAGGATCATGGCCAAACACCCTCTCATTGACTTTGCACACACATGGAAAGCTGTGACAAACTGTTTCGTCTCTCCTAAAGCAAGGGAACTTAACTGGAAGATTGCTCATGGTGTCCTTCCGGTCAACGACTACCTCTACAGTCTCCAGATCATCCGACACAATCGCTGCCCTTTCTGTGACCAGACAGAGACATTAACCCATCGCTTTCTGTCATGTAGAGAAGTTCGTCTTCTTTGGCGTTGGGTGGAAGGGATTGTGTCAGACATTTCCTGCAGAACTGTTCGAATAGATCGGAATTTCGTTCTATTTCACCAGACAACGGATTTACCTGATCTGGATCTAAGTTTCCTACTTGTGCTGAGTGGTGAAGCAAAAATGGCCATATGGACACAAAGAAATCGAGTCAAATATGACAAAAAGAAACTGGTCAGCTTGGATATTCTCCGACTGTTTGTCCATTCCGTAAAATCCCGCATACAAACAGACTTTGTGAGATTAGATAGAGTTACTTTCATGAATATCTGGTGCAGAGGAAATCCACCTCTTCTTGCAACAGTAGATGGTGACCGTGTCATAATAAATATGTCTGTTTAAATAAAGCTGTTAAGTCCCTTTAGTGTATATGCCAAAGATATTATGAGTTAGTTCTTTGTAGAATTGTTTTACATGACAGTTTATACATAGAACTTTTCTTCGTATCTTATTGAGTGAGTGGGTTCATACAGTATTCCAACTTTGGAATAAATACCGAGCAAGCAAGATGTACAACATTGTACTAGTCTGTCTGTAAACATTCATAAACATTGGTTTATGCAGTGCTACTGTACTGTATTTTAACAAAAGATATTGTAAATCTGCATATCAGTAATGCATTATTTCAGTACATGAATACTGAATGGCATGCTTAAAAATGACATTACATCTAGTATTATAGACACTCCTATGAGAATTTCATTTCTGTTGTGCATAGGTTATCTATTGTACTGCATCTGTAAAGATCTTCATATTATCTTGCAAAATTTTGGTCATAATCATCTCAATTTGTATTTATATACATGTGCATTGCTTAAGTGCATATTTTCTGTGCTGAAGAAATCTTAGAAAATGACAGTGATAATCTGACATGTTGATAAATCTCTGCAGTGCTATCTAATGCATTGTATCATAAAAGACATTGTTTTAAAAAAAGCTCAATTTGAACATTTTAAATTAGTATTTAAACATTTCAGTGCATATGTTTTGCACTGATAATGCATGAGAATGCAATTGTGTGGATTGCTTGTAAATACTTTGTACATTATTAAAAGAAGAAAAAAAAGTATCTGTTCTTATCAGCTTAATATCTGATACGTCTCCTATCCGGGGACATCGATATTAAACTGATTTTTGGACATTGGAGAAGATGCAGGGGCTTGCTCCGGCTTCTCCACGGGTTGGCCCGGTATTGCAGTACTTCCGGGATCGGCCCACTTCCCAATAAGGGAAGAAAACAACTGAAGAAGTTAAACTAAATCGTATTTCGTATGTGTGGTCAATAACACGATCAACATATTTTTCTACACAAAATGGTATACGCAGGCCTACCCTCGTACAGTGATGAAATCTATAGGCCTACACAAGTGGGCCACACTTTTGACAGCCCTGTGTAAATGTTCGCATTCACGCCGGTGTCACGAAATAGAGTATCCCCCGTATTAATTGTATCCCCCTAAATTAAAAAAGTCGAAAAAACCGTTTCCGCGTGAAATTTTTTTGGCAAATAAATTTTCATTTGCTTTGTTTTGAACAATGACACCAACAGGTATGCCTATTCCTTCTAGATAATTTGTTTTACCCTGTTTTTGGAGCACTTCAAACATTTAAAACACTTAACAACTCTCAGAGTCACTAAATAAATTCGAGTTGCCTTTATCTGAGCATTGCTTAGGACACTTAAAACAATTAGAGTCACTTTAAATTTTGATTGCAGCATAAATCTTTTTATTATGCGCATTTTTCAAAAAAGGGGATAAAGTGGTTTATCCCCCCCGATAGTATAGACCGGTTAATTCCATCCGGGGGGATAGATTAATTGATCGCCCCGGATAGCTTTCAGGGGGTATACTCCGTTTCGTGTCACCGGCAAAAAGCTGCCGCAGAAGTGTTCAGTCACTAGAAAGTAGTTACTTGACTGCCCTGAAATGTGAACGGATACGCCTAGTCTTTCAAATTTCCTCCATAATATCGTAATCGTACTCGTAAACTCGACATTTCTAAAGTGCCACTCGAAAGGCAATCGCGGGGCACCAGCTTATTCACGAGCGCTGCGTTGAGTTAGAAGGGTTGTCCGTGAGAGTAGTCCGTGGTGGTCAGGGTCAAGTTACCATAGGATCAGAGGGGCGAAACAGCTACTAAAATGCGCCATGTGCCGAAACTTCTACACGCAAACGTGATCTTTGCAAGCGACGAACTTCCAAGGCACGTAAGATTAGAATTTGAGAGAAAAAGCCTTCTCGCACCAACATTTCAAAATGGTAGATATATATTGACGGCCCCGGAAATAGAAAAGGACACCGAAAAATGTATTTTGCACAGTTCCGAAACTAAAACACCTTGTGTTAAAAAAAGACTTTAAAAAGACAAAAGTCTACAGCACCCGGTATTCCCAGGCGGTCACCCATCCAGGTACTAACCGGGCTCGACGTTGCTTAACTTCGGTGATCGGACGAGAACCGGTGTTTTCAACGTGATATGGCCGTAGACATTAGACACGAGAAAACGGACCTATTTAAAGTCGAAAATATTCTCAAGTCGTCTTCATTCTAATATCGTCGATTCGTTCGCACGAAAGTCATCGTAAGTCGCGCCAAAGGTCACACTGCAGCGAGCCTATTTTCGTACAGGCGTCACAAGTCACAACTGGCCAATTTGTAGATTTCCCTTTATAATCAAATCTATAATCACCAGGTGGCGACACTTCCTGGCAACGGCATTTGTAATCTATCGTTCTCTCAGTCTCTCTCGAAGTTTAAAACCCGATTTGCGTCCATTTCCACCGTCGACTAATATTGGTGTTTCACCAAATTACACATGCACCATTTTCTGCAAGTTAGCCACCCCTTCCTCAACACATCGGTAGCCTAAGGTTTTATTCGGGATTTACGGATCAATGCATCGTTATCATTATATGACACGAATGGTCGCAGATCGAACTCTAGCGAGTAAAGCACATCTAGGCCTATTGACTCAACTACAGGCCTACTTGCACGCCAGAAGACTTCGAAGACATTTAAAGGAAGAAGAATACAAAGGTGTACTAAATGCAATTTTTTCGGTCAACTGCTTTCAACATGATTAAATAAGTGAAATTTAATTTTATAAAGCAGTAGGATTTGAAAGTCTTTGACTACCCCGATTTTCATGTATGTCTGTGTAAGACTATCAAAATTCGAGAGACAATTGCTATCGCTTCTCGGCCTTTTGGCTAAGATCAAAGTGTAGTATCTGTTCTTATCGTACTTGACTCTGTTTCTTTGGGTCCAAATGGCGAGCTTTAATTCGCCGCTTAGAACGAGAAGGGTCGAGAAGTCCATTGGGTTTAAATCCAATTCCTGCTGGAAGAGTACAAACGACGGTCTGATTTTCGGTTCTTTACCGGAAATGCCCGCCATCATACGCTCCATCCAACGCCACAGGGAGCGAACCTCTCTGCAGGCGAAGAAGAGATGGGACAGGGTTTCCGGTTCGTCGCAGAAAGGACAGCGGTTGTGGCGGATGATATGCAACCGCTGCATACACTCGGTTAAGAATCGGATAGAGGCGGACTTTGTCAGACTTGACAGAGACAAATTCAGAAACTTGTGGTGCAGAGGGGATCCTCCGCTCATGGCAGAAGTGAATGGAGACCATGTTACTGTACACATAAATATATGAGTAATGAACTGTTGCATATCTAAAAGCACATAAATATATGAGTAATGACTGTTGCATGTCTTAAATCATGCACATAAATATATGACTAATGATCTGTCGCATATCTAAAAGTAGTCTGTAGCCACTAAACCTAGACTTGTAAATATTTTAATAAAAAAATAAAGTATCTTTTCGTAAGAGACACGATGTTGACAATCTCAAGGTGAACATTCTAAATTAGTGGTGCATCGTTTCAGTGCATACATGTTGCACTGAGAATACAAGACCATCTTGTAAATTGCATGTAATCATCTTGTACATTTATTAAAAGAAAAAAAAAAGAGAAAAGTATCTGTTCTTATCAGCTTAATATCTGATACGTCTCCTATCCGGGGACATCGATATTAAACTGATTTTTGGACATTGGAGAAGATGCAGGGGCTTGCTCCGGCTTCTCTACGGGTTGGCCCGGTATTGCAGTACTTCCGGGATCGGCCCACTTCCCAATAAGGGAAGAAAACAACTGAAGAAGTTAAACTAAATCGTATTTCGTATGTGTGGTCATTAACACGGTCAACATATTTTTCTACACAAAATGGTATACGCAGGCCTACCCTCGTACAGTGATGAAATCTATAGGCCTACACAAGTGGGCCACACTTTTGACAGCCCTGTGTAAATGTTCGCATTCACGCCGGTGTCACGAAATAGAGTATCCCCCGTATTAATTGTATCCCCCTAAATTAAAAAAGTCGGAAAAACCGTTTCCGCGTGAAATTTTTTTGGCAAATAAATTTTCATTTGCTTTGTTTTGAACAATGACACCAACAGGTATGCCTATTCCTTCTAGATAATTTGTTTTACCCTGTTTTTGGAGCACTTCAAACATTTAAAACACTTAACAACTCTCAGAGTCACTAAATAAATTCGAGTTGCCTTTATCTGAGCATTGCTTAGGACACTTAAAACAATTAGAGTCACTTTAAATTTTGATTGCAGCATAAATCTTTTTATTATGCGCATTTTTCAAAAAAGGGGATAAAGTGGTTTATCCCCCCGGATAGTATAGACCGGTTAATTCCATCCGGGGGGATAGATTAATTCATCGCCCCGGATAGCTTTCAGGGGGGATACTCCGTTTCGTGTCACCGGCAAAAAGCTGCCGCAGAAGTGTTCAGTCACTAGAAAGTAGTTACTTGACTGCCCTGAAATGTGAACGGATACGCCTAGTCTTTCAAATTTCCTCCATAATATCGTAATCGTACTCGTAAACTCGACATTTCTAAAGTGCCACTCGAAAGGCAATCGCGGGGCACCAGCTTATTCACGAGCGCTGCGTTGAGTTAGAAGGGTTGTCCGTGAGAGTAGTCCGTGGTGGTCAGGGTCAAGTTACCATAGGATCAGAGGGGCGAAACAGCTACTAAAATGCGCCATGTGCCGAAACTTCTACACGCAAACGTGATCTTTGCAAGCGACGAACTTCCAAGGCACGTAAGATTAGAATTTGAGAGAAAAAGCCTTCTCGCACCAACATTTCAAAATGGTAGATATATATTGACGGCCCCGGAAATAGAAAAGGACACCGAAAAATGTATTTTGCACAGTTCCGAAACTAAAACACCTTGTGTTAAAAAAAGACTTTAAAAAGACAAAAGTCTACAGCACCCGGTATTCCCAGGCGGTCACCCATCCAGGTACTAACCGGGCTCGACGTTGCTTAACTTCGGTGATCGGACGAGAACCGGTGTTTTCAACGTGATATGGCCGTAGACATTAGACACGAGAAAACGGACCTATTTAAAGTCGAAAATATTCTCAAGTCGTCTTCTTTTACTTGAAGGGGTTAGCCTAGGGCTGGTCTAGCACATGCGAGTAATAAAAAAGTCTCAAACTAAATTGAAACAGCTGGATTGTCCAGTTAAAGACACCAGCCACGTCGACTTTTAAAGCGTCTACATGAAATAGGTCGGTAGGCCTAAGCCTACTGCAACTTCTACACTCGAAATTGTGGTTTCATCTACGACATAGAATTCCTAGAAGCGACGGATGCACGTGCATATTGCAACTTCGGAGAGAAGGCCTGCTTCTCGGACCAAGATTCCAAAGTCCAGAATGGTAGTGACGATTCCGGAAATAGCCAAGACGCCGCAAAAGTAAGGAAACCTGCACAGATCGCAAAAAGACAAAAGTCTACAGCACCCGGTATTCCCAGGCGGTCACCCATCCAGGTACTAACCGGGCTCGACGTTGCTTAACTTCGGTGATCGGACGAGAACCGGTGTTTTCAACGTGATATGGCCGTAGACATTAGACACGAGAAAACGGACCTATTTAAAGTCGAAAATATTCTCAAGTCGTCTTCTTTTACTTGAAGGGGTTAGCCTAGGGCTGGTCTAGCACATGCGAGTAATAAAAAAGTCTCAAACTAAATTGAAACAGCTGGATTGTCCAGTTAAAGACACCAGCCACGTCGACTTTTAAAGCGTCTACATGAAATAGGTCGGTAGGCCTAAGCCTACTGCAACTTCTACACTCGAAATTGTGGTTTCATCTACGACATAGAATTCCTAGAAGCGACGGATGCACGTGCATATTGCAACTTCGGAGAGAAGGCCTGCTTCTCGGACCAAGATTCCAAAGTCCAGAATGGTAGTGACGATTCCGGAAATAGCCAAGACGCCGCAAAAGTAAGGAAACCTGCACAGATCGCAAAAAGACAAAAGTCTACAGCACCCGGTATTCCCAGGCGGTCACCCATCCAGGTACTAACCGGGCTCGACGTTGCTTAACTTCGGTGATCGGACGAGAACCGGTGTTTTCAACGTGATATGGCCGTAGACATTAGACATGAGAAAACAGACCTATTTAAAGTCGAAAATATTCTCAAGTCGTCTTCATTCTAATATCGTCGATTCGTTCGCACGAAAGTCATCGTAAGTCGCGCCAAAGGTCACACTGCAGCGAGCCTATTTTCGTACAGGCGTCACAAGTCACAACTGGCCAATTTGTAGATTTCCCTTTATAATCAAATCTATAATCAACAGGTGGCGACACTTCCTGGCAACGGCATTTGTAATCTATCGTTCTCTCTCAAAGTTTAAAACCCGATTTGCGTCTATTTCCACCGTCGACTAATATTGGTGTTTCACCAAATTACACATGCACCATTTTCTGCAAGTTAGCCACCCCTTCCTCAACACATCGGTAGCCTAAGGTTTTATTCGGGATTTACGGATCAATGCATCGTTATCATTATATGACACGAATGGTCGCAGATCGAACTCTAGCGAGTAAAGCACATCTAGGCCTATTGACTCAATTACAGGCCTACTTGCACGCCAGAAGACTTCGAATACATTTAAAGGAAGAAGAATACAAAGGTGTACTAAATGCAATTTTTTCGGTCAACTGCTTTCAACATGATTAAATAAGTGAAATTTAATTTTATAAAGCAGTAGGATTTGAAAGTCTTTGACTACCCCGATTTTCATGTATGTCTGTGTAAGACTATCAAAATTCGAGAGACAATTGCTATCGCTTCTCGGCCTTTTGGCTAAGATCAAAGTGTAGTATCTGTTCTTATCAGCTTAATATCTGATACGTCTCCTATCCGGGGACATCGATATTAAACTGATTTTTGGACATTGGAGAAGATGCAGGGGCTTGCTCCGGCTTCTCCACGGGTTGGCCCGGTATTGCAGTACTTCCGGGATCGGCCCACTTCCCAATAAGGGAAGAAAACAACTGAAGAAGTTAAACTAAATCGTATTTCGTATGTGTGGTCAATAACACGATCAACATATTTTTCTACACAAAATGGTATACGCAGGCCTACCCTCGTACAGTGGTGAAATCTATAGGCCTACACAAGTGGGCCACACTTTTGACAGCCCTGTGTAAATGTTCGCATTCACGCCGGCAAAAAGCTGCCGCAGAAGTGTTCAGTCACTAGAAAGTAGTTACTTGACTGCCCTGAAATGTGAACGGATACGCCTAGTCTTTCAAATTTCCTCCATAATATCGTAATCGTACTCGTAAACTCGACATTTCTAAAGTGCCACTCGAAAGCCAATCGCGGGGCACCAGCTTATTCACGAGCGCTGCGTTGAGTTAGAAGGGTTGTCCGTGAGAGTAGTCCGTGGTGGTCAGGGTCAAGTTACCATAGGATCAGAGGGGCGAAACAGCTACTAAAATGCGCCATGTGCCGAAACTTCTACACGCAAACGTGATCTTTGCAAGCGACGAACTTCCAAGGCACGTAAGATTAGAATTTGAGAGAAAAAGCCTTCTCGCACCAACATTTCAAAATGGTAGATATATATTGACGGCCCCGGAAATAGAAAAGGACACCGAAAATGTATTTTGCACAGTTCCGAAACTAAAACACCTTGTGTTAAAAAAAGACTTTAAAAAGACAAAAGTCTACAGCACCCGGTATTCCCAGGCGGTCACCCATCCAGGTACTAACCGGGCTCGACGTTGCTTAACTTCGGTGATCGGACGAGAACCGGTGTTTTCAACGTGATATGGCCGTAGACATTAGACACGAGAAAACGGACCTATTTAAAGTCGAAAATAATCTCAAGTCGTCTTCTTTTACTTGAAAAAGTTAGCCTAGGGCTGGTCTAGCACATGCGAGTAATAAAAAAGTCTCAAACTAAATTGAAACAGCTGGATTGTCCAGTTAAAGACACCAGCCACGTCGACTTTTAAAGCGTCTACATGAAATAGGTCGGTAGGCCTAAGCCTACTGCAACTTCTACACTCGAAATTGTGGTTTCATCTACGACATAGAATTCCTAGAAGCGACGGATGCACGTGCATATTGCAACTTCGGAGAGAAGGCCTGCTTCTCGGACCAAGATTCCAAAGTCCAGAATGGTAGTGACGATTCCGGAAATAGCCAAGACGCCGCAAAAGTAAGGAAACCTGCACAGATCGCAAAAAGACAAAAGTCTACAGCACCCGGTATTCCCAGGCGGTCACCCATCCAGGTACTAACCGGGCTCGACGTTGCTTAACTTCGGTGATCGGACGAGAACCGGTGTTTTCAACGTGATATGGCCGTAGACATTAGACATGAGAAAACAGACCTATTTAAAGTCGAAAATATTCTCAAGTCGTCTTCATTCTAATATCGTCGATTCGTTCGCACGAAAGTCATCGTAAGTCGCGCCAAAGGTCACACTGCAGCGAGCCTATTTTCGTACAGGCGTCACAAGTCACAACTGGCCAATTTGTAGATTTCCCTTTATAATCAAATCTATAATCAACAGGTGGCGACACTTCCTGGCAACGGCATTTGTAATCTATCGTTCTCTCTCAAAGTTTAAAACCCGATTTGCGTCCATTTCCACCGTCGACTAATAGTGGTGTTTCACCTAATTACACATGCACCATTTTCTGCAAGTTAGCCACCCCTTCCTCAACACATCGGTAGCCTAAGGTTTTATTCGGGATTTACGGATCAATGCATCGTTATCATTATATGACACGAATGGTCGCAGATCGAACTCTAGCGAGTAAAGCACATCTAGGCCTATTGACTCAATTACAGGCCTACTTGCACGCCAGAAGACTTCGAATACATTTAAAGGAAGAAGAATACAAAGGTGTACTAAATGCAATTTTTTCGGTCAACTGCTTTCAACATGATTAAATAAGTGAAATTTAATTTTATAAAGCAGTAGGATTTGAAAGTCTTTGACTACCCCGATTTTCATGTATGTCTGTGTAAGACTATCAAAATTCGAGAGACAATTGCTATCGCTTCTCGGCCTTTTGGCTAAGATCAAAGTGTAGTATCTGTTCTTATCAGCTTAATATCTGATACGTCTCCTATCCGGGGACATCGATATTAAACTGATTTTTGGACATTGGAGAAGATGCAGGGGCTTGCTCCGGCTTCTCCACGGGTTGGCCCGGTATTGCAGTACTTCCGGGATCGGCCCACTTCCCAATAAGGGAAGAAAACAACTGAAGAAGTTAAACTAAATCGTATTTCGTATGTGTGGTCAATAACACGATCAACATATTTTTCTGCACAAAATGGTATACGCAGGCCTACCCTCGTACAGTGGTGAAATCTATAGGCCTACACAAGTGGGCCACACTTTTGACAGCCCTGTGTAAATGTTCGCATTCACGCCGGCAAAAAGCTGCCGCAGAAGTGTTCAGTCACTAGAAAGTAGTTACTTGACTGCCCTGAAATGTGAACGGATACGCCTAGTCTTTCAAATTTCCTCCATAATATCGTAATCGTACTCGTAAACTCGACATTTCTAAAGTGCCACTCGAAAGCCAATCGCGGGGCACCAGCTTATTCACGAGCGCTGCGTTGAGTTAGAAGGGTTGTCCGTGAGAGTAGTCCGTGGTGGTCAGGGTCAAGTTACCATAGGATCAGAGGGGCGAAACAGCTACTAAAATGCGCCATGTGCCGAAACTTCTACACGCAAACGTGATCTTTGCAAGCGACGAACTTCCAAGGCACGTAAGATTAGAATTTGAGAGAAAAAGCCTTCTCGCACCAACATTTCAAAATGGTAGATATATATTGACGGCCCCGGAAATAGAAAAGGACACCGAAAATGTATTTTGCACAGTTCCGAAACTAAAACACCTTGTGTTAAAAAAAGACTTTAAAAAGACAAAAGTCTACAGCACCCGGTATTCCCAGGCGGTCACCCATCCAGGTACTAACCGGGCTCGACGTTGCTTAACTTCGGTGATCGGACGAGAACCGGTGTTTTCAACGTGATATGGCCGTAGACATTAGACACGAGAAAACGGACCTATTTAAAGTCGAAAATATTCTCAAGTCGTCTTCATTCTAATATCGTCGATTCGTTCGCACGAAAGTCATCGTAAGTCGCGCCAAAGGTCACACTGCAGCGAGCCAATTTTCGTACAGGCGTCACAAGTCACAACTGGCCAATTTGTAGATTTCCCTTTATAATCAAATCTATAATCACCAGGTGGCGACACTTCCTGGCAACGGCATTTGTAATCTATCGTTCTCTCAGTCTCTCTCGAAGTTTAAAACCCGATTTGCGTCCATTTCCACCGTCGACTAATATTGGTGTTTCACCAAATTACACATGCACCATTTTCTGCAAGTTAGCCACCCCTTCCTCAACACATAGGTAGCCTAAGGTTTTATTCGGGATTTACGGATCAATGCATCGTTATCATTATATGACACGAATGGTCGCAGATCGAACTCTAGCGAGTAAAGCACATCTAGGCCTATTGACTCAACTACAGGCCTACTTGCACGCCAGAAGACTTCGAAGACATTTAAAGGAAGAAGAATACAAAGGTGTACTAAATGCAATTTTTTCGGTCAACTGCTTTCAACATGATTAAATAAGTGAAATTTAATTTTATAAAGCAGTAGGATTTGAAAGTCTTTGACTACCCCGATTTTCATGTATGTCTGTGTAAGACTATCAAAATTCGAGAGACAATTGCTATCGCTTCTCGGCCTTTTGGCTAAGATCAAAGTGTAGTATCTGTTCTTATCAGCTTAATATCTGATACGTCTCCTATCCGGGGACATCGATATTAAACTGATTTTTGGACATTGGAGAAGATGCAGGGGCTTGCTCCGGCTTCTCCACGGGTTGGCCCGGTATTGCAGTACTTCCGGGATCGGCCCACTTCCCAATAAGGGAAGAAAACAACTGAAGAAGTTAAACTAAATCGTATTTCGTATGTGTGGTCAATAACACGATCAACATATTTTTCTACACAAAATGGTATACGCAGGCCTACCCTCGTACAGTGATGAAATCTATAGGCCTACACAAGTGGGCCACACTTTTGACAGCCCTGTGTAAATGTTCGCATTCACGCCGGTGTCACGAAATAGAGTATCCCCCGTATTAATTGTATCCCCCTAAATTAAAAAAGTCGGAAAAACCGTTTCCGCGTGAAATTTTTTTGGCAAATAAATTTTCATTTGCTTTGTTTTGAACAATGACACCAACAGGTATGCCTATTCCTTCTAGATAATTTGTTTTACCCTGTTTTTGGAGCACTTCAAACATTTAAAACACTTAACAACTCTCAGAGTCACTAAATAAATTCGAGTTGCCTTTATCTGAGCATTGCTTAGGACACTTAAAACAATTAGAGTCACTTTAAATTTTGATTGCAGCATAAATCTTTTTATTATGCGCATTTTTCAAAAAAGGGGATAAAGTGGTTTATCCCCCCGGATAGTATAGACCGGTTAATTCCATCCGGGGGGATAGATTAATTCATCGCCCCGGATAGCTTTCAGGGGGGATACTCCGTTTCGTGTCACCGGCAAAAAGCTGCCGCAGAAGTGTTCAGTCACTAGAAAGTAGTTACTTGACTGCCCTGAAATGTGAACGGATACGCCTAGTCTTTCAAATTTCCTCCATAATATCGTAATCGTACTCGTAAACTCGACATTTCTAAAGTGCCACTCGAAAGCCAATCGCGGGGCACCAGCTTATTCACGAGCGCTGCGTTGAGTTAGAAGGGTTGTCCGTGAGAGTAGTCCGTGGTGGTCAGGGTCAAGTTACCATAGGATCAGAGGGGCGAAACAGCTACTAAAATGCGCCATGTGCCGAAACTTCTACACGCAAACGTGATCTTTGCAAGCGACGAACTTCCAAGGCACGTAAGATTAGAATTTGAGAGAAAAAGCCGTCTCGCACCAACATTTCAAAATGGTAGATATATATTGACGGCCCCGGAAATAGAAAAGGACACCGAAAAATGTATTTTGCACAGTTCCGAAACTAAAACACCTTGTGTTAAAAAAAGACTTTAAAAAGACAAAAGTCTACAGCACCCGGTATTCCCAGGCGGTCACCCATCCAGGTACTAACCGGGCTCGACGTTGCTTAACTTCGGTGATCGGACGAGAACCGGTGTTTTCAACGTGATATGGCCGTAGACATTAGACACGAGAAAACGGACCTATTTAAAGTCGAAAATATTCTCAAGTCGTCTTCTTTTACTTGAAGGGGTTAGCCTAGGGCTGGTCTAGCACATGCGAGTAATAAAAAGTCTCAAACTAAATTGAAACAGCTGGATTGTCCAGTTAAAGACACCAGCCACGTCGACTTTTAAAGCGTCTACATGAAATAGGTCGGTAGGCCTAAGCCTACTGCAACTTCTACACTCGAAATTGTGGTTTCATCTACGACATAGAATTCCTAGAAGCGACGGATGCACGTGCATATTGCAACTTCGGAGAGAAGGCCTGCTTCTCGGACCAAGATTCCAAAGTCCAGAATGGTAGTGACGATTCCGGAAATAGCCAAGACGCCGCAAAAGTAAGGAAACCTGCACAGATCGCAAAAAGACAAAAGTCTACAGCACCCGGTATTCCCAGGCGGTCACCCATCCAGGTACTAACCGGGCTCGACGTTGCTTAACTTCGGTGATCGGACGAGAACCGGTGTTTTCAACGTGATATGGCCGTAGACATTAGACACGAGAAAACGGACCTATTTAAAGTCGAAAATATTCTCAAGTCGTCTTCTTTTACTTGAAGGGGTTAGCCTAGGGCTGGTCTAGCACATGCGAGTAATAAAAAAGTCTCAAACTAAATTGAAACAGCTGGATTGTCCAGTTAAAGACACCAGCCACGTCGACTTTTAAAGCGTCTACATGAAATAGGTCGGTAGGCCTAAGCCTACTGCAACTTCTACACTCGAAATTGTGGTTTCATCTACGACATAGAATTCCTAGAAGCGACGGATGCACGTGCATATTGCAACTTCGGAGAGAAGGCCTGCTTCTCGGACCAAGATTCCAAAGTCCAGAATGGTAGTGACGATTCCGGAAATAGCCAAGACGCCGCAAAAGTAAGGAAACCTGCACAGATCGCAAAAAGACAAAAGTCTACAGCACCCGGTATTCCCAGGCGGTCACCCATCCAGGTACTAACCGGGCTCGACGTTGCTTAACTTCGGTGATCGGACGAGAACCGGTGTTTTCAACGTGATATGGCCGTAGACATTAGACACGAGAAAACGGACCTATTTAAAGTCGAAAATATTCTCAAGTCGTCTTCTTTTACTTGAAGGGGTTAGCCTAGGGCTGGTCTAGCACATGCGAGTAATAAAAAAGTCTCAAACTAAATTGAAACAGCTGGATTGTCCAGTTAAAGACACCAGCCACGTCGACTTTTAAAGCGTCTACATGAAATAGGTCGGTAGGCCTAAGCCTACTGCAACTTCTACACTCGAAATTGTGGTTTCATCTACGACATAGAATTCCTAGAAGCGACGGATGCACGTGCATATTGCAACTTCGGAGAGAAGGCCTGCTTCTCGGACCAAGATTCCAAAGTCCAGAATGGTAGTGACGATTCCGGAAATAGCCAAGACGCCGCAAAAGTAAGGAAACCTGCACAGATCGCAAAAAGACAAAAGTCTACAGCACCCGGTATTCCCAGGCGGTCACCCATCCAGGTACTAACCGGGCTCGACGTTGCTTAACTTCGGTGATCGGACGAGAACCGGTGTTTTCAACGTGATATGGCCGTAGACATTAGACATGAGAAAACAGACCTATTTAAAGTCGAAAATATTCTCAAGTCGTCTTCATTCTAATATCGTCGATTCGTTCGCACGAAAGTCATCGTAAGTCGCGCCAAAGGTCACACTGCAGCGAGCCTATTTTCGTACAGGCGTCACAAGTCACAACTGGCCAATTTGTAGATTTCCCTTTATAATCAAATCTATAATCAACAGGTGGCGACACTTCCTGGCAACGGCATTTGTAATCTATCGTTCTCTCTCAAAGTTTAAAACCCGATTTGCGTCTATTTCCACCGTCGACTAATATTGGTGTTTCACCAAATTACACATGCACCATTTTCTGCAAGTTAGCCACCCCTTCCTCAACACATCGGTAGCCTAAGGTTTTATTCGGGATTTACGGATCAATGCATCGTTATCATTATATGACACGAATGGTCGCAGATCGAACTCTAGCGAGTAAAGCACATCTAGGCCTATTGACTCAACTACAGGCCTACTTGCACGCCAGAAGACTTAGAATACATTTAAAGGAAGAAGAATACAAAGGTGTACTAAATGCAATTTTTTCGGTCAACTGCTTTCAACATGATTAAATAAGTGAAATTTAATTTTATAAAGCAGTAGGATTTGAAAGTCTTTGACTACCCCGATTTTCATGTATGTCTGTGTAAGACTATCAAAATTCGAGAGACAATTGCTATCGCTTCTCGGCCTTTTGGCTAAGATCAAAGTGTAGTATCTGTTCTTATCAGCTTAATATCTGATACGTCTCCTATCCGGGGACATCGATATTAAACTGATTTTTGGACATTGGAGAAGATGCAGGGGCTTGCTCCGGCTTCTCCACGGGTTGGCCCGGTATTGCAGTACTTCCGGGATCGGCCCACTTCCCAATAAGGGAAGAAAACAACTGAAGAAGTTAAACTAAATCGTATTTCGTATGTGTGGTCAATAACACGATCAACATATTTTTCTACACAAAATGGTATACGCAGGCCTACCCTCGTACAGTGGTGAAATCTATAGGCCTACACAAGTGGGCCACACTTTTGACAGCCCTGTGTAAATGTTCGCATTCACGCCGGCAAAAAGCTGCCGCAGAAGTGTTCAGTCACTAGAAAGTAGTTACTTGACTGCCCTGAAATGTGAACGGATACGCCTATAGTCTTTCAAATTTCCTCCATAATATCGTAATCGTACTCGTAAACTCGACATTTCTAAAGTGCCACTCGAAAGCCAATCGCGGGGCACCAGCTTATTCACGAGCGCTGCGTTGAGTTAGAAGGGTTGTCCGTGAGAGTAGTCCGTGGTGGTCAGGGTCAAGTTACCATAGGATCAGAGGGGCGAAACAGCTACTAAAATGCGCCATGTGCCGAAACTTCTACACGCAAACGTGATCTTTGCAAGCGACGAACTTCCAAGGCACGTAAGATTAGAATTTGAGAGAAAAAGCCTTCTCGCACCAACATTTCAAAATGGTAGATATATATTGACGGCCCCGGAAATAGAAAAGGACACCGAAAATGTATTTTGCACAGTTCCGAAACTAAAACACCTTGTGTTAAAAAAAGACTTTAAAAAGACAAAAGTCTACAGCACCCGGTATTCCCAGGCGGTCACCCATCCAGGTACTAACCGGGCTCGACGTTGCTTAACTTCGGTGATCGGACGAGAACCGGTGTTTTCAACGTGATATGGCCGTAGACATTAGACACGAGAAAACGGACCTATTTAAAGTCGAAAATAATCTCAAGTCGTCTTCATTCTAATATCGTCGATTCGTTCGCACGAAAGTCATCGTAAGTCGCGCCAGAGGTCACACTGCAGCGAGCCTATTTTCGTACAGGCGTCACAAGTCACAACTGGCCAATTTGTAGATTTCCCTTTATAATTAAATCTATAATCACCAGGTGGCGACACTTCCTGGCAACGGCATTTGTAATCTATCGTTCTCTCAGTCTCTCTCGAAGTTTAAAACCCGATTTGCGTCCATTTCCACCGTCGACTAATATTGGTGTTTCACCAAATTACACATGCACCATTTTCTGCAAGTTAGCCACCCCTTCCTCAACACATCGGTAGCCTAAGGTTTTATTCGGGATTTATGGATCAATGCATCGTTATCATTATATGACACGAATGGTCGCAGATCGAACTCTAGCGAGTAAAGCACATCTAGGCCTATTGACTCAATTACAGGCCTACTTGCACGCCAGAAGACTTCGAATACATTTAAAGGAAGAAGAATACAAAGGTGTACTAAATGCAATTTTTTCGGTCAACTGCTTTCAACATGATTAAATAAGTGAAATTTAATTTTATAAAGCAGTAGGATTTGAAAGTCTTTGACTACCCCGATTTTCATGTATGTCTGTGTAAGACTATCAAAATTCGAGAGACAATTGCTATCGCTTCTCGGCCTTTTGGCTAAGATCAAAGTGTAGTATCTGTTCAACTTCAACTTCGTCGAAAATACGTCGATCGACAAAGTCGGCGGAAATCCGGCCTATGGGAATTCTGGTGCTGAAATTTTTACCAAATATATGCAAGATCTTTCCCTCTTTGATCCATTCCGAACCCAATTTCCAGACATGGTTGAGACGATATGGCGCTCGGCGGACCATTCCGTTTCCTGTCGACTCGACCGCTTCTACCTTTCTGCCAGTTTCAAGAAACAGGTCGATGACATCGTTACATCTCCCGTCCCAGACTCGGATCACTGCATGGTTCAGTTCACCTTGAATCTAACTGACTCACAGGCAGCAGGACCAGGCTACTGGAAATGCAATACAGAAGTCTTAAAAGACCCCGACCTAATCGCGGACATGGAACAGTTATGCGCCGGTCTTCGGGAAGATTCGGCAATGAAAGACACTGCATGGTGGGAGGCTGTGAAGGAAAGATTTAAGAAGCTGCTTGTAATACACTCGATGCGTCGTGCTGACAACACCAAGCGTAGGATCAAGGACCTCGAACGAAAGATAAAAGATGCTGAGCAGGGAATCATGTATTTTGCTGGGGGTCAAGAAGAACACGTTATATTATTTAAAAAGGAGATGAAAGATATCCTGGACGAAAAGGCTGCAGGAGCAAAAATTCGATCAAGAATAAAGCTATTGGATTCGGAGGAAAAGCCGTCGCAGTTCTTTTTCCGAAAAGAGAAATCGAGAAAAGAGATTTCTACGTTGAAGGAGCTTTCTCTTGGTGGAATAAAAATCACGGACAGAAAGCAAGTCTTGGCAGAAACCAGCAAATTCTACAAGTCGCTCTACTCAATGGAACCAGTAAATGCCGAAGCCATTGATAGAATGAAGCCATTTGTACGAAGGCTGCCAGAAATGACCTCAGAACTATGCGAAGGACCGATCACTGTTGCAGAGTGCAAGGCGGCCATCAAAGACATGAAGGACAACAAGGCGCCAGGGTCAGATGGACTTCCAAGAGAATTTTATGTCCAGTTTTTCCATCTCTTCCAAGATCTCTTTGTGGACACATTAAACAGTGCCCTCGACACAGGTTCGCTTTCAACATCTCAAAGGTACGGGATGATAACACTCGCCTGTAAAGATCCTTCTAAAGCAGACCAATTAACAAACTGGAGACCGATATCTTTGTTGAATGTTGATTACAAGATACTATCGAAAGTGCTGTCCAAGCGCCTGGCATCAGTACTCCCAGAATGTATACATGTGGACCAAACTTGCAGTGTGCCTGGAAGGTCGATCTTTGATAACTTGCACCTCTTCCGGAACATTTCAGACTACTGTAACGCTAAAAACATTCCGGCGGCAGTAGTGTCGTTTGACCAAGAGAAGGCTTTCGACCGGGTTTCTCACAAATACCTAATCGAGATCCTTAAAGCATATGGTTTCGGTGACAGTTTCATCCAATGGATCACGCTGCTCTACACAAATGTGGAAAGTAGTGTCATCGTGAACGGCTGGATCGGACCAAAATTTCCGGTAACTAGAAGTGTGCGACAAGGTTGTCCACTATCTGCGCTACTCTACGTCCTCTGCATTGAACCACTAGCTGAAGCCATCAGAAAAGCCGACACTTTCGAGGGGTTCAAACTACCTGCAGCCAAAGAGGAGATTCGAATCTCTCAATACGCTGATGACACCAACATCATCGTCACATCGGAGCGATCCATCGAGACGACTTTGATGTGGTTCGACATCTACGGCAAGGCATCAGGAGCCAGGATTAACCATGGCAAGTGCGCAGGGCTATGGCTGGGTCCGTGGAAAAGCAGAAGAGATTCTCCCTTCGGTTTCAAGTGGACAACCAGCGCAAAGATATACGGCATCTTCTTCGGAGAGAACGCAGAACAGAAAAACGCCGATGCTATGCTGGCAAGAATTACACGGTCTGCAAACCTTCACCGAGGAAGACAACTCACGTTGTCGGCCAAGGCGACAGTTGTGAATACAGCCATCTGCTCGCAGCTGTGGTACGTCGGTAGTTGCGCCATCTTACCACGTGATACCATCAAAGAAATGGAGAAGGTCGTCTTCAAGTTCATTTGGAACAATGGAACAGAGCTAGTGAGTCGGAAAACCATCATCGACTCATCGGCGAACGGTGGCCTCGGTGTAGTCGACATTAACTCAAAACTGAATTCACTGATCTGCACTCACATTAAACGTCTGCTGACTGTTTCAGACATTAGATGGCAAGATTTCGCCATCTATTGGGTCGGTCATCAGCTCCGCCAGCACAACCCTGCCTTCGCTTCAAATCTTCGACCGCATGCTGAACTTCCTTCGCCTTTCTACGAAAGAGCCTTGTCGACCTTCAAACTAGCCGGTTCCCTCGATCCACAGCTCTCAATCAAGGACTTCACAGCGAAGAACATCTACGAGATACTGGTGAAACCACAAGTCAAGCGTCCGGTGATCATGGATAAATACCCCCTGGTGAACTTCCGTCAAACTTGGAAAGCTGTTGGAAACCGACTGGTGACGCCCAAAGCGAGAGAGCTTAATTGGAGAATCGCCCACGGTGTACTGCCTGTAAATGACTATTTGCAGCGGTTGCATATCATCCGCCACAACCGCTGTCCTTTCTGCGACGAACCGGAAACCCTGCCCCATCTCTTCTTAGCCTGCAGAGAGGTTCGCTCCCTGTGGCGTTGGATGGAGCGTATGATGGCGGGCATTTCCGGTAAAGAACCGAAAATCAGACCGTCGTTTGTACTCTTCCAGCAGGAATTGGATTTAAACCCAATGGACTTCTCGACCCTTCTCGTTCTAAGCGGCGAATTAAAGCTCGCCATTTGGACCCAAAGAAACAGAGTCAAGTACGACAAAGTTCGGTTGAATGGAACGGACATACTCCGCCTGTGCATACACTCGGTTAAGAATCGGATAGAGGCGGACTTTGTCAGACTTGACAGAGACAAATTCAGAAACTTGTGGTGCAGAGGGGATCCTCCGCTCATGGCAGAAGTGAATGGAGACCATGTTACTGTACACATAAATATATGAGTAATGAACTGTTGCATATCTAAAAGCACATAAATATATGAGTAATGTCTGTTGCATGTCTTAAATCATGCACATAAATATATGACTAATGATCTGTCGCATATCTAAAAGTAGTCTGTAGCCACTAAACCTAGACTTGTAAATATTTTAATAAAAGATAAAGTATCTGTTCGTAAGAGACACGATGTTGACAATCTCAAGGTGAACATTCTAAATTAGTGGTGCATCGTTTCAGTGCATACATGTTGCACTGAGAATACAAGACCATCTTGTAAATTGCATGTAATCATCTTGTACATTTATTAAAAGAAAAAAGAAAAAAAAGAAAAAAAAGAAAGAAAAAAAAAAGTATCTGTTCTTATCAGCTTAATATCTGATACGTCTCCTATCCGGGGACATCGATATTAAACTGATTTTTGGACATTGGAGAAGATGCAGGGGCTTGCTCCGGCTTCTCCACGGGTTGGCCCGGTATTGCAGTACTTCCGGGATCGGCCCACTTCCCAATAAGGGAAGAAAACAACTGAAGAAGTTAAACTAAATCGTATTTCGTATGTGTGGTCAATAACACGATCAACATATTTTTCTACACAAAATGGTATACGCAGGCCTACCCTCGTACAGTGATGAAATCTATAGGCCTACACAAGTGGGCCACACTTTTGACAGCCCTGTGTAAATGTTCGCATTCACGCCGGCAAAAAGCTGCCGCAGAAGTGTTCAGTCACTAGAAAGTAGTTACTTGACTGCCCTGAAATGTGAACGGATACGCCTAGTCTTTCAAATTTCCTCCATAATATCGTAATCGTACTCGTAAACTCGACATTTCTAAAGTGCCACTCGAAAGCCAATCGCGGGGCACCAGCTTATTCACGAGCGCTGCGTTGAGTTAGAAGGGTTGTCCGTGAGAGTAGTCCGTGGTGGTCAGGGTCAAGTTACCATAGGATCAGAGGGGCGAAACAGCTACTAAAATGCGCCATGTGCCGAAACTTCTACACGCAAACGTGATCTTTGCAAGCGACGAACTTCCAAGGCACGTAAGATTAGAATTTGAGAGAAAAAGCCTTCTCGCACCAACATTTCAAAATGGTAGATATATATTGACGGCCCCGGAAATAGAAAAGGACACCGAAAATGTATTTTGCACAGTTCCGAAACTAAAACACCTTGTGTTAAAAAAAGACTTTAAAAAGACAAAAGTCTACAGCACCCGGTATTCCCAGGCGGTCACCCATCCAGGTACTAACCGGGCTCGACGTTGCTTAACTTCGGTGATCGGACGAGAACCGGTGTTTTCAACGTGATATGGCCGTAGACATTAGACACGAGAAAACGGACCTATTTAAAGTCGAAAATATTCTCAAGTCGTCTTCATTCTAATATCGTCGATTCGTTCGCACGAAAGTCATCGTAAGTCGCGCCAAAGGTCACACTGCAGCGAGCCAATTTTCGTACAGGCGTCACAAGTCACAACTGGCCAATTTGTAGATTTCCCTTTATAATCAAATCTATAATCACCAGGTGGCGACACTTCCTGGCAACGGCATTTGTAATCTATCGTTCTCTCAGTCTCTCTCGAAGTTTAAAACCCGATTTGCGTCCATTTCCACCGTCGACTAATATTGGTGTTTCACCAAATTACACATGCACCATTTTCTGCAAGTTAGCCACCCCTTCCTCAACACATAGGTAGCCTAAGGTTTTATTCGGGATTTACGGATCAATGCATCGTTATCATTATATGACACGAATGGTCGCAGATCGAACTCTAGCGAGTAAAGCACATCTAGGCCTATTGACTCAACTACAGGCCTACTTGCACGCCAGAAGACTTCGAAGACATTTAAAGGAAGAAGAATACAAAGGTGTACTAAATGCAATTTTTTCGGTCAACTGCTTTCAACATGATTAAATAAGTGAAATTTAATTTTATAAAGCAGTAGGATTTGAAAGTCTTTGACTACCCCGATTTTCATGTATGTCTGTGTAAGACTATCAAAATTCGAGAGACAATTGCTATCGCTTCTCGGCCTTTTGGCTAAGATCAAAGTGTAGTATCTGTTCTTATCAGCTTAATATCTGATACGTCTCCTATCCGGGGACATCGATATTAAACTGATTTTTGGACATTGGAGAAGATGCAGGGGCTTGCTCCGGCTTCTCCACGGGTTGGCCCGGTATTGCAGTACTTCCGGGATCGGCCCACTTCCCAATAAGGGAAGAAAACAACTGAAGAAGTTAAACTAAATCGTATTTCGTATGTGTGGTCAATAACACGATCAACATATTTTTCTACACAAAATGGTATACGCAGGCCTACCCTCGTACAGTGATGAAATCTATAGGCCTACACAAGTGGGCCACACTTTTGACAGCCCTGTGTAAATGTTCGCATTCACGCCGGTGTCACGAAATAGAGTATCCCCCGTATTAATTGTATCCCCCTAAATTAAAAAAGTCGGAAAAACCGTTTCCGCGTGAAATTTTTTTGGCAAATAAATTTTCATTTGCTTTGTTTTGAACAATGACACCAACAGGTATGCCTATTCCTTCTAGATAATTTGTTTTACCCTGTTTTTGGAGCACTTCAAACATTTAAAACACTTAACAACTCTCAGAGTCACTAAATAAATTCGAGTTGCCTTTATCTGAGCATTGCTTAGGACACTTAAAACAATTAGAGTCACTTTAAATTTTGATTGCAGCATAAATCTTTTTATTATGCGCATTTTTCAAAAAAGGGGATAAAGTGGTTTATCCCCCCGGATAGTATAGACCGGTTAATTCCATCCGGGGGGATAGATTAATTCATCGCCCCGGATAGCTTTCAGGGGGGATACTCCGTTTCGTGTCACCGGCAAAAAGCTGCCGCAGAAGTGTTCAGTCACTAGAAAGTAGTTACTTGACTGCCCTGAAATGTGAACGGATACGCCTAGTCTTTCAAATTTCCTCCATAATATCGTAATCGTACTCGTAAACTCGACATTTCTAAAGTGCCACTCGAAAGCCAATCGCGGGGCACCAGCTTATTCACGAGCGCTGCGTTGAGTTAGAAGGGTTGTCCGTGAGAGTAGTCCGTGGTGGTCAGGGTCAAGTTACCATAGGATCAGAGGGGCGAAACAGCTACTAAAATGCGCCATGTGCCGAAACTTCTACACGCAAACGTGATCTTTGCAAGCGACGAACTTCCAAGGCACGTAAGATTAGAATTTGAGAGAAAAAGCCGTCTCGCACCAACATTTCAAAATGGTAGATATATATTGACGGCCCCGGAAATAGAAAAGGACACCGAAAAATGTATTTTGCACAGTTCCGAAACTAAAACACCTTGTGTTAAAAAAAGACTTTAAAAAGACAAAAGTCTACAGCACCCGGTATTCCCAGGCGGTCACCCATCCAGGTACTAACCGGGCTCGACGTTGCTTAACTTCGGTGATCGGACGAGAACCGGTGTTTTCAACGTGATATGGCCGTAGACATTAGACACGAGAAAACGGACCTATTTAAAGTCGAAAATATTCTCAAGTCGTCTTCTTTTACTTGAAGGGGTTAGCCTAGGGCTGGTCTAGCACATGCGAGTAATAAAAAAGTCTCAAACTAAATTGAAACAGCTGGATTGTCCAGTTAAAGACACCAGCCACGTCGACTTTTAAAGCGTCTACATGAAATAGGTCGGTAGGCCTAAGCCTACTGCAACTTCTACACTCGAAATTGTGGTTTCATCTACGACATAGAATTCCTAGAAGCGACGGATGCACGTGCATATTGCAACTTCGGAGAGAAGGCCTGCTTCTCGGACCAAGATTCCAAAGTCCAGAATGGTAGTGACGATTCCGGAAATAGCCAAGACGCCGCAAAAGTAAGGAAACCTGCACAGATCGCAAAAAGACAAAAGTCTACAGCACCCGGTATTCCCAGGCGGTCACCCATCCAGGTACTAACCGGGCTCGACGTTGCTTAACTTCGGTGATCGGACGAGAACCGGTGTTTTCCACGTGATATGGCCGTAGACATTAGACACGAGAAAACGGACCTATTTAAAGTCGAAAATAATCTCAAGTCGTCTTCTTTTACTTGAAGGGGTTAGCCTAGGGCTGGTCTAGCACATGCGAGTAATAAAAAAGTCTCAAACTAAATTGAAACAGCTGGATTGTCCAGTTAAAGACACCAGCCACGTCGACTTTTAAAGCGTCTACATGAAATAGGTCGGTAGGCCTAAGCCTACTGCAACTTCTACACTCGAAATTGTGGTTTCATCTACGACATAGAATTCCTAGAAGCGACGGATGCACGTGCATATTGCAACTTCGGAGAGAAGGCCTGCTTCTCGGACCAAGATTCCAAAGTCCAGAATGGTAGTGACGATTCCGGAAATAGCCAAGACGCCGCAAAAGTAAGGAAACCTGCACAGATCGCAAAAAGACAAAAGTCTACAGCACCCGGTATTCCCAGGCGGTCACCCATCCAGGTACTAACCGGGCTCGACGTTGCTTAACTTCGGTGATCGGACGAGAACCGGTGTTTTCAACGTGATATGGCCGTAGACATTAGACATGAGAAAACAGACCTATTTAAAGTCGAAAATATTCTCAAGTCGTCTTCATTCTAATATCGTCGATTCGTTCGCACGAAAGTCATCGTAAGTCGCGCCAAAGGTCACACTGCAGCGAGCCTATTTTCGTACAGGCGTCACAAGTCACAACTGGCCAATTTGTAGATTTCCCTTTATAATCAAATCTATAATCAACAGGTGGCGACACTTCCTGGCAACGGCATTTGTAATCTATCGTTCTCTCTCAAAGTTTAAAACCCGATTTGCGTCTATTTCCACCGTCGACTAATATTGGTGTTTCACCAAATTACACATGCACCATTTTCTGCAAGTTAGCCACCCCTTCCTCAACACATCGGTAGCCTAAGGTTTTATTCGGGATTTACGGATCAATGCATCGTTATCATTATATGACACGAATGGTCGCAGATCGAACTCTAGCGAGTAAAGCACATCTAGGCCTATTGACTCAACTACAGGCCTACTTGCACGCCAGAAGACTTCGAATACATTTAAAGGAAGAAGAATACAAAGGTGTACTAAATGCAATTTTTTCGGTCAACTGCTTTCAACATGATTAAATAAGTGAAATTTAATTTTATAAAGCAGTAGGATTTGAAAGTCTTTGACTACCCCGATTTTCATGTATGTCTGTGTAAGACTATCAAAATTCGAGAGACAATTGCTATCGCTTCTCGGCCTTTTGGCTAAGATCAAAGTGTAGTATCTGTTCTTATCAGCTTAATATCTGATACGTCTCCTATCCGGGGACATCGATATTAAACTGATTTTTGGACATTGGAGAAGATGCAGGGGCTTGCTCCGGCTTCTCCACGGGTTGGCCCGGTATTGCAGTACTTCCGGGATCGGCCCACTTCCCAATAAGGGAAGAAAACAACTGAAGAAGTTAAACTAAATCGTATTTCGTATGTGTGGTCAATAACACGATCAACATATTTTTCTACACAAAATGGTATACGCAGGCCTACCCTCGTACAGTGGTGAAATCTATAGGCCTACACAAGTGGGCCACACTTTTGACAGTCCTGTGTAAATGTTCGCATTCACGCCGGCAAAAAGCTGCCGCAGAAGTGTTCAGTCACTAGAAAGTAGTTACTTGACTGCCCTGAAATGTGAACGGATACGCCTAGTCTTTCAAATTTCCTCCATAATATCGTAATCGTACTCGTAAACTCGACATTTCTAAAGTGCCACTCGAAAGCCAATCGCGGGGCACCAGCTTATTCACGAGCGCTGCGTTGAGTTAGAAGGGTTGTCCGTGAGAGTAGTCCGTGGTGGTCAGGGTCAAGTTACCATAGGATCAGAGGGGCGAAACAGCTACTAAAATGCGCCATGTGCCGAAACTTCTACACGCAAACGTGATCTTTGCAAGCGACGAACTTCCAAGGCACGTAAGATTAGAATTTGAGAGAAAAAGCCTTCTCGCACCAACATTTCAAAATGGTAGATATATATTGACGGCCCCGGAAATAGAAAAGGACACCGAAAAATGTATTTTGCACAGTTCCGAAACTAAAACACCTTGTGTTAAAAAAAGACTTTAAAAAGACAAAAGTCTACAGCACCCGGTATTCCCAGGCGGTCACCCATCCAGGTACTAACCGGGCTCGACGTTGCTTAACTTCGGTGATCGGACGAGAACCGGTGTTTTCAACGTGATATGGCCGTAGACATTAGACACGAGAAAACGGACCTATTTAAAGTCGAAAATAATCTCAAGTCGTCTTCTTTTACTTGAAGGGGTTAGCCTAGGGCTGGTCTAGCACATGCGAGAAATAAAAAAAGTCTCAAACTAAATTGAAACAGCTGGATTGTCCAGTTAAAGACACCAGCCACGTCGACTTTTAAAGCGTCTACCTGAAATAGGTCAGTAGGTCTAAGCCTACTGCAACTTCTACACTCGAAATTGTGGTTTCATCTACGACATAGAATTCCTAGAAGCGACGGATGCACGTGCATATTACAACTTCGGAGAGAAGGCCTGCTTCTCGGACCAAGATTCCAAAGTCCAGAATGGTAGTGACGATTCCGGAAATAGCCAAGACGCCGCAAAAGAAAGGAAACCTGCACAGATCGCAAAAAGACAAAAGTCTACAGCACCCGGTATTCCCAGGCGGTCACCCATCCAGGTACTAACCGGGCTCGACGTTGCTTAACTTCGGTGATCGGACGAGAACCGGTGTTTTCAACGTGATATGGCCGTAGACATTAGACACGAGAAAACGGACCTATTTAAAGTCGAAAATAATCTCAAGTCGTCTTCTTTTACTTGAAGGGGTTAGCCTAGGGCTGGTCTAGCACATGCGAGAAATAAAAAAGTCTCAAACTAAATTGAAACAGCTGGATTGGCCAGTTAAAGACACCAGCCACGTTGACTTTTAAAGCTTCTACATGAAATAGGTCAGTAGGCCTAAGCCTACTGCAACTTCTACACTCGAAATTGTGGTTTCATCTACGACATA